>JAAONU010000016.1:36859588-38066728 GCA_012932295.1 Cyclina sinensis | reverse complement strand
TACATAGCAATATAGAAGAAAATCTTTAAAAATCTTCTTGTCTGAAACCACGAGGCCTAGAGTTTTAAAATTTGGCATGAAGCATTGTCTAGTGGACCATTATCAAGCTTTTCCAAATAATTAGATTAGGTTAAAGGCCAATGAGGCTAAAAATAGATTCATCTACTTTACCTCATAGAGCATTCATTTATAGACCTATATCTTTGATATTCAGTATATGGGTTCCTTGCATGGACCTCTACCCATAGGTTGGGTTTGAGATCACTGGGTCAAGGTCACTGTAGCTAATAATAGATGTTTCTACTTTCTGTCATAGAGCCTTTATTTATTGACTGATATTTTAGATATTTGGTTTGTATGCACCTACATATCTTCAATTAGAAAATGAAATACTCCTTATGTTTGCTTAACAGCAAATCCACAGTCAGAGTTCTCAGGTGAGAGTCCAGGGCCATCATGGCCCTTTTGTTTTATACAAAGAACAGATCAGAATCGAGTATGACAATTTCCTTGTCATGTTTTGATAATTTCCACTTTATCAGCTTTGTTTTCTTGCACATCAAGCAGTCTTCACACTAAGTGGTTGCCCGATGTCTGAGACAACCTAAATCTGATTTGGGTAACAATGAATTTTGAGATTTTTAAAATTAAATAATGCTTGTTTATAGCGACAAAGTCTGATAGTTTAGTTCAGGCAACCTATATGAAAAATTTATGCCACAGAATGATTAAGGTGATGCAGGAAACTATGATGAAAGGTGTTATATTATGTATAATATGACTTAAAAGTCAAATCTTTGGATTGGGTGCATATATTCCCCCTTTGGTCAAGAGTTATTGTTGCCATTACCAGGGATTTCATTTGATTCATCCCTGATAAAAATACAAAAAATAAATTTATAAAGATTGCAGCTTTGAAAAAAGAATAGCTCAGAGTGAAGTAGATAATATCTTTGATGAATTTTGATAAAACAAGGTTAAAGATTCTGTACAAAATTTGTTAAAATCTTAAGTATTTAATTGATCAACATCTATTTTTAGAACTGTTCGGCCTGTTTCTAATAATCATGATTATTAATGTGGTATGAAAGGTAGAAGGTATTTGATTTCTTTGAAATTAATATGAACTTGCCTGAGATTCATTAGCAAAGAGTCATTAAGGATTATATTATTAAGTCATTAAAGTGTGGAATACATAAGCTAAATTTTGAAAACACAAAAGCAGGAGCCAGTATAACAGTATGAAATTTGTCTGATTATGTCAGTTTTGAAAGATAATGGAACAAAACCAGAGATAGGGGCCAAAAAATGTTGATGCTTTTAGATAAAAGGTTGGATTTATGATGAATATTCAGTTATATCTTAATGCCTGGAATTTTTTTATTGTTCAAGAAGAAACATTGTTACCAAAAAAACCTAGAAAAAATGTGAAAATGTGATAAAAAGAGTGGCTTGAATTAAATCCAGCATTTTTTATGCTGAGATCATTTAGACAATATACTTGCTGCAATGAATATGTGTTAATATTAGTGCACATGAATAAATGATAGGAGCAGTAATGGATTATCATGTTTTATTATGCAGGTTTTAAGGAGATAAGTCAGGAAATGTTGCTTATTGATGTCACTTTATCATTGAAATGGATTTTACAAACTTTTCTGAAAACATGAAAAATTCAGGTTAATGCAAGTTGTAGAATAATGGTACATTAATGTTATCTTAATTCTGGAACCAGTCACATAAAATTTGTTACTGGCATGCATGGGTGGGTAAAATAGGGCATGTTTTGTGTGTCTTAGGTGTGTTTGCCAAAGGACACAGTATGCTAGGATTCAGTCCCAATGCTTTCAAGGATGAGATAATCACCCTTACAAACCACAGCAAAATTAGTTATGTGAACATTTTGAAAAATCATTACAGGATTTCAGCAGATATTGTAGGATTATTGTCAGAAATCTTTTTGAGTCTTATACATTGTTCATGCACAAAGATTTTTTTGTAAACTTTTATAATAGTTCTTATTTATTCTGTCAGGAAATGAAAACACAATTTTATTGTCATTGCAGTTTAAAAAAAGATAAGCAAGAAAAAAAAAGCATAATTACTGTTTAAAAAAGCACAGTATTTGATGTGTTGCGAAGTTTTAAAAAAAATTCTGCTAATGTTTATGACAGCTTATATTCATCTGATACAGATTCTGATATAGTTTCACCACCAGAAAATTGATTAGAAGGAAATGTTAAAAAAATCTTTTGATGAATTGGAGTACAGTGTATTTTTTCTTACAAATTTAATCAGATTTGGCATTTGTTTACAGAGAAAGTGTCGAAGATACAGTAACAAATTGGACAGATTCTGTATTTTATGACTTCATAGATTTCTTAAATGTTTTTTTCTGAAAAAATGAATAGCAATAAACTTATCTGCAGGAAATAGATAAGAGTTTATATGATCATTTTAGATCGTCATCAGCTGTCTGTCTTGCTTTGAAATTATAGTAATCATACCTGGTCATAAATTCATCCTTAAGGTCTTGTAATTCAAGGTCACATAAGGTCAAGGTCAGTTTGTTAGACAAGTGGTAGGAGTGTGAAGAAATATTTTCTTTAACTTTTTCTACCAAGAACACTTAAATGCTTAACTATGTAAAAGAAAATCTTGTCTTGAACTGAATACTTGGCATCTTGATGCCTGTGCATATGTTTAGATTAAAATACATAATGACCAATGTAGAAATGTGGAAATCATATTTTCACAGGAAATAGTTCAAAATAAAAATCATTCGTGTGAAAAAGCAAAGAGCATAAGGCTTGTTATGGCAAGTGCATATTTAATTCTGTGTGCGTGGTATGTGCCAGTTTGACATTTGATCTTGGTGTCGTGTGTGTCATTTTCTATTCCCCCGCAATCATATTTCCCCAGATTTGCTACATTGTATACCTTTTAATGTTTGGCCTTTTGTAAAAACTAAGGAGTCAGGTTACTTGATTATAATTTGATAAAATGAAAATGATTTTCAAATATTCAGCTTCACTTATAAGTTTGTGACCAGGTGGTCACTTCAGTGGTGATGTTTATCATAAAGATAATGTATCTAGGAATGTTTTAAAAATGCAAAATGTGAAGAAGTACCACCAATGTTTAAAAAAAATTAAGTCTTTGAAAAATTTCTAATTTAATGCTACAATGAAACTCATTCTTCATTTTTGTTAGTTTATTTTAAACTAATGATTATTTTGTCTCCTGATGGGAGCAGCATTTTAATGCTATAGCCTCATTTAGTTAGGGCATTATAAGGAGAAGTCTCACTATTTCACCTCCGAAGGTGAACCCATTTTATAGGCTGATATTTTATAGCTGTTCACCTTCTACAAAAAACCTTCTTAAAGGTTGAACAACTAAAAAATATCAGAATTATAAAATGGGTTCAACACTTTAAGCTTAATTAATTAGACTATATAAGGAGGTGGAGATGATATATTATTGTATTCACTTAAGTTTGAGTTTTGTATTCAGATTAAAACAGATTCCTTTAAAAAAATGTCTCGTGAAAATATGTTTTATTGTTATGGGTCCTTAGTAGGTAGCTACACTGGTATTGGCTCTAATTTTATATGTAAACAGATCTCTGTTGTTAAAAAATGGCTGGTCAAACAGAAAACTTTTTGAGGGTACTTTAAATGGACTTTTAATCTGTAACTCAAATATTGGTCATTTACAAAGGTGATTTGTTTGAAAGCCTGTAGCATGTGTGTGGCAGGAAGGAATTAACAGTTTGAGGATCAGATTTATTTGGATCTGACAGTTAGTGAACTTTGGATGAAGAAAAAAATTTGATGTAGATACATTTCATAAAAAATTTAAAAGGAGGTGAATGAATAGTTATCTGAGGTAATATGTTTTTGTACACTTGTTGAAAACATAAGGCTTAATATGGCTTATTTATTTTAAACATTCAGCTCAACAAAGCTTGTCTTATAGAAAATGTCGACTGCATAATTTGAAAGTTTTGACTGCACAATTTGAAGGTCTAATGAAAATTTTATTTACATCATCCTGGCATTTTCTTATTGTATATGAAAATGGAGAGCATTATTTTACAATTGGTCAATGTTCTATATGGAAGCATGGGCAGTTTTATATCGTTAATTTAATACCTACCTGTATCAAACAATTTTTGTTTATTAAGCAGCTGTGTGGATTTTCATAAGTTCCTGAGCAAAAGTTTTTCTTAGCGTAGTGTTTATGTATTTTTCTATTGGTGCTTGCTTTATTTTGTGATATTTGCAAGTTTTATTAGGTGCAGATGTATTTGTCAACGATTTACAATTTTTTTTATAATCACATTTTTAAAAAAAAATTTCTAATGTATCTTGAACTTTGTAACTTTGGCAGAAAGATGCTGTTTAACTGATTTTTGTCTGTTTTTTTCAGGAACCTTTGACTTCAATTTTAGTCCCTAAGTCTGTCTTGAATCAACCAAAACCCAAATCTGTAGTTGAAGACACTGGCAACATAACAACTACAACAACAACAACACAAGGCCCAGATAAAGGGATACATTTCCAGTTCATTTGGTATGAGAATGCAAACTTGTTTCCAATTGCCAATGGTCGGCTTGGAGACCCTGTGCTACAAGGAAAGACATGGAATGTTATTAGCTCCGTGGTTTCAATTTCTATGTGTAAGTTGAAACATTTCCAAGGTTCATTTTTAGGTCAAGGTCACTGTTACTGAAAATAGCACTTTTTGTAGTATAAGACATAGAAATGAAATTCAGGCATGATAATTAAGTGATATTGTTCAAGGTAATTTCATGGTCTCTGTTATAAAGTTTTTATATGATGCTTAGGTGAATATCTCTGTTTTGGACTTGGTGAATGTGATATTTACCATGACTGAAGGCTGAGGGAAATGTCACACTGCCATGTACATAGAATGAGATCTTTATTGATATCGTCATGCAACAATTGTCTTATTAGTGTCTTAAAATAAACAAAATATTACACAAGAAGGTAGCCCGCCCGCTTAGCTCAATAGGTAGAGCACTGGATTAGTAATCCATCGGTCGTTGGTTCGACCCCTGGGCAGGGCAAAATTTCTCTGTGACAATTGATCTCAGACATTGTGTCTAATGTTCATTTGTCTCTCACCACTGATTCAGAGTAGATCATGTGGGAACAGTAGTCAGTCACTTGCGGACATATTGGCAATTACTGGTTAGTTATCCAGGAAAACCGGTTAGGTCGCCGAGATATAAATAAGTTGAAATCGGGTTAAACCCCAAAACAAACAAACAAACAAGAAGGTATGTAACAAAGTGAGAGGTTCTTAGATCATCATTTACAGAAGGATATTATATCAGAATAAAATTCCTAGGGCAAACTTGTGCTTATAATAGAAAACATGTGAGTAGTGTGTTGAGGCAGTGTTCATTCACAACAATATCTCGTTTGAGGTGAATATCATTTTTTATTGATTCCCACATGATCAGCAATGGACCAATCAGAAACCATATAATTTATGAGTCATATTATGATAATTCTCAGTATAGAACATAATTTATACCTGGGTGCCTTATTTAGATTCTTTTACCATCACCTTTATCATTCTGTGTCACTGGATTAAGGGCCACTACTTATACTTATTATAGTATTTCTTAGTATTTCAATTTAAGTTGATCCTTCTCTAGTCAAAATTTGGTGTGCAAATATTTTTCAGACACTAGCTGTTTTGGAAAGTATTTCAAATATTTGTTAGCTGGGTTTTCAGAGTAAATTTGTCAAAGTACAAAGTTGTAGCTAATTTCAGTTGAGAAGTGTAGAGGTATATTTCGGTACGATAGGAGAAGATACTGAGATCGAAAGCCAGACTTGAGTTTTTAATTTTTTTCGATGAATACCTTTTGTGCAAAAATTTCGTAAAACAGTTTTACACTTATCTTGTTTAATCAGAAATTGGAATACTGCCAATAATTGCCAGGTGTAGCAGGATTTGTGCCTTCATGTGAGAAAACCTGTCTTCCTTATTTTTGATAAAAAATTGTAATATAGAGGCTATGAGAAGACTACAGATGAATAACAAAAGATATGACAAATTAATGTCTCTTTGGACTTCAGTAGTTCAGTTCTCCGCATTAGAGGCTATATGTTGTTCATTAGGTAATGTGCATGAGGTTTTATCCCTATGCATTTCCATGTTCAAATCCACTGAATGTTCAGTGCTAGATCTTTTTGTCTCATTAGTTACAAAATCCAAACTTTCTGCTGTAAATGGAACCCCCACAGAATAAATATTACCAACAGATCAAACATAACATCTCCAATTTAAACTCTTTATACTCTATGCCATTTTTTGTATCTGCCTATCTTTTACATCAGTGAAAACATGTTAAACTTTTGCATCTCAGATATTCATACAGTAAGCCGTTAGATACATGCTTTTTCACACAGCCAAATGGTTGGTTTTTACACAGCAAAGCTCACCTTATTAGAGGAGAAATTACAATGCAGGCTATATAAAGCAATTGTTTTTAGGTGAGGCTCATGAGAAAGGAAGATTTGCAAATTTTGTTTATCATGCAGTCTCAATTATCTCAAGTAAAAAAAAAAAAAAAAAAAAAAGATTTTGGAGGATACAGTTCAGTTTTGCTCCTGAGTCATATTAGTCTGAAAGTATATGTGGAGAAAAAGTTTTAAAAAAAGATATCTGATGAAAGCTATAAAACATAATGAACACTGTAGATACAAGATAACCTCCAGGTTTATTGCTGTATCATGCTGATGAATATGATTCCAGAAATACTGTAGTTATTATACCAATTATATGTAACTTTTATTATCCATAATTCAATATTACTACCTGTTTCTCCTCAATTTTGATTCTTAATAAATAGGGTACTTTGATAATATGAGAATAAGCTTTGAATTTTGTTACCAAACCTCTTTATGTTTAACATACATTTTAGGTCTGCTTACTAGGGAAACCTTATCCTGTAACACCTTTCAGTGAATCAAGCTACAGATCCCAGGGGAAAAAAAGATTGTTTATTGGATTGAATGGTGTGGGAGTGGGGGTGGAGCTTTGATCACATGCTTCCCAAATCTAAAATTACACAAGCTGTTGAGTTATACTTTAAACTGAAGCAACTAATTCTTTTATTACTGGTGTAAGGTTTGTTGACATACTTGTTAAGGTTATAGCAAAACAAAATCTGATTGCAAAAGTTTTATGCATACATAAAGTCTCTTAATTTAGTACAATTTCTATATTTCAGCGGTTCCCATTGAGAATCTGACAGAGCCTATAGAACTTGTATTTGAGATACCAGAAACCAGCAAGCATCTTGTACCAGCTTACTGGAACTACTCAGCCAATGGTGGGTTCAGGAGTTTAACCTTAACTTACAATATCTTGCAAGTCAGAAAATCAGAATCCTGTCCATAATATGCTAATTTACCAGGTTTTATTTTTTAGAAATAACACAGCTTTGTGACATTCTGGTTTGCTAAATGTAGCTTTTCCGATGTGGCTGAACTTTAATGTAATACAAAGAAATGTTACATTTGCTCAACAGAGTGAAGACCTCTTTCTCCTTAGCAGAAAAGTTACCCTCAGCAGCAGTTTTTAGCAGCAAAGACTTGTTTTAAGAAACTACCTGCACTGAAGCACCATTTTGTGAATTATTTCACATTTCTGTAAAGACAAGTTTTTAATGTACTCCCATTGAGTGGCTTCACTTTGCCTGATTATTTTGAGAACGATTATTTGTGAAATAAATTTATGATTTCAATATACAGAGTTGGATGTAGTAATAGTGGTGATTAAACAAAATATATTTCTTTTCAGATGGATATGGTGACTGGTATACAGAGGGTTGTAATATAGCTGAGAGGGAACCAGAATTAGTGACCATCCATTGTTACCATCTTACAGCATTTGCCATTCTTGAGGTAAAAGAAAAAAATCCTTTTGTTTAGTTTTCAGCAGTTCTTAGCTTAGGGTAGAAAATTAGGTTCTTTGTTTCATTTTATCTTCTTTTTTGCTACATTGGATTCGTTTGACTGACCTGGAAAAAATTCTCTTTGGTTTCATAAGTTTTGTGCTAGATTTAGCATTAAACTTTAGACTCAACTTCAAAAATAATTCTTTGCTCTAAATTGATGCTGTTTCAAGATTTGCGTTACATTGGTACAGCATTGTAAGACTGTATGTGTGTGCTCGTTTTAGTTCCTTCGGTACTCCTGATCGCAAAAACCTTGTTACGTAGATAACTGTTTTCATCCTGTTAGAAGAAAATGATTGTTTATTACATTTTCATGTTGTTTTTTTTGTGTGTATCTGCATCTCTAGAGTTTAATTTTTGTAATGAGATTAAAGTAGACTGGATTTCCCAAATTTCAGATTAAACCATGAGTTCAGCTTTACATTTTCCTGTAATTAAGATAAAACCTTTCGGTTATCATAAAAAATATCAAATATTTACGAAATGCTACACTTGAAAAAAGAAAACAGGCTAGCATTTTATCAGAAAAACTAAATAAAATTAATATTGTCTTACATATTACTGATTAATTTGAATTTTATTTAGTAAATAACCCTCCCAAAAAACAGATTTTTTATTGCATACACCTAAGAACCTCTTTGTGGAAGTCGTAATTTTATTAATTACAAGAAAATCTAGAAATCGTTCAAGGTAAAAAAAAAAAAGAAGAAACTACAGTTGAAACATTGTTCTTTGAATCAGTGATGACAGTTATCATATTTGAATAGAATAGCTTTTTGAATTGTTTCAAAACTTTCATCCCTAGCTAAAAGTACTTGAGGGAATGAATGATGTTTTTATAGCATACTGTTATTTTGTTCTGTTGGCATTGTTTGATGGCATTTCGCTCATTGAAGATTTTTGTGAGTTGTTTCTATGCCTGTATCCTGTTTCTTTCCTATTTTGGAGTTCTGGAAATGGTGAAAGCCTGCGAAATTGGTGCAGATGTTGAATAGAACTTACCTTGCTTTCAGTTAAACATTGACTCCCTTGGATTTTAACAGATTTAACAGATTTGGTCATGAGTAGGATGTAAATATGCCAGGTGTCATTGTAAGGAATCTCATATGAAGTTGAGAATATTCTAACACAATTTCCATAGTATAGACAAAGATGGTAGATGTTATTGAAGTATGTTACAGTGGTAGCTAAAATTAGGGCACTCAATATTTATATTGAGAAGGAAATAGATGTAGAAAATAGAACTTTGAAAAAAAAAACAAAGAAAAAAACCAACTTACTACTCAGTAACTGTAGGCCATTTTCTGAAATGCAGTGACATTTGGCTAATAAGACCATTTTGGTTATTTCGAAATTTCACATAAGCCACCAACTTCACACTTCTTTAACCAAAAAAAAAAAACAACCGAAGGTCTGGTATTGTGACCAGTTCACCACATTTTTGAGTGGTCTGATAATCAGTCTCACGCATAAAACTTTACTGGAATTGTAGTTGTTTTGTTGTGAATTTCAGGATCATGAGTGGAACTTTACTGAAATTGCACTTGTTCTGTTGTGAATTTCAGGATCATGAGTGGAACTTTACTGAAATTGTAGTTGTTTTGTTGTGAATTTCTGGATCATGAGTGAACTTGATTGAAATTGTAGTTGTTCTGTTGTGAATTTCAGGATCTTGAGTGAAATTTTACTGAAATTGCACTTGTTCTGTTGTGAATTTCTGGATCATGAGTGAACTTGATTGAAATTGCACTTGTTCTGTTGTGAATTTCAGGATCATGAGTGGAACTTTACTGAAATTGCACTTGTTCTGTTGTGAATTTCTGGATCATGAGTGAGCTTGTTTGAAATTGCACTTGTTCTGTTGTGAATTTCAGGATCATGAGTGAAACTTTACTGAAATTGCACTTGTTCTGTTGTGAATTTCAGGATCATGAGTGAAACTTTACTGATATTGTACTTGTTTTGTTGTGAATTTCAGGATCAGAGTGAAGTGAAGGCTAACATGTTTCAGATGATGGAGATCGTGGTTTACATAGGCAGCTGTATATGTCTATTGTGCCTCATGGCAGTCATCATTACATATGTCTCATGTTTCAAGTAAGTATGGCCACTACAATGGTTAAGCCTTTCAGATTGCAGACTTGTGAAGTATTGTCATCAGTGTCTGAATGAGAGTCTTGGGTTTGAGACCAGCTGTCTCCTGCAGTTTTCAGTATTTGTTGGCAATCTTGTATTGATAGTCAATGATTTTAGCACTATCACCATTACACGTCATGTAGGAAAGTATTTATGAGTTATCATTGGTTAGATGTGTGTTAGTGGTCTAATGGTAAAGCACAGAACATGTAATCCAGGGGTCATGAGTTTGATCCCACCCCCTAGCAGTCCTCCACTAACATTACTAATTTTCATTTCAATGAGATTTTAAACTAAGGTACAGTGTATCAGTGCTGTTGTCTGAGCATTGTTATCCACTAACACTACTGATTTTGACAGGTTAAGGATCTGCAGACTTATCTTGGTCTGTTCTGATTGCTTATGCAAAAACCAGTTCTTGTATGTGAAATAAAACAGTTCATGGCTCTTACTAATTTCATATTTTTACTCTTTTAATTCCTTAATTATACTGCAGTAGAATAATACAAATGATGTGTTGTGGAAATTTAACATATTTATCCAGTATATATGCCATCAAATGGATGATATGTGCATATTATGGCTTATAAGCAAAACTTACAAAGTTACTGATGGTAATTTTATTCCTCTGTGATTTTATGTTATGATATAAATGTCGTATTGCAGGTTTTTAAATATACCAAGGAAGATGAAACACTCCATCATTAACATCTGTGTTAGCGTCCTGTTGCTGATAATTGGGTTTACAATGGGAATTAAGCGTACAGATCATGTGAGGGCATGTCAGATTGTGGGCATTATCTTACACTATCTGTCAATGGTCACTATGTTTTGGTTTACTGTGACTGCAAGGTGAGTTTTTGTGAGGGCAGATACTGGTATTTTGTTTTACTTTTTGATAGTTTGTAGGTTGTGGTCTTGTAAGAGATCAAAACAAGATGAACATGTGAAAGTTTTAGACATAAATTTGTTGATAAAATGAAATCCTAAAATCAAATTTGCTTAAAACCTTTTTCTGTATGATAGTAGCCATTCATATATACATATAGTTCAATTTCTGTTTGAGTTATATAAAATAGAAAGACCATCATATTTACTGGATTTACTTAGTCAATTTTGAAGAGCATTATTTTTAAACTAAACTGTATTTAACATGGAAATCTTACCAAAAATCATTGGTGAGAATTGTATTAGAACATAGAAAAAAGAATTTGTTGCATCCTCAATTGTATATCTTTGACACATTTTCAGTAACATGCTGAAGAAGTTTACAAAGGCTGAGAAGCCGCCTCCACCCCCTGCAGATTTCCCAATGCCGCTACCACCCAAACCAATCATTCGCTTCTATCTGCTGGCCTGGGGTGTACCCACCATCATCTGTGGTATAACTGCAGCTGTCAGCTTCGACTTCTACGATGAATATGAATAGTAAGTTAACGTGTTTATAGAATATTTATTTCAAAAGTAGCAGCATAACTAAGATAAATTATCATCTTGAATTTCTGTGTTGAATATGGAATAGTATTTATTAAAAGAAGTGAGTATTTCTCATTAAAGACTGGTAGAAATAATTGTTCATATTCTATTTGAAACCAGATGTGCAAAGGGGCTATGAAATTAACCTAGAAATTATTCTGTGAACATAATAACAAATAACTGAGTAAAAGAGAACTTTAAAAAAAAAGTTCATGAAGGTCAAAAGGAACTCTTGAAGGGGAAATCAAAATATTTCATGAATGGCTATATCTGTAAGTTGTCTGTTCATATTATTGGGTATGTTTGAATTGCCAAAAATAAGTTATAAAGAGGAAATTTCTGGTAGTGAATGTATGTCATAAATTCCTACGTCTGTAATTTGCGTATTCTTGTGAAAGGGTATGTTTGAATCAGTATAAATGTATTTCCAGAGTGTTGAGAATTTTTCACTTATATAATTTATTTCATTTTACAGTTGTTTCCTTGAATGGGAGCCAGGGCTGGGAGCATTTGTTGGGCCAGTCGCATTTCTCATACTGCTGAATTGTTTGTTCTTCATACGTATTTCATGTGTGATACGCAGCTCAACAGGGCCGTTACTGAACCTGGAAGAAACACAGGAACTTCCTATAACTGACATTGAAATGACTTCAAATCAGGATAGGATAGAAACACAGTCACTCACATCAGAAATGAGTGTAAAGTCTACCGTGTCAAGCGTCATGGACTTTGAGAGACGGCCTATCACTCAGTTGCGTGCCTTAGCTTTTTGTTTACTTCTTTATATTTTGACATGGTTTTTTGGTGCTATAACTGTTGCCAAGCCATTTAGTGCTATTCCTTACCAGGAAGTTATATTCAGCTACTTGTTCGGAGTGTTTTGTGCAATTTTTGGATTATTTATCCTAATATACTTTTGCTTGACGCGTAAAGATTCGCGATCAAGCTGGAAACGATTTTTCTTGTGCGAGCCACAGACTTTATATGATGCAAATCAGATGGCTACAAACACTACACCACAAGCAAATGGGCATGTCAATACAGGTAGTGGCACTGATATTTCTAAATTAAACTCTAGCCTTGTTGCTAATCATACTAACCATGTGAACCAAGTGAAGAAGAGTGATGATGAAGCGTCGTCGATTAATCTAGTCCCGTCAAAACCGCCATCAGTAAATGATGGATCATTAAGTAACAGTTTAAATGAGGCTACTGCAGCTAGTTTTTATAACCCAAGACAAAACGGAGTTGCAAAGAAGTTTTGGGAAAAGAAAAATAAACATAATTCAAAATTACTCAGTAAAGAAATGACTAAAAGTTTAAATATGAATGGTACAGACAGTGATTTTTCTGCATCAGATAGACCCAGAGGAGTTAGCCAGGGTTATAGTAGTGATGGAAACCCTGGTTCAAATATATTGACATTAGACACACAGTTACAGGGGAGAAATATTGACTCTGATACGCAGATTGCTTGTTCTCCTGGCCACAAACAGTTACCACCAAGTTACAATGCTGTTATGGCAAATAATACATTATTTCAATATGGTCAGCCAACACGTGAACAAACAGCATCACCTCCAAATCAAAGGCCAGAAATTCTGACTGGAAGTCCAAACTGCAGTATTGTTTCATATACAAGTTCACGTATAGTGCCACACCATACACGATCACCAAGTTCATCATCACTCGGAAATCGTAATCAGACCAGTGCATTTGTACCAGTTCAGCCTCGTAACAACACCATGCCCCGAAATGGGAAACCAGCCTCCCAGTCAATGCCTTCAAGTCCAGAGAGGGAAGTGCCAGATCAGACAATTTCTGGGCCCAGTTCTGTGGCACGTCTTGGAGATTTTGATGGTTCAAGTCAGGTAAGCAGCTCATACAGTTATGAGCGGGTAAGGTCACCCCGCCCAGGTGATCTCCAGTACTTGTCTGGATATTCAAGTCCCCCAGATGCATCAATGTATAAACAATATGGTCTAATTGATGGCCAACCTCAGGCAGACGTAATGACACCATCAACTCAAGCATATCGTAACCGTACAAATTCTGGTGGATATAGTTCAGACAATAGCAGCAGACACCGAAAAAAGATGGAAAATAATTTTATTCAGCAAGTTGAACAACGTATACCTCAGGGCAACAATGTGAATCATATTTATCCTAATCACATAAATACGCATAATGTCAATTCTACCCACAGTAATCATGTGGAGTCAAATAATGCAGGACTTGTTACCCATAAGCCTCCTCTCTCACCGATGTCAGATAGTGACCATAATACAAGTCGCAGAACATTTCCTGACTCTGATAGTCAAGTACATTACAAAAAACAGAGATATAATGACTCTGACCATAATTCAGAACCGGCATCAAAATCTCATAAGTCACATGACGTGCATAAACACTCGCGACATCGTGGAATGACAAAACAGCGCTCCCTTGACTGGGACAAACAGTTCAAAGATAAGTCGCCCAACAGTGTTATACCTTATGCATATGTAAATCATAATTACACAGACAGAGTGCTTCAGAAGTTAAATAACATGGCTGTCACTGAACATATAGATCCAACCAGCAAAGCATTCTGGGTACCAAGGTCTTCTCGAAGCTACAATGAAATTGTTAAGAAAGAGAAAGCACGACTTTGTGAAGACTCATCATCAAGTTCAGATGATGATGATGATAGTTTAGATAATATTTGGGTCTTGCAAAAAGAGAAGCATGCCAGAAAGAACAAAAAGGAGACAAGTGTGTAATTCTGCAAATGAAATGTGTCATATAATACATGTTCTTTCAATATTATTATAATCATGTTGCAATGTGAATTTGTTCTAAATAAATATAAATAAATGTATATAGAAATGTTGTAAACTTTAAACTGTGAGCAGTTTTATGTGAATTTTTATTTTAAAAAATTTATTTTTAGTTTTAATTGAGAAATAATGTACCCAGTAGATCGGACTCATTTTTATGTTTAGCATACATTTTACAGTACAAATGAATTATAATTTTGTGTGAAAGAAAATGTTAATTTAAAGTTTAAAGGAATTTTTTTCACACAGTCATATTAAAATCTATTCATCAGAGCATGCTCTGTGTTGATTTTTTTTTATTCTGAATTTAAGTCTGAAAATAAGCTATTAATGGTATATTTGTCGGAAGAGTTATAATTCGGTTAGCTATTTTGTATGAGATAATTTATTTCATTCTGCATACATAAAAATTTGAAATCAGTATTTTTACATTTTCAGCATTTTTTTTTTTTTTAATTTCCAGTTCAAATACATTTTAAAACTTTGTACACAGGTCATGTTTCATGTTTCTCTCTTGAGGGTATTGTCTGATGTCACAAATAATGCACTTCTCAATGTTTTGTCTCAGTGGGGAGAGTGGTGACATAAGACCTTTGCCAACAGGCAGGTTTGACAGCCATAATGGTTTCGAGTCCCAGGAAATAGACATTTGCTGAAGTTTAGATCCCAAGTCATTTGATACTACCACTGGGGATTTTAACAATTTGCCGTTGGTCTAGGGTGAGGATTTTGACTCTGAGAAAAGAAATATGTCCCCTTGGCTGATCAGCCCCCCCCCCCCCCCCCCCCCGACACTGGGGCAAAACATCGATATGTGTATATTCATGTAATGCTTATGTTCTACCATAGTCACATTTCTTTTGCATTGTCATACCATTAGATAACTTTATGTGCAATTTTTGGCCAGTCAGTAAAAGACATTTAAAAGTTTGTTAATTTTTTTTTTCAAAAAGTATATCTGTATTTAAGTTAGTATTGAACAGGCATTTCATTTAAGGTTAGCAGTGTAATAGTTTTGCACAAAATGGATTAATCTGATCCTTTCTTTGAAGGAAAGAGGCAGATACTAACTAGATGGTATAATAGTGTTTTTCACCAAGTTGATTATAGCTCTTTTTTCAACCCATGGTTAATAGGTTTTTCTCTTGCATTTACAGACAAGGAAAGGAAAGTCTCTTTGTTTATATCAATAATTTATGAAATGATTTAGTAAAATTGTAGAGTAATTAATTTCATGTACAGGGGTACTGTAGTTTCATAGATTTAAAATTGCGGAATTGAGAAACAAATGCAATATAGCTTAGGCTTGATGTGGGTACAGTAAATATGTTACAAGTAATGTTGCATGAATAGTCTGTCAGTAGTTAATTGTTAGTAATTTTCCAATAGACAGTGATTGTGGAAGAGTTAAATATAGCACTCTTTCTTGAAAATGATTAATGAATAATTTAATCTATTGACATTATGTATGGCGTTACTGATCTTTGGAATACTTTGCCTTCACCATGTTGTGGGCTTTTTTTGCCCTTGTGACCAGTGCAGACCATGGTCAGTTGAAACATCTGTGTAGTCTGATCATTGTCTACATTTTTCACATTTCAGTCAGTTTTTATTTAATACCCCTACAAGTGAAAATGGCTCTGTCCAAATCATATGATAGACAAGGACAAGTCTATTTGAAAAATTAAGAGGTGTAAAGGGTTAACATCTCTCCTGACAGACTAAAACCATTGAAGTTGAGAGTCTGTTGCTGCCCATTTATTCCAAAGGCTTTCCTTTGAAAAATGGTTTAAAAACTTTCAGCAAAATTATTAGCAACATGTATATATATACAAACATTGTATATTCACTCATTTCTAGCCATTTTGTCAGCTGTAGGAAGACTGATAAGCCATTCTGGCTTTCATTGGAAATTTCTGTTAATTACTTTGTCACTTACTCGATCTTGCTCATTCAAAAGAAAATATGTCTTGAATTCAGAAGACAAAATACTAATTGTGTTCATTTCATAAAATTGTGAGATTTATGAATACAGCTTTGTGGGCAACTATTATGATGAAAGAAAAGGGGAGGTTATCATGTTACTCTGTATAAAAACATTTGTACAGTGTCTCCATAGTACTTTTGTGAATAATTTGGTTGTACAGAAAAACGTGATACCATTTTTTTTTATGGAAATGATGTTGTGATTTTATGTAAATTGTACAAGATTCTTAATTTTACATTTTCAAGATGTTTTAATAGTTTTTGTCTTAAAACCAAGGCCTCAAAGGCATTTTCATATAAATTATTTTTACTTTTGTACAGTTTTAAAGGTTTTGATTTTCATGTTTTATTCTTTTCTTTCAATTTGAACAAATTTAATTAATTATTTGAGGTTATCAATATTTTTTGTCATTACAATATTAACTTCTTGTAGGATAAGAACTTTATCTAGGTTTTGATATACTTATTCAAAAAATTGTACAATTACTGAAACCTGCATTAAAGTAAAATCCAGTCAAAATAATCCCATTTATAATTTTGAAAATTTACATCTACCAGTACTTATTCTAAAAGTAGATGATTATGCAGTGGGAAAAAAAAGACTAGGATTATATTGAAAAGGTCAGTTGGAAAAACTAATTAGATAATTGTTAATTTGAAACTATCAGGTATCAATTCTAAATGTAGGTGATAGTTCCAGAAAAAAGAATCTATGATCATATATAAATCTGTGTTATCAGTTGAATATTTGCTAAGGATAAGTGTTAAGATAAGTAGTGTTAAATACATGAAAAAATGATGCCAAAATAGCTGTAAATTCTGATGCTACTGTTGATATAAAATGATTACAGGTGATACTTTTATCGAAGCAAAATATTTCAGATCTTGAACTGCTGTTTTTGAAAATACAGAAATTGAACAGAGCAGAACAGATGTAAATATTATTGTAAAGGTAATATTACTGTAGAAATTGTGTTAGAAATATTTATACTTTGTCTATAATAATGCATGTGACCATTTTGATTGTGAAAAAACATGGTAGTAAACAAATGCTATTAAAGTAAACCTTGTATGTATTTGTTTTACTTTTCTTTTTTTTCCCTGGAATGAATGATTTTTACATCTAACAGTGCAGAATTTCATAGTAAGAAATATTCTGTTTGCTCAAGGACAATGAATGATTGTGTTATTTGTAAAAGTATAATTCAGCCTAAAAGTAAACCTAACTGTATCTCAAGAGGGGATGAAAAAAATACTTCAACCCAGTTTTGAAAATTGCTGCCACTTCAAGCTGCAACCAGAGGAATTTTCTCCCTGTTTCATAAGATGAGAGCATGTTGTCAGTTTCTCTTGAATAATATTGATTATAAATGAATCTGTATACTCCTCCCATATACTCAAAATATACAGAATAATCACTTTCAATTACAGACTACAATTTGACCTTACTTCAAGGTAATGGTCTACATGGTAAGTATGATATAAAATCTCATTAAGACATCGTATTTGCCAAAGTTGTTTTGGAAAAGTTCAAATATTATAAAAGGGTTCTGTTGACTTTTTATTTTACCTTACTGCATATAGAGCCCTTTGGGTTTTGATCCTTAAAATAAATAATGTAAAAGCTTTCAGTAGGAAAAAGAAACTAAACATCCAACAGAGAATAACCTGTGGAGAGCTATGAAGTTGGGAAGTGTGATCATAGCTAGCCATACATGTGTACACATCTGTCCAAAAGTCGCACAAAGAAGGCAAAAATATAGGTGTGGCAGTGTGAGGGTGACATTATATTAGGATAATGATAATCATAACTGTTTGAAACATCTTTTGTGACTTTGACTTACTCACCCTTAGATTCTGTGACTCCTTCAAACAAAATCTGTTTCTGGGTAAATTGGAAATTGAGTATGCATGCTGAATTTCCCTAAATGAAAGATTGGAATAAACAGTTTCCAGTCCTTTAACTGCAATAATATATTAAAAGTTAGATGTAGAATCTATCTCTATCTGAGTTTATCATTGATACTGGTTACCCATATGACTGATGCCCCCTGCAGAGATTAGTTATTTTGATGTTGTTGGGGATTATGCAGGATAATCATCCCATTTAAGAGACACCCCTGGTTCTTTTGCATGCTCAGTGTACAGCACTGATACATGGGACCTCGGTTTAATGTCTCATCTAAAAGACAATTAGTAATGTTAGAGGAGGAGTAGGGGATCAATCTCATGACCCCTAGGTTACCAGTGCAGCGTGTTGCCACTGGACCACTGATCCACTCCTTGATATACAATATTCAGTAGGCATATAAGTAGCTTAGTAGGTGTCTTTATATTGCTGGAGATTCTCTACAGGTGGGACTTTGATAGGTTTGGTGACTTAAACCTGGGCAATAGACTTGGCAAGATTTTATTTCCCTCTGAGCATAATGCACAACAGCGCACCTTCTATTAGGGATGTTAAGCCAAGGCTTGGTTTAATGGTTTAAAGCACTTTAACAGTTGCAGTTATACTGGGCAAGCAATTAAACTAACCATCTTTCTTTCCAGCAAAAGGGCCCACACTCCTCTGTATTGTCCCAGCTAATCCAAAGATAATGTAAAACGGTATTTGGTATAGGCAGGTTTTACAGTACAGAAACAGACTGCAGCTATGCCTCTTAAAGATAAATGGCACACAAATATATTCTATCAAATATGCTGTTATGGGATTAACTGAAACAAGAAGCGCCGCAATGCGACGAAAACCAGGTTTTCAATGACCAAGTATTGATGTGACAGGAATTAGGAAGAAATATGGCAGTAAAGTAAAAATGGTGCTGTTATTTTGGTACCAACACAGAAAGTTGATTTCAATAGTTCAAAATAAAAATAAATCAGATACTAGTACCTGAGCAGCAATGGCAGGCTGTATTTTCATGTAAGCTACACACATGCCAAGTTGAGTATCAATAAGTCAAAGTGTGCTGAAGTTATTGAGTAGAAGCTGAAAATTCTATTGTAAGCATGTGACCTTGACCTTGCTCCCAGATATCATAACAGCAATCCCAAGCTGCATCTTAATATAAGCTACCCACACAGCAAGTTTGGTGTCAACAGGTCAACGCAAACTCAAGTTATTACGTGAAAACTGAATTTCTTTTTTAAAGCAAAAGTGACCTTGACCTTGTTCACGGACACCTGGGTAGCAATGCCAAATTGCATCTTGATATCAGCTACCCAAATACTAAATTTGGTGTCAATAGGTCTAAGCAAACTAAAGTTATTGAGCGGAAACTTAATATCTTTTTTTGCAACAGTGACTTTGACCTTGACCACAGACACCTCGGTAGCAATCCTAAGCTGCCTCTTAATATAAGCTACCCATATACCAAGTTTAGCATCAATAGACCAAAGCAAACTAAAGTTATTGAGCGGAAACTGAATTTCTATTTTTTAGCAACAGTGACCTTGACCTTGACCACAGACACCTGGGTAGCAATACCAAGCTGCCTCTTGATATAAGCTACCCATATACCAAGTTTGGGATCAATAGGTCAAAGCAAACTGAAGTTATTGAGCGGAAACTGAATTTCTATTTTTAGCAACAGTGACCTTGACCTTGATCACATACACCTGGGTAGCAATCCCAAGCTGCCTCTTGATATAAGCTACTCATATACCAAGTTTGGGGTCAATAGGTCGAAGCAAACTAAAGTTATTGGGCGGAAACTTAATTTCTTTTTTAGCAACAGTGACCTTGACCACATACACCTGGGTAGCAATCCCAAGCTGCCTCTTGATATAAGCTACCCATATACCAAGTTTGGGGTCAATAGGTCAAAGCAAACTCAAGTTATTGAGCGGAAACTGAATTTCTATTCTTAGCAACAGTGACCTTGACCTTGATCACAGACACCTGGGTAGCAATCCCAAGCTGCCGCTTGATATAAGCTACCCATATACCAAGTTTGGGGTCAATAGGTCAAAGCAAACTCAAGTTATTGAGCGAAAACTGAATTTCTATTCTTAGCAACAGTGACCTTGACCTTGATCACAGACACCTGGGTAGCAATCCCAAGCTGCCGCTTGATATAAGCTACCCATATACCAAGTTTGGGGTCAATAGGTCAAAGCAAACTGAAGTTATTGAGCGGAAACTGAATTTCTATTCTTAGCAACAGTGACCTTGACCTTGATCACAGACACCTGGGTAGCAATCCCAAGCTGCCGCTTGATATAGGCTACCCACACACCAAGTTTGGCGTCAATAGGCCAAAGTAAACTCAAGTTATTGAGCGGAAACCAAAAGTTGACGCCCGCCCGCCGTCTTCAGCATTACAATAACCAGGTTTTCGTTGAAAACCTGGTTAAAAATTCCTCTTGATATTCTACAAGATTTATTCAGTGAACCCAAAACAAGTTCATGCATTGCTGAGGTAATGCTGATGTTAAAGAATAATTTTCATTCGGGAAGATTTTTACTCAACCCGGAAATAAACTCGACTTGTGTGACGTCACCGCAATGGCCGTCGTAGAGAATTAGATTGTAAACAGAAGATTTATCCATCAACATCGCTGATAATTTTTGACAAGGAAGTACAAATTTTCATTTGCTGGAGAGTTTAATCACCAGATTAAAGATGTGGAAGATCAAAGAACTGACAGACAAAGTGTAGGTGTTATTATGGCGCTTTCAATGACTGTTTTCTATTTTGACAGCCAATGGGAAAAAAATGTACACGTATTCAAGTCCGAAATCGAGGTCTTTCCCATTTGACATGAAGATTTCGTTATTCCACGAAAAACGAATTTAAAATTGATCATTTTCATCTCTCAGCATTTAACACACTGGATTTCCATATCCACTTTTGACATTATAATCAGTAGGAATAAAGTGGGAGGGGCAAGATTTTGACAGATCATAACATTAGATTTTATGATGTGGTCAGCATCAAAGAATAGTATTATGGAAATTTAATTGCCACCTTGGAGCTGTAGTCTATAAATAAAATCTGTTTTATCATTGTGAATGATTAGTATATTCTTAAATTGAACAAAACCAAACTCGATCTTTTAGATGTTTTAAATATCTTTAGATATTTACCCATGAGAATATGTTTGAGCATTTACATCTTTTGCATTATAATTCATAGATGTCTTCAATAGCAGACAGTCTTCATCAACTTCAACTTATTATTGCCAGATGTCAGTACTGACTATAGGCACATTGACTGATGACATCACAAGCACCTGTTATCAGAATATAGCTGATCTACTGGTTGGCAAAAGGAATTAGTATTTATATACATTTGATAGCAGCAGAATTTTTAACTTTAATTAACTTTTTTCTTTGTGAGCCGAATTTTAAGATTCTTATATCATTTGGAAGCTCTTTAAATTCATATTTTTAATGTATAAGCAGATTTTGAATTTTTGCTTTTAAAAAAGAAAACTAAACTAATTTATAACTGTCATTTCAGCATTTTTCTAGCAGCTTAGATGCACTAAGTTTAACCATTTACAAATAAAAAAGTAAACAGTTTTGACAATTATTTTTTAGATATGTAAAATATGAGTTTATAGACCTTTTTAATGATATAAAATATTGAATTGTTTGATGAAAAATGACTTTGTAACTGGAATTACAAAATTACTATGTTTTACATTTTCATCTACTGCCATATTTTTGCCAACCTTCAAAAAGTTACCTGTATCTCTTATCAGTTACTTGTTACTATTAATAGATTTCAAAAACAATAACATTCAGCGTTCCTATACTAGGCAGACACGTGTCAGGAACATTAAAATTATAAAAGATGATAACAAAGAAAACAAGATTTTACTAATGATTTAATCATTTTTATTTCTAATGTTTAAAATCTGTAAAACTTGTTCAGTCCACTGATAAAAGCTGGCACAGTTCGGTAGCCCTAATCTCGGTCGGTAATTCGTTCTAGAGTCGTATAGTCCTTGGGAAGAATGAGTTCATGTGATGTTGTGTTTTTGATTGTGGGATGACGAATTTGTTGCAGACTTCCTGAAAGTTCAAAAAAAGTGTCAGACATTCGGTCTGACAAGCTCTGAAAATCCGTCAGACCGAAACAAAATTTGTCAGACCGAATGGAATTCACAACAAAAACAAATGAATACATGTAATTTTCTCCCCGTTGAAATCAGAACAGTCAGTACAGTGCATTTCAACTTCCTCTGAGTCGTACACCAACCATTCTCTGTCCTGCTTCCATTTTTCATTAAATGTTCTCTCTCATTGCTTTTCTCATACTGTCTTCACGAGGCTTGGATAACGTTCAGGATGAAACAATACCATACCGGAATAGAGTTTAAGTCTCTAAATTAAAATTTGTTTTATTTCAGCAACATTAAAAATAACATTGATAGATTTTTACAGAAATGAAGAAAATTTTAAATAAGTCACAAATAAATGAGATCAAAACTTAAAACATGAAACACAGAAAGTGTTGCATGAACGATACATTCAGAGATCTTAAAAGAAATTTCTACAGAAATTTGGTTCAACTTTATTAGACAATGGCAGACAGCAGATAATTATGTGGATTGACTGTTATTCAACTTACTATTATAAACTACCAGGTAATGTTTCTCTGGCATCAAAATTAAGTGACAATTTTGTGAAAATTCAGGTTACTAATGGGATGTGTTTTCAGTTTCACCAGATTTTTTTAACAAAGCACAAATAATTTCAAGTATGTTGATTCATTATAATTGTTGCTTTCAGAACTAAATGACAGAAATATTCAAGTGTTAGAGAAAAGGACATTTTTTCAATGAAAAAGGAAAAACTGGTACTTATAATAAAATCATGACAACTTATTATAATCAGTCAATTAATTATTGTGAGCCTGCCTTATAAAGAGTCTATACTGTCCTCTATAAATATTAAAATACGGCGGGGTCGCGGAAATATATGACAAACGGAATTTCATCCGAGATTTCAATGGCAGACTCGTGTTTAATGAACTAAATATTTCTTGAAATTGTTTGCCTTCAGTCAGCGTTGTTTTAAAATTTAAATTATTAAGTTATTTTATATGTCGAGGGTGATACTGAATCAGATAGAAAGATGTCTTACACAGGGTTGAAGTCGGAACTTTTACCGCATTGCTACACCTCTAAAAAAGCTGATAATGATAGGCAAGTTCGTAAGCGTTTTAGACAAAATGGCGGCGCCCATTTTTATTATTTTAAGCGATTATATTTGATGATAGTTGCTTTTGACATTACTAAAATGACGAGATTTTATGAAATTTTATAAGCAGATATTGGTTAGTGTACCCTTACTTGAAGTATTTGCTGGTACTTTTTAGAATAAGTTTCGGTATCCAGCACTAGGCTTGGGAAAAATGCCGGACAGTCGGACCGATCCGGACTGAAAAAATGTCGGACCAAGTGAAAATTAATTGGACATGTCCGACGAATTTCAGGAAGTTTGTTTGTTGTTTGTGATAGTGATCGACATTGACTTGTTTGATTTTTATTTTGAGTAGCATGACCAGGCTGGCATGGTTTCACCTTTATTCTAATGTTGACCATTTTAGTTCCTTAATCATGTTTATTACACTGCTTGTATAGTGGTAATCATTATGAACGTACCTTGCAGCTGACATCTGGACCATTTCTATTCTTTGAGTGAGATATTTCTGCCATGGGTGCCATATGGTTGAGCATTATTCATCCTGTGTTCTTACATATGTTTTGTATGCTGCTTCTTTGAGTTGTTTGTTTTGACATTCAGGGGTCAAATTTAACTTTTTTGTCTACTGGCAAATATTTGCTAGTGACCATTTTTTCTACTAGCAAAATCAATTTTCTACTAGCTAAGCAATATTTACAAAATGTGAAAAGTTGCGGACAAACAGTTGTATCACTGACTGTATGACAAATAAATGTAGGTGTGAAACCACCAAAAAGATTCCTTCTTTATTCTATATAAAATTCATAAAGTTCACAGAGCTGTAAATTGTAAAACATAGCAACCTTTTTTAAATAGCTTTAACTTACTTATTCTTGTAGATCTATATCTGTACTCATGAAAAATAGCAAGAAAAGTGGGGGTTGTGTCTCAAACAAGAAAGATATTTCTGCTCATGTGAACTTACCTATAAAATTAAAAAATCTGAGCTAATTTTCAGATTGGGGTATGTGAAACAATTTCACATTGTGAATTCTATTCTGAATGCATATGGGCATAAAATTGCTACCACACTATCAGAAATAGTAAAACAAAATGATTCCAGCAAAAAAATACACAGATTAGGGCAAAAATGTTAAAAATAGCCAAGAAAACTGAGAACTATTTCTAGACGCCATTATTAGACAGAATTGGTGGTTTCATACCTGTTAACAAATAGTCTTAGTCATCTATGCGTTTTAATATCGGATGAACGTATACCGGATTAATTCAAAGAGCGTCTACAAGTAGAGCGATCACGTGACCGGTGCTAGGGACATTTTTTCACGCACCGGCAAATGTGGATTTTCGGATAAGTCAGAACTTGGGATGTCTGTCGATTTTCCGGCGCACTCGCAAATTATTTCGAGTGCTAAAATTTTGCACTCGCATTTTCTCATTTTCGCTTGCATTTTGCGAGTTTGCGACCGCTAAATTTGATCCCTGACATTTCTTCTGATGAACCTTAAGCTATATTTTGCTTTGTTTGTGATGTTGTTTAAGTGGGATGACCAGTTCAGGTTACTACTTATAGTAACTCCTAAGTATTTTGCATTTTCTGTGGTTTTCAGTATAGTGCTATCGTAGGGTGTAGGGAAAAATGACCATTTTCTTTTTCCTGTGTATTCTGAGTACTTCACACTTGTCGGGGTTAAATTCCATTGACCATTCTTCATTACATTTGGTGAAACTTATTTGACAGGAAGTTAGAAAATATTGAGCTAACATTAGAGAGACCTATATTGTTTTATTTCAAAATATGTGAACATCTCAGTGAAGTATTGAAAGATATTTGTTTTCTGATGATTAAAGTCTAGTCAGGTAGTAAAAATTCATACCATTGCTTTACATGTTAATGAAAAATCTATAAATAGCATTGGGGGTTTTCTCCATTTATTTATCCTAGCAATTTTCAGTAGTAACAGAAATTACCTTATCTTAAACTATATGAAATCTGTGTCTGTATAAACCTCAGTGATAAGAAATCGACGTTTAACTCCATTTGGTAGACCTAGCTGATATCATTTCACTTTGGATTTTATCTGCTAAAAATTTATTTCTTTTTCTATGTAAATTTTGAAAAGAAAATGATATGTCATGCAATTTGAGAGTTCTTTCCAGTGCAGTTCATAATATTTTCCTTTCTTTACCATCCCTATTAACAGGCATATTTCTATCTTTTCTCTCTCTACAGCACCAATGTTGTGATGAACTACTCAGAAGTGGAGACAAAAGTCAGGGAGGCTACCAATGATGAAGCCTGGGGACCTCATGGGCAGATCTGCTCAGAGATAGCTCAATACACATTCACATATGAACATTTCCCTGAAGTGATGGGAATGCTTTGGAAGAGAATGTTTCAAGATAACAAAAAGAGTTGGAGGAGGCCTTATAAGGTAGGAAGTATTTGAATATGCTGAAATTTAACTATTTACTTGATGAAAATGTCTGACATCAGGTTTTTGTCTGTCTCTCTGTATGTAAGGTCATAACCATTTTAGCATAAAATTATGGAAATGAAAGTCTTGTAAAATGCTAGTCTTGCATATATAAATGATACATATTGGTAATAGGTTGACAATATACGAGGTTGTTGGATTAGCTTTTCTGTCATACAAGGGAAAGCATGTATATTCTTTGACAACATACACTGGACTCTAATTTCTTGCTCTTTCCAACTGTCATTATTATGGAATAATGTTGAAACTTGTCTTTAAACTGCTCTGCAACATTTTCATTCTTTCAGTCCTTGACACTGCTGAACTACCTGATCAGGAATGGTTCTGAGAGAGTGGTTACTGGGGCCAGAGAACATCTGTATGATTTAAGAGGTCTAGAAAACTATACATTCACAGATGAGCTTGGTAAAGATCAGGGATTAAATGGTAAATGATAGTTGATTTACATGTATGTTTATGCTTTCTGTTATTAGCAAAATTAGATTACTTATTTTTAGACTTTCTGCTGTGCGAAAAGCAAGATTGACTAACTCTGCATTAAGTTATTATGCACAGAAATCAAAGTTGTCTTAATCATTGTTTCAATGGTACTGTAGCTGAATAAAAAAAGTCTGCAAATTATTTTGCTCCAAGTTGAACTGGATAGAAAAAACAGGATTTATTGAAAAAAATAAAAAGTTCATGTGTAAATTTATTTTTGCATTCCCGTAATGAATAATGAACCTTGAAAAGAAGTGCTTGAAGCAGACACTGTGATATGCTTCTGAACAATTAAAGGTCTATTGTACAAACATACAGCTTCATTGAGCCTTCAGTTTTACTTGTTTTCTTTTCCTACCAACATTTTCAGTAGTCAGCATTTATTTCTGAAGTAGAATCCTTTAAACATCAAATTTTCTTCTTCTTTAAGTACGACATAAAGCCAAGGATATAGTAGAACTGATACAAGATGATGAAAGATTGAGAGAAGAAAGAAAGAAAGCAAAGAAGAATAAAGACAAGTACCAGGGAATGTCAGGCGATAGTATGAACAGATTTAGCTACAGTAAGTCAAAGTCTGTTTGTACAAACAAAGATAAATATTTAACAGTCTCTTCAGCAGTGATCTCCCCTTCATTTTTGTGTGGCCTGCTACAAAGTAGCCATGACATATAGGGATCACTTCTCCATCATCTGTCAGTCCGTCTGTCTGTCTGTCCATCACAAAACTTGTCCAGACTACAGGTGCGATTTCATCCAAACTGTACAGGAATGATCAGTACCAAGTCTAGTTGTGCATATCATCAGCATTTTTCCAGTTCAATGATTTTTGTCAGAGTTATGGCCCTTTAATAATTTTTATTTTTAAAGTTTGTCCGGACTACTTCTCTTATACTACTAAAGCAAATTAAATGGAATGTTACAGGATTGATCAGTACCTCAAGTACTTGTGCATATCTAACAGGTTTTTCAGTTGAGTGATTTTTAGCTGAATTATGGCCATTGAATAAAAAAATGCGTTTTAGCCTACAAACTGTCCAATCACCTCTCAATACTACTGTTTAATTGGCTATCATCAGGCGACACATGTGATCACTGATCGCCCTTGTAATTTACATCTATCCCTTCACAGATTACATTTAGCTGGCTGTGAACTCATTTATCAACTTTATAGATATTTTTTCTCTTGCATTTTGTTGTAATGATATTTTATTAATTGAATATATCTGGCTTTTATGATATGAAAAGCAATCAACTTGAAAAATACTACTTTCATCATTATGTGACATGCATCTTTACTGTAAGGGAGGTACTGTATTCCTAGAAAAGATTTCGCGCTTTTTAGGTTAGCATTTTTCGCGTCAAGCATTGATCCGCGAACTTTTTTAGCCGCGAAAATCTCACTTCTAACAAAAACGCGAACATTTCTAGCTGTTTCTTAACTTGAAATCTATTACCATTCCGTTTACTTGTATCCATAAATCCGAATTCACACAAATGCATACACGCATTCACAAGTATGATAAAATAACAATTCAGTCCATTCCCTTTTATTTTCCTTCTATTTAGGTTATATTTTTATAACACAGTATTCAATATTTACATCGAGGTAAATTGATAATTTACAAATGAACGTGAACTGTTGTGCATATTGGTTAACACGGGGGTAACACAGGGGATTAATTTGTTACAACACAAAACCGTTATACACAGTTTGCCTTACACTTATTGCTTTTAGACAATTTTCATACTAATTGAAGTTAAGTGCGCGTAACCATCAAAAATACAATAGGAGGGCATTTACAGTTTTTGTGTTGGTGTTTTCTTTTGTTAAAAGTACAATAGGCTAGCGATCAACGTCCGTTGATTTATTCCAAGTGATGTGTAGCATGGTGATTTTAACGTTACAGTTAAGCTGTTAATGACTGATACAGTTTGGTTTTAAATCGTGTGTTGTTAGGACCAGGCGTTATTTGAGTTGTTTTACTTATTTGGCGTTTTTCATAGAAGATATATGTTTAAAGTTAATATAAATCGGAGACTTGAAAGTTCAAGTATGTACTTTTACCGTAGCGACTTAATATTCGCGGAGTTCGCGGTCGTTATGAGTGCGCGAAAGTTTGTCTCCGTGAAAATGTCGTTGATCAAAAAATCACGAAAATTTGTATCCGCGAACATTTCTAGGAATACAGTAATCACTGTGTGGAGTTAGATAATTAAAAATTTCACTGTCCTGCAATCCAGTGTCACCATCATTAAATTTGTTTTTCTTATCTGAAGAAGTATAAAATGGATTTGTGTGGAGGTGCAGACATCTTTTATTCAATTATGTATGAGAGCTGTGAAAAATTGCGATAAAACTACATTTGTATGTAGGCTAGTGTTCTGAATTATTCATACATACTGTTAAATAATTGAGGCATACCAAGAAGGGTGCTCAAAAATGTATCGAAGAAGAATTGTAAGATTTCATTTTTATTAACAGAACATTTTTATTGATGTTGAACATTTTGGAAATGTTTGAGTTTAAAGTTTGAACATCCTTTTTAAAGGCTTGAATAAAATCGGATGGTCAGATGTGGTGCTAGTGATTAAATAATGTTGAATTGTCAGAAGCTTAGCCAGGACCATATGTCCCACTGCAATATTTTTCAATGTATGATGAATATGACATGGTTATCTGACAGTCTTTAGGAAAACATGGGACTAATGTTGAAGTGTTTTTAGTGGTTAAGAAATATAAAGAGAAATACTGTCTCTTCAGGTGATAGGTATGATGAGAATCCTCGCCAGCGTAGTGACAAACTTGGTGAAATCGATGAATGGCAGGACGGCAAGAAGTCTGTCGTCGAGGATGCTGTTGGCAAGGTGAAGGATCTTTGGAACCGAGCTCATGGGAGAATGGCCCCTGATGAAACTGTTGATTATAGGTATTGTATATTTCCTCTGTTTACCCTTGGAAGCCTAAATGTGTCTCCAACTTGCTTCGCGTTATTTGAAAGGGGCTTTAAATGCAGCTGTTAGAAGTTTTAAGTTAGCTGAAAATATTCTTATGTGTTGTTGTATGTTCTGTCCTATTTATGAATAGAAACAAATTCTGTTGCTTTCATTTTCCACAGAAAAAAATGTGTTGGTGTGAACTAATTTAAAATGCTGATAATTTGACATTTTTGGCTTTAGAATTTTCAGATTATCTTATACATGTCTGTTATTTTTATAACTTGTAGTATAGTTTTTTAAATTCCATCTTTGAATTATAGGTTGTAAGGAATCGTATTTTGTTTAAAATCTATAAATAGTAGAATTTGAATGTACAGATTTATTTTAAGGTGTCTTTAAAAAAAACAAATCAAAATATTGGTGTTATCATATTTCAGTCTGTTGAAATTTGGATTATGGCAAGTTAATTGCTTCCTTTTAAAACTGAAGATTTTTTTATCTTAGATCCAACTTCTAATGTTCATTTTTTTTTAAAAAGTGCATGTACCCCCAAAAATCTTGGAATGACTTGGTGAATCATTGATTTTTTTTTAAGGTTCGAGTCTGAATCTCACAGACAGCTTCAGAATTCCAAATTTGTTTTAGTTTTACTGGTACTTTTATTATAAAACAGTCTGTTTTCCTACACTGTTCATGTACTTAATGTAACAAATGGTATTTCAGCAAAAACTTACTGACATTTTTTGGCTCTTTTGGGATCAGTACTTTTTACGTCTCTTTTGCCAAACCAAGAGCATGCATGACCCCAGCAAAAACCAGATATGACATAGAGTGTAGGTTCTGCATTCTTAAATGTGCTTTAAAATCTTACATACAGAATTTTTTTTTAACTTCAGGCTTCTCACTAAAGTTTTTTTGTGTATATAGAAAATAGACAGAGTACCAAGGCAATTTATGCAGTAATGGTATCACGTTGATTATAATCAGGGGAACCAGTTGGATTACATTTTCATGAATATTAAACTGGATTCTGCTGCATGTTTTTTTGTTTTCTTAGGAAATATCCATGGCTGTTTTACTCTCATTTTGGCTTTTAATTAGCTCTGTTCTGTTTTCAATAACAAATTTTCACAGGATACTGATTTTTTTTTTGTTTACTTTGCAAAAAAATCAGGCTGGTGTTTGTTACAAGGACTAAATTCTGAAGATTCATTTATATGTAAATTTTACATATTTGAAGTTACATGTATGTGAAGGTGATCAGTTGAATTAATTTTTGTTGCAATACTGATGATATGATGTGACTTGTGAAAAAAATTGTCAGTTAAATCTGTGACAAACTGTTCGAGGAAAGCATTAGGAAATTTATAAAGATCTAACTCTAATTATGAGGTAAAATGTAACATGTGTCATGTTTTAATCAATTTCATGGAAAATATTTCGTCACATTCATATACTGTCCTGATCATATGATTAACATGACATACATTTTCTCTCCATTTTACATGTGTAGTGGAAACGATAGAAGGGGTCATGACGTTATAGGGTTTAGGTGAGATATACTTTACATATACTGTTTTGAAGTTTTTCCTGTAGTTAAGTTGTCACTGACTGATTGAAAATACAACTGTTTGCTTTTGTCTTTTTGTATTTTTTTGACATTTTTTTCTAATTTTTCTTTAATTTATTGTCATTTTTGTCCTTCTTAAAGAAAAAAAAATAAAGACCTACTAAATAGTGGTGTTTTTTCCATTCAGTGACACTGTTTTTTTTTTTTTACAAGAAGACCAATGTTTTAAGAAAAGAGATCTGATTATTTAAAAAGAAAAGCCTGTTTAACTTATAGTTTTCAGTCTTTGAAGGGAGGTAACTCCAAGTTGGTCAGCTTGTTTATAAAACTGTTTTGTTATCAGACCTTTTCATTTATTAACATTAATTGTGCCTTGTGACTTTGTAGAAATAGTCTTGGTACATCCAGGAAAAAATTATATATATTACTGTATATAAAAAAAATTATTTATTGTGTGATGTTTTATGCTTTGTTTTTTTTTATCACTTTTTTCCCAAATTCTACACAGTGTTCAGTTAAAAAAAAACAACAACTGTTAGAACAAAGTGTTTAGGACACCTTTCAGTTTTAGTTTTGAGATAAAACTAGTGCAACATTATTTTCATTTAGGTTATGAATAAAGGACTATATATATTTGTATTTGGTTGCTAGGACCAAGTTTACACAAACAAAGTGTCTTTATTGTACTTCACATTGCTTGACAAATTGAAAAATGGACACAGTCATTTAAGAAATTCAGCAGGGTAAGAATGAACAAGTTTAGATATGGAAGAAGTGTTGTTTTTTTCTCAGTCCATCTTTAAAGTTTTCATGGTATGACACATAGTTATATCCTTTCTGATGAGACTTTTGATATCACAATCAAGTACAAATCTTTCAACAAGACAGTTTTACAGGTACTTTTAAATGAAGCACAGTCATATTTTTAGTTTTCAGAAGGTCATTTTATATGTTGTCAAACATGTATTTGTTTCTTGTTCATAATATGGTGTTTTGCATCTTCCATATGAAATAACAAAACAAACGGAGTTTTATATTTCAGACGCCACCCTTACTAACACACTTGCAGCATGTATAATGCATTGTATTACAGATGTCATTCCTCAGCCTGTCATGTTGAATACCAGTCTAAACATTCCTTTCTTTATTAATATGACATTCATGTTAAGCCTTTAATACATGATGTTGAATAGCTTGTTATGCTTGTTAAGTGTTTGCCTTCTAATTGTTACATGGCTCCTGCCCTCATGTTTTGCAAATGTTTGCCTGAATTGTGCATGTTTTTACATATATTATATCATAATGAAATTTGCTTTAAAGTTTAGAGAATTTTTTATAAAGGAAAACAAATGTTTACTCAGCAATTGTATTTTATGTATAATCTTACCTTATTTTCAAGTAAGCATATTTTTTAACCTATAGTTTGATGTTGTTTTAGTGCTCCTGATCAAGGGGAGGGGGATTTAGATTTGCTGTTATCTGTCTGTCTGTCTACAAGAATATATACCAGAAATCAGGGTTGCACACCTGGGGTTTTTCAATTAATTTACATATACCGGTACCTTGACGACCCATGACCCACTCATTGCCTTGGGAATAACCTCCTTAGGGAGACATATTTCTAGTTTAATCCTTAACCTGCTGGAACCGAAAGTGATTAGCCTTTGCCACCAGTATAGAGCCAGGCCAGCCTGCACATCCATGCAGTCTGACCAGGCTCTATACTGTTGGTAGCTCATTTTTTTGTATTTTGATATTGAAATCCCTTAAACTTTGAATGGACTGTTCCAAATTCAAAGCTGGGCAAATCCATTACAAAATTTCAGCATATTCAGGGTTAATATCCAGTATTTGGGAAAGGTTCAGAGTGTTCTTCAAGTGCTAGTCACCTTTTGATATATTTGCTTTCTGTACATAGCAATATAATTGTCAATCAGTGGCATAGTGCAAGTTTGATGATAATTAAATTGGCAGAGAAGCTTTTGAGTCTACTTTTCTAAAACCTATATTCTTTTTTATAAACTTAAAAAAATCATTATCTCCGTAAAGAAATCAGGGTCTTTAAATATTTTTCATGGGATGTGGATGACTGTTACAGATTCAGGGTCACTTTGACAAAGTGAAGGTCAGTCTGTAGAAACGTGTTTTCTTATAGGAATTTTCTGGAAAAGTGAAACAGAGATTTCATTAAGAATTTTGAAGTTTAATGGCAATTTTATACCCTGTCACCCAAAGTTAGTCAGAAGGCTGAGATTACAATTTTTTTTGTCATAGAATGTATGCATACAAAAGAAAAAAAATCCGAAAGTAAATGGAGAAAAAATCTAAAAGTATACATGAACTATTTCCAGGGTGCTAATAGTAAAAACCAGCATGTTATAGTTTATTCAGGGTACTTTTAGGGAAAGTCAGACTAATTAATTTCCTGTGATAATGGCAGTGAAAGTGTCTGCTTCAGTATCTTCATTTTGATAATTGCTATTATATAGCATGTAACTGTGAACTTCAAAATAGCTAGCCGTCTGTCACTATCTGTCTGTTGTAAAAACCAATACTGTTATTGTCAAGGTGAAATTGACACATGACTCTCTTGTCACATGGCGGAGAAGTTGTTATATCACAATGTACGCTGGAATAAATCTCCAGTAAACTTTTACGCAACGTGACTGAAGTTTTGTCATGGGGAACATAGCTTATTTTCACTTAGAAAAAATAACTAATATTTCTAGACTCAGCAGAAACCCACTTATTGTGAATGAAAAAAGCGTAAACATATTTATTCATCACTTAGGTTTTACACTGGAATTTTAGTGAGTTTGGGTGTAAATTAAAACAATCAGATACAATAATCTGTTTATTACTCCCTCAACTGTTCACATCATTTGGATTGGTTTGCAAATAAAACAGCTGGAAAAGCTTTCATATGAATCAGACTAATTCAAAATCATGTGAAATTTTTTTTTTATTTTCTTGTAGTAAATATAATATAATTATCTGAACCTATTCAGAAAACTCCTACCATAAAATCTCTGTGGTTAAGAGTGTAGGTTCAAGACAGCTTCTGGATTCATGAGAGTAGGTTATTATCTTCAATGCTTTTTGATTGATGAGAGTAAGATATGATCTTTAATGCATATTGATTGATTGAAGAAGGATTTGATCTGAAATGCTTACTGATTGATAAGAATAGGATATGATCTTCAGTGCTAATTGATTGATGAGAGTAGGATATGATTTTCAGAGCTTATTGATTGATGAAAGTAGGATATGACCTTCAGTGTTATTGATTGATGAGATTTAGATATGATCTTTAATGCTTATTGATTGATGAGATTTAGATATGATCTTTAATGCCTATTGATTGAGTAGGATAGGATAGGATTTTAAATGCTTTTAGAATGATGAGTGTAGAATATGATCTTCAGTGCTTATTGATTAATAAGGGTAGGATATGAACTTCAGTGCTTATTGATTGATCATATAACTAGGATTTGAACTTCAGTGCTTATTGATTGATTAGAGTAGGATATGATCTATAATGCATATTGATTGATGGGAGTAGGATATGGTCTTCAATGCTTATTAGTTGATCATAGTAGGATATGAACTTCAGGGCTTATTGATTGACCATAGTACAGTACGCGCCAGGAGGAACTCACATTTTCCGCTTTATTTCGCGGATGCAGAAAAAAAAATATCCGCGGCGACATAGAGGAAAAAAATGGATTTCCTTGATGTCTCGACATCGCAAAATATTTTGGCGATGTTTGACGACCAGTGCGAAAATAATTAGAGTCATAACTCACCTGGATAAGCTGAACATTTAATGAAATGACCGTAATGAGACTGTGCATTTTACGTCTGCCAATTATGTTACATTTGGCAAAATTAAAACCAAATTTCTAATACATTTGCTGTATAGGTTTATGTGTACTTCCGTCATTGCAAATGCTCATAATTGTATAGCAAAATCATTCAATAATTTTGTCAAGCAGTAGGTTTTACATGTTGCATGTTTTCTTTAGATATAGGAAAGCAGTTATAACACGTGTAAATCGAAAACCAGTCAATTTATTTTCTGAAAATAGGGTCAGCTGTTCTGAGAAGCAATTACTTTCGGTTTTGAATTGTCATTTCTTCCGTTAAGAAATACGAGCATTTGTAAACAAATGCATCAGAATGAGTTTTATACATTTAAATTATATTTTAAAGCGTAAAATTTGCCGAAATGCCTCTAATCAGGAACTTTGTGAGCCTCGATATGTCAGTTCTTACCTGTGAACAATTGCTCATTTAGCGGACGTCCGCCGAGATATTTGGTGACCATGTCCACGGCGGTGATCCTCGAAATACGGCGGATTTGGTCGCGTTTTAAGGAATGGGTAGTCCGTGACGACCTCGAGGAAAACGAAAGTTCCTCCTGGCATGTACTGTAGGATATGATCTATAATGCATATTGATTGATGAGAGTAGGATATGATCTTCAGTGTTATTGATTGATGAGATTTAGATATGATCTTTAATGCCTATTGATTGAGTAGGATAGGATAGAATTTTCAATGCTTTTAGATTGATGAGTGTAGAATATGATCTTCAGTGCTTATTGATTGATGAGTGTAGAATATGATCTTCAGTGCTTATTGATTGATGAGAGTAGGATATGAACTTCAGTGCTTATTGATTGATGAGAGTAGGATAAGATCTATAATGCATTTTGATTGATGAGAGTAGGATATGAACTTCAGTGCTTATTGATTGATCATATTAGGATATGAACTCCAGTGCTTATTTATTGATGAGAGTAGGATATGATCTATAATGCGTATTGATTGATGAGAGTCGGATATGATCTTCAGTGCTTATTGATTGATGAAAGTAGGATACGATCTTTAATGCTGATTTTTTAATGAGAGAATGTTAGGGATCCTAATGACCTGAATTTTTATGCTTAAGAAATTCAGTAAATCTTAGTGAAAGACAGGATTTTAGCATCCAGTTCCCTTGAACAGTAGCTGGTTAAATAAGTTCTAACACAGGCATTGCTGAAATTCTGAAAAGTAAGCTTTAAGATGACTGTTAAAGATGATGAGGTGAATTTTATCATTTTGATAAAAAGAAACAGTAAATGAAGGTAGAAAAAATTCTTTTGTCTGCTTTTATCAATTTAGGAACTATCTTCAGATTTAATTTTTAAAATTAAATTAAATTTTACGCATCAAGAGGTGGTTGTATTATGAGAAACCCCATGGCGGGTGTGCAGGCTGCATCCAGACCTTGTCTGGACCGTTACTGTTGCTAATTGGCTGACTGAATTCAAAACTTTGTGTGCAGCTTTGTTCTGGTGAGTAGAAGTGCAGTGCACCAGAACCATAACTCTACCTGGTCCCTGTTTGAATTATCTCCCTTCATGCAAATTTCTTGTCCTGAGCGTAACATTAAAACTATGAAATAAATTGATGTGAACTTTAAAATAAAGATACCTGGTGACAAGGAGAAGAGCAGTGCTTTAAGAAGCAAAACTTTTCTTTATCCAGTTTTTGATTAATCTCCTCTTCTTTAATTTCTATAATTAATTTTTGTCCAGGATAACTTGAACACTATGAAAGGGATTGTCTTGAAACTTAAGATAAAGAAAGATGGTAAGAAGTAGAAGTGCAGAGCTCAAAAACCATAACTCTCCCTGGTCATATTTTTGAATTATCTCCCCTCTTAAATAATTTGTGACCTGAGCATAACTTTTAAACTAAGAAATGAAATGATGTGAAACTTAAAATATAGATAACTTGTGACAAGAAAAGTGCAAAACTTTATCTAATTCAATGCTTCAGCAATCTCCCCTTCTTCAATTTCTATAAGAAATTTTTGTCCCGAGATAACTTAACACCATGAAAGGGATTGTCCTGAAAATTAAGATAAAGATAGATGTAAGAAGTAGAAGTGCGATGCTCTAGAACTAGAACTGTACCTTGCCATGTTTTTGAATTACCTCCCTTCCTTTACTTTGTCCAAAGCATAACTTTAAAACAATGAAGTGAATTGTTGTGAAACTTAAAATATAGATAGATGATTACAAGATGAAGTACATTGCCAAAGAAGCATAACTCTACCTTTTCCTGTTTTTGAGTTATTTCCTCTTTTTAACTTTTTACTTTAAACAACATCTCCTCCTTAACCACTAGGTGAAAGATGATAAAACTTTGCAGGAATGTTCCTAGCATGAAGCTTTACGAAAGTTGTTCAAAGAATTCTATTCCATGGAGAACTCTGGTTGCTACGGCAACAAAAATGAAAAACTTCTTGTCTTAAACTGCTAAGCCAAGAGGTCTGAAATTTGGTGTGTAGCATTGTCTAGTGGACCTCTGCCAAGTTTGTTCAAATAATGTCCCTGGAGTCACTATTGGCCCCACCTGGGGAGTCACCTGTTTTACATTGAAATAAAGAGAAAAAATCTTTAAAATCTTCTTATCTTAAACTGCCAAGCCCAGAGGTCTGAAATTTGGTGTGTAGAATTGGCTAGTGGATCTCTACCGTGTTTGTTCAAATTATGATCCTAGAGTCACTGTGAGCCTTGCCCGAATGTGAAATGACTGGCATCATCAGTTTGCAGCCTCGGCTGACGGGCTGCATTGCATCTGTTCTGTGATGCTCTTTTTCTTGTAAGAACATATCAAAAGAAATCCTTGTAAAGATGGTGATTGAAGGATTTTTTACCTGAATCAAGTGTATTCATTTGTCTCCTATACTCAAGGTTAAAATATGTGGCAAAATGTTTGTAGATTTGTTCAGTCTCAGTAAAATGATATTTAGACCAGATAGCAATCATTATAAAATGCAAAATCAAATACTGAACTATTGAAATGAAACGAAATAAGATAATTAGCTTTTCTTTGACTGATACTTATTTTTTGTGCATATGTTCAGCTTTAAAACTATGTCTTGCTTCCATCTGCAAGTGTGCTCAGTTCCATTAATTTATGAAAGTTATGAAAGGTGTTCTCACTCCACATAAAGCAATGTTTTTCTTAAGAATTTATTCATTTAAGTTGGGTGCCCATCAAGCCATCACAGTTCCATTTCCAGGGTATTTGTCAAGAACCAGTGGCTTGAATTCAACAAATTTTGTGTGAGGCTTTCACTAGCAAGATATATAGTAGGTATTATCAGAATGTTCTATTTGGCCAAATTTTCTCACGGTTATGATTCTTTGATTATACAGAGCAGTTCTGTTTTGGAGACCTTTATTTGGGAACAAGACTGTCTTGAATTCAGCCAAACTTTGTAAAGCTTCAGTAGCAAGAGAAGATGTATATTGGCAGGTTGTTCCAGTTGGATGAATTTTCTCATAGTTATGGACATCTGATTAAAAACCACATGAGTTTCATTTCTGGGATATTTCTAAGAAACCAGGGCTTTAATTCAACCAAACTTTTTGTGAAACTTGACTAAGAAGAGGAGATAGAATATATACCAGATGTTTAACCATTTTGTTTCTCTTTACTATACAGTCTGGTTAAAAAGTCTTGGAAAGTTTGGTCAGAGCTCATACATTTGTAACTTGTCTTTGACATTCACATTTCCTCTTTCTGAGAGAGTATTGATCAGAAGTCATTAGCATTAGTTACAAGATCTTTCTGTTCTAGCTGTAGAAAATAATGAAATTTAAAGCCTTAAAACACAACCAAAAAAAAAAAAAAAAAAGATAAGAGACTTAAATTGAAATTAAATAAAAAAATCAGCTATTACAGATCACATAGGCTTTGTCCAGTATACACAAGTCTGCCATTTTGCCGGTTTATTTTCTGCAGCTAAACCATAGACTTTTCCAATAACTTTTCCACAGTATTGGACAGAAATATAGTGCGGCATCAGACACATGTTGTAGAACTTTCTTGCCCTCTGGCTTCGCATGTTTCATAATACTTAGTCATACGGATTACTATATAAGTTTTCTTTAGTTCTTTTTAAAGGTATTTTATAGTTTTGGCTTTAGAATGTGGGATGATTTCAGTTTTCTGTCTCATGTCTTTATTGTTCGTGTTGCTAGAGAAATTTTCAGAACAGGTATTATGAGTTAGAAAACTTTAGGAGTTGAAATCTAAATGAATAACATGCTCAGTGGCAAGGTATTTCTTTTTGTGGAAAAATCGTTTGGAGTAGGAAACCTTTATCTGCTATTTTGATGGAAAAAAGAAAAAGAAAAAAGAAAGAGGTTTTGAAATATAACAGTTTTAGAAGAGGAGATATTTATCTAGGAATATTTAGAATAGGAATCAATATATATTATAAATCCTGAAAACAATTAAGGGAATAATTTTCTAAAAATTTTCTGTCAGTGAATTTTTTATATATATAAAAAGGAAATTAAATTGAGCAATTTTAAGGAACAAGATTAGCAAGAAATGCTGAAAATATGTTTTTATCGAGACAAGTAATGATAGATATATCATGTTTAATAATTATTCTGTTTCTTTATTTTATTTATTTTAGTTTATTTTTTTTTATAGTTTTCAAAAGTAAAAGTTATATATTTGTGCCATGGAAAACCAGAAAAGAAAATAGTAAGTTTTAAAATGTCAGTGCTTGAATTTCTGAAATTCCATCTTGGGAAGTGTAAATTCTCAAGTTGTAATAGTCAGTTTCATATTGGTAATAAAATTTCCTGAATGAGAGAAAATTATTTTATTCTGTTAAATTTTCAGTGAGGAAATTGACAATAGTAACAAATTTAACAATGATGACTTTGACTTCAAAGACAACAACAGTGCAGAATATACATACCATGAGCGAACAGAGACGACGAAAACTGAGAAAATAACATCAACCAAACGACGTTCAGGGGCAAAACAACAGATAGATTTAGGAGCAGCAGCCAGTCAGTTAAAAAGCACGCAGCCAGACATAAGGGTTGGTTTCTTTTCTGCCGATTTTTTGGCACATTAGCATTTTTCAGTAGCATTAATTGTATTACTAGTAACTGTTATTGATATTGTCCATAATGATATGTTAGTTTTCTCAAGAAATGTATGATACATCGACAGAAAAGTATTGTAATGTAAAATATAATGTTGAACAGCTTACTGTGAAATCATTTTTGTTCGCTTGGATGAATTCTTGCATATTTCTTGCTAGGAACAGTGCGCAAATTTAAGTCTGTGCTAATATACGTTAGAATAAACAGTAATCTTAAGAGTCATCCAAATTTAGCACATGTTCGAAATATGCGCTAATCACCTGCTTCTTAACTCTTATTTTTAGCCGTTGTTTTTTTCTGCCAATTATAATTGAATACTCTTATATATTGTCATGCTTTGACTGTCCAGTCCAATGTAAATGAAACATTTTTCCTTCTTTTCTTTTCATTCTTTTTTACTGAATGACGAATGCTGTCAAAAAGCAAAATATCATTGTCATCCGTATTTAGAAAACTTAGGTAGTATAGATTAAGAATTTTTGTAATATCTAACTGATAATTTGGACTATTCATATTTTTTTTTCGTATTAGTTTTATGTATGTTTTTTTATCTTTTTAGGTTAAAATGAAAAGAAAGAGAAAAAAAACAAAACATGTAAAACAATATACAGGTACTCGAGCTGAAAACAAAAATAAATACAGAAAGAAGTAGCAGTAAATAAATAAGTTATGGAGTTTAGGAATTATTCACACATTGTTGTTTTAGTGTAATAGGTCAGGCACCAGTTACTTGTATGTAAGCTCTTGCCATACTTTAATTGTCTATGGATCTCTTTGTGTCAGTTAATGCCAATTAAGAGCTGCACCTGTCAGTATGTTAATTCAATGGGGACTGCTATAATTGACCCATAAACATGTGATGATGGATGATCATGCACATTAAATCTGTTGTCTGCATAAATTTTTAGCTCACCTGAGCATGCTCATGTGAGCTTTTAGGATCCTTGATTGTCCGGCGTCCGTCCGTCCGTCCGTCCGTCCGTCGTCCACAATTCATTCAAACGACATCTCCTCTGAAACCACTGGGCAAAATTTAATGAAACTTGCCTAAAATGTTCCTTGCATGAAGCTCTACCAAGTTTGTTCAAATGGTTCCGGTTCATTGCATTTCTGGGTCACAGGAGCTAAAAACAGATTTTAAAAGTTGGATCTTTAAAAATCTTCTTGTCAGAAACCACAAGGCCTGGAGCTTTGATATTTGGTATAAAGCATCATCTAGTGAACCTTTAACAAGTTTGTTCAAATTATGATCCTGGGGTCAAAAATGGCCCCGCCCCAAGGGTAACTTGTTTTACATAGAGTTATATAGGAAAAACTTTAAAAATCTTCTTGTCAGAAACCGTAAGGCATAGAGCTAAGATATTTGGTGTGCAGCATTGTCTAGTGGACCTCTACCAAGTTTGTTCAAATCATAGCCTCTGGGTCAAAAATGGCCCCGCCCCAGGGGTAACTTGTTTTACATAGAGTTATATAGGAAAAACTTTAAAAATCTTCTTGAAAGAAACCGTAAGGCAGAGAGCTTAGATATTTGGTATGTAGCATTGTCTAGTGGACCTCTACCAAGTTTGTTCAAATTATAACTCTGGGGTCAAATTTGGCCCCACCCTGGGGTCATTGGTTTTACATAGGCTTATATAGGAAAAACTTTGAAAATCTTCTTATCAGAAACCACAAGGCCCTGAGCCTTAAGATTTGGTATGTAGCATTGTCTAGTGGACCTCTACCAAGTTTGTTCAAATTATACCCCTGGGGTTAAATTTGGCCCCACCCTGGGGTCATTGGTTTTACATAGGCTTATATAGGAAAAACTTTGAAAATCTTCTTATCAGAAACCACAAGGCCCTGAGCCTTAAGATTTGGTATGTAGCATTGTCTAGTGGACCTCTACCAAGTTTGTTCAAATTATACCCCTGGGGTCAAATTTGGCCCCACCCCGGGGTCATTGGTTTTACATAGGCTTATATAGTGAAAACTTTTAAAATCTTCTTGTAGAAGGAGAAGTAACATTTTCAGTCCAAATAATCTGGAAATTTTTTAGACTGGTTGTTTCTATGATTTCTAGCTCAAGTTTGAATATGGGTCATCTGGGTTCAAAAACTAGGTCACAGAGCCCAAAAATAGAAAAACCTTGTTAACACTCTAGAGGTTACATTTTCAGTCAAAATATCCCAGAAATTTGTCAGAAAGGTTGTTTTGATGATTTTTAGCTCAAGTTCAAAATTTGGTCATCTGGGTTCAAAAACTAGGTCACAGAGCCCAAACATAGAAAAACCTTGTTAACACTCTAGAAGTTACATTTTCAGTCAAAATATCCCAGAAATTTGTCAGAAAGGTTGTTTTGATGATTTTTAGCTGAAGTTCAAAATTGGGTCATCTGGGGTCAAAAACTTGGTCTCAGAGCCCAATATGGAAAAACCTTGTTAACACTCTAGAGGTAACATTTTTAGTTCAAATAACCTGGAATCTGTCAGAAAGGTTGTTTCAATGATTTCTAGATTAAATTTGAATATGGGTCATCTGAAATCAAAAGCTAGGTCACAGGGCCCAAAAATAGAAAAAAACTTGTTAACACTCTAGAAGCTACTTTTCAGTCCAAATATTCTCGAAATTTGTGAGAAAGGATGTTTTAGTGATTTCTAGCTCAGATTCGAATAAAGGTCATATGAGGGCAAAAACTAGGTCACAGACCCCAAATATGGAGAACCTTGTTAACACGCATTGAGGTAACATTTTCAGTTCAAACAACCTTGAAATTTGTGAGAAAGATTGTTTCAATAATTTCTAGGTCAAGTTCGAATATGGGTCATCTGGGGTCAATTAACCAGGTCCATAGCACTTTTGTTAAAAGCAGTCATATTCAGGTGAGCGATATAGGGCCATCATGGCCCTCTTGTTATGACTTACTATAAAAAAAAAAAATGGAAATGCATGAATTTTTGACTGCATGAACTTGCTATTTTTGCTGTTTTCACAAAATTTTATCCGAGCGAAATTAAATGATTTCTCAGTAAACAAGATTCAGAATTATATAGAAAAGATGTTGCTGTAAATATATATTTTAAAAGATATATTTATTTTCAAGAGCCATTTTGGGAGTAAAATTTAACAGTCAGTAAGTAGCCAGTGACTTCATTTTATAACTTGTTCAAATGTTTTGCAGTCACTTACCAGCAATTCAAGTAGGTCTAATATAGACGCAGGTCCTGACTTACTAGATATGGGCAATCCTGTGGGTGGAGGTAATGATAGTTCTGTCGATTTCGCTGATTTCCAGTCTGCTAACAACGATTTTAATCCCAGAGCGGGCACTGATGGTAGGTATTTGGATGTTTATGATCTTAAAGAAATCAATAAGCTGGAAGTTTTTTTGAACAAATAAAGATATAAAAAAACTTCATGTATATTTGGCATTATTACTTATTTCACGTATATAGACAATAGGTGATTGGTACATTTTAACAAAACAATAGGTGATTGGTACATTTAAACAAACTAGCTTTGCTTTTTTTGTTCACTTAGGAATGTAGCTTATCATAAAATGCAGAATGAATATAGTTAACAATGACCAATATCTGTTTTTGAGTAGTATTCAATGGTGTATTAAGTGTCATAATTTTTGTCATTTTAGCCTCAAAAGCAGATGACTTTGCAGATTTCTCTGCTGCTCCTGTAACACATACTGCCAGGTAAGTTGATACTAAGATATGCTCTTGTTATAAATACTGCCACGTAAGTTGTTACTAAGATATGCTCTTGTTACAAATACTGCCATATAAGTTGATAGGTATGCTCCTGTAACAGATACTACCACGTAAGTTTATACAAAGATACGCTCTTGAAACAGATACTGCCACATCAGTTTATACAAAGATATGCTCGTGTAACAGATACTGCCACATCAGTTTATACAAAGATACGCTCGTGTAACAGATACTGCCACATCAGTTTATACAAAGATACGCTCGTGTAACAGATACTGCCACATCAGTTTATACAAAGATACGCTCGTGTAACAGATACTGCCACATCAGTTTATACAAAGATACGCTCGTGTAACAGATACTGCCACATCAGTTTATACAAAGATACGCTCGTGTAACAGATACTGCCACATCAGTTTATACAAAGATACGCTCGTGTAACAGATACTGCCACATCAGTTTATACAAAGATACGCTCGTGTAACAGATACTGCCACGTCAGTTTATACAAAGATACGCTCGTGTAACAGATACTGCCACGTCAGTTTATACAAAGATACGCTCGTGTAACAGATACTGCCACGTCAGTTTATACAAAGATACGCTCGTGTAACAGATACTGCCACGTCAGTTTATACAAAGATACGCTCGTGTAACAGATACTGCCACATCAGTTTATACAAAGATACGCTCGTGTAACAGATACTGCCACATCAGTTTATACAAAGATACGCTCGTGTAACAGATACTGCCACATCAGTTTATACAAAGATACGCTCGTGTAACAGATACTGCCACATCAGTTTATACAAAGATACGCTCGTGTAACAGATACTGCCACATCAGTTTATACAAAGATACGCTCGTGTAACAGATACTGCCACATCAGTTTATACAAAGATACGCTCGTGTAACAGATACTGCCACATCAGTTTATACAAAGATACGCTCGTGTAACAGATACTGCCACATCAGTTTATACAAAGATACGCTCGTGTAACAGATACTGCCACATCAGTTTATACAAAGATACGCTCGTGTAACAGATACTGCCACATAAGTTGATACAAAGATATGCTCTTGTAACAAATACAGCCACATAAGTTGATGCTAAGATAAGCTCCTGTATCAGATACAGCCACATAAGTTGATACTAAGATATACCCCTGTAACAAATACTGCCACGTTAGTTGATAACTAAGATATGCTCCTGTAACAGTTACATGTACTGCCAAGTAAGTTGATACTAAGATATGCTTCTGTAAGAGATACTGCCGCATAAGTTGATACTAAAATATGCTTCTGTAACAAATACTGCCATATAAGTTGATACAAAGATATTGTTAATATTAGATAATGCATACATTTTGAGATAAATTTTTATCCCAGAATAAAAGAAAGGAGTCTTGACTGCACTGAATGTTGCAGCTCTGTGTTAGGATAATTAGTAGAGGTCTTATGACCTAAATGCATATCAGCATTGCAGTTAATTTCCTTCAGACTGACAACTATGTATTGAACCACCAGCAGCTGTTGATTTTACACCCCTTAGCTGTAGGTTGAAAAAAAAGAAGAGATCTTTGCTGCATCCTTAAAGCTTACCTGTCAGTTTCAGTCATGTTATGTGTACATACATCCTTAATATTTCCTTTTGTCATGAAAGTTGATCTTCATGATTTGATGTTTTGTTCTTTTCAGTCAAAATGGTGGATTTGCAGATTTTCCCCAGGTTAATTCTAGTCATTCAGTATCTCAGACATCTAGTGCAAATACTAACTCTGACCTTTTTGATGTATTTAGTGCTAAGAACACGTCTATGCAATCAAGTGTACCCATGCAGCCAAATGTGAATGTCATGAACAATATGGCTGGGATGGGTACTGTGAATTCAATGAACAATCAGGGATTTATGGGAAATATAGGAGGAGCTAATGTTCCAAATATGGGAATGCAGCAAGGAATGATGGGCACCCAACCAAATATGATGGGCCAATCAAATTTAATGGGTGGTCCTAATCCAGTGATGTCACAGCAGCCTACAATGATGTCATCACAGCCTAATTTGATGTCACAGCAGCCTACAATGATGTCATCTCAGCCTAATCTGATGTCATCACAGCCAAATCCAATGAATACTGGCATGATGGGAATGCAGCCACAGGTATTAATACTTTCCTGTACAAGATAAGATTCCATTTCTCATTCTGGAGATCTATGAATTGACTCAAAATGTATAGTAAATTGAAAAAGATGAAGGTGGTTTGACAGGCTTTCTAAAGATGGTTTTTATAGAATTGCTAACAACTAACTGCTTGGTACAAGGTGTGGTGTTTTGTATGTATGTTTGATTTTTTTCAGCTTAGCAACCAGTCATAAAAGTACCTTGCTAGTAAATACTGCTTTCTAGTTACCTTGGTTAGTCAGCACCCACCTCTCCATCACCACCACCCAGGCTGTTTTCTCACAAGTAAAGGTCTTAGAATTTCTAAAGAAGGAGATACCATTTCTCTTTTGGTTAGTTGGTCTGTCACTATGGATCCAGACTTGAAGGTTAAACATGTACAAGTGTAAAAGAGACAATAAATTTGTCAAGGTTACAGCTTTACAGTCAACACAAAGTAAAAAGTACCCTTGAACTTTGTTGGTATTAAATACATCTTATTTATATGCCAGTCAGTTCTCATAAAAAACAAATTTTCCTTATTCCAGTGTATTGATTTTAGACACCAAACTCTACAGAAGAGCTGTTAACAAGACAATTAATTCTATAGTTTTGACAAATGTTTAAAGGTTACAGATGTACATGGTAAAAATTACTGTATTACCTCTGTGTTGTTCACTCTCCCAAAGGACAATACATAAACAAGCCACACCCATCTTTGTCATGGGTGTAACTTTAACTGAGTACACATGAAATAATAAATAAAAAGATTTTCTTTTATCATAAACACCTGTTTACTGAGAGTTGTGTAAATTAGCTTCGCTCTTTGAGTGTTTTCATATATTCATTTGATCTTGTTTTTGTGCTTTTCTGTGAGGTGGAAATAATCACTATTTTCATGAAAATTTAAGTCCAAAGAAATACTTTAAAAAGGAAGGTGCATTTAGAAAAACAAGTTAAATTCTAACAATTTTAAACTTGCAAACTTTTCCCCACATGATATGTCAAGAATTGCATATTTTAGAACTTTACAGAACAGAGGTATCCATGTGTAAGGGAGGTCACTTACATGCTTGAACAACTAACTAATAAATTTTTAGTACTTTAAACAGGCTACAAAATCTTACACAGGCTACAAATGTATCATTACTTCAGCTTCTGTTTAGTAGTGGCATCTTGGTAGTGTAGAGTATTTTAGGACTTGGACTATACTAATATAATCAGGGAAAGCTTTTTTGCATTTCTGCTTGTGTTTTCTGTGGTAGATGCAAGGCATGATGGGAGGAATGAATCAGCAAAAGATGGGAATGATGGGTAATCCAGGCATGATGGGGAGTATGAATCAGGTAAAAATAGAATTGTGTGTATTTTTGTCAGTCTGTCATGAGTGACTACCTTAAAATAGACTGTTGCTTATTTTATGTTGCAGAAAAAGTGAAAATTTGGTGTCGGAGATAGAATAATTTGGTGATGGAGATATGTAAAGTAGAAAATCGATAAATAACTTAATAAACAAAAGAATTGTTATAGGTGAAATAATGATTTAAAAACGAGAGGTAAATGTTTTTACAGAAGTGCAGCAGAACTTCATAAAGAGTAGTCAGTCATTATATGTTGTTTGCAGTATTGGGCATGCTTTGTAAATCTTGTGTGTCTTATAATACCCGGTACCTAACTTTGTTACAAAAGCTGTAAACAAGTGCTTGTTTTTGGAAATCTGTCTTAAGTCATGACTTAATATTTGTGATTATATCTTAGAGTGTGACAATGTCAAAGCCTTTTGAATGAATCAGTATCTTTAATAATTACCTTAAAAAATGAAAAGATAGTTGTTGAAATTTCCATTGGGAACATAATATGAACAAAGACACAGCCTAAGTGTGAAATTGTAGCTGTTTGAATTGCCTTTTCTTTTTTTGAAAGTCCCAGATCTGTTAAGATAGGGAAAGCATTAGAGCTGGGCATTGTTGGTAATTTTGATTATAGCGTCTGATGAACTTGACCATTTAGCCTCATATTTCAGCTAGAGAGCCTCATTTAGGAGTACAGTTTTACTTCCCGTAGGAATTCTTAAACTGACTGGTATTGGTATTTGCTGATTAAATCTGTTTCCATAAACACTCGCTACCTTTCACCTAGCTTTCATGTATTGTAAAAATACTGAAATAGTCTGATATTCTGTTTGTTGTCTTACTCATTTAAAAATGAACATCAACATAATATGGGAGTAAAAGCCCTGAACCCTGTACATGAAAAAACAACAACACAAGCGTTTAGTACTGCCATGTTTTAATGGCTGAACAATCCCCTTCAGATTGACTTGCAGACAACGGTTGATTGAAGAAAACATACAAAGTGTAATTCTACACTGTAATTTCCACAACAGAAGCTGTACAATTACTAGACTTGTTGTTGACATACAGTTTAGGTTTTCAGTGGTAAATAGGTCCCCTGTGGAGACTTAGTTTAAATTTACTTAGGAATGGGTAAGGTTTTGTTTTTTATCTTCTGTTCTACTTATTTCAGTGTCATAATTGTGAAAATTTTGCTTCAGTGTAATAATTATGGCAAACAAATGAGAAAAGAAAATATTCAATTTCTTGAACATAATTTTGACACATGCACACAGAGTATCCCCATTACTAGTTAATTATCATATTTGTTGAGAGGTTGTTGTTAGGGTGGGGTCTTTTTATGTAGGAACTACTTTTTTTCCTAAAGAAAATTTAGTTCTGTATCTTTGTAGAGGTATTGTTACAGGTTTTGGTACTTTGGTTAGGGTTTGTTCTGACCTGTATGTTGTTGTTTACTTCCAGTTGTTTTTAAATCCTACTGTTTTGCCAGCAGCTGTTTTAGACCCTATGGCCAGTGCAGACCATGATAACCCTACACATATTTACAGTCTGGAGGGTCGGTCCAAATGAGAAAGTTGGACATGATCATTTAAAGAATTTAGCAGTATAGGTTACTTCGAAACTTTTTGTTTTATACTTAAGCTCTCAAATACCTACTGAAAAAGTGGTATGTAGTGATGAAAGATGTTAAGATTTAGATATTAATCAGATCTCAAGCATGGTTAGTGTTGTTACTATGTTGTGTTTACCTTTCTTGTGTTACAGCCAATGATGCAACCCCAGTCAGCTGCCATGGGCTTCAACCAAAGTATGGGCATGATGCAGCCAAATGCCACTACCAAGGTAAGTCTGTGGCTCTACATGGGCTTGGCAAGAGAGGCCAACATAAATCTGGGGCTCTACATGGGCTTTGCAAGAGAGGCCAAAATAAGTCTGGGGTTCTAAAGGGGCTTGGCAAGAAAGGCCAAGGTAAGTCTGGGGCTCTTCATGGGCTTGGCAAGAGGGAAACTATATTTACTGCTTTTAGCTAGACTTTCTGCTAGGTCTAGAGATGGAACAGTTAAACAGAATGTGGATAGCCATAAGAGTCGCTGGTAAAACTAAAAGTCCATTAAAAATGCAAGAAATTACTGCAAAACTGTTGTAGCAAGCATAACAAGGGGGAGCAGAGTTTTGCACTTGACCAGGTGAATGCTTCAAGTGAATATTAAGCCCTTGGTATGGGAAAGAACTGGGAACTCAAGCCTGCGGAAAACATCAGGAAGTGAGAGGGCAAAGCTTTAACATCTAAGACGGGAGGTGTAGTAATTGTAAGAATGCTAGAAGTTACCAGGAACATTTTTTATGCAAGTCAAAGATGTATAAAATCTGACAGTTAACAACACACTATTCAAGGTTGCCAAAATTAATGTATTTTACAGTGGTTGGGTTTATGTTACTTGTTTTGTTAGCACTGTTAGGACTGGAATGGATCGTTGAAATAAGGTACATTACCAAATCTTTGAACCAAATATGAGTAGTTCTATACTGTAAGGGTGAGTTTGAGGTGTTAAAGCTTTAGTCAGAAACTGGAAGTCATTTAAATTGGAAATAGATGTCCAGCTTCCTTATTTCATACAGTTGCATGATATATACATACACCATAATTAGAAATAGGTATCCCTACCCTTAGTTCTGAACTGTTGTGCACAAACCAAAACCTTGGCTGCTACATACCCTCTTTAATAAATTATGCGAATGAAACAGTCTAGAAATAATATTTTGTAGATTGATTATTAAAACTTGCTTATATTGTTAAGATATGTAAACCCTAGGGGTTTGGCTTGAAAATAGTTAATATATATATTTATACGGCAAAAGTTTATTTTTTATTTGCCAGCCAGTTTCACTTAGATCATGGGGACAATAAAAATAAAATGCACTTCATTTGAATATATATATATTTATTGTTATCATGGCCCTCTTGTTTAAAGAATATTAGCTGGAGAAAGAACCAAAGCTTTTTTTCATTTTATGTATGTAGATATAACAGAGTTATTGGACATTTTGTTGTGTAAGCCCAAGTGAAGCCATATTAAGAGTAACATCCCTTGGGTTATCTCTGTAATACTTGATGCAGAATATTTTCAAGCCTAATCCCTTTGATTAACATTTACTTGTATAATTTTGATAATATCTGTATTATTTCAGATATTTCAGTAATGCCATTAGACCTATATTTATGTTAAGAATTAAAATCTTTAGTCTTGTAAAAGGTTTTGCTTAAGTCTGAACAAAATCTTTTTTTACCTGTGTTGTTGGATTTACCACATAAGACAAAGGTTGGCTTTTGCACAGCACAGCTCTTAAAAATGTATTTCATCAGTAAGGGTATTTAAGATTTTTAAAAGTAACTAGAATAGTTTCAGTGTTATCTTTTGTTCTTGTTTTTAATTTAAATGCATGCTGAAATGTAATAATTCTATTACCTTTTTTTTGTGTTCAGTATTTTGATGTGAGTATTGAAGATTTAAGTTTCATAGTTAGAAGTGAGGTGTGGCTATTTTGAAACATAAATTTTGTTGAAATAACATGTTATTATCTGTAGTGATATTATATTAATTTGTAGAATTTGTAACTAGTTAAAGCTACATGTTTCCTGGTATGATTTTGAAGCAATACAGTTAAAAAAGCAGGAAAAAAGAATGAAAGAAAGTAAACATTTCATATCACTTTTGATATGCAGAATTAATGCTGGAAAGATTTGAGCCTCCTTGAAGAGACAAATTCCAGGCAATTTACACTTCATGTTTAATTATCAGAGAGAAGCATGTAGCTTTGATTTTGATTGCATTTTCACGTTGTAGCAGGAAAGCACAACTACTGATTCACAACCTTCTCCTGTACCAAGCAGTGCAATTAACACTGACTCCAAGGTGCGTGTTCACTTTGTATTTTTCCATGAATTCCCTGGGTAATTTGTAGGTATTCAACCCTTAGAAGTAGGCATTTTACTCCAAACTCTTTTATTCTGCCTTTATATTGAAAATGGAACTCCAGGAGCATAGCCCTGTTCTTCCCTTGCCCCCCCCCCCCCCCCCCCTCTTCCAATCCCCCTTTACTTTCTTCAGAAAATACATTCATCAAAGGTTAGTAGTTCCTCTCCCTTCACCTTTATTTCTTTGCAACCTGAAGTTGTTACTTTCTAGATCTTTTTTCTTTGTGTTTATGGAGTACTAGTTAATGTGTGTTATGTGTATCGTTTATACCTGGGACATGATGCAGCCTAAAGGTTCCTTGTACAAACCTCCCTAGGTAACTGAAAAATGCAGTGCATAAAAAAAGCCCGGTTCCAACGGGGTTCAGACTAATGCTTGCATAGGCAAAATCCTGTTTTAAATTTTCAGCATTTTTTTTCACTCTACTGTTATCTGGGTGTTAAAATAGATAGGAATTGAATAGACAAAATGTTGTACTCATGTTGACTATAAAGCTATGTGTTCACTCTGCTTTACCAAGCTTTTCTCATGTGCCTTGATGCTGTACTAAAGTACCAACTTTAGAACAAGTTTTTATGTGTAGTATGACTAGCAGTTTGATTTTGTACTGGCTTGATGTTCAAACAGTTAATTGACAAGTTATTTTTGATGATCTTAAAAGAGGTATTGTACATGTCATTGGTCAGTTTAAAACTGACCTTAATTCTTGTTTTGAATTGTATTGTCTCAAGATTTTACTTGCATTTTATTGAACTGAGAATGATGAGGTACACAGTTAAGACTTATCTTGTGAATTACAATTTATTAAGGACAAATTTAGAAACAAATAGACAGCCTAGTCGAAATGTCATGGTTGATAAGGTGAGTGTCATGTTTGCATGATTTGTAATCAGTATTAAATCTTTTGCTTCTGAATTTCCAGAAAGTATACATAAGCTATTCTCAGTCTTTAATAATGAGAGGAATGGATGTTTTTAAGCCTTGCCTACAAGCTAGCAAGAAAATTCCAAAGAAAATATATTGAAAATATTTTTTTGAAATATCTTGTTTTCAGCTGAGGGAGAAGTTAATATACAAAGAAGATAAGTAAGAAATCAACATTCTAGCTGATGACTTCTCCCAAGAAAGGCAAAAAGTGGACAGATCCTACATTGGTGGCTGAACCTGAAAATATTTTGTACATTAGAATTTATTTATACGTTTGCAAGTGAAATATGTTGTGTATTTCAGCCTTCTTCAAACACATGGTCTACAGATGCAGGAAAAGTGAATATAAGCCTTGAAGCCTTGAGTCCTGCAAGCAAATATCAGCAGCAACAGAAACCCAGCATGAATCAGTTACAAACTAAAGGTGTGTGCAAGAAATATATAGGAGAAATCTCAGTAGAAAGAATGTATGATAATGAAAAACTTTGACATTGTTTGAAAGAAATGTGAAAATTACTAAGCCATTCTAATTGAACTTGCTTCCTTGTTCTCTGGTTGGATGGCCAATTTTCAGCGGGAAAACAGAATCAGTCAGTAAATCAGTCAGTTTATCAATAATTTGTTATAGAAGAGAATATATATAAAAAAATTAAATATATCTTACAGAAGTAATAAAACTTTTAAACATTTTATTTCGTTTTAAGCTTTGTACTTTATGCTGGAATATTATAAAAGTGGTGATATTTTATACTTTAAATAAAATCATAATTGTAAGTATGAAAGTTTAGTTATCAAAGAGCTCTAGTAAATAATGCAAGAAAGAGAAGAGATTTATTTATATTTACTCTAATGCTGTAATAGGTATGATGTCCCCAACAGCCAGTCCAGGCATGGGTAATATAACACAGGGCATGGCCACCATGAACATGGGAGGGCAGCCTGTGATGGGTGGAGGTAAGATAATTTTGCAATATTCAAGTAATAATGTAGCCTAAATTTATGAATGAATGTGGTGCTTAACCTTTGTTCTGATGGTGGCATTGTTTTTGCCTTGGTAGTCAGTACAGGCCATGAAAGGCCTGTACATTTTGCAGTCTGATCAGGGTCTGCATTGTCCCCTTTGCCATCATAAAATTTCATTTAATATCCTTGAAAAGGATAAGTTGAACTGTCAAGACTTGTGGATGTACAAGTCCATTAAAAGATTCAGATGGATAATAGTTAATCTGAATGGTGTATAGACATTTATAACATTTGGCTAGTAATTTACCTTGTACTAAACCACATTTCTTCAACAAAAGAAATTGCTGAAAAGTCATACTGTATTGTTTTTGCTGAAAATTGCAGGAATTTTTTCACTGCAACCTGATCTTTGCATCTGGTAACCTTAACTGTATTAAAAAAAGCAAAAAGAAAAAAATATTTGTCATTGTGTGAATGTTATGTAAATCTGTAACTTCCTGTCATGAAAAAAAATTTGAGCGGTTTTAAGTATCCATTGTTTTGTCTCAGTTTTCTAGTTCTTGCTACTCAGTAGCTCAGCTCTGGTGGTAAAATTATTAGTTTCTTATGGAGATTAATGGTGTTATTTGTACTGGCTTTTGTCAGAAATTGTGGTTTAAGTAATTGCCTGTATAGAATAACTATTTAAGAACAAAGAAGAGAATGAAAAGGTCTGAATTTGTTTCGAGAACATAAAGTTATTTCAGTGATATTGAAATAAGTTTCAGATTTGTGATCCTTTATTAATATGTTAGTAAAATGATCCTTTGTATGTAAGTGAACAAATTATCCTTTGTAAATGTGTAAACAAAATGATCCTTTGTAAATGTGAAAAACAATCATTGTTTGTAAATGTGTGAACAAAATGATCCTTTGTAAATATATGTAAATGAAACCATCCTTTGTAAACATGTAGCTGAAGATAGAATGTTGTATTCTAGGTATGGCCATGGGGATGCACTCACAGGCAGGATACGGTATGCAGGGCTCTATGATGTCACCAGGGGGTAGTACTGTCCGCATGCAGTCAACCATGAATGTTCAAAACACAATGGTGGGAAATGCAGCTTTCCAGCACAGAACTGATAATGCTTTTGCCACATTTGGAACAATGAAATAATGCCAGCTGAATTAGATCTTAAGAACAAAAAATTAAATGACTGACCATTCCAAGATACTGTAACTTTTCCACCAAAGATGATAGCTGGGAAAATATCACTACGAGTCCTGATCTGTCTTGTTGTTAGAGGATATTGTGGCAATTTTATACACACCTTTTAATCATGTTTATTTACAGAGACAATTGATATTCTTGTTTGTTGAAACAGATTGATGTAAAGGACATTAAACAGTGTGATAAAATACTAACACAGTAATGAAAAAAAACACATTATTAACTTATGATTCAGTGAAAGAAAAAGCTATTTGTGGGCATGTCTTAAAGACATATTACCTGCTCCAGATATTCTGATACATGTATGCTACTCATTAGAATACTTAATGTCATGTAAATACTTAATTCTTAATTGGGAAAATTCAGAATTGATGAATTCATGAAAGATGAATGTTTCATGGCCAAAAGAGACCCAGATCTGTGATACTGAAGAGAGGTTGTTAGCTTAAAAAGTGATGAAATACCAAAAAAGGAAATGGGGTATTTTAGAGTGAAAGAAAGTTCTGTAATCATATCATAACTGACTGTCTGAATGGTGGATTTGCTGGTTTTGTCTTAAACTGTTCCCTTTAAATATGGCTAAGGTAGAAAGATACGTGAACGTTACTGTACATTTATGTTATTACTTGCTTTGCTTTTTCGGATAAAGGCAGAAATGTATAACTCGTTGATAAGAATCACTGGACAGAAGTTTGATTGTAAATTACAGAAAATCACATTGTATATTAAAATGGTCATAAATGGTCATAAAATTGTAACCTGTGCAATGAAAACTTAACATTCCAACATTAATGACTTCATAGGGTTAAAAACTCAGTCTTAAATGTGATACCACACTAAACTTGTTTGCTCCTTCCCTAGGTGACTTGTAGAGAAATTCAATCATAGATTCAATAAGTGATCATGTGTTGATTAAAAAGGCAAAAAAATTATTTGTATGAGAGAAATGCTAGGTTATACAAAATTCTAGCTTTGCATTAATATTTACTGTATTCTTACACCATATTACTAGCTCCTATTTAAATAAATAATTTCAGTAACCAATTTTTTTCTTTTTTCCTGAAAGAACTCACTTTCTGTAGGAAATTATTTATTTTAAATGTTAGCAGAGTATGATTTTACTACCAGTATGTCGGTTTTTCAAAATATTTGTTGCACCTGTTGCAACATAAAGATACAAACTAGTATTTCTGTAGATTATCTCTTTTTAAGATAAAGAAAAAGGAACATTCAGTTTTAGAGCCAAATTAAAATCTTGTTTTCAGAATTTTTCATATGTATCTACATGAACAATATGTTATCTTTGCTATGTTGGATTGAGGGCATTCAAGAACTGAATATGAGCTCAAGTACTCATAAAGCACCCACTTTAGTTGAATAAAATTGCAATTTATGTATATATTTGGATAGGTTCTCATTAGAAACCTCTGACCTTATACAATTTTCATAGCAACATTTAATTTAGGTATTTAGTCTACAGTAGATCATGTGTCATATTCCATGAAGTTATTTTGCTCAGGTGCACAATTGCAGAATTTCATTAACTTTGTTAAGGCTGTAGAATGCTATTTCCTGAAAATATGAAAAGTATATGAAATTCAGTATGAGAATAGTGTTGTACTTGCATTCTGCTGCAGTCAGACAAAGTAAAAAATAAGAAGGCAATGGCTTCTAAATCTTGAAGTAGTTACAAAGATGTAGTATATATATATACACATGTACATGTGGATTTAATGATAAGTTCTTATGTAGACAAAATGGAATGGTAAGTTTGAAAGAGTTAGAAGAACACATAAGTAAATATATTTTCAAGTAGTGACACAAAGCTGAACTTAGTTAGATAGAATTGTAGTGGAAAGAGATGGGTTCTTCGTATAGTATCACTTTGAAGTTGAACATGCTTTTGAGTAACGAACTGGGTTAAAGTGTTAAGTTCGACATAGGGTAGCAGTATCAGAGTGATAGGATTTTAATACAGTGAATAGATGGTTAATCATTGATGTGTTCTTTGTATTGTAGAGTTTTACTGTGATAAGTTGTATTGTAAGTGATATCACAGTTTGTTCTGACATGATGTCACATTGTTTGTTTGTAGAGTAAACTATTTAGTTTATAATGATGTTGTATTTTTTTAGATGTATGGTTTAACTGGTTTATTATAAATAAAAAAAAAAAACTTTCATTTCAGTTTTAGCTAAAATAAATTTACATTATTTATACTACTTGAAAGAAAAAGGGGTCATGTTTTCAATTTTTTGTTCAGAATATTTGCTACAGATTTTTTATTAACCCTTACCATGCTGGAAGCAACTGAGTCTGCCTTTGCAACCAGTGCAGACTAAGATCAGCTTGCAGAGCAGTCTGATCTTGGTCTGCACTTTTTGCCATTTAGTCAGTAAATTTTCAATAAGCACCCCCATAACAATGGATCTGCCTATAATGAAAGATGGACAAGTACATTTCAAATATTCAGCATGGTGAGGGTTAAGTTGCTCACTCTGTGAAAGAAAACTGTTTTCATTCACGTTGTAAGTAGAGAAAAACTTATTCATAAGAGCTGTAGTGGAGATATTAAGCTGTTATGAGGTGAAATGTGAAGATTATTTTGATGGCTGTATTTCAGAATGGTATTCAGAACATGGCATGAATCCTAACTTTGAGAGGACTTTGCAATTTGTTAATGACTGAGTATATTGTTTATACAGGAGGTAATAGGATATAATGTTTATATAGAATTATTGCAACAGTTTAGCTGATTAAAACCGAAAAGACTCTATTAGAAAGATCCTAGATTGTCACTGAAACTTATCACGGTATACAAAATGGCAAAACATACAGACAGGCTTCTAAACCACATTTGTATAAAAATCATCTTCATTTATATCTGAATTAATACCGGTAATTTTTTTTTTACTGCCTTACTGTTTTCAAAGATATTCCATTTTGTAGAATTTTCATAATTTTTGGTTGTTATTGTTGTCATAATTACTGCTGAAAATCTACCTTACTAAGTGAAAAAATGAAATCTGTGAAAGTTTAAGCAAATGTAACAACAATTACCTGTGTATGATTCTTGGTTATCCAGAATAAGGTTTTCTGCTGTTCTTTATCCCTGATCCTGTAAGATTTCTAAAAAAAACACTGAAACAGTCCGTCATTCAATTTGGACAGACCCAGTATTTTTTAGGTAATTATATACTGACTGAAAAGTGTACATGTATATACAGGCTTGTCATGGTATGACGTCACAAAGACAAAATGGTCTTAAGACCTGCATTGAAATGATTTAGGAACGAATCATGTATGACAACAGATTGTGCTGTGTCAGGTCTGACTGGTTTGAAGTTGATCAGTGATCATTAGTCTTAACCTGTTGATATTGCTTTTTGATGAAGAATTAGTTTAACTGCGTAAAGTCTAAGGGGCTTGGAAAAAAGGTAACATCTCAGTTTCTTAAAGGAAAGTGGTAGATATATTCATAAAGAATTTTCTTGCATTCAAATGGTTCAAAGCACACTTGGTAATAAATTTGGCATAAAGGCTTTTCATGTTACATGTAGAACAAGTCATTGCAAGTGTGCCTGTGTGGTGTGGCTCAACAGATGTACAGATATATTTCAGTTGTGTGTATGTGTGCAATATATCAAGGTCAGTCTTCATTTCTTTGTTTCCTTCTAATAAGTACTCAGAAAATGTTCTTCAAATGTTCGAAATTGTCCTTTTATTTGAATTTTCATAACTTTTTGCTGTAGAAATTACTCGCTATCACTTTTTCAGTCATTCTGAAACTCTTGCTTATTTTGTTGGTCTTTTTCTGGCTAAATGTTATAATTTTTTCATGCAGTTAAAAACTTTTCTCTAGAGATTAAGGTTTAAATCAAGTAAGGGTATTTGGACTTATGTAAGAAGTTAAGTCATGCTTTGATTTTAGCCAGGCAATTTAATAAATTGCAAAAAAAAAAATGCACATCCCAGCAACCCAACATGGGTTATATTTGTTGAGGAAGATGAACTTAACTGAAAGGTATTGCTGTGTATGAAAATTCAAAAAAAAAAGTACCACCTTGGATTTGTCAGAGCAATGAAAAAGGGAAAATCATTTTTTTTAAGGCAGGCAGAGGGGATTTGGTTTCAAGATTAAATTACATGTTAAGGCAGTCAAAAACGATAATGAAATTTCTTATTTACACTGACCGCGTATACATTCATGTTTGTGACAGTATGTACTTGTTCATAGAGTATGTACCAAATCTTTAAGTTAGGTAGGTCTGTTCACAAAGCTAGCATAGAGAGGTCTTGCAATTTTTATTAATGCTGTAGCATCTTAGTGCTAGTTTAATTTCTCTTTATGTAAATAAGATATATTTATTTTTCTGTACACTATGATTTATTTTTAGCAATACATATGTACGTGTATGTTGTGTGCGGAACATATCAGAACAAGTTTGAAATGAATTTGCCTGTCTTTGAGAAAGGCCTAAATACTTAAGATAACTTGATTGCTGTGCAGAGATATTAAATTTAATGTCTTTCTTTTTTTTTTATTCATTTTCTTTATTATTTTGTGTAGAAGAACAGTGATTCAAGGAAAAAATGTGAGACTGTCGATCTTACAGTTGCTGGTCTGAATTCCACCAGGGTTGAGAGTCCACAGTGCCTTTCTACATTCTCACTTCCTCCTTGGGTTCTGGTTTGAAACGAGGAAGCAAGCATGAAGCAGAGTTAATACAAGTTGTATGAAATTGCATGCCACTCAGTATAAAGTAAATGAACTAATAATTTTACATTTCAAAGCATTTTTGGATCACCTTGTTTATAAATTATTACTTAGAAGACGAATTCACATGCAGATGTTGTTTTAATTTTTATTGTAACAGTATGTTTATTGTTAAACTGTATGTTTATGCAATTATGTTGTCATCCCATCGATATGATACAACACCTGTTGCATAACGGGTGTATGTGTAAGTATTAGGCGTGATGTTTGGTTTTGTATGTTCATGCAAATTGCACTCCCAGTTTTGAGAAAGCACGTATGAAATTCTTCAGTTGTTGCATTGTTATTGAAACCTTGAAGCACTATTTGTTTGGTCTTACTGTTTTTTCCCTTTAGACTGAAGTCGATCATAAGACTATGATTTTTAACATAATTTGAAGTTTAAAAAAAAGAAATATACAGCTTCCTTGAACACCCCTATCAATTGCTTTAAGGTATGGCCTGGATTCAAAAGATGATGGAAAAGTCGATTCTAATATTAAAAAAAATAAAAAATTGACGTAACTGCTTAAGAATGCCGTGACTTCTAAACACTCATGATAACCTCAGTATGGCAAAATATGCTCTTAATTTATTGTTTTTGGCTGAATCATAAGGGGTTTTAGGTCCCAATGTCTATAATGGACATGTTAAAACAGGCATATCAGTTAAAAACTGAGAACCTGGTAGCCGAAAATGTACATGTTAATGCCCGTTGTTTATAATATATTCATTGTGTAATAAGTGCATGCATGTTATGTATCATTATAAATTTATGGTACTAAAATTCATCATTTTTGTATTCATCAGTCAGTTATGTATCATATACACTTGTTAGGTTATGTAGATTTTAACACTTACCATGTGGATATAATATGATGGAAATAAAGATCAAATTAAAATTTATGTATGTATTAAAGTGTTTCCATTTTTATTCAGTGGCTAATAATTAACTGAAATAAACTTGAATTGTCTTCCCCAGCTAAGCTTTTTAAGTAACATAGAGGATGTCTTTCTGGGAGATCAGAGGCTTGAGATCTAAATAGCTTATTCTGATTGGCTGGTGGGTGAGTGGTAGGCTAGTTTAAGAATGGTAGCTGTTTTACCTGTCTTATGGCACTTGACTTATAAGATAGGCAACCTGTAAATGTGTTGAAGAAACCTCTTTAGGTCAAGGAAGTGAACCAGTTACAAACAAGCTCCTAGACTGATTGTCTTTCCCACTCTGCAATGAATCTACCAAAGATCAGTGTTTCAAATGGTTGATCAGACTATTTCAGATAGCCTAAGCACCAATTTAGGGCTATTAAGTTACTTGGCCCATTGAGCCAGTCTGGCTTTTGTTCTCAACAGTACTTCAGTCGTAAAACAACGAAACCATTTAACTAACAAGCACTCCAGGGATCTACTTCTCAAGAATTGTTGACTGCCTAATAATTAAGCTGTAGTTGAATATCATATCAGACAGGAAGGACCAACACTGGAAACAAGTCCTCCATAAAACTGCAAACTTTCTCGTTTAAATGGTCATGTTCAGCAGTCAAGCTCAAACCCATGGCCCTCCCTCAGAGGGGTATAGTGTTTACAAAGCTATGACCTAAATCACTTAATCAGAAAAATGAAGTCTTACTTCATAGAAAGATGTTTCAATGCTTGTTCACACTGAAGCATTAAAATCACAATTAGCCAAGGTTACATGGTGCAAGAAAGGGTGGGGCATACAGTGACATGATACTGAAAACACTGCAGGTTTTAAATTCAGCATTTCTTGCTTTTACTTTTTTCTGTTGTCTTCAGGAGACAGCCATTAAAACATCTAACCCAAACTTTGAAGTTTTATTTATGATCAGTCTCATCTCTCACACTATTGATGCCTTAAGATTGTTTTCTGAGGCTTGGTTTTGTATACATTGTCCTTGAGAAAACCCCACAGATAGAAGTCCAATGGGCTTATATCTGGCGAATGAGGGGCCATGGTCACTCTGTTTTCAAGGAGATTACCTGTGAATCAAACATGCTTTCCAACCATGTCAATATGGTATGGGGTGTGAAACCACATTTCCTCTAATTCTGTACCTTTTCGATGAAGCGCTGGTAGGAACTTTTTCTTCAAGAGCTGCAAATATCGTTCACCGTTAATTGTTGCAGCATCGCCATTATTGTATTCAAAGATGAAAGGCCCAATTACACCACTCATGCTCAATGAAGCCTAGACAGTAAACTTTGCAACATGGGTTGATTTTTCTGCTAACATGTTCAGCTTTTCAGTTGACAAATAGTGATAATTTTGCTTATTCGAAGGTCCAAGTAGAAATGTGGTTCGTCACTAAATCATATCTTTTCTGCTTAAGCTTCTTTGTCAATTATCCAATTTGTGAAATCCAATCTTGAAGAAACATCGCTGTCCTTCAAATGTTGAAGCATGGGAATGGAATATGGCGTAAGTTTCAAATCATAGTGTAAAGTTCTGTATACGCTGGTAATACTACAGTCATTCATTCTGATAGCAGCCATCTCACTGACCTTTGTGGTGTGTTCTTGATCACATCTTTGATTTCCCCAACATTTTCTGGGCTTGTCGGTGTCTGGGGACCACCCAGATTGTTGTGTCTCTGATCGAGAACTGATCCTGTTGTTTTAAACTTCTGTAAGATTCTGTTTACTTGCATTCTGCTGATTGGTTTTTCATTTGGATACATTTTAATTTGCCCGTCAAAGACAGGACATATTAAGGGATCACCCATGGTTGGCGAATGCTTGGACAAGTGGGGTCCAGATGTTTGTATAGAGCATAACTCCTACACTATCAAAGCTATTGAATTGAAAATTCATAGGTGGGTAGATCTCTTTGAGACAGAATGCAAAGCAAAAGAACCATCACTCTGCTCTTCTTGATTTTGGAGTTATTCCCCTTTGTTTCATTTTCTTGTCCAGAGCATAACTCCATCACTATCAAAGCTATTGACTTGAAACTTCATTAGTGGATAGATCTCGAGATGGAGTACAAAGCACAAGAACCATCACTCTGCACTTCATGATTTTGGAGTTAATACCCTTTGTTTAATTTTCTTGTCCGGAGTCTAACTCCAACACTATGAAAGCTATTGACTTGAATCTTCCTAGGTAGATAGATCTGATTGAGACAGAGTGCATTGCACAAGAACCATCACTTTGGAGTTATTCCCCTTTGTTTTATTTTCTTGTCTGGAGCATAACTACAACATTATCCAAGCTATTGTCTTGGATCTTCATAGGTGGATAGATCTCACTGAGATGGAGTGCAGTGCACAAGAACCATCACTCTGCACTTTTTGGTTTTGGAGTTATGTCCCTTTGTTTTATTTTCTTGTCTGGAGCATAACTACAGCATTATCAAAGCTATTGTTTTGGATCTTCATAGGTGGATAGAACTCATTGAGACGGAGTGCAGTGCACAAGAACCATCACTCTGCACTTTTTGGTTTTGGAGTTATTCTCCTTTGTTTAATTTTCTTGTCTGGAGCATAACTATAACACTATCAAAGCTATTGTCTTGGATCTTCATAGGTGGATAGATCTCATTGAGACAGAGTGCAGTGCACAAGTACCATCACTCTGCACTCCTTATTTTGGAGTTATGTCCCTTTGTGTAATTTTGTTGTCCGGAGCATTACTCCTACACTATCAAAGCTATTGACTTTAAACTTCATAGGTGGATAGATCTCATTGAGACAGAGTGCAGTGCACAAAAACCGTCACTCTGCACTTCATGATTTTGGAGTTATTCCCCTTTGTTTAATTTTTTTGTCCGGAGCATTCAACACCATCAAAGGTATTGACTTGAAACTTCAAACATGGATAGATCTCACTGAGGTGACATTCAGTGCACAAGAACCATCACTCTGCACTTCATGATTTTGGAGTTATTCCCTTTTGTTTTCTTTTCTTTTCCAGAGCATAACTCCTACATACAAAGCTATTGACTTGAAACTTGATGCATAGATAGGTCTAATCGAGATGGAGTGCAGTGCACAGGAACCATAATTCTGTACTTCATGATTTTTGCGGTATGCCCCTTTGTTTAGTTTTCTTGTCTGGAGCATAACTCCTATGTTATCAAAGCTATTGACTTGAAACTTCACAGGTGGACAGATCTAATTGAGACAAAGTGCAGTGCACAAGAACTATCACTCTGCACTTCATGATTTTGGAGTTATTCCCCTTAGTTCAATTTTGGTACTTGATGTTTGTCTGGACCATACTCCCACATTATCAAAGCTATTGACTTGAAACTTCATAGGTGGATAGATGTTATTGAAACAAATTGCTCAATTGATGGGCTTATTTTGCTCTGCCTTGCGGTGCTCTTGTTTCATACTTTTCACAACATTAATAACAGATTTTCTTTTAAAATACAACTTAAGAATTTACTGACGCCTTTTTCTGGATAACCCATACTGGAAATGTACCTGCTGCTTGGTGACATCACAAATGAGGCCATGACGTCAATGTTTTCCTGTACAAAATGACAGATAAAATCTTAATTATCTGGTCTTTAAAATACGGTATAAAATGTTATCATTATGCATATTTTTGTATGTTTTTATTGGTTTTAAAAGTCTAACATATATTATGTACTGGTACTTGGTGTGTAATAGATTTTTTTAAGGTGGTATTATCTGTCCGGCAGTTGAGCACAGAACTTGTTTTCCAGGGGCCAAGTTTGATTTGTCCCTCCTTTTATATTACTGCCTTTCAGATGAGTAAGTTCCGGTTTGGTTCCCCCTCCTTCACTTAAATTACAAAAGATGAGGTTCCATATATTACTGTTATACACTGCACATGTAAAAGAACCAAGAGTGTCTCTGGAATGGGATGCTTTCTTTATCTGGCACCTTCCTAAACAATCTTGAATAACTATTCCAGGGCAGTGTTGGTCATGCAGAGAGATTTAAAATAGAATTGAACATCATGAGCAACGGTAAATAAGCATCCAAATAAACTCACCAACGATGAATTTAATAATATCTCTTTTTATTGTCTGACTTTAAATGGTAAGCATGTACAAAATGTTTTACAATGATATGACATTGATAAAATGTAAATGAAAAACAAAATATACAAATATTGTAACCTTCCTAACAAAATGTACCTAAAATTTCCTACTCCAATGGCTTTGCGTGATAGCTTTGTACAATATACATGTATATATCAATATTTCTTGAGAACAAATATCTGAATGATTTCAGAATGGAACAACATACTTGACAATTAACAGCACTTGATTTAGTAGCTTTCTAAATGAACTTGTGACCAACTATTTTTTTCAATGTCAATTTCAAGTAGTTAAAATTAGTACAACAATTTTCGGGCATTACAACTGTGCATTCCAACCGTTACAAGGGGCTTTTTTTTTTACAAACCTTAGGATTTCCCTGTAAAAATTTTAGTGAATGCTGATTCAACAATTCTGGTTATTTCCAAATTTTCTATCACGACTCGTATAATCTGACCAGCAACCAATTATACCCATTTCTTATCTTTCTTTTGACAAAACATTTGCAAATACATTTGTAGTGTAAAGGAACTACTGCATATCAATTCTTTTTTTTCTAACTGCAAATCTACAGTGTAATACTGGCTACTTCTAATTATGTTACTGAAAACTCACAATTCACAGTTTTTCACTGGTGGTTTTCTTTATTTTATGACATCAGTTATACCAAGATGGGTATATAAACTTATTAAGACTTGATGAAATGCCAAAGCAAACTCATTTGAAAAAGATACATGTTTCCTGTTCTTGATGCTTTAACCTCGACCTTGCTGGGCGTAACAGGTTTTGACTTTGGTTAAAGTGCAGACCACAGTCCACCTTCAGCTCCATATAGCCAAATCAGAGTTGGCATTGGTTATTTTTTCAGCCAGTATGTTTTCAATCAATAATGGAATAAATGATAAATGGCAATGTCATAAGTGAATAAATGACAGAAGTATATCGGAACTTAGCCTGGTAAGGGTAAAAAAATTAATGTCTGTATGTTGTTTCAAGTAATTCTTTAGATTTCACAGATAAAACACATTTTCTATATATTGATTATCTTTAGTACAAATTGGAACATAAGGGAGACTCTGTATTATTTCAATACACTGTTAACAATTTGACTACAAAAACATCAATACAGTGTACTATCAAAACAACTTGAAACATGAGAAAAAAAAATCTTAAAAAAACATTTTTAACGAAAATGACATAAAAGTTGGAACAAAAATGGCCCCTTAGAAAATTCTTTTTACAATACAGACAAAAAAAGTAAAAAGATGAAAAAATATACAACTGGTTTATATAAAAAAGACAACAAACTTTGAATATAAAAATGAAAATAGCAAATTTAATGGCAGAATCTATCATGCCTAAATTGGAACAACAGTGTGTTAAATTTCTGCACCAACAAACAAACACCTTTTATATCACTAGCATATATCTTATCTTCTTCTAGAATGATGTTATTATGAACCTAACAAATATTGCAAGTCCCTTAATTTTTCAGTTTTACTCATACAAATACTGTCATGCCACATTCAGCAAACTATGACAATATTTCAAAAACTTCAAACTGGCAAGCTTATACCCCAGTAGGCACTAAATATACTGTGTCTGCTGCCAAAGTAAAGATGTCTATTCACTTTAAAACTCTAGCTCCAAGTCTGCATAATTTCAAAAGAACTGGTAAGCCACTTGCTGACTGTTTGCCTGCTGGGTCATCTTACACATAGAACAGGGTTAAGCATACATGTGATATCCCGGCGGGATTTAAGAAAGTCCCATTATTCCACACCAATTCCAGCTGTCCCGGTATTAATTAAAAATTCCCGTTATTAAAATCAAGAAGAAAAAAAAATCTTTCATCTGCCTTCGTCAATAACTTGCTAAGCTCCGGTTATGGGCGGAGCTTATACTTGGAAACGGCGATCAATACATACTACCTTTAAAGCATTGACCAATCAGAGCGCATTTTACTACTTTCATTGAATTAATCCTGTGTTGACACTCGATACACAATTAACACATTTAGCCATCAACGGGTGTTGAATTGGGTCAATATAATTCGATTGGGGATGTACACCCAGTAGAAAATTGTTGTGTACAACTTAACAAATTAATTGAATGCTTAATTTTAAAGGCAAACGGTTAAACATCAATGCATTACTAGTGTTACTCTAACCTTTTAAACAGTGTAAGGAAATTACTAAAATACTTTTTGCTATTTTTGTTTTAATTCTCGGATTTATTTATAAGAAAAGGTCAAGTAGTTTTAAGACAACCTTAACAAATTGTAGGAAACCAATTTCAGCAAATATTTAGTTCATTAAACATAAGGCAGCGAGTGAAAATCTCGGATAAATTCCGTTTGTCATATATTTCCGCGACCCCGCCGTATTTTAATATTTATAGAAAACAGTGTCTTGGAGACTTTTTATATGGCAAACTTACAACATTCAATTGATTGATTAAGATAAGTTTTCATTATTTAATTATAAATACCAGTTTTTCATTGAAAAAGTTTCCTTTTCTCTAAGACTTAAATATTTCTGTTGTGGTTACTTTTGAAAGCAACAATTATAATGAATCAACATAATTTACATCTTAAAATCGTTTGTACTTTTGTTAAAAAAATTCTGGTGAAACTTGAAACACATCCCAGACTTTTCACAAAATGGGATCTGTGTAAGGACTTAGGTCCAAAAGCTAAAATTCAAAAGACAAAAAAAAAAAATTCAATCATCAGTGGGAATCTGCATATAAGTGGATAGGAAAGTGTGCTAAGGGAACAGATTATGCCTTTTGCATGTGGTGCAACCTTTATGTATTAACAAAAAACACTTCATTAGTTTTCTTTTCTGTTCTTCTTGTCTTTCTTTTTGCGAAAACGAGTCGATAAAAAAATTCCAGTTTTCAAGCTAAAAATCCAGCTGAAAATCCAGTTGTGAGTTACCGAAGTTATCACATGTATGGTTAAGATGGACATGAAAAACAATACAGGGGTCTAAAATGACTGGGTTTCTGACCCTTTCTAAGTTGTTGACCCTATTATACACAGATAATTTACAATTCCTTAATTAGAAAAGTTTTCATTCAGGTAATAAGCAAACAATCATAGTCGTGAGTGTTTGGTTTTTCAATTAAGAGACAAATATAGGTTGATTGCTGTGACATGAATCACTGAACCCTTTTCCACAACAATTCCAGATTATACATGAAAATATTGACATCATTTATGGATTCTTCCCTCCAGCCACATCTGACCTCATCAGAACAAGACTGGTTGAAAACAATGCTGGTATCTATTTGAAAATTAGAATTTTCAACATCCCCCCCCCCCCCCCACCTCTAAAAAAAAGTCATTTTATCAATTCTTCATCTTATATCTAGAATCAGAAAATATTGTTGAAAATATGCTATTTGTTTTTTGTTAATACACTTGCCAAAATATTGCAACAAAGAGACAAATTCAACAGGATTTTCCTTGCCTAACCTACTTGATGTACTATTTAGTGTTTTCATTGGAAGTACATGAAATATTCACATTTTCAAGTTATGGCATGGTTTAAAACTGTATGACAAGTGAAGTTTCTTATAATGCTCAGCGTGGTTCGAAAGTACAAAATGTTGTTAAAACATCCATAAGAATGGTTAAAGAACTGCACCAAGATTTTTTCCTTAAGTGTTAATATGCAGATTATGTTGGATTAAAGTGTAATCCGTATTATACTCTGGAAATGTTAAATGGGTGATGAACTTATCCGAATAAAACTATATGAAAAGAGCTTAAAAGATAAACTAACTATAACATATGTCTCCAATTCTGAAATATTGATAATTAATTTAACCAAGGTCATTCTACCTTTCCAGAGCAAAGTACTTTCTACAAGCCTGTCCTGGGAACAAAAACTACTCCAATGATAAAGTTAAATTTACCCAAATATGACTAGAGGCCCTAAGATCTAATCATATGTATATGTTACAAGTGAATGGCTACTATAGTTAGCGAATTGGTATTCTGTACATAATAAATGCAAAAACTACAGATGGTGTTGATTCTAACAAAGTAAATCTGATTCAAGGCCTTAATAACCTTTTGTTTCACAGAAATCATCTTCTTAGTAAAATCTCAGGGACACTGTTTATATTACACAGTCAAATGATCTATTACACAACACATATGCCACTGTCATAAATGTGTATTATGTTCATTACACAAAATATGACCTATGACATGTATACAAAGTTGGTCAAGAAATATCCAGTCTATATTCAGTGCCTGTCATTGTCAGATAACCATGTATGTTCGTTCTCCAATGACTATGTCAGATTGCATTATATTCTGAGTCCATGGTAGAAAACACAAGGTCTTTAATCATCTGAAATAAACATGTAGAGGCATTTTAGTCAAGTATTACAGAGATTTTAATCTGAATTCATACATGTATGAAACACATATTTAACATGATATGCACAATGTGAATGGCAAAACCTTATATACACTGGTGAGGACCAGTGTCTCTTTATGTTGTAAACATGCCCTTGACAAGGGCTAAGAAACTGGAAAATCAGTACTCCAGTGGTAATGGGTAAGACTTGCAATCCAGGGTCTCAAGTTCAATCCTCAACTCCTTCACTTACAATACTAATAGTCTTTCAGATGAGATATTAACCCTTATACTGCTGGAAGCAACTGACTCTGCCTTTGCAACAAGTCCAGACCAAGATCAGTCTGCATATCCATGCAATCTGATCATAGTCTGCACTATATGCCATGCAGTCAGTAAATTTTCATGCACCCTCATAAACAATGTATCAGTCCAAACTGAAAGATGGACACACTCATTTTAGCATGGTAAGGGTTAAACAGAGGTTCAATATAACAGCTATACACTTAACATGTAAAAAAAAAATGAAGTGTTTCTTGGATGGGCAGCTTTCTTGCACTATCATCCAAAACCTTAAATAATACTCTTAGGAAGGTTTCTTTATACAAGCAACCAGTACCAGCTTTATATAAACTCAGAGACACAGCAAAAACAAGAACTTTTACCTAATATTTTAGCCCCGCTGACAGTCTTTGCCCGCACCACTAAAGACCTGTCTTCATTGCCGAGTGGTTAAAGCCATTGAATTCAATCACTTAACCTATCAGTGATCAATGATAGATGGTCATAGGTTCGAGCCCTGCTACTGACATTACCATTTGTGTGAAGGTTGACAATGGGAGCCTAGTACTGGTCCTTTCCAGGAACGATGGTTCAGTAAACTACCTGCCCAATATGACTTCACTGTTAGCGGGGGGTTAAACTCAATTCAACCAACTAACAGTGCCTAAAAAGTGACATGCAGTTTTGAAGATTTTTGTAATTAAAGCCGACCTACCATCAGCCTCATCATCATATATATCACTGTTAGTTATAACGGCTTCTAATGATGAACTCTCGTCTCTTATATGTGAAGCTAAATATTTCATCATGCCGAATGTTTGCACTCTTTTTCTACCTGCAATAAAGAAAATATATATAAACATATTTCCTCTGTGATAAAGTCATATCCAAAGTCATTTGTTTATTAAATGCACCAGTGAAAATTAAGAGAAATGATGCAATTCATATTTCACACTTAAGCTAAATTACTTTTTCATTGTGTAACACAGATTTTCAGAGAATTTTCTCCCAAGTTTAACATTTTGTTTTTACTTAAAATTTCTTTTAATTTTAGAATACAAACCCTGCTAATCATTTCAGGCAAAATTTCCATTTAAAAATAATACATCACTGAGCCGTGATGCTAAAACGTATCAATACACCAGTGCTGAAGTATACTTAAAACAAAGTGGATCAATAAGGCAGATAACTCACCAAATACTTTTTGCAGCTGTTCATCACAGATCATGAATCTCTTGTCTTTAGGGTCCTGGCAACGAGAAGAGAAACATGCATTAACCTTTGGATAAATTCAAACTTATTTAAAATATACTTGGTGTACATAAGTACTATTTTTTTCTTTATCAAAATTGTGTCCTTTTCTTTTACAATTGCAATAAAAAAAGTTACCATCTTTATTTACATTTATTTACTATTCATTTTAACTGAATGGTGAAACAAGCTATTCCAACTTAGCCACCATTGCTCTTGATACAGCACTCATGAGAGATGCAATCAATGGTAAGAGAAACCAGTAACTTCCATTACTTGTACCCAGTTACAGCTGGGAGGACTGAGGCACATGGCTTTACTGTCTCTGCCAAAAGACACACATCATACTTCCGCTGAGAGCAAACACCCTAGCTACTGAGCCAAAGGCTTTCTTATAATATTCTGACAACTAAATACCAAATACTTGTCCAATAGTTGTTCATTCAAAATTATGTTCAAAATGTCCATTTTCCTATCTATAATATTACGAAATTGAATCAACCAGGTTTCTGTAATTTTTAACAGAATATGTTTATTCCACTGTAAATAATGATTAAATAGTTACCTATCCTTAAAAACATTTTACAGTACTGTCTTTAACTGCAGCAATGTCTACACTGGCAAGGGTTTTTGTAAAAACACTACATAACTCCTATAACTTTTACCTGAAGTTTTCTCTCCTTCACAATTTCCCACATTTTCTTCACAATTTCATTTCTTGCTAGCTAAAAACAGACAATTTTTTTCAATATCACCGTAAGGAATAAAGATGTCAACAATAATTCTGAGAAAACTAGATTTACAACAGTTTAACCTGCTGGAAGATTCAACTAAGATTATTATTATAACAGATCTGATGAGCTGGCTGAGTATTGATAATCACACAAAATGCAGCACATCCACTGTGACCTTCAAAACTGATAACTCAATGACAGCAACAATTACAACTCAACCTATCAGCTGATTTATTTTCCCTTATATAGTAATTATGCCTTTTTCTTTATGCAGTGATGTTTAAAGTTATATATGCCATATGCAACTGCATATGACATTGCCCTCTATATGATTAACAGATAAATAGAAGGTATTACACTGTATAAAGAATTTACAATCCATTATTAACTGAAGATTTCTCCACTATCTGTCTTACTCAATTACTATATCAATCAACAATATTAACAGACAGTTTGAATCATTTGCAAGAATAACAAAACAGCAAATTCTTGTGGTATTTCACTTGGCCATCATTTTCGTATCACTCTGAAACAAAATGTTATGTTTTGAACATGATTTTTAATGGTACCGCAATCAAAAGTGGTTTAACAATTATTCAACTTAGTGCCTACCACCCATTACCGATAACACTAAGAGTTCTCCAAAAACTATTTTCAACTCAGCCTGCAATTTTAATGGGAGTATTTTTTCCTGAAATCACTGCTAAAACTTGCATTACCTTGTCTGTGCCCATTACTCCAGCAAGTTCAGGCGATAACAAACACGGTCGAGAATACACACTATTTCCCCCACCGCCACCTTTAAATAAACAATGGTAGTTGCACATTTGTAAATTAACAGAAATTTTAATAAAGAGGTCTTCATTTAATGAAATATGAATTCTCTCAAAACCGTTTTTCTATTTAAATGACTGACTAAGGCTGATTACACTTGAAAATGGAAAAAAGCTATACAATCAAGTACTACTTACAATAGTTAAAATAAGTTAGCATAAATTTTGTATCAAAAGAATATCAAAAATATATTATAATGATAAAATAGTCATGCAACAAAACAATTCTTTGATTCAGTGACAAACCAAATTTTTTCCCATAGAATCTCAGTTATTTTGTATTGCATGTCTACAGAAACAGTATTTAAGGAACCCAAATTTTTTTAAGTACACCATGGTTTCATTCTCTGATCATTTTATTTCATCATATTTTATCTGTAATATTATCTTTCTATGCAAAAAGTAGAAAAGTCAGTCAAACAAACCTCCACCTTTCTTCTTTTCTTTCTTCTTTGGAGTCTTTTAAAAAAAGAAAAAAAAATGGAATTAAAAAAAACTACAGGTATCTAAATGCAAAATAGAGACGTCATTGCAAACTGTTGTAACTAAATATGAAATATGTTTGCAATGAACTGTCGATATGCTAACTCACCATGTACTTAAAACTTACCCAGATGTAAGCCACTTTTGCCATTCAGACAGGCTTTTCTAAGGTTTCCTATTTATTAATTAAGATTCAATTTCCATCTCTATATATCATAAATGGGTCTGTCCACACTGAGTTATAGACAACTCCATTTTAGAAATTTAGGGGTAATCAACCACTCTTGGTCTGCAGACAATCTTATTTTGTCACAGTAAAAATGTATCGACTAGTTAAGTTTAAGGTACGCCTAATCCTTAAAGTCAGATACAACACTTCAGTACCATTCTAGTATCTGCTGCCAAAAAGTAAAGTAACACAATAAAAAAACTCTTTATGATAACACAATATAAAACAAACTGGATGAAATATTTAGAGGTGAAGACTTACTGCCTTATTTCTTGTTCTTCGACCCGTTTCTTCAAATGACTGTAGTCTCTTTGCTAACTCCTCATCCGACAACTTCAATGTCTGAAATGATAAGAACATGACATCATCAGTGACTTTTCCCATATAATTCGCTGTGTGTTTCTAATATTACTTGCTATTTTATCTTTTTGCACTGATTTATTAATGACTTGTACATGAATCCATCTTTTACGAACAAGTTGGCTGGCTACAAAAGTTTAAAACTAGCTTATTACAAGTCAAGTTTTTCTATTTATAAATAAACAAAAACTAAAAGCAACTGACCTTTTGTTCCTCATCATAAACATTGAGATCATCATTTTCAAGTGGTTCCAGATCTACGTCATCATCATCATCGTCATCATTCTGTAAATATATTGTTCAAATTCGGATACTTGAACAAATACCTATTATTTGTTAAATTATTTTTTGATTTATCATAATGAACATCCATCCTACCATTTGTATGTGTGATGTGATTGCCTATGGTATCTTGTGTATATAATGTTCACCCATCCTATCTTGTCTTCTTGTGTATACATGTTTACCCATCCTATCCTGTGTATACTGTGATAGCCTATCAAATAATTTCTGTTAAATGTTTGCCCTTCATTTCATGTGTATATAATAATTACCCATTGTGTCTAGTGTATTCTGTGATTACCCATCAAACAGTGTTTACCCATCCTACATTTGTATCCTGTGTATACTGTGATTACCAATTATATAATTTGTGTTGTATGTTTGCCCATCATATCGCATGTATATAATAATTACCCGTTGTTTTTCTGTATTCTGTCACCCCCCATTATTGAATAACTACAAATTATGTTATGTGTATACTGGGTCTAGTAATGACCTGAGGGACAAAAATTTAAAAATCTAAGTATATATACACTAGACATAGCTTAACTCAAAATTTTAGAACTCTTGGCCATGTGGTTTCAAACAGATTTTAAATGTTTCTTAAAATTTGTATATAAAACATGTTTCCTCTTCACTGGGACCAATAGTGATCCAGGGGATATAATTGGAAAAATATTAATAGAATTCCTATAGCCAACGCTTAGTGCAAAATTTTTTGGTTTCAGACAAGTATTTTCTATATTTTACCATACATTTCTCTGTAAATAATTTGACACCTGAAGTGGGACTAATAGGGATGTAAAATGGTAGAGGTCCATAAGACAATGCAACATGTCACATTTCAGAGCTCTTAACTGGCTTGGTTCAAACAAAAAAGACTTTTAAAGGTTTTGTTCTAGTTGCTATACATTTAACAACCAGAAATCTGCATGGAAAGGAATTCTTTAAACAATTTTAGCAGAGCTTCCTGCAAGGAACATTCCTGCCAAGTTTTAAGTAGTTTAAGAGCTGACATCATTTGATGCAAATCATTTACTGACAACCCTCAGCCACCGACAAAGCTTAGCAAAAGCACGGTAATTCTGTTTTAAAAATAAAGATAGCAAAGAACCTTGCGTTTCTTTTTCTGTTTTTCTTTCTTCTTTTCTGGCTTATCTTTCGTCTTTTTCTTTTTCTTTGGTGGCTCCTCTTCCTAAATATGATAAACACATGGATGTTTAAAGGAATCTCACATTTACAGTGTACTTCTGTATAAATTTCAATATGTAACAAAAACACTGCCTGATTTTAATTTCCTGATGAAACATGACTAATCATTTTTTACAATACATTTACCGGTATAATACAGTATTTTTTTTTTCATTTTACAAGTTAAAAGCCTTTATGCTGAATATGTAGATTTTTTTTTTTTTTTTTATTGCAAACAAATCTGAGAATCTTCCGATCCCGAAATAAATCACACAGATAAATTTTATGATCTTCTGTGTCTTTAAAAGTTGTCATTCTAACTAGTAGTGCTTGTATTGAATTCATGTTTTCTTTGTTAGCTCCAACAACCCTCCCAAACACCCTCAAGGTCTCTATCTGCAACCTCTCAGCACTTTTGGTATGTAGCAGAATCTTTGCTCTAATGGCTCTGGCAACAAGACTGTAAAAGTTTACACATACAAGGCAACAATTATGTATAATATCAGTATTAATTATGATTTTGACCAAGGCTATGATGTTTACAGATGACCTGAAAAAAGAGATATGTCAAACAGAATTCAAAATTTGTCTGTTCAAAGCACAAACACATTTATGTTAAAATGTATGAAATTTTGAATAAAATATGAAGCTATAAGCAATGTTTTTTACAATTCATCAAATGCTAACAATAAACCTCTTCAACTTCTGATGCATCTGACTGGTTCTGTCCATTTTGTTCTTCTTCTTCCTCTTCACTTTCTTCTTTCTCTTTTTCTTTCTTCTTTTCTTCCATCTCCATAATCAACCCCATTGTCATTTTGTCAATTTCCTTTTTTCTGAAGTTTGAGACAAGACTCAGTTAAATAATGTCAACCAAGACCGATGGCCCCAATGTAAATGAGAGATGGCCCCCTAAAATTTTGACTGTCAATCAAAAACATTTGGCTTACTGTGAAATGACAAATTAGTGCAGACTATGTAGCAAAAAGGCAACTGCACTACAATGCCTACTATATTTACTTAAATACAGTCACTGGAGGTATGAACATTGACACTGATATTACGTAAGGTTTGTGCATCAGGATTATACCTTGATCTTGATAGTTTATTCATCATTTTTTAATGCTAACTACTGACATGTCCATATCATTAATGTTAGGTGTCAAATGCTGCCATTTGCATGGTGCTGATTAAATCCCACCTTAGACTCCCTGAAAATCGTTGGACTGACAACATGACTGACAAAAAATGACAATGTCTACGGCAGTCTGACTTTCCAGCAATATTAAGACAGAGTTCACACAGATATTCAATGCCAAAATTTAAGCAGGTTTTCCCATTTTTCAAGCACACATTTTCCACGACGCCATTTTCTACTACAGCATATTTTTACATGTACCCACACTAGTTCGAACCATTTAGGAGCAATCTATATACAAGTATCTATTCAAGGTCTGTTGGTTTTAATTATGAAAATCTTAAATAGTTTAGAATGACCATTTTAGGGATCAGTCGTGATAGCAATCTATCCCAACCACTGCAGTGTTGCCTGTGGATTGTGACAAGGATTGAACCGTTAGTGACTTCAGAAAACCTGACAATGTTGAAAGGCTATCTTAGCTTGAATTTAAATTCATAGTTCAAGTTGTGAAAACATCATATCTGCACCAAAAAACCAAAGCAGCCATCAGTAGGACAGAGATCATGATTAAACCCTACAAAATAAGTGGTTTCTGGTTATTGGTAAATTCATATTTCAACATGAAATAGTTGTGTATATAACATTTGAAGATGTGGTAAACGAAAGATAAAAAAATATAAGATTACACAAAACTTTACCCAATTTTGGACAGGTAAGTTTTGGATATTGTGAAATATAAATCAAGGTCAAGTAAGTAGAAGTACTGATTTTTTTATTCTTTTGGCACTGACACTAAATTGTTACCTTTTTCATGATGAGATGTTGTATAATGAAAGATGCAAAATGAATTTTACAGACTAAATGAACAGAAGATGTATTACCAAAAATAGGTTCATTTAAAGTGTGCAATATGTTCACTGCAGCTGCTGGTTACTAATTATTTTACAGAAAGTTAGTTTATACTGAATATGAACGTAATAAAACAGGAATGTTGGAATGCTCAGGTGAGCAAAAAACAGAACATTGTCCAGATATAATTTCAATTTTCATATGCTACTCCTACAAAGAGTAAGCACTACATATGTTCATTTTAATATTAATACAATAAAATAAATCGAGAATAACTGGTATTGCAAATTGTTAAAATTTTATGAGCACCTGAAAGTATATTGTTATTTACTGTTTCAGCTTTGTATAACAGTGTTTTTTAACATGTAACAATGTACTTCCTGTTTTATCATCAAACTGAAGAAATGAGAATATTTTGAAAAATTAAACTCTTGCAAGTCTTCAAAAAAAAAAAAAAAAAAAAATGAAAAGAAAGAAACTATATTGCTTGAACAGACTTCATTTCAAAGTATTTCTTAACTACTGATTTATTTTGTAACTTTAACAAATTAATACAAACATATAAAATGTCCTCATTTATTTACTTAAACTTATGAACAAATATTCCAAAACATATGACAGGTCTTTACCAAGAGTGGAACAAATGCCAATATTATATGACAATTTAAGTACCACAGCAGCCTATGCAGTTATTTTTTCTAGATTCAGCAGTCTGTGAATTTTGCGGTAGCCCGCTAGCAGCCTATCACCTTATTTTCTGAAAATGAAATGACTGAGTTCCAAATGGAACAATTCATTTATCCTCGATCCATCCTCGATCCAGGGAATAAAATTACAAAATAACTTTATTAATCATTATTCCTGACTTTACTTTCCACTTTAAAAGTTTAACATTTTTAGGCTTATAAAAACCTATTGGGGCTAGTAGATATTGCCAACCACTAGCCTGAATGGCTTGTGGTTTTCTGGCTCTAAATTCTTTGACTGGTTTCAGAGAGATTTAACTAGAAAATAAAGAAAACTGGCCCAGGCAGCAAATGCGAAATATATAAATGAATTAATGTATATACTTTTATTACCTCCATATTTGAAGAGCATCAATACAATCATATCCATGTGACAAAATAAAATATAACAATAATATTTACCACATGCACAATCAAACATACATCATAAAATATTTACAAAGATATGAATATATTGTATCAGATTTGTATAATACTAAAGTGTAGCGGAGAGCAGAATTTGCAATAACTCTAAACTATAATTCAATTTTCTAAAGGTGTCTTTTCCCGTATGATACAGCGCTTATCAAAACAAAACACAAGAACTGAACAGCGAATGAAAACAGGACACTATTAGAGTTTCGACCCTCCACTACTCCCGCCTCGTACAGAGTTCAGTAGAGGACCTCTGGTAGAGGGCTAGAGGCAACAGCAGTTGTCAACATAAATATACACTGCCTAAGCCCTGTAACTAACTATTTATTTAACTAAATACATCTACAGTTTACTTACACAGCCTAAATAACTGATATAACCTAATAAACACACTGTTGTCATTTGGTTAGACCAAGGAATGCAAGGATGCAATTATGTATGGAATGTAAGGGGCAATAAAAGATTTTAATTTTTTCATAAACTCCAAGTGTCAACTAAATTACAAGATATTTATTTGTGCCAGCAACTAAACATTTCTTATTATTTGAATGTACATTTTAGTCTCAATTTAATGGCATTCCAATCATCAATCATTACATGTTGATAGATAATATTCCTAACTTCAACACATAATGACATCCATAATTGGTTCCTATGTGCATACCATGTCCATTTAGCATTAAAATAAACTGACTGACAACATCTTCATTAGGCCTATTGATTTTTGTATAACCTTCATTCAGAGATATTCTTTAAAGTTATTATATGTTTCACACAATAAGTAACAAATATTGGCAAAAAATGGGTGACCTTATATAAATGGAAAGTTGATTCTAGTGTTTTTTAAGAAAAAAAGTAGAAAAAGTAGATTTTCTTATTCAGTGTTACCTGCCAAAGATCAGACAGAAAATCTGAATATTTAATGTACAGAGTGATTAATATAATTATATGAATAACACTTCCATGATTTACTGAAAGAGAGCATTAAGTATGTCTATATAATGTCCTGTCAATGTCATACATTCTAGTAAGGTCACTTCTGGCAGTCATAACAAAGGTAAAGTAAGCTGGCAAGTGGTGTTGTTTTTTGTTCTTTTCCAGAAATTACTGGAATGAACAAGTCAAACTGTATTAGCTGATAAAAAGAAAGGGACAAAAGAACAGCTCTTGTACAAATAATTCAATTTTTACAATAAAATACTGAAAATTTTACCACTTAAAATGATATTAAGTTTACCTGTCGGATAAATCAACGTCAAACGCCTTTTGTAATTCCAGCCGCACTTTCTTCGCTGACAATGTGGAAAGATCGGCATCCTTCAATATGTCTGAAAACACATAATAAAATATACTTCAAAAGACGCTTCAATTGAGATAATATGTAAAGGCATGAGTTATTAACTATACACGATTTAAACATTGTTCATTCACAAAATAATGAGTAAACGTACCTTTTATTTTTCTCCGCATTTTTTCACCACCTATGTCCGCCATGTTGAAATTTAAACTAAAGGGAGCGTACTCTTAGGTTAACGCATTATAATAATTTCCTCATTTTTTGTAACGTTTTTTTTCTTTTCTGTATAATTGTAGAAACAGACAGCCGAATGGAAAAAAATGACCGTGCGAAAAAGCTTAAGTTTAAAAATAAGAGAGCAAGTGAAACAGATGGACCTTACAGAAAGAGGTAAATGCACGAGCCTAATAACTTCAAAACATTAAGGACATTTTGAGCAAAATGTATTACTGGTTAGTCAAGATTCGTCAGATCCTATGACTTAAGGACTATTAATATACGGTCCCTGATAAGACTTAACTGCTGGTACAGTCTAGACGGAAATTTAAAAGGATATATGTTATAACTGATGCCATTTAAACAAAGACCTAAAATACTGGTATTTCAAGTATTTAATTTAAAGAAAGTGAATCAAACTTTCCTAGTTCTATCAGAGACGTCTCTGGTTTATAAAACAAGCGAAATGGTATTACCCTGTAGAAGTACAGCTTTATTGATGGTTGAAGTACCAGAATTAAATGCTCTTGACTGACAGGCCGAGTTCCAACATTTAAATGCATATCTAGTTTTCAAAATTTTATCAAATCTTAAGGTTTCATTAGAGTTCTAAGTTGTACATTTTTTCGACAGATTAAGATGCTGGTTACAATATCTAACAAACTTACTATGATTGTTCATTGACCAATCGTACTTTTTGTGACATTTTCTTCCAACCCAATCAAATTTATTTATGCAAATTGCGTAGGCGACTTCTTCAATATGGCCGCCGGTGACACAGCACTGTGGCTGCACAACAAATTAGGTTCTACGGACGATCTTTGGTCTGGGAAGACTATTTGCTCCCAGCTTTCACAGGATAAACTACAAAATATCCATTCTTGTTTTCACACACTCCAGCCCCATGTCAAGGTCAAGCTTATGTTGTCATTCCTTCATATTCCTAGAAGGAATGTTGATTTGGTAAGAAACAGAAATCATATATTGAAATCAAAACTATTCTTTGTTGGGTATTGATGAATTGCACCGTTTTTGCATCATTTCGCCCCTACCCCTTGCATTTTTCTGGTGTTGCAAATTATGTTACTGTCCGTGTACAGTTGGTAAAGCTTTCTGCATCTTACTAGGTTTGTTTTTCCAGTAGATCCATTTGTTTTAGTCCTGTAGTAACCTGGCCTATGAGGTCAATTTGGGACACCCATTCAAGTACTAACCATGGATAACTTTGCTTAACTTAGCAAACGTTCCAGACACTCCAACCATGTCGCTAAAGAGCTAGCCCAACAGCGAGGCTGTTGGAAATGCCTTATATACCCGGTGTCCACTACAGTCCTATAATACTTAATAGATATTATATGACCTAAAAACATTTTTTTTCAACCTGTAAAGTATTAGACACATGGTTACAAGGGGTGCCTAGGGTTACTCATGGATACAAGAATTAAAAATTGAAATGTATACAAAACATTTAATAAATTTTAATACATGATTTTTAGTGCGGGGATAGACATTACCACAATACGTAAGGAAACAGTAAGAATTTGTTCATTTTAGTCCATTCTAGTGGGTCATACATATTATATAATATATTCATTGGTTAACATTTTAAAGGGAACTAATTCTTACCAGAAATAAATTTGATTTGTCTGCTGTTCTGTTTCTCCAAAGTAAAACTTAGATTGATGCTGACAAACTCTCAAAATGCATGTCATGTGTTAACTTTTCCTTTATTTTTTCCTTAATATGTATTTAAATGATATAAAAACATGTAATTTGAAGTTTTAAATATCTATTACATGATTGAAAGCAGGTGTATCCCACTGTGACCTTGGGTATCCTTTGTATAAACTGTACATAAACTTAGCTTTAGCAGACCCACCTCTGATTGCTTTGCATTATATTATAGGCTATGAAAAAGCCATCAGTCGTAAGAACTGGTTATTACTTATGTTCATTGTGAAAGAAAGTATCTTTTTTTATGATTTTTCATAAAAAATTAGAAATGATTTAGTTCATTTACTGAAATAAACCCCATTATACCATAGTAAATTAGTTTCTAGTAAGTCATCTTTCTGCTCCATGATTATTGGGTTATGCCCCTTAGAGCATCACCAAGAATAGTTGGAAGATTTCAAAATGCGACAGAGCGTCTATTGAAAATGAATATGCAGCAGAGCATCTGCAGCCGGAGATTTCCTGACATTCTTATTCTGCCACCCTGTGATCCTATTTGAGCCAAATTTGTGGCACTTGTTTTAAAGTTCTCTAAACGTTTATTAATGTTTATTAGTAAGGGTTAAAAATTTAAAGGAAGCTGCATTCAATGTATTGAATCTGAAATGTTTAATTATGATTGGCAAATATTTGTTTGTGTTTTAGGTAAATGATGTGTTTAAATTTTACAGCGAAATTGATTGTAATTTACATATACTTTTGTATTATTTACAACAGCAATAAAATTGAAATTTATTTACTGTGGGTAAAAAAAACAGACCTAAATTCAGATCTAAGCGTTTTTGCAGCTGTTTTTGCCTTAGAAACTTGTTTACACATTTCTGAAAGGATTTGATGAAACATTATATTTGATTTTTTTTGGTAAAAATGAAGCCTCATTTAAATATATTTAAATACATAAATTTTAATAAGTCCCCAGAATTCAGAAAATATAATGCCAGCAGGTGATGTGAGCGTTATTTAATTAACTGTGTATTGCTCTATCTGTCTGAGTTTATCGTCGGTACGTGTTCACAGTTGACCATTTAACCGATGCCCCATGGAGAGGTTAGTTATTTTAGGTTGTTTGCAAGACAAGAAAGCATCTCATTTCAGTGATGCCTAAGGTTCTTTTCCATGCTCGGTGTATAGCACTGATATATGAGACCTCAGTTAAACGTCTGATCCAATTTGAATAAGTAATATTAGTGGAGAAGCAGGGAGCAAAATCACAACCTGGATTACCAGTTCAGCGCGTTACCACTGGACCACTGCTCCTGCAGGATGCTAGCTTAAATAGACATCATGTTGAAATGTGACAACAAAAATGTAAGATACAGTGGTTTCATTTCAAATGTGTAAGTGAATATACCGGTAATGCACACTGTGCACACTGGAAATGTTAATCTTTTAAAATTAAAAATTAATATTATATTAATATTTTCCCTTTTTAGCTCTGTTTAAGATACTTAATTTCTAAAATAGATGATCGCAACTGAGTTCTCAAAGATTATATTTTGTAGAGTATTTATAATATAGTGTGCTTGTAAAAAATTATATAATACTATATATTGTAATAAAATTACTTGCTTTGTTTACACACTGACAATATTTATTAACATGGATAGAAACATTAAAGCAAGAAGACAACTATCAGTATCACAAGAAATATTGCATCAAGGTGTGATCACTTGTACAATTCAATTATTTGGCATAACCCATTGGATACTTTTTTAAGCAGCCAACTTGTGTTCTTGGAGTGGATACCATCAGGAATAGCCTGAATTAAATGCGCTACAGTCAATGCAATCTGTATTTTACACATTCCTTACAGACATAATCTTATTGTATTGTTCTGAAAAAAATTTTCAGATGTGAATCTCATTTCAGAGAGTTAATAAGTCAGCTCAAAGTCAACATTCTTTTAAACATTTTCTACATGCACTTTTGTGAAAGGTAAAAATAGGAAATAAAGCCTGTCTTAACTGATTCCAGTTATAAATATTATGCAGCACATACAAAGGAACATAGCTATATTTAAATGACCTATATTTATTATGCATGTTCAGCTTAGAAATTAAAGTGAAATAATAACTGTTATTCTCAATTATTTTTTAGTTCCATTAGATTTATGAATGCAAATCTGCCAACTCTTCCATTTCTATTTTACTAATTGAAAATGTATTAAGAGCCATAAGACATCACCGTACATGAAAAGTGTAAAATGTAAAAAAAAAAAAAACAACAGAGGTGAAAATAGTAATGTGGTGGCTTATTTGTAGGATTACATTTACATCAGACATTCAAAAGACCAAAAGAATGGAGGACTGTGCAACAGGATTTATGTCGTTACATTTACACAATGATTATTTCACAATTAATATCCAAAATTTGATAAAATTTATTAGATCAAAATAGAAATCATTTATCTTTCTGAATATGTAGCATTGTGGGGTTTCCATTAGTTTTGAACCTAGTGACTTTCAACTGTAATAGATTTTGCATGCTTCCTTAATTCTTTGTACGTTGGAATATATTAATTAGCATACAGTTTATAAAATATAGATACTCCAATATGGTATGTGAATTTAAAATTCAGTTAAATGCAATGACTTTTGCTATACCAGTGTTAAGCAATATGGAACCCATTCCTAGTAGTAAGGATTCTTTCACAATTTCCTGTCTGGGTCCATTCACATCAGGGGTTTCATTAAGTTTTTGAGTTGGAGGGAGTACATGTAAAGTAGGCAGCCAGTTTGTTATAAAATAAACCTGATTTTAAGAAAAGTAGCCGGGAATTGAAAATAGCTGGGTAATTTACTCGGCTCCCAGGTCTTAATGAAACCCCTGTCACATTTTGTCTTTATTCCAAGACCTTTAAAAGACTTTTGAAGGTTAAGCATCATAATTCTATTTGTATGATACATTCTTCTTAGTATCCCACTGACAAAGTGTGGTTTTAGCAAAGGTGAAAGCAACACACTGTTATCAATATAGAAAACAGTCTTAATGTTACAGAAAATTACTTAACCTTTTGATGGTTAATGGCATTCCTCTTGTTTAAACTAAGTTAGCTTCATGTTTTTAAAACTTCCTAATTTCAGAGAGTAAGTTTGAAAAGCAAGGGATTGTACATTTTGTCCATATGCATTAGACTTGTAGGTGGTTTTGATAAGAATCTGTAAGCATTTATTTTCTTTTGCTGTATTTTATGATATAAATTATATACTTACTTAATACACAGAGTGACATGGCCTTTGTTTGGAGTGGTCACCACTATTTATCCTTTGAGCATCTCAAAGTTGTTCTTGTCTGATTAGTCTCAGCAGCTCACTTTAATGACCAAGTTAACTTTTGAGGGATCAAAATTCCTGTTGGTTATAAAACATAGTGTTTATAATGTGAAAAATAATTTTTATTTGAAAGGAGTACTGATGGATATTTCTCCCTACAGCCCAAATTTTCTTTAAAAATACGTGAATTTAAGATGACTTTACTACTGTTTATATATGAAAAGAACTGAGTGCTTTATGAGAAGATGCAATAACAGTAATGATAAAACAGTAGGAAAATGGCTTTTGTTTTCACCATTGGTAGTGTTTTGCTAAGGGACTGATAAGAAATACCCAGATGTTGTGATTCCAAGAATGTCATCTCATAGTGCTCAACTTCGTCCTCTTTGCCAGTTTTTGCAGATCAACACAATATCATTGTTGCCAACATTTTTCTTTCCTTAGAGGAGTGCATTCATTTATGATCACTAATTTAGACCACAATATGACAGTATCAAATTTTTTTAATATGAACTTCAGCTTGGTATGAGAAACTGAGGGCAAGCTAGTTATTTTGTTATGGCTTGAAAACATGTTTGTAACCCTGTAATTCATGTCCATAATGTTAAAGACAAATAGGAAACCATTCACAGCTTAAAGAAAATTGATGTTATTTTCACAATTTCTAAGGTCCTAGACCCATTCACAAAATTCTGAAGAAAAAAAATTAGTGAAATGTGTTGTGGCATATCTACCACTATATTAGTCCTAGCAATATCAAGACTGTTCCATTTCCTAAGAGAGCATTTGGAGCAATTTTAAATACAGTTTACTCACAGAACTTCAATATTTCAGTCTAAACCAATCCACACTGTTCTAGTTTCAAGATTTAGAAAAATTTTAGAATTTGAAAAGGTTCCCGCAGTAAAAATGCAAGTGTTGATTGATGCTCAATGCCAGTTTTATTCAGGTCATATATCCCTTCAAATAGAGTGAGGATAAGCATCATATTTGTTTCAGTATCCAAAGTTGTGTGCGGGGTATTGTGAATCAAACTGAGCCCCTTCGACTGCAGTTCCTCTTATGGTTTATTGTTACACTCTTCATTGAATTAATACGCTGTAGGTGATTATGACATCTCCTTTGATAAACAGTTGTGTGTTTCTTGTTTGATGACCTGTTTCTAAAGTATTTTAGTGGATTCATTAGAGCAGGTTAGAGCCTGAGGTTTGTTTGTCTTGATATAAAAAAATTGCTTGATTAATTGTAAACTAATCTGCCATTTCTTTCTGGCAAATTCATTGTTGATTTGGCTTCTTTCCAAATTTTTTTGATCAGTAGTCATTCTTTTATAAAACAGCATTCCTTATATTTAACTTCAAAGAAATAAGACATATAGAGACATCGTCACCTAAGAAATTAGAAACTGATATTTTACAAGATATACTTCATAAATTATTTTAAAAAAACCTGTCATACTACTAATATTTCAAAGCCCCTCCCACATGTCTTAAAATAAGAAAATAGAACTCCAGAAGTCTAAACCCCAGATTGTCTATTAATGGCATAAAATGTTTCTTTGTGCCTCCCTTTTTATACCCCCAAAACGAAGTTTGGGGGGTACATAGGAGTCACCCGGTGGTTGGTTGGTCGGTCGGGGTGTACCTTGTCTGGAGCATAACTTGAAAACTACTGGTTGGAATTCAGTGCAACTTAATACAATGGTCAAGCACAATGAGAGGAAGTGCAGTGTTTAAGAATCATAACTCCATCTTCACTATTTTCAGAGTTATTGCCCTTATTGGTTTTCCTTGTCCGGAGCATAACTTGAAAACTACTGGTTGGAATTCAATGCAGCTTCATACAATGATCAAGCACAATGAGAGAAAGTGCATTGTGTAAGAGCTATAACTCCATCTTCACTATTTGCAGAGTTATTGCCCTTTGTTGGTTTTCCTTTGTATGAAGGATAATTTGAAAACTACTGGTTGGAATTCAATGCAACTTCATACAATGGTCAAGCACAATGAGAGGAAGTGCAGTGTTTAAGAATCATAACTCCATCTTCACTATTTACAGAGTTATTGCCCTTAGTTTGTTTTCTTTATTTGGAGCATAACTTGAAAACTACTGGTTGGAATTCAATGCAGCTTCATACAATGATTAAGCACAATGAGAGAAAGTGCATTGTGTAAGAGCTATAACTCCATCTTCACTATTTGCAGAGTTATTGCCCTTTGTTGGTTTTCCTTTGTATGGTGGATAACTTGAAAACTACTGGTTGGAATTCAGTGCAACTTCATACAATGGTCAAGCACAATGAGAGGAAGTGCAGTGTTTAAGAATCATAATTCCATCTTCTCTATTTGCAGAGTTATTACCCTTAGTTTGTTTTCTTTATTTGGAGCATAACTTGAAAACTACAGGTTGGAATTCTATGCAGCTTCATACAATGATCAAGCACAATGAGAGAAAGTGCATTGTACATGTATAAGAGCTATAACTCCATCTTCACTATTTGCAGAGTTATTGCCCTTCCTTGGATTTCCTTTTCCAGAATATAATTTGGAAACTCATGGTTGGAATTCAATGTAACTTCATACAATGGTCATTGAGTGGATGTGCAATGTACAAGAGCTATAACTCTGTTTTCACTGTTTGCACAGTTATTGCCCTTTGTTAGTTTTCTTTGTCTGGAGAATAACTTGAAAACTGTTTTTTGGAATTCAATGCAACTTCATACAATGGTCAAGCGCAATGAGAGGAAATGCAATGTACAAGAACCACAACTATCTTTAATTGCCCACAACCATAACTCTTTTTCATTTTTTTTACGAAGTATTCTAGTTACTAAATTGATCACTTCCTCTGTTCTGTAGCGGTGTTTTGGGGGTATTAATCACATTTAGTGATAGCTCTAGTTCATAACTGTGAAGAAAGAGCTGCAATGTATCAATTTTCTTTTTTAAGTGGAAAGGCCAGCTTGAAGAAATCCTGATGTTAGCTATACATGACACTGACCAGTGGGTGTCAATGGTGGGTGAAATTTTACGCACATACCCTGCAACAGGAGCCCTCAATCTAGAACTGGAGGACAACCTGGGGACATTTGCGGAAGTTCTGTCAGACCTTAAGAAACTTGGTAATTCATATGTTATAGTTGTGTTTAGCATGAACAATGAATTCCTTTTAGTATTTTCAAATTACAAGTGCTGAAAAACAGTAAAGTCCAGAAACAAGTATTGTCATATTAAACATGGCAAAAAATAACCTTTGAAGTTATTTTTATTATGAAGAAAAGGCAGCTTGAGCTGACAGAACCTGTGTCTCCATCAGTTGCATGAATAAAACAATATCCTATTAGCAGCTTTTGTCAGGTGGAGCCATGATGGTCATGTGAAGTGCAAGTCTGAAATCTAGATGAAAAATTATTATAAAGATACTATCTGTCAGTATTGAATATTATTTTGTTTAATATTACTATTCACAAGAAAATTTAAGACTATTATTAGTAAGAGTAAATGCATTGTTACTCAGCTTTCAAATTTTGCAGTGAAGAGATCAGTGGATGTAAAGATGTTGCCAATGGAATGTCAGTTCTTGAACAAAACAGCATTGATTGCCACCACAGGGCAGCAACCTCAGCCAACAAAACACTTTGCATTGAAACGGAAACCCAAGTCAGCCACTCTCAGAGCTGAACTTCTACAGAAATGTATGTTATGCAAGAAAAGTTTTTGTTTAGTACTGTCTTACATTATTGTGATGCTAGCAGACAGTATAAAGTTGTACAAGATATCTGTACAGAACTAATGTTACAATTTATGAAGTAAGAAAGAGATACAACAGTTTTGCCTTAAACCCTTAGTTTCTGATATTGATTTAACCATTGTGTATTTTAATCAGCTGAAAGCAACCGCAATAAGCCTTTGCCATGATAGCACTTTTGATGAACTTTTGGCCAGATTTAATTAGTAGAAATGTAATTATGTATTGAAGATGTTTTAAAGACAAATAGCCTGAATTACATTACTTTAACTTTTGGTATACGCATCTTGGTTCCAAATTGATCTTTTATTCGTTAATGTTATGTAAGAAAAAAATATTTTTTTTAAAATCCTTAGAATGATGACACGTAATTATCATTTAAGAAAACAAAGATGCATTTGTTCTCCTAATTTTTTTACAGCATCAGAGGCTGCCTTGAATAGAAAAAGGAATGGCTCAGACTATATACCTATCAAAGTGAGGAGTTTTGCCAAGAAAATGGATGATATGAGTAAGTTACTTCCAACATAGATTCAACTTTGCACAAACATTAAAACAACCACTGTATTTACAGATCAGTCATACTCATTTATGTCTAAGGATAATTCAGATGTCTTTTCCTAAAGATGATATACCATGATATAAGTGGTACTCAATCTTCTGTTGAAAAAATGAATGTTAATGAGCTATAAAATACAGTTTTATTGTATATGTATAATGCACGGCTTTATGCTGGACAGAAATCCATTGCATATTGAACAAGTAACCCTTACTCCACCTAACAAAAATGTGCAGCGTTCAGAATTGTTAGCTTGTAGCATTGGATCAACCTTTCAGATAATTTTCTATTTTAAAGTTAAATTTGATCATGTTTGCTATATAAGAATGGGATAGGTTTAAAGTAAATCATCAGCTTGTATAAAGAGGATTTTGTTTAAGGAAAATTACTTTCATTGCTTTTCTTTGCAGCTCCTATGAAAGGTATTGCTGGCAAAAACATGCCAACAGGAGGCTTCCTGAGCCCAAACTCTGTAGGGAGAAAGTCAGGATTTCTGGGGAGCTCTGGATCATCTATAGCTGGAACCCCTAACAGAATGAATACCCTAAAGAAAGAAGGAGGAATTAAGGTACAAATATCTTTCCCCTAGAAGAGTTCAGTGTCTTTCGGTTGTGAGAGATAGTAGAGGATACTGAAAACTTCCCAATCCAATAATACTCCCTGTTCTTTTGCATACTCAGTGTATATCTCCATTACTTAGGACCTTGGTCAAAAAGACAGTTAGTAGATTTAGTGGGGAGTGGGGGGGAGTCAGTGGGGGATCACTTCAACTTACTACTGCCAAAAGTCAAAACTGACTATACTAGGTAGGACAAACTCATGACCCCTGGATGATTATAAGTCCTGCACATTACCACTGGGTCTCTGATCTGCTTTTAATGTGGTTGGTGAGCTTCCATTGCTTAAAACAATGTCAGTCTGACTGAAGTACATGATCTAACTATGGTTAGATCTGAAAGCAACCCATTCAATTCTATCTTCTTGATAACATGAATTTCCAATATTTTTTATTTATATCCCAGCCAATGAGACTGCATCTTATGATGCGTCTTTATGGCTCACCTGTATACACATCGTGTTAATGTTGAGTTTGTAAACTCTTATGGAATGTTTAAATCATCTTGAAAATTTTGAAAATATTTTGTTTTTTGAAGGATAAAATTAATGAATTCTCCTCCAATTAATATAAGTTTATTAAAGTTTCGGTTTGTATTTACTAAACAAATATTAATTAGAGTATGAGCATACTGACAAAAATATTCATTTAAACAAGCCTGTTTATTTTGGTGCAGTATCTATCAAATCTCAAAAGCTACTGGAAATTTTCCGACACATGCAATTATTTGAATATCTCAATATTTTATAAGATTTCTTCAATTAACTTTGACATTTATGGCAGAAAAAGAGTTAATTGGATAGTTTTTTTACATGCATTCAAATGGTTAAAAATAGAAACTGTTTCACCTTCAAAAACTTGAAAGCTAAGTACTGATTGGCTAATTCAAAGGTCATGAGAAGGTGTCCTTCTTTTGGTGATGTTCAGATCCTACAGCAGAGCGTTATTTAGGAGCTGATTTTAATCAGATTGAAACAATGTAGTTGTAGTGAAAAGTTTTGTCTGCTTTCTAGATGTACAATGTATTATGATTAGGAGATGTATTCAAAAGTTTAGTTGTTCCATGAAAGCAAGCCCTAAAGGCTGGCTTTATCCATAAATTTGGGAACACAAGTATATTAAGTATAATTATTTTAAATGATATTCTTTCCATGTAAATTAAATTAGAGCAGGTTCTTTTTTACTGACTCTCTCCAGAATCAGTATTGTATTCCAAACAATCTTCCATGTGAATGACGTGATGAACCAGATTATAATCTAGAAATTTATTTTTATTTCAGCTTTTAGATATTACTGAGCAACCTCTGGCTCCAAAGGAGGCCAAAAGAAGAAAAAGACTTGCTGGTGATTATAAATTATTTCATAGTAGATTTGTTTTAAAAATTTCCAAAAGAAATTTCTAAAGAAAAAAAAAGAGCTGGATTCCTAGTCAGTGGGAATACTGAGTGATTCAGATGCAATTAAGAAGTCACTTGTATTGAGAAGTCACTTGCCTTCAGCAGTCTTTAAAGTTATATCCCAAAAATTATTTTTAAGTAAAACTTATTTTCTTTTTAAAAAGCTATAACAGTTTATAGCTTTGAGGTAAAACTGTTGTATCTCTTTCTTATTTCATAACCTGTTCTGGACAGCTACTGTTGACCTCTTGTCTCCATTACAGTTTTACTCAAGTTGAAATTGCAATACATGTGTTTGGCTAACTTTAGTGATATTTAACACATGCCAATATTTTCTTTTTACAGAAATTGAAGCAATGGAGCAGGCCAAAGAAAAACGTGAGGCTGAAAAGGCTGCGGCTGCTGCCAGTCAAGCAGCAAACCCCGCCCCCTATACTCCAGACTATGCGGCTGGTCTTGTTTCACCGGCCCCCACAGTATGTGTATTCCAATATTGTATTATTAACAGATCAGAATGTCAAGTAGTTACTCTCATATAAAAATTTAAGAAAGATTATGTCTGTGTATTGTTTGAATTTAGACTTTTTAAATTATTTGTAATGCAACTGTTTATAATTCTTGTTGTTGACATACTGTAATTTCATCATTTTTAACCCCTTTTAATCTGCATGCTGGTTTTAAGTACTTAGGTATAGCAGCAGTATAGAAAATAAATGTACATACTGGTAAACTACAATGGCCAGATAGTCATGAACTACTGTATGTACTGTATGTCATAATCACTGTTTTTATGCCTCCCGGAATATAGTAATTGAACCGTCAGTCCATACATCCGTACACATAATCTATTTTGGCACAAAAATTGGCAGGTTAGATAAATCTAAAGTTGTACTAGTACCAATGTCTTCATATTATACACACTCACTTCCCAATACAAAGGCCATGATCCTGGCAAGTTGCATATCTGTAGCATCCATTTTTCCCCTGTTATCTCCCCTTTATGCACTGGAAATAGGAATGGTTTAACTGTTTTGGCAAGTTAGATATGTCTAAATTTGTAATAGTACCAATGGCTTCATACTGTACACACTTATCAGTACAAAGGCAATGATTCTGGCAAGTTACATAACTGTGGCATTCACTTTTCCCTCAGTAAACTCCCCTCTTTGCACTTAGAAAGTAGGTAGTTAGCCTTTTTTGGCTTAACAAATAGCAATGACTAGGTACGTAACACTTTTACTAACAATTACAAAAGCTAATGACACTGTCAAGTGACATAACTATGCCAACCATTTTTCTGCAGTAATCTCCCCTTCCTAAATATAGTGAATAGGTCAACCTTTTTCGGCAGGTTGGATATTTTTCAGCCTCTACAAATAGCAGACAGTTAATGAATTTACTGACCAGTACAAATAGTCATGGCAGTGTTAAGTTACATACTTTGTCAACCACATTTTGGAGTATTCTCCTAATTTAGAGAATAGGTCATCCATTTTCTTCAAGTTGGATATTTTTCACCTACAAATTCCAGTAGCACTGACACTCTATGAATTTAATGACCAGTACAAAAACCTGAATTTACTTTGTAACCTGTGTTAACATGTGTGAGTCTGGCAGTGCCATGATCTTATGTTTGGTTCCTGACAAGATACTTAACTTCTGGAGGGGAGGTGGGGGGTGCATATGTGTTTACCAAACACAGGATCTTCTTAAATACTAGAATTAATTAAATAATTTGTTTCAGAAGATTATTGGAATTGGAACGAGTTCGGCTGTCTCATCATTACCCCAAACGCAGACTGTGTCATATGTTCCCACATCAAACACAAGAATACCAAACCCTACCCCAGGTAAGTGCTTTAATTAGAAGTGGTTTTAAACACGACAATGTCAGCAGAAATTCTGGTTTTCTTTGAAGTCAGTACAGACCATGTTCTCTATGCATGTTTCTGCAGTATGATTATGGTTGGCATTGTTTATTATGCAGTTCTATTTCTGTCACTAGGATAAGTTATGAACAAGTTTTGATGAACAAATTTAGCAGGTAAGGGTTTAATGAACTAAGTTTGAAGCTACAATTTTTATAAATGGATCTGTACTAACTGCTTTCTTGTTTTCACAAAGGGCGCTACATGCATTATTTGAGACTTAAGAACTGACTAGGGTTCCTTGATTAATTCTTGATAGTAGCTTAGCATTGGGATAGCATAGGAATTATGAAAAGATTGAATTGAATCTATAAAATTGAACCTTTTAATGATTACAGTTGAATTTCCACTTCAGAAGAAATTCAGTTAAAAATAAGAAACTGTAGCCTAATATCTAATCTTTATTTGAACTCTGCTGAAGTTGAGAAATGTTTCTTGACCCTAAAACTCTGGTTTTCTGTTATATTGTTAAAGCAAAAAAACCAACAACAACAACTATTTTTTCATTCACTGTCGAGTATAGAATATTTAAATGCTTTGGTCATTATTTTTCAAATCATTTTTTAGCATCAGCAGTTTCAACAAATACCCAGCAGGCAAGGGACAACTTACAGCAACAATTACAACAACAACTTGACCAATCACAGATCAGAACTACTACAGTCTTGCCATCCATTGGTCAGACATTTCAACAGACAGCAGTTAATCAATCTTCAGCCTCTCCCATTGGCCAGCCTTTGCAACCAATCCAGACGCAGCCACAAAACAATGTTCCTCAAGCAGTGGCTAATCAACAACAACAACCACAGGCCAAGAAAGGACTTTCACTTACAGTATGTGTTTTTGTTTAAGCCTATTAGGGTATAAGAATACTAATATTAATTTTGTCAGCCCACATTGAATTGAACTTTTTAATAAATATACTATCCTAGGACAAAATATTGACCTTATAAGACACTTTTACTACAGGCAAAATATCTAGTTATGGAGAAATTAATAACTGAAATTACAGATGTACCAATTTTCATCAATTGACCTTGTTGAAAAGCTTTGTTACAATTGAAATATATTTAAAAAGAAAGAACATGTATTTTAATTCTATAAAAGTTACTGTTGTAAAACCAAAACCATGTAAAACTGCCAAAAACTAAAGAAACAATTTTGTCTCAATGCTACACAAATTAATGGAATTGAATACTCTTCGGAGTGGAGGTAGGGTATTAGGAATCTTAATATGTTAATTTTACCTCAAATGGGAAGCAAGTTCTTTCAACTTATGAAGTTATGTGTGTCCTACTTGATGACCGTTACTGATGCCTATAATGTGGTGGAATATGAAAAGTGATTGGAAAATCTCACCACTAGTGGGATTTGAACCAGTTACTTCTGGTTTGCTTCCAGCTCTAACCTCTCAGACCACTACTCCTAAGTTATATAAACTTTAAGCCATGTGTTTCAGAATACTACATTAGAGCATAATTTAACTATATGTTGTATATTTGTTGTCAATTTTTTTTATCAGTTATTGTTGTTTATTTTTAACAAATAAGTTGTGATCCAAAGGTTCTTCCTGAAATAGAGCAGTTTCTGTCAAAAGCTTATTTGAAATGATCAATAGTTGCCACTTCAGAGAAGAAAATAACAGGGAACATTGACCAGGTTGAACAGAAACCTGAAACAAAGATAGTATTCATTATTTTTTTATTTTTTTGTTGAATTTGTGTAGTGTAGTTCAAAGCATTCATAATTGATAGAGGTGAGATAAATTCAAGTGCAAAAACAGAGATTATACATGCCAGTTTGGAGAGTCAGGTATTGATTTTTGTAAATCAGTGCAAATGTTTGAAATTTTTCAGCGTGAACAAATGATGGAAGCGCAAGATATGTTTAAAAATTCAAACAAGGTGACAAGACCAGAAAAAGCATTGATTCTGGGTTTTATGGCTGGATCCAGAGGTAAAATACTACAAATATTCACATACATACTGCTGAAAATCTTAAGTGAACAAAATTACAGTAATTCAACAGTATGTTTTTATTGAGATTAGCTCAAACTTATTGAGTTGTGGAGAACATTCTTTCTACTCCTGTTTCCTGGAGTTATGACCAGTGCTGAAGCAGAGAAAAGGAAAGTGGAGTCACAGGCAAAAATCCTTGGAATTGAGTTGAAACTGGAGTCTTTAGTATTACCGGTATTTATAAATGCAGAAGAGTCCATTTATTTACAAAATATGCTTCATATACTTTTTAAAAATTAAAAAACTTTTTGAAAAGAAATGCATTTGCTTTAGATTTAGACAAATTGAAAGATAATAAATCTGTTCTTGTACGTCAGTTTGAAAATCATCATGTTGGAAATACTTATAATTAGGAAGTTTCTGTTTTGCTACAGATTTTTTGCATTCTTTTTCATTGTTTTACTTTGAATTTCAGAAAACCCGTGTCCGCAGCAAGGAAATATTTTAAGTATAAGACTGAGTGAAGCGAAGGAACTTGTTACATTATCTGATCAGTCGCAAAAACAAATGCTTGTGGATACGTTCTTCCAGATGAACTATTTGACAGGCGAATGGAAACGTGTAAAAAAGTTAAGAGATATAGAGGAAGGTTGAAAAGATTGGGAAGTTTTCTGTTTTGAGAGAAAATGATATTAAGATTGAATGTTTGAAACAAAATCAAGCCATTATTCTTATTCAGTAGAGAATGAAAAGCAAGGAGATTGGATAGTGAGTGAAAAAAGAAGTGAGTTTTGTTCATCAAAATATCAGTCAGCTTCACATAGTGTATAAACTGACATGCACGGTGGGTTGGGTGGGAAAATGACAGGATACATTATGCTTTTTTGAAGTCTTTGGTGCTTTATTCATGTGCATCTGTGAACTGCAGTGGATTTACTAGACAGAAATGAGAGTGCAATAGATTTAATGAGATGGAAAGGAAAATGGACATTGACAAATTCAGTTCATTATTGTGCTCTGTTAATTGACAGTTAATGAAAACATCTCATTTTCACATTTCTTGAGCTTTGGTTTAAAGATGGGGATTAGAAATATTACATTTGCACTCACAACAGTTGAAATGTACTTACAGGGTCATTTGTTTAATGACAAAGGGTTAGTTTCAGAATCAGGTTGATTACCTAGGTTTGTGGTAACATCATTACTCATATTGAAGGTAAAATTGGCATTGGATCATGAATTTCTATAAAAGATCATGTCCTTTTTGGGGGTTTTAACTTAAGAGGTCAAAAGGTTGCAGAAAAGAAGTCTTAGCTTGCCTCAATAAATTTGTTTAATTTTCCTTAGTCCAAATTTGAATTTTACTTGTCTTAGTTTGGGGCTTGTGCAAATTTGAATGATTGTCCAAGAACCATTTTAATGTTGTATGCTGTTAGTGTGAAATGATCAAGGTTTTCAAGTATTGAATTCTCGTAGCTTAGTTTAGTATGTTAAAGTTATTTTGTTTGTGTAATCTTTCATAAAAATATATTTGTGTAAAAAATAAACCATTTTCATAAGGATTAAGCTTGTTTGTTTAATTTCAACAATTCTTTCAGTTAGAAATTTGTAAATTCATTCTAAAAATATATTAAATTACTTTGTGGTTGTGAGTAATTTTTGTTATCTATTGTTCGGTAAAACAGTTATCATGCTGACATTTTAAAAACAGGGAGAGATGAATCATGCAGTCAAGTATGGAAATGCTTAAGAGAAATAACTGTTCTATTTTTGGCATACATTATACAGGTTAGCTTAGATTGAATATATAAAGTTGTTATTTAGGTAAGTTTATCTGCTAGTTTTAACTTGGATTCTCCAGTATCTTTTAAAGCAGTGGTTTGATTACATAGAATAGGATAGAATATAGTGTAATTCTATGTATTTTCTTTAGCTCATTGCTGTGCCTCTATAAAAAAAAAACAACTGTACTTCTTATGAAAATGAAACTTTTTTTTTTTCAATTTGGTGAATTGAAGACATGGTATGGTCTTTATAAATATCTAATTCTTGGTAGTTATGCTGAAATACCTCTGTGTGAAGAAGTAAGAATTGGAGATACTTTTTTGTCACAGATTGATACAAACTTCCCATTTCTGATAAAAATGAATTGTATAAGACTCAAAACAGTTCAAATAGACTTTGAGTGTAACATGCTGTCAGATGATAATTGAGTATAACGTGCTGTCAAATGTCAATTGAGTGTAACATGCTGTCAGGTGATTATTGAGTGTAACATGCTGTCAGATGATAATTGAGTGTAACATGCTGTCAGATGATAATTATGGTGAAGAGTATACATTTTTTCAAATGGCGAAATAAAAAAATTCAGTTGTTTATTCTGAATGCTGTAAAGATTACAGTCCCTCCTTACTTATGATAAATTTATCAATGCTTTCAGTTTATTAGAGCTCACAGAAGTAGGGGTGTTTTTTGTTGTGTTTAATTTCTTGTCAATTACATGTGTGAACTAGATTTACATATTACCACATCTCATGCAAGGAAAAAATAGTTGACTCATGAAAAGAAGTTTTGTAACATGCATTGAGACAGACTGAATTATAGATGTCATTTGTAGTTGGTGGAAAATGTTAATCTTCCTTCTTTTTTAATCTGGATGATTTTTTATGGCAATTTAAGAAATCAAGTCTGTTTACTTCTTATAACTAATAGGGGCAAACAATTTTTTTGCTTTTGCTTGGATTTTTGTTTGAAGGTAAACTGTGTGTATGCTTCAAATATACCTAGTGACTTAATTTCAAATATTATGCCTGTGCAAGTTACTGTAGCTAACTCAACGCTGTTTTACAGTTAAAAATCTAATATAGGGCCCACAGTTCCTTTAGGAATAAACATGCATTCATTGAATTTGTCTTTTCTTTTTGCATGAAAGCAATGAAGGATGTAATTGCAATACAGCAGATATCATTATGATTTGTTTCTAAGTATGGACAATTGTTTCAGCCTATTAATTTATTTAGTGTTTACAGATATAAGCTCAGTGCATTTTGCAATAAAGGGACATAACCCTACAGTTAATTGATGATACCCTGCATATGTAGTTTTAGGGCTCATTTTCTATAAAATTAAAATAATTGATAATCGAATGAATGTTTAAAAAATGTCTCCTTTAGGGATTAAGATTCACAGAGAGTGTTCATCTGGAATAAATGGCTGCCCCCCTAAAAATAGTACAACAACAACTAGCTATTTAAGGTCTTATATTAATGAATTCTGTTTATCTGTTGCATTTAGATTTTTTACTGACAGTTTGACAGTGTATAATAAATTGTTCAATTTCATTCACAGAAAAAAAACTGTACTCTCTTAATTTTAGGATATGCCCACTCAAAGATTTGTAATTGCTGTGAATGGTGAAACTATTATCTGTTCCTGTAGCTATCCAGATTTTCTCTGCTGTATAGTTGTGTTTTCTTTGGTGGATTTGTTATTTTCAGAATGCCTTAACTTACAATATACATCCTGCTTGTGTTTAACTGGTTAGAAAATAATGTAAATGATCAGTTCCTAAGGTTCAACCCACGCCAGGTTTATTGTTGGAAATCAGCAGGTAGTAGCCAGGAAGTAAGAATCTGCTTACAGTGTTGGAATTTGGCATGTTGAGGTGGAAAAATTTATCTTTTAGTGATAGTTTTGTCACTTTTTGTTTTGGAATACATTCTAAATGAAAATAAATTTTTCTTAAGGTTTATATATACTATTGTCTGTATGAATGTTTGCTCCATTACTTTCTAAATGATACAAAAGAAACAGCTCATCTTCATACATTGATCATGGGCGTGCTGTGTATTTGGCCTTGTAGGCCCTGGCCTACATTTCATTTTCCAAAAATAAAAGTTATGAAATGCCTAATCAACAGTGAAAATATGTAGGAGAAGAGAGGTTCGAGTAATTACTCCTATTTGGTAATCTTATAACAAGAGATATGCAAAAACGTACTACCAAAATTTAACATTTTGGGAATAAAAAATTCCTGGTACACTCATAAAGGATGGGTGTACATAGCTACATGTATACTCCTGTGAAATGTGCAAAATTAAAGAAAAAATAAATGTATTCCAATATGTTAAAATATGTACAGCTAGTGCTTGTTTGATTCTGTGTACATTTTTTTAAAAAGTAGAAAGTAGTCTAGTCTTTGAGAATGGAAATCACTCAAATATGAATTTTTTTTTTGTACATTTGTCAAATGATCTGCCATTTTAATTTGTATATGTTTTTTGAAAATATATTTATTTTTGAATGTTATAAAAACAAAAATATAAAAAGAAGCAAAATAACTGCTTTATTGTTATTTTATTGTCCATTTGATAGTGTTGTTAAAAAGTAAATTCAGTAAGCACTACATGTGAGGGACAGCTGTGACAAACTAAAGCAACAACATCCTGCAGTCACAAAAAATCTGGTCACTTACATTTTATTTTTTTGACAAGCTCAATGACTGTATTGCCTTATGAAATACCTTCCTCCATCCCAGAGCTTTTGAGCTTTGCAAGCCCTCTGTGGAAGCCTGGTAGTGAGACGAACTTTACAATACCTAAGTTGTCATCTTCATCCTATCTGTTTTGATGATAACTGGTGTTACAGGTCCTGTATAAGAGTGATACGGTATCACCAGGCAGGGTAAGCTCATTTAGTACAGCACCTGACTTGCAAACAAGGGTGTTGTGAATTCGATACATGCCTTGGATACATGCTTTTCTGACCACAAGACATTAGTTAGTAAAGCGTGATATACAAAGATACATACATTAGACAGAAGCATGCCATTTATATCAATAGGTTGCAATTTAACTGAAAGTCTGAAGCAGAACTTTCCTTGATTGCTGATCCTTTATTTTCAGAAAAATCACTAGCTATTCTTCGCTGCAGTTTTAGCAAGAAGTCATAGATTTGTTATCTTGATCTGCATGTGAAGTTTATCATCTAATTTGATGAAATAATTCCAAAAGCTTATGCATTCGATTTTGCTCTTCAGAATTGGTCTTTTTTGTGTTAAATAACTCTTTTTGAAATGATTAAATATGCCTTGAACGTAATGCTGAAGTTGACAAAACTATTAGACAGTTAGTTATGTTTGCCCTTTGAACATTGTGATGCTTTGTCTGTGTTGTTTGATTTCTTGGAAAATTAATATAGTTTTTTATTGAAGAAAACTATTTCACGACTAGGGAAAAGCATCCCTTTCCCCCCAAAGGAAACTTTCTGTGACAACTGAAGTTAAAACAGCCCAAGAACATGTGACAGATGATGTAATTAAGTATCCTTCAAAGCTTAATGCTATCTCGTCACTACCAATGTTTTACAATTCTTCCCGCTAACACCAGCCTAGAATAGTTTACATCGATTTTTGCCCTCCGTCTGCTCACGCCATACGGTTAAGAAAGAAAATCGTTCGATGTTTAGCTCTTTTAAAATATCCGTGTACATTTCTGTTTATTTATTGAATATCGTGAAAGAGTCTACCCGATTTTATGTAACACTTGATAAACTGTGTGTTAGTTCCGGTGTTAGTACAGTAATTTTTATCGGATAAAATCAGCCCATTCAGTATGTGGGAAATGCCGTTATTTATGTGTACTTAAATCGGGTTCGTGACCTTTTCAACTCGGAGAAATACACGCGGATAGCATTTAAAAGAATGTATCCTGTGTGTTGTGTACAGTGTGAAAACAGGATATGCCAGGAAAACAGGTGAAACATATTCAGATTTTTTTATCTGTTAAGTAGATTAAGCTCTATATATGTAATGAATGATACTGAATTAAATCTATCTAGAACAGATGATATCATTTTAAGTAGAATTTTGACACGCGCTATCTAAATGAAATTATTTATCTTATGCATGTAGATCTTTTTCTTTTTAAATAGATCTAGATCTATAAAATTCACAATCTGATTGACAGACATTTAGAGAATTGCTTATTACTCCTGTGTTCCAAAATCTCCTTGGAAATTAGGACGCGTGTGCTTTCAGGACAAAAACCTACCTGGCGAGGAGTGACATAGAACTCAAACATGTGTTTTTTATTAGTCCAGCTATTTTTACGCCAGTCGAGATATTGTGTCGTTTTTTTGTATGGGCAATATCTCCTCATAGCGAGATTCTGAACCAAAACGAAAGTATCACAGAATATGTTCAAACGTCACTTGAATTATTTTGTTTTTATAGTTTTTTAGTTTTTTATATAAGGTAGACCTATTGACACATTATTTTATGGCATAAATTTATGCTCGAGTATACCGAATGTTGAAAATAAATTGTAAATAATTTGTAAACAGAGAAGCTATTTCACCGTGTCCAATCGTTACAATTGGAAGGAGGATTTGTAACGCATCCGCAGTCGTGTATTTCAGGGATTTAGGAAGGGGTGATGTAAATATTTTCCTCATTATTTCTTCATTTTTTCTGTCTGGTTTTTGTTTAATGGTCTAAGATGACCTTCAATCAATGTAGATTCTTGCTCCAAAACTTTTTTGTCTCAGAACTTTGCCATTTTCAAGATCATTCAGGAAAACCTAGCGTTAGAAAGAAAAACGCTTGATTTTAGCACGATGTTTTGAAGATTTCTTGACATAAACGTATCAAAAAACTTTATAATTTGATTGGTTTACAAGAATTTCATAGTAAAAATTGATTCTAATTTAAACTTTATCCCTGCGTTTCCAATTAAATACTGATATAATCGTTTTTGCTAACGAAACACATGTAACGTAGGCGCAGTTATTTTTGTGACGCACGCGGAGCAAGGATTCAATAACTTTCAAGTACCTTTTCTCACCGTAATTGACCAAATAACAAATAACTAGATGTATTTTATATTTTCATTCCTACTATGAAATTCTTGTAAACCAAAAAAAAAACTAAAGTCCTCATACGTTTATGTCAAGAAATCTTCAAAATATCGTGCTAAAATCAAGCGTTTTTCTTTCTAACGCTAGGTTTTCCTGAATGATCTTGAAAATGGCAAAGTTCTGAGACAAAACAGTTTTGGAGCAAGAATCTACATTGATTGAAGGTCATCTTAGACAATTAAACAAAAACCAGACAGAAAAAAGGAAGAAATAACGAGGAAAATATTTACATCACCCTTTCGTAATCCCTGAAATACACGACTGCAGATGCGTTACAAATCCTCCTCCCTATTGTAACGATTGGACACGGTGATAATGCTTTACAATCAAATAGGATGACTAGAGCCAATTCTCGGCTTTACACATCCGGGTACTTTTAGGTGTGAAACCACCAAATAGATTCCTTCTTTATTCTATATAAAATTCATAAAGTTCACAGGGCTGTAAAACATAGCAAAACCTTTTTTAAATAGCTTTAACTTACATATTCTTGTAGATCTATATCTGTACTCATGAAAAATAGCAAGAAAAGTGGGGGTTGTGTTTCAAACAAGAAAGATATTTCTGCTCATGTAAACTTACCCATAAAATTAACAAAAAATCTGAGCTAATTTTCAGATTGGGGTATGTGAAACAATTTCACATTGTGAATTCTATTCTGAATGCATATGAGCATAAAATTGCTACCACACTATCAGAAATAGTCAAACAAAATGATTCCAGCAAAAAAAATACACAGATTAGGGCAAAAATGTTAAAAATAGCCAAGAAAACTGAGAACTATTTCTAGCCGCCATTATGCGGGTACCATTTTTTGAGCTGAATTGGTGGTTTCATACCTTTAAAGGTAGTATATCCGTACTTGGGTGTAACTCGGATTTCATCGTTGAGCTATATGTAACTTCAAGATTAAAAATTACAAAAACTAGAACATATCACAAAAGAAACTGTCTTAATTTCCGAGACCTATGGCCTGATAAGTGCATTTGTAACGATTTTAATTAATTAAAGTTGTTAGGTTTCATAACAAACGACTTTAAAGTCAAATAGGCTCTAACGATAAAGTCCGAGTAACGATCGACAACCGAATGCTTAAATTAGTTAGTTACTGTTGTCTGATTGGTTAATGGCTAGAATGACGTCATGCTTAAGCCGAGAATCTGCTTCCTTAAAAAGCTTTCTTTATTTACATTTGATTTTATTAAAAATCTTCATCAAATTTATCTTTTACACTCCTTGAGGAGCCACCGTGTTTCAGGGGTAGAGCGCAGGGCTCCGGATCCGGAGGTCACGGGTTCGAATCCCGTCAGAGGTGAGATTCTCTCATGATTTTCACATTCCTCACCGCTGCGCGAATACTAGTATGGAACCCAGCAAGCAGTCATCGAGCGTGGTGATTCTAAGTTGTAAGAACTTGTATTGCAATCGATGTAAAATAAATGAGTCTAAACACTGTACCTTTTAAATTTAATTTCACAGAAATCTTGTTTTTGTGATCATGACGCAGATGCACAAGCAGAGATAACATATTTTAATAGTTTGGAAAAAGCAGAGTATAAGTATTACCATACATAAAACTCAACAGAGCATTCACGATTCAAACTGCAGACACTATATTGCTGTATTCAGTTTTAATGAGCTGTGAATTCTCAATGTCTGCTATTTTGGGTGAATCAACAAACAACCTTGCACATCCATAATAAGAATACCTGCAAGTTGACAAACAAATTGCTTAATCATTTCACGCAGGTATTTCATGTTTGTTTAATTTAAAACTGCAGGTTGTTAGCAACTTTATGATTTTTGACTTAATACATGCGCACATGCGCTGAAAATACCTATTTAATATTTTTGGGAAATCCCGGATATATACAACTCGCTGATTATTTTTGGGGCATTCATGGGAGATTTTCATTTGTCATTAGGGAGAAATAGTAACGTGATGCTCGTTTGGGAGAGGTGCAGCTCGAGAGAGGTGAAAATACACAGATTTCCATTGGTGGGCGGGGGCGGGAATCAAAATATAGTTATAAAGAGGATGCCGTTCGTGGGAGGTGACGTTATGGTAGGATTGACTGTATATTTAACATATCTGTCCCCAATACTTACCACAAGTATAATATACACACTATGGATATCAGATCAATAGGCTCAAAACTGAACTTGCATGTCCCAAAGCTAAGAACAATATTATTAGGAAAAGTTTTGAATATTCTGGAACTAAAAACTGGAACTCATTCCAGTCTCATTAAGCTGAAACCCTCTCTAGCTTTAAAAGTAAATACATTGCATACTGGCAAATTCTTTCTATCAATCTCAGATATATGAATATTTCTTAACGCTTTATAAATATATCTAGTTATTTGTTATTTGGTCAAATACGGTGAGAAAAAATACTTGAAAGTTATTGAATCCTTGCTCCGCGTGCGTCACAAAAATAACTGCGCCTACGTTACATATGTTTCGTTAGCAAAAACGATTATATCGGTATTTTATTGGAAACGCAGGGATAAAGTTTAAATTAAAATCAATTTTTACTATGAAATTCTTGTAAACCAAACAAAATATAAAGTTTTTTGATACGTTTATGTCAAGAAATCTTCAAAACATCGTGCTAAAATCAAGCGTTTTTCTTTCTAACGCTAGGTTTTCCTGAATGATCTTGAAAATGGCAAAGTTCTGAGACAAAAAAGTTTTGGAGCAAGAATCTACATTGATTGAAGGTCATCTTAGACCATTAAATAAAAACCAGACAGAAAAAATGAAGAAATAATGAGGAAAATATTTACATCACCCCTTCCTAAATCCCTGAAATACACGACTGCGGATGCGTTACAAATCCTCCTTCCAATTGTAACGATTGGACACGGTGTATTTAATGATGTCTTTTTAAAGATGTTATGATAAACTGGTCATGGTGAAATATTGTTAGGTGACACGCCGATTTCATTGAAACATGATACGACCATTGTCAATAGAAGCTCGAGGGCTATCGTTTTTCCTAAAATTTCTGAACCTCTGTTGAAATTACGCTGAAAGAACAATCCAAGTCCAAATTATTTCATGTAAAATAAATAAAATTGTTAGGTTATACCTTGATTTCGTTTAGTTGAAATAATGATAGATAGTTTTAATATAGGCAAAATATGTTAGATATTGCTGTCAAACATGAAAAATGTTGAACAAGGAGAAAAAAGCAGCGCAGAACAGAAGCAATATACGCCCGTCAGCCTAGGCTGCGAACGATGACGCCAGATATTTCACTTGGCACTGCACAAATATTTAGAAATCATCAAATATATCATCAAGAATATTTTTACAACTGTGTGTTGAAACGACACTAAAAGACTCTTATCAATATACCATAAAATATCTATATACCAAAAAAATGTTTTGAGACGGGAGATAATTAAAAAATGAGACCTGATAGAGATATATTCCTTGCACACTGCACTTTTACTTTTTACCACATATCTTTATTTTAAGTTTCAAGTCATTCCGTTTCAAGACGATCAAGTTATGCTCTGGACAACAATTCATTATAAAACCTTAGAAGCTTAGATAACTGGATAAGGTAGAGTTATGCTTCTTGTGCAGTGCACTTCTCATTGTCATTAGCTATCTATATTTTAAGTCTCACATCAATTCACATCATAGTTTTAAAATTATGCTTTGGACATAAAATTATCAAGAAGGGAGATAATTCAAAAATAGGACTAGGTAGAGTTATTGTTCTTGTGCACTGCACTTCCATTTCCAAGTTGTGCTCCGGACAAAAATTCATTTTTGAAATTAAAGAAAGAAAGCTGCACAGAAGGTCTGAAGTCAGTCAGCCAATTAGCAACAGAGTTATGGTCCGGACAAAGTCTGGACGTCGTCCGCCACGTGGTTTCCCATGATACGGCCGTCTTTGGACGGGCGTATAAGAATTCCTGTCGCGTTGAATAACTATGACTGTTTGCATTTTGTTTTCCTATTGATTTATGTTATGCATATGTACGCATAAGATGTGATACTTTTGTATACTCTGCAGTTTATTTGGAGTTGTTTTGCTTGGCTATATGCTTAATTACAAGCAGATGGTGCTATAATTTTCATTGAATTTGTACCCACTGTCAGGCTACCGTCATTTGGTCTTGAAATTGTCTGTTTTCCTACATCTGCATTCCCCAGATCCACTCCATCTTGCTCAAATTTCTTTTGTCAACGTTTGGCTCCGATAAAATTTAAGATAGTAAATAAGCCATCACGTTACTATTTTCACCTCAAACATCAATTCTTTATGATATTTTATGTTCAGCCTTTTTCATGTAGCATGTAAAAAATAAAACATAAAATATCATAAGAAATAACATAACAAGTGAAAATAAATGTGGTTTACTAGTATTTTTAGGACTACCATAAAACGCACTTGTAAGCTCGAAACTGTCTGTACAAGGGATATAAAACTTTACTTGTTATCCTATTATGTCACGACAACTGAAGCTAAATTAAGAATTACCAGAAGCCAGAGACGAATTCTACTCACAAAACAAGACACTGCCTCACTAATGGATTAATTTGACATTTATCAAAGAAAAACTACCATCAAACGATAACGTGTCACGCTACATTGCCAACCGGTGCATCGTGATTTCTGTTTTATATTATGGTCTTAACAACTTCTAACAACTTGCTAAAAGCTTCAGAATGTTCTAAGTGCCATTGGTGCAAAAGAAAAAGATAGAAGCCTTTTGTTTTCACTCGAGGAAGCGCGGTCTTTCTTTTGGCAATAGTTTTGTAAACAGAAATATTCATTCAGGTACGAGACAGAATAATGCAGATACCAAATGGTTGCAGATGCTATATCATAAAGCTAAATTGACTCTTACTTTTAACAGCGGTGCAGGTCACAGTTCCAAAATACGCAAATACTAGGTAAACACTAGGTAAAATGTTATCTCCTCCTCTATTGGTAGTGAAAAAATAATCGGTCAGTCTATGAACAAGATATGTTTTATTGCCTCTTGCGCACACGTCGAGCCGCCGCTGACGTGTTAACAATCTCAGTTTCTGAGAACAACGTCAGAGAAGAAGTGACGTCAGAGTCTGTGATAAACTCAGAAGTCTGTGATGAAGTGCAGTGCGACGCGGTGTGACGCGGTGTGACGCAGTTTTGATATATTGCATCATATTGTCACGCAACGCAGTGCAGTGAAGTGCAGTATTACACAACACACAGTAATGCAAAACATTGTAATACAACGCAGAACAACATTAGACAACACAACACCACACATAACAGAGTCGGCAAGAGTAACAAACATGAAGTGAGCACTGGAATCCGCCATCTACAAAAGTCAGTGTCATGCTGGAAGAAATTTCACTGACATGGAGCTGGTTTTGTCAAAAAAAAAGTAGATAGTTCCCTTTTATCTGCGTTAGTATTCTGCGACTACGAGCGTTCATTAAGTTAGTTTCTCAAATACTGTTAAATTGTTAATTCAGTTATGTTCTAAGCATTTGTTTCCTCTGGAAAAGTAATAAATATAACCGCTGTAATGAAGTTAATATGCCCACATCAATGAATGGTTGATCTTAAAAGAGGAATCATAAAGAACCGCATTTACTTTTATAACCTGCAATTAAACAAACGTATAGAACCAATCAAAGGCAATACCCATGCTGAAGGTAATTAATGTTGTTTTTTTTTGCAGACGATTGGCATCTTCACGTGATTTCCGGCAAAAAAAAATCGTTGTCTGTGACTGACAGAGGCATATTGCAATTTTAGTAGCGGTTATATACATGAAAATTCCCAACGTTTTATGTTTTTCTCGCATATTTTTAGGTTGAAACGTGAATGAAATTGAATACTGGAAAGAAGTACATCCAGATAGGCGTAAATCTTACATGTAGGTTTTGCACAAATTCGACGTCTCGAATTGCATTTTTACAGAATAGGTGTAAACTGGTGTAAGCCTCAGAAAACACGGCGCTGTACTGTCGATTTTATATTTATTTTAAAATTTGAAAAAAAAATTGACGGAAATGAATATATAAGAAGAATCTGAATTCAGTTTTCATTTCATAAACTTTTTCAGAGTTGAGGAAAATATCATTTATATTTGGCGAGTTTGATAAAAATTTTCCATGGCCGAATTGAATAGATGTAACGAAAGTGATATTTTTTCACCAGAGAATGGATCTTACTGTAGCTACATTTTAACTAGACTGGAAAAAAATCTGATATGAAATATTGTTTCAAATAAAATGTCAGAATATGTTGACGTCCCTTTGAAATAGTTCGTCTATATGATAACATTTGCAGAAGATGTCAGTGAATAAAAGTAATTAATATAAAGAAGTAAATGCCTAATGTTTTCCTTGCCGTTATATTAACATTTGTTATAAAGAAGAATCGTAACGGTTGTATTGCATTACAAGCAACACAAGTAATGTGATAATAGTTATCTTGTAGGTCTAACTCGAGCTGTTAAAAGCGTGTGAATGTGACATTTTACCATTACATGGACGCGAATGTTTAGTACATTCCCGGGGCGTATAGAACATATAACTAATAATTATGAGATATATTATGGGGGAATGAAACAAACTTTACAGCGTCATGCTTAAATTGCTTGATAAGTTTGCGATTTATGTATGCTTTCTTAAAATGATGATGAAAAGATGGGTGTTTATCGAAAGATACGTATAGAAAGTACGTACAGAAGTCGAGGTTCTCGAAAACCGGCCATATAAAAGACACGTCGGTGTACCGTTTATTTTCATGCCATTCACTTAATAAGTTGCAACTTCCCACGAAAACCATGTTTGTAATGGTTAATCTAAGAAGACTTACCTTTCAAACCGACCGAAAAAACGGGACTTAAAACTAAATTTTCAGACTGGTAATCATTAAAGACAACCACAAATAACAAGAACAAAATTACCTTGAACGTATGTTAACTTCCGGTAACCTTGAACTCTTGATAAGCAGTTTGTTTGTTTTTTCTAGTCAACAGCAGCTGTTTGTACTTAATGAAAACATCTATCAATTCGTGTTCTGTTCAGATGCACCGAAGGTCACCTCGTACAAGAGCATCACGGTTATGTTACCGTAGTTTTCAGGACAAAAGAAAAAAATAATTTACTTCGAACTCTGTGACTGTGTTCAGTGTCCGTAAAATTCGTTAAAACGCTTTACGTCATTTCCTTTTATTGTTTGTCACGAAATAGTTTCGTTCTTAGACGAATTTAGTTGTTACGGAATATTTCAATGCATAAATAAATAAATAAATAAATAAAAGATCGAATTTAAGCATAGATATCCATTCGAATATCTGCATCTTAAAGAACTGATAATGTGAACATATGAAACTTTTCAATTGATAAGTGCAATAGATAGATCTATGAAACCTCTTTTATTCATGTTGATTTACTGCACTCTGTCACCGTTTTGTCGAAATGAGTGCAACCTCCGAAGATAAAATATTTCATCATCTGGAAAATATTAGTTGTTCATAGCAGATGCACCATTGTTTATAAACTGCTATTTCTGCTAGTTTATTGTTTAGTTCATATGTTTTCAGCCAGAAAACTTTTGCAAAAAAAATGCCTTGAAGGTTGAGTGACGGATGTGAAAGTTTTATTACTTGTAGCCACGCCACAGTACAACTTGAAAGTTTCAACGTTCACATTTGCTGGATAGTTTTGATTCAGACAAAATCCGTCGAGATTGAAAAAAACAAATTTGCTCAATAATTCATAAGATCGGGTAAAATAACTCCGACTTAACCTTATAACTTGTCTAAATTTCTTGTTAGACTGTTGATTTCCCCTAAAATATGTGAAATAGATTTAAGTATATTTTAGATCTTCGTCGTCTTTTCGAAAGAAAAAAGACATCATTTATTCGGTTGAACTTCAAAGCTAAATCGTTCTTCTTTTATTCAAGAACTGATATCTGAAAATGTTGTTCTTCCCCAATCTTAGACACGTTACAAGAATAACATCATTATGCCAGACTATTGATGAATACATGAAAGAAATGCAGATAATAAGTAACACATGGTTACTCCTTGTATTAATGATAGTGCACGATAAATGCCGTAAACTGGTGGTGGTGGTGGGGGGGGGGGGGGGTATATTTATTTTTTTTAAACAAATTTTCGTGTGCTTTTATTTCACTTAAGTAATGAAGGATGTAATTGCCGTATATCATTTTTTTCTAATTATTCCATCTTTTCCCTATAAACGAATATAAAGTCACGTTCGGAAATGGATATCGAGCTTGGGTTGAAAATATTCCCCTCATCTGTGGAGAACTTTAATAACGAAACACTGAAAACTTCACTTTAAGAAGTAAGTGGTCAACCATGACCACATTTTCAGCATATCAAGGCTATTGATAAATGATGAGGACCTTTTGACTTCTGTTTGACATTATAACATATAAGTGCACACTTAAGATGAACAGACACGGATTGTTTTATTAACTCTTACTCTTGTTTTATTTATAGTCAGTAAGGACTCATTAAGAATTTAGATTTTGGTATAAATCATTCATTTACTTGATTTTTTTTATATTCATTTCTCGCTTATTTCAGACTGGGAAGATAGATATAATGAACCGTCTGGTGATCGTTGACTGATGATTGATTATTTAAGTATTAAAACTGTTGGTTTAAGTTCAGTTAAGTTCTTTATTGTTATTTTTGATGTTAAATGTTTATTTCAATGTTTCAGATGCTGGTCCTAGCGTTACGGTTGGAGTGAGCTGAAGTAGCATGCCATCAGCAGCACTTGTCGCTGAAAATGACCTATGGACCAACACTAAAATGGCGTTTTCCATTCCAAGAAAAGATCGAACTTAGGAAACCCGATTTCCGTATTGTGTTTATTATATTGTGCATTACTGCTGCGTTAATTGTTCTGATCTCATTCTCTTATTACACGTCATTTCCGGTCGCTCTGAGTTTCAACCATTTCCAGACGAACTCTCGTGAATCTCTTGACATTAGTCGTTTTACAAAGTTGAATGCTAGTGAGCTGGATATTGATGTCAAGACAGCAGTAGTCATTGAAGAACGAAATTCAGACGAAATCTTTGATGTCACGAGAAATAAAGCAGAAAATTTGAGAGTCGAGTTTGATATCAGTGTTGATTCTTTGAATGAAAATGACACAGAAAGTGAAGACCTGGAAACAGACTATACAAATTTCACTCAGGGAATCAAGCCCGTTCAAAATGAAGCCATTGACTGGGATGATGCACGACTGGATATACTGCACATGGTAATTTTTAATCGTTCTCTTTCAATTTAAAAAGTGATTTAAACACTGTCATCTGATAGTAAACAGTAGTCACTGTTAAAACAAACTTTCTTGCTTACATTTTCTTGTAGGGACACTAGATCATCTTTTACTTTGTTTCAAAGATGGACTACAAAAAGTGATGAAACTTACACATATTTTACTATGTATTTGTTGATAATATTACAGAGTAATGGGAACAATAACGGGCGTACCATTTGTCATGAAATAAAGGGATTTTTAGCTCGTCTGTTTTCGAAGAAAAAGTCAAGCTATTATGGTCACGAGTCGTCGATGTCGCGCAAAAACTTTAATGTAGCTGATTATTCATAAACCATAAGGCTTAGAGTTTTGATATTTGGTGTTTAGCATTGTCTAGTGGACCTCTACCATGTTGATTCAAATCATGACCCCAGGGTCAGTGTTGGACCCGCCCATGGCTTATACAGTTAAATAGAAAAAACTTTGAAAATCTTCTTCTCTAAAACCGCTTGACACAGAGCATTTTAATTTGATGTGAGGCATGCGTTAGTGCACCTCTACCATATTGCCTCCCTTTGGGTGAAAATTAAACCTCTCTGGGGGTCTCTTGGTTTTGCATAGAATTCAAATGGGACAGCGCAAAGCCTAGAACTTAACTATTTACTTACATGGGATGGGTAGGTACTCACCCAACCCTCACTGCATAGGAATCCCCCCACTTCCCCATTACCCCCTCCCAATTTTTGTTTATGTTTTTTTTACGCGCAGGTACTTGCCCTTCGCGGTGCTCTTGTTTAAAATCTTATTCTTGAACTATATAAACGTTTGAAAACATTTATTGATTAATGATTAGTCTACTAGCGGGATAATATTTCCTTTTTTTTTACAGCCAAAGTTGCAGTATGACACAAGATTCCAAAACCCATGCTGGTACGAACATCTTCAGACAGAGGACCCGTACGAAAACAATTCTTACGTACCGTTTTCTCCCTCCGCAAAACGAACTCTTGTCAAGATGACAGAACACTGGGAGCAGGAATTTATCCTTCGGGAAAAGCCCACGAGACTTCGGTGCTTGCCGTACTTCATGATCATTGGTCAACCTAAATGTGGCACGACGGACTTGTTTTGGAAGATTGCCAAACATCCCGACATAGAATCGCCACCCATCAAAGAGTTGCACTGGTGGTCAAGAAGTAGGCAGGGTTAGGATGGTTTTACTTAGAACTGCCCCGCTTTAAGACACATTTTCCAATAGCCTTTTTCATTTAGAAAAGAAGCGCATACAAGTTTCATATAATGAATTAATACTTTTCATTGTCTTCTAAAACGGACAATTTCAAAACAGAAGATATATAGGGAGGCGTAAAGCAGTCCTTTGATAACTATAGTAAATGTTTTACGTGTGGCTTCTTTGAAACGTCTTCCTTTTTTGCATTTCAGGTCGCAGGTTTTCCTATTCCAAAATCATTCCATTTAACGATTATGTAGATATGTTTGACAGAGCTGCCTTACAGATTGAACAAAGACTCACCAATATTACTACTAGTGAAATAGGTGAAATTAGTGGGAATACTTTTGATCCAAACAGCAGGCAAATAATTACAGGTACATGTTGGCAATTTTCAGTTTGCTTTTTAAATAATTAAAAAATTGTCGTCTGCTACCTAGCTAAAATGTTCATAGGTTTGATAGCTGGCCTCAGTTTAAGAGAGTTTTTGTTTACGTAGTAACCATTTATAAATACAGTCCAACCTCCCAAAAGCAAACACCATTCGGTTAAAAGGAAAGTGTTTGTTGTAGAGAGGTTCTTGTTCTCGGGAGGTTCATCCAATCTTCAGTGTTAAACTTGTGAGCTCGAAGTATTATCATGGTTATAATGCTTTGCATTCAAATAGGATGACTAGAGCCACACTGCTTTCTTTAAAATCTTTAGGTTTGATTATCTTTCTTTATTAAAATGTTATTTCGTTAAAAATCTTTTTCTACATTGTATCTTTTAAATTTGATTTTACAAAATTCCGGTTTCTGTGATGCATGACGCTGACGTTTGGGGGAGGTTGGACTGTATTACCTCAACAGGCATCTGTTAACGCCACAACACATTCCAATTCATCAATTTGAAATGTTTTTGTTAACAGGAATGCCCTCCCGCAGTTTTTATATGCACCTGAGTAAGTTTTAAAAATTCAGTATCTTGCCTTTTTCAAAGTTATTTTTTTTATTCAGGCACGTTTTCGTTTCTACTTCTATAACTTTCTGTCACATTTTCATTTCGTAAGTACATTTTACTTTATGCTTATTTAATTTTATTGTTTTATCTCTAACTGCCTTTTCTGAAATGTTTTAAACCCCAGGTGAAGCAAGCGTATCGTTGTTCTGGGACAATAGGGAATGGATGAAATTTCCAGAAAATAGGGGTCAGGAGGAGCCCATGTACTTAGTGCCTCATTATATTCAACACATCATTCCCGACACCAAACTCATTCTCATGCTAAGGGATCCAGTTGAAAGGTAGTTTCCATTCAGAAAAGCATGTGGCTATTTCATTTTTCAAGATAATCGGTTTTCCAGGCGGAAAAATCTGACATTTCTTTCAACAAAAATCTACAACACTTTCGAAATTAAAGAGTTTTCTCCCTTTACACGACTTTTCAATATTCAACTGTAGTTGAGTACGAGTTTCTTCCCTTCGAATAAAGTTTCTGTTATCAGTTTTGTAGAAAAGTAAAAACGTACAATCTTAACAGGACAGCAAACTAAGGCAAAGGTAGGGAGGCAAACACGTCAACACCGGTTAAGTTTTATAAAAAATGATTTAATCTACCGGTTTCGAACCTATATGATTCTTCGTCAGGATTATTAAGTACAGAATTTTCTATAGTTAAAGTATACAAATTGTGGAGGATGGTATGTCACTTGACAGTTAAATAAAGTAAAAAATATTATCTTTTTATAATTATTATTAACAGTTAAATAAAGTAAAAAATATTATCTTTTTATAATTATTATTATTGTAAAAACTTTACAGGAATTCAATATTTATTTCATGTAAAAAAGCTCTTTTTAACTGCTCAGAATAAACCGTTGATGAATAATATTTATTTCATTGACAAGATCCCATGACATTTGATGGTGCAGTATATTAAAATATTACTAGATATATAGACGGAACGTGGAGCAGTTTAGATATGCCTGACGGACAAAACGGACCATGGGACGAAACGGACCACACGAAATGGACCATATTTTCAGACAAAAAGGACCACATTGTGAGACGAAACGGACCGTATCCACGGACGAAACGGACCAGTTTTGTTTGAAAATATGGTCCATTTCGTCTGGTCCGTTCGTTTCGTCCCATGGTCCGTTTTGTCCATAATTCTTGGATATAAATGTCAAAAGTATCACTTTTCTATTCCAGACTGTATTCGGATTACCTCTATTTTCATTCCTCAAATAAGTCAGCAGACGACTTTCATTCAGCTGCTAAACTCGCCATAAGCTTGTATACAAACTGCACAGACATGTACAGCGTTCGTCGGTGTGTTTATGACACAGATCTGGCCAATAAAGCCAGGGTGGGTAGATTCATTTATATCAAATAAAGAGGCATCCAATAAATTTCGAGTATTCCTTTTTCTTCAAAATCGTGTAAATGCTTTTGACTAACAGAACATCGAATAACAGATAGATATACAAGCAAACTTGCATCGTCAAGACAAAATACACACATCTTGCATAAGTTAAAAAAACTCAAACTGGGACTGTATTACTTTATATGAATTTGGCCGTATGAATATGGATAGTTTTTGTTATACCATTTTTGCGTGGATAGTTTGGTAGACAATTGCACACTTATTTAGTTGTCATATGCCTTACGGAAACATTTTAACACATGTCCATTATCAATTATTTTTCATTTTAAAAAGAATGAGACAATTTAATACATATGCAGAATACTATCAGTAAATACATGGTATGTCCGTTTAAATTGACTGGTTCTCAAATAGAAGGTATGTCCGTTTAAATTGACTGGTTCTCAAATATATGGTATGTCCGTTTAAATTGACTGATACTCAAAATTTTAATGTATTGTTTGTTCGTTTAAATTGACTGGTTCTCAAATATATGGTATGTCCGTTGAAATGTACTGGTTCTCAGATATATGGTATGTCCTTTTAAATTGACTGGTTCTCGATTATTCGGTCAAAAGCTATAGAGTCGAGAGTCGGTCAGAAGCTATACATAGCTTATGTTATTTGTTTTGAAGTCATCCGACTATTAATAAAATTTGTATTGTATTATATTGTATTCGTATGTGTTCAATTATAAGCGAATGTGTTTTATACAGATGCAGTTGTTTTGCTTTCTGTGTATGTACAGTTCAAACAATCGTTTATACATTTTGTTGAAGAGTTTAAATAAGATATATATTACAAACCCTTTCAAAATATTAAATAAATGCCTACAATTTCTGAGTGTTTACAACAGATTTTAGCCCCGTTACCCAATATTTAAAATGCGTTTGAGTCCCGCCACCCAACCAACTGCCTTGCATTATGAATGAAAATGTATGCAAAAAATTGCAGGTAAACAATTCTTATCGATATTTTGCTGTTATAAGTTTAACTTTTTAAAAAGAAATTACATCGAATTTGAAACAAGTTCTTGCAACATATTACAAACCCTTTCAAAATATTAAATAAATGCCTACAATTTCTGAGTGTTTACAACAGATTTTAGCCCCGTTACCCAATATTTAAAATGCGTTTGAGTCCCGCCACCCAACCAACTGCCTTGCATTATGAATGAAAATGTATGCAAAAAATTGCAGGTAAACAATTCTTATCGATATTTTGCTGTTATAAGTTTAACTTTTTAAAAAGAAATTACATCGAATTTGAAACAAGTTCTTGCAACATAAATCAATCCTGCTTGATGACTGCTTTCTTGGTTTAAACCAGTATTTGCGCCAAAATTATACATTTTCATTATATTTGCAATGAATACTGATCATGTATTAATGGATCACTTCAGGTGCGGTTAAGAATTGGAATGTACAGTGTGTTTCTAAAAGACTGGTTGAAGTTATTTTCCCCGGACCAGTTCTTCATTTTGCGCCTCGAAGATTACTCCAGAAATACCGTCCATTATGTTAAACGAATATATCGATTCCTCAAGATAAGTAAGTATATGTAGATACGTCATTTACTACTCTGATCAGTTTACGCCCTATCTTATGAAATTGTTAGTTTTTTGCTAAAGATTGCATAATTTTTTCGTCTGCTTTGGGTGGCACGAGTTTAATTGTTTATTATCTAAAAGATGTTATGAGTTTAACCGTTAATTAGGAACATGTTTTGAGTTTAAATACCATCTTACGAGTTTCACCGTTCGTTGACTGCAGTTATATGTTTAAAACTTTCAGTTTCTGAAAAGACATGTTGAAGGTTCCGTAGCTGCTTTATATTTGGAAATGGACTTGTTAGAACCACGTGACCTTTAGGGTAACAACTTACTTTTGAAAGCTGAATCACGTTCGTTATTTACTTACAGGAGACATAACAAAAGAAGAGGAGTCATCGTTTACATTTCCAGGAATGAACGCCAGAAAACCGGAAGATAAACTCCTCGGCGGAATGCACGAAGAAACCCGAACACTACTCCGTGAATTCTATAGGAAGTATAACGAAGAACTCGCTCAGATTCTTGGAAATATAAAATTTCTATGGACAGATGTCCAAAACACTAAATGAATAAAAGTTTTCATTGTGATATTCTTTTAACCATTGTGTGTTACAGACACAATATCAGGTTGTGATTTGACACTAACCATACCATGACATAAAATTTTAATCTGTTGTTTAAAGAATTCCGACATTTTTTTCACTGAAGTTCCATTGTTTCGTTGTCTTAAACCTTCTGACCTCCAGACTTTAGCCTAGAATAGTTTTCCTCAAAATTAAGATAAGTCAAAATACCATTCGAAAAAAATGCTTCTGTGTGTCTTGAAAAGGGAAGAAAAAGACTGTGTTAGTAGATTGATTCGAACCCATGACCCTTGATTAAGTAAATTAGCTGTGACCTAACCTAGTGCGAACGATGTGGAGTTCAGTCACATAATTGTACCTGGAGACTTGTTTTGCTGCAAATGGCCCTTTAGTTAGGCCAAAGGCTAGTTCAGTTTTCCCCTTTCCTTGGTTGTACATCTTATGTACTTAAAAAGAAAACAACATCTGCTACCAGTGAAGTTAGTAACAAGAGCTCCCCTGAAAGTTCGGGCACAAACACTCGAAATTATACATTGACTGCCAGGGAAATCAAACATCTTCCCTAAAAATAAACAAATTTGCAACATCATGTAAAGGTAACAAATAGAACCATGACATGTATATTTATTGTATTATGTTCTTCATTTTTTTACTTACTCTGTGTCATTTGTGTAATGAAAATTATGTGCTAAAACCTATGCCAAATGTTTATCTTATGATAATGAAAGAGAATTGTCAGGTCCATGTTTTAAAGTAAAGCAGAAACTGACTTAAATATTTCAGTCATAGCTGCAAAAAAAAACCAGGTATTTCTTTGCGATCTGTTGATACGTATTTATTTATTTTATAGTACTATTTTCTATATAAATATATCATTTCTATCCTTCATTTTTTTTAATTTGACATTTTTTTATCTTGTAATACCTACAGTAATATGTTTTGTTTTGTACAGAGTCTTTTATTGTTTTGTATGATGGAAATCACTGTCACCATATTTCCACCAATGTGGTATTTCCACTTATGTCAAATCCTAGTTCCTGAGGGCTATTTTTAAATGGTAACACAGTCTTATAAACATACAACTTATTTCGTATGTGCTAACCTTGCACTAGGGAATTTATTCCGTTGCACCTGTTTCATTACTTGAGCTGTTATGTTTTCAAGTGACTGATGAAAATAAATCCTTTGGACCTATTTTTGAGCATTAGAATCATATTGTTTGACAGTCAAAGATTTGAAAACATAAAAGAAAATAAATACCAGAGCTTTCGATAATCTGTTTCATTTTAATGTCAGCCATTTATACTTCTAACATCACTATGGTAACCTGATCTCGTTTATTTTCAATCTTATTTTTTAAACTGTTATTTGCTTATGACGAGTTTATAAAACTCGTATTTTTTGTAGCTTCAGTTTTCAGATGCTATTTTGTACATACACTGTGAATAAAATTTGAGAAAAAGGTATTAAATTCGTAAAAAATATATTACAGTTCTGTTGTTGAAAAGTTTGTAACTATTGTTGTTCTTTGTTACTGTCTAACTTTGCTGCTGCTGCTGCTCTATCTCTGTTGTTTCTGCCATCTTGTTGCTGCTGTCTTTTGTTGTAGTTGTTGTTATGTTGTTGTCACTGTTACCATAGTTTTGTAGTCACAGGTTGGCTAGTAAGTAGCGTACTTGTAATTTCTAGTTGCCTCACTGGTTTACTGTTTCTGATGTCGGCGACTACTTATCTTGATGTAGTATATTTTGCTGATTGCATTGCAGCTGTATTAGTGGTATAATTATGTTTATGTTGTGGTGTTGTAATTCTTTATTTTTGTTGATTATTTGCTGTTGCTGCTGTCTTAGTTTGTGCTTGTTGTTGCTGCTGCTCACTGATGTACTTTTTGTCTCTACGGTAACTGCTCATTTTGTTTTCGTGACTAACTAAAATGAAAGTCCTTGACTGAATATTCTTCATTTACTTATGACGACCAAGGCGTTCCATATATGGTAACAGTTGCACAGTTTGTTTTGTATTCATACCAGGTAGATAAGGTTAGTTCCAACTTAAAAAGTAAATTTTAAAACATGAAAATGAAAGATGGATAGCTGTGTTAAATAGCGTATTACAATGCTGTATCAGTTAACACCCTATGCAGTTGAAAGTGTTAAACAGACCACAATTCCTATGAACACAGAAGTCGTAAACGATATTCAAACCACTGTGAATATTAATAAAAGTAACTCTGTGTTATTTTGCTTGTATGGTAGGCAGGATAAAAAAGAACGAGAATATACAAAAACAGTATGCATATAGTATCATTAGCAGTTGTAAATCATATTGATAATTGTTTACCATTTAACTGAAACTATGAAATACCAACATTTGATTTAGCAACAAGGTTAAGGGCGAAACAAATGAACACGATATTTTGTTACCAGGGGAAAAGAGAATAAAACTTATAAGTAAAAAAAAATATTTCGAGGCCATACACTAGCATATATTATACGAACATCTTTTATTTTATGTTCTTTTTAATTTCCGAAATGGCATACAGTTTCAAGCAGAATTTTAGGAAAGTGAAATACTGCGTTAGTAATATTTGAGAAAATAAGTCAGTGATAAATTCTACAGAAAATTGATTATCGATTTTTTTGGGCAAAAGGATGCGGGTTATATTCAGAGTTTATTATGTATTTATCTGCATTTGAAGAGAAGACCAAGTTAATGACTAAATGAAATTCAAAGATGAGCAGATTATGTTCAGTTCATCCGTTGAAAAATCCTTAAATATATGCAATAACGCGCCTGATAAGCTTTTTGTAGGCTTCCTACGTGACTGTTGTAAATTTCCTGTTATACAGTGTCAAATTTCATACCTAACTGACAGTACATTAAATACACATATCACAGATTATACAGTACTTATTCCAATTAGTGTATTACCTGTTAGTGGTAGTTTTTATTCCTTTGACAGTTATTTTCATTTATATATTTTACCAGTATACTAGTAGTGCTTGCACACTTCGTCTGTCATACATACGCAAGGTGCATGCAATCATCATGAACTGTTCTGAACTGAAATCAGTTAAAACTAGCATGTACAGACTTTGCATAATCATTCCGATCAGTTAAGGGTAAAGTTCCCCTATAGACTGTCAAAAAAACACTACACAAAACACTTCGTAGATTTGGAGTCATCACACTCTAAGAACTACACAAATCTGCAGTTTCTACAGAAAATTAACAATCTATACACTACACGAAAAACTAACATAAAATTGCAATCACCTCACGTTTATAAAATCTTTACACTAACTTTAATTTTATACACTACGTAAAATGTCCAAGTTGTTCACTACACAAAACAGCACACAAAATGGAGTTTAGACTACCCAAGGTCTGCAATCTATCAAATACCTAAAATACCTATACTGTTTTATTAATTGTCTTTGAATCGATTCACTACACAATTTTTCAATACAAGCACTACACTAAACACTAGACAAATTTGCAGTCTATAGATAACACACTGCATTTCATCCATGCACTTTTAGAACCAAACTTATTCGTACTAATATACTTGTAATCGCTTGTCGATACATCACTTTTTACAATAAATACGGTATCATTTTCTAAGCTGATTTAATAGTTTGAATATTTTGACTAACAGATTAAATCAAGACTACTACAACTGCATTGCCTAGGAAAATTACCATTTCCGCTTGTTACAAAATAATAAATAAACAAATAAAATAAAAAAAAACACACACAAATATGAACAGCTTAGAAGATACACAATTTGAAATAGAACTAAATTGTACGGATTTAAATGAATCAAAAACTGAAGCGAAAAGTGAAGATGTATCAGACGACAACCGTGTTGACTTTACTTTATTATATAACGTGAATGAGATACCGCCGGTTGCAATAGTGTTCTCCGTCGCAATGCAGGTATTTACTCTTAAATTACTTACGTAAGATGCACTTTCACGAAATGTTCGTGTTCACTCGGTTTCAATCATTTGCAATTTTCACTTCTACCTTTATGACAGACAGTTTGTAGAAACATGACTTCCGTTGACGTGTGCCATATAAAAGCTAGTTTTAGAAATTTCAGCATTTAGTTTGTTACGTTTTAATTGCTGCTGATGCATTTTCTCATTTTTGAAATATTTCATTGGAGTTCATGTGCTGTCTATTCTGTATGTTGAACAATTCATTTCAAGTAAGGAAAGGAAGCTGAAAATAATTTAAAAAAAAAAACCTCAACAAGTTAGATTTAGAATCTACAACCTAAAAGAATTACAATGTAGTCTACTTTCTTGTATATTTTAAGGGATCTCGAGCAAAACGCCTTATTGTGGACTCTAATTTAACTTTATTTGTATTACTATTCTGTTTTACATAACCTGTACTTTTCAGAATATTCTTCTCGGGTTAGGAGGGGCTTTGACTACTGCCTACGTCATTTCTGACGTCATTTGCGCCGCACCTGACCATCCGGTCAGGGCAAAGTTATTCTGTACCTCACTTTTCATGACAGGAGTTTGTACGACTCTTCAACCACTGTTTGGAATACGGTACGTAATGTTGATTATACTAAGGGTGACAACTTGCATAAAAACAATTTTCTAAAATTGGTATAAAGTACTAAAAATAGGAAGGGCGAATGATGATTCTCATTCATATCGGACTAATTCGTGGTATGTCAGTTTACATGCACCCTACTTAGTCTAGTGAGTGGCAGGAATAGTAACTGGTAACTACAGTGCCTTTATTGATATCAGTAATCGGACAACGCAGCTAAGCCTGGACTAACAAACAATCTGCATTCAAGTACCTTACTTCTCTATATTTAATCTTGACGTGGTTCAGTTCCATCAAAACTTGGTCAGAGATTCTATAATTGTTATATCATTCAACAGTAAAATGTAGGTTTACGCATAATAGCATTTTAAACTTTGAACAGACTGTCAATTTTCCAAGGTGTCTGCTCAACTTTCCTCATACCGCTGATGGCAATGAAGAGTGATAGACGGTGGCAATGTGAGAACCTATCCCACAAGGGTGAGCTATGATTAGCGATCATATACTTTTGTTACAAAATCCGAGAAAAAAATGTTCTAGGAAGACTTACCAAAATAACATGCATGTATGCAGACTAGATTGGTGTGCGAACCGCTAGTAGGGGACGATCGAAATGCAGTAAATCCCACGCCAAATTTTGAAATAGCTTTGGAGAAATTTGATTTGTCAAATCTTTGATCATCAGTGTTTAAAGTAGTGAAACACTTAATTTATATAAAAATTTGTCACATAATTGAACTGTGTCACGACTTTATCAATCCAGTGGTTAAAGTCCACATTTTGACTTTTTAATTGATTTGAAAAAAATCCTTTACAGATCATTTTAAATAAATTTTATGATTTATGAGAAGTTGTTCTGAATAATTTAAACAGGCTGTTGTAGTGAAATAAAATGGTAGACTTCACAATCATGACGTCAAAAAGCACTATTTGACGTCATATAGTAATAAAAAAAACCCTCTTGCTCTCTGCATTAATGTGAAAATATTTATCAATATTAATTTGCAGAAATTTTCAAGAAAAAATAATTATCCAGACTTGGTAGTTAAGGTGTACAAATGGCAGCATTGTTGGTTTTTTGGCAGAAGCAGACTTCTATTTTACAGCCATTTTATATCTTTTACAATGGATGTATTTTCTCACCTGCTTATTTTATCTTTACAGTGACTTCAATATAATTTAAACATCAAAAGAAGGAAAAATTCTCTGTGATAGGACAAAGTAAATATCTGGAAGTTATTGTCTAATTTTACATAGTTTTTTTTTCACCGGAAACTATAGTGTTAAAAAAAAGTATAGGAACATTTTATGATTATAAGTAAGTAAACTTTAATGAACTATGCTATAATGTCATTTTTAATTATGATTATTTATGCGAACTGAAACTGTTAATAATATCAATTATGGAAGAAAAATGTTGTTAAATGTTTTACCAGCGTCGTTGTAGTTAGATAATTTCGGAAACAGACAATTAATTCCCATCAAATTTTTAATTCTGATTTCAGAAGTGCTCATGCAAATTTTTTCTGGACACATTTTTCGACACTCTTACAAAAATCGCAATGAAACATGATTTTTTTTTTTTTTGGCGGGGAGCGGGATGGTATGGGGAAGGAATGGTGAAAACGTACTGAACCGCATAGGTCACATGTAAACGTTATACGGCAAACAAATAAAAAAGAAGAATAGATATAGTCAATCTTAATTCTCACGCAATTGTATTACATGTTCAGACAGATTTTTCTCATTTCAAACACAAAATGAGTATACTTTTAAAAACGCTGCAGATGTGTAAACAGATTCTTCTCATTTCAAACACAAAATGAGTATACTTTTAAAAATCTTTCTAGATGATCTGACACATTCTTTTAATTTAAAGCACCAAATATGCATTCTTTTAAAAACGTTCTAGATGTCCAGACAAATTATTCTAATTTCAAACACAAAATGAGTATTCTTGTTAAAAAGTTTATAGATTTGTCCAGAGAAACTATTCTCATTTCAAACACAAAATGAGTATTCTTTTTAAAAAGTTTCTAGATTTGTCCAGAGAAACTATTCTCATTTCAAACACAAAATGAGTATTCTTTTTAAAACGTTCTAGATGTCCAGATAGATTCTTCCCATTTCGAACACAAATTAAGTATTATTTTTAAACGATTGAGATGTCGAGACAGATTCTTATTTCAAACATAGAATGAGTATTCTTTTTAAAACGTTTCCAGATGTCGAGACAGATTCTCTCATTTCAACACACAAAACAAATAAATGATAAATAATAATATTGTTTTTAAAACGTTTCTAGATGTCAAGACAGATTCTTCTCATTTCAAACACAAAATTAGTATACTTTTAAAAACATTCTAGATGTTCAGACAGTTTTTATTCATTTCAAACACAAAATGAGTATTCTTTTTAAAAACGTTCTAGATGTCCAGGCAGGTTCTTCTCATTTGAAGCACAAAGTGAGTATTTTTTAGATGTCCAAACAGATTCCTCGTATTTCAGAACAAAATGAGTATTTCTTTTAAAAAGTTTGAGATGTCCAGACATATTGTTCTTATTTCAAACACAAAATGAGTATACTTTTGAAAGACATTCTAAATGTCCAGACAGATTCTTCAACACAAAATAAGTATTCCTTTTGAAATGTTCTAGATGTCCAATAAGATTCTTCTTATTTCAAACACAAAACTCTTTTAAAAAATTTGTTTTTGTCGTATCACGGCTCATTCTTGAAATAAACCACTAATTAGTTGTTCTAATAGTAGAGGTTTGTCTGTATATCCGATTCATTCCGTTTCTCTACCGTGGGGTCCGACAATACATCTGTTCATGTACATGTTTTAACACTTCCATCTCATTTTGAAACAGTTTTTTTCTCCAGAGACCTCGAGTATTGTTTATAACATCACACAGAAAGACAACCTCACTATAACTGAAACAGTGGCTGACGAGGAAATGTATTTTAAATTACGAGAGGTAAACAAATAAACAAACAAACAAGTTTTTTTGTAACTCATTTTCAACTCACAAACTGACCACATCGATCGCTAGTTAACATGTTTACAACAAAAACTTACAGATATACAACAATAATTTCGTAGTACAGGTAGAGAATATTGAAGTGGCATTTTAAGGAAACGATGCTTCGTTGACTAAAGGAACAAAAGCTTGTCGCCGATCTTGAAGAAACTGCATGTTTTGGCCAACAAATTTTGCAAGAAAACGGGCCTGGAGTTACTTAAGTCTTACATCGTCGAATGCATCTCTAAACAAGGAAGACTTCAGCCGTCTCTTAATTTGATTTTAAACCGAACAAATAAATTTAGCAATTAATCAATAAATGCCTGTTGGATTGCATATATTCAACGAGTGGGTTTTATCGCATTTTTGAGACATCTCAATATCAGTAGTAGGACATTGTAGTAGTAGTTGTAGTAGCAGTAGTATAAATCTGCAGATTTTTAACGTTACATTGCTCACAGATGATGGGGAGCCTTATTTACGCGTCCCTTTTTGAAGTAATCATTGGTGTTACGGGGCTGGTTGGAATCCTCCTGAGATTCATAGGGCCTTTGACAATATCCGTCGTGGTGTCTTTGATTGGCTTGTCATTGTACAAAATACCTATGATATACATCCGAACTCATTGGGGAATGTCGTCGCTGTAAGTAAATTGTTCATTTCATTCATTATTCCGGCCAATTCCGTACTTCCGGAGAGCGACAGCAGCAGGGCTATTCTTTGAGACGTACTTGTGATATCTGTACGAAGCTAGTTCTTTTTTTATCTATGAAAAGAAAACTTTAGTACTCCAAATTCAATAAGCGCAATGTATGTTCCTTTATATTTTTGTGTTATTGTTGTCGTTCGTATTGCTCTTGTGAATTGTGATTTACCAAAATCATTCTTCTTACCGCCAGTGACATTTTTATTATTAGAACTTATAAATCTGATTCCAGGTGTATTTTGCTGACAATACTGTTCATGTTATACATGGACAGAATCGGCTTTCCCTGTCCAAAGTTTTGTGCAGCGGTAAAACAGAGGGGAAACAGGGTACCAGTGTTTCAGATGTTTCCAGTGAGTAGAGTTAATAACAACGTTCCCATTTCCAACTAATTTCGTAACTATCTTCAAGGCGACGAACTGGTCAAAATGTTATTAGATTTTATTCAAGCGGTACTTTAAAATTTCCACAGTGCTTCGCATTTGCGCTGTTGCGTCCGAAGTTTCTTTTAATTCTTGTTTTCAAATGAGCTGATACATGTTCACTTTCTGATAATGTGCAGGATTGTGGTTTCAATAAGTTGCTTTTTTAGCAACCTGCTAGGTCATTGTAGTCTCATCTCAAGATTAGGGTAAAAAAATACAAGTTTGATAAAAGAGATATTGTTTGCAAATAAATAGCAAGCTTTGTTTGATTTTCTTGGTTCTATGGAAACTTATTACACTTACTACTTCACCCATGCTATATTCTCGGTTGTGTTCGGATATCTTCAGATTTTGCTGAGCATTTTGGTCACGTGGTTGGTTTGCGGTATTCTTACAGCAGCCAGTGTGTTTCCAGATGACCCTGACCGTCTCTCTTACCGTGCTAGAACAGATATAAGAAAAGATATTATACAATCTACTCCTTGGTTCTATATTCCATACCCAGGTCCGTATACACATGTATGAGTATTTTTAATTGAATGTTATATTGTGTAAGAAAAAGTTGCGGCTGTAATGATTGCATGGCGACAAGCTGTCCTAGTGGTAGTCTCACTATTTCGCCTCCGAAGGTGAACCCATTTTATAGGCTGATATTTTATAGTTGTTCACCTTCTACGTCGTAGAAGGTGAATAACTATAAAATATCAGCCTTAAAAAAAAAGGGTTCACCTTTGGAGGCGAAATAGTGAGAATATCCTAGTGGCATCAGAATATTACCAAAAGTCATTCTAATGAATCAGTCTGAATGTGGCAAGAGTAATATCGGTAAAATATGCTACTGATATCTTTCAGGACAATTTGGAACGCCGCTTTTCAACATAACGATATTTGTCGGCTTTGTGTCTGCAGTGATTTCATCAATAATGGAATCAATTGGTGATTACTACGCCACGGCTTATGTATCAAGGGTGCCACCTCCACCACATCACGCAGTAAACCGTGGTATTCTTATGGAGGGTCTCGGTAGCATATTATCAGGGGCTTTAGGGGCTGGGCATGCAACAACATCATCTACAGCACATGTCTCGTTGATTGGAATAAGTAAGGTAATGACGAGTATAGTTTTGTCTTGCGCTTTAATTAAGACTGGATACCTTAAAAGCTTAATAATATCATCTTTTTGCGGACAGTCTTGCATGGTACTTTGACTCTTGCGCTGCCATAATTCTTCTGAAAGTGGACTTGTCATTCATGAGTAAAACGCGTGAATACTAAAAGAAATTGTTGTTACAGAGGTTGTCAGATAAACTATTTGAAATAAAAAGAGCAGAAGTAGAGCAAAAAAAAACAAAACAAAAAAAAAAACACCAAAGTTTTTTTCCCGGCAAGTAACAATTTACGTCTTTTGTTTTAAAGATTGCCAGCAGAACATGTATGATATCAACGGGAGTGCTGTGTTTAATTCTCTCACTGATTGGTAAATTTGGGGCGGTTCTGTCAACAATGCCCGATCCTGCAATAGGTGGAGCCATGTTCGTCACATTCGGAATCCTCGGAGCTATAGGAATATTTACATTGCGTTCGGTAGACCTGACGTCATCCCGAAATCTGGCGATATTTGGGTTATCACTCTATGTTGGAATTGTCATACCGGAGTGGGTTGAACGTTACCCGGAAGCTATAGATACCGGTACATAGCCATATAATTAGGGAAAAAACGACTATTTGGTCCAAACTTTTGTAATTTCTTCAAGCCTAGATCAATTCTTCGATAGGGTTAGCCTGAGATTGACAAGATGATAACCCCTTCACCCTCCGATCTCTCATCCCCAAAAAATCTTGGGTGATAAATTTAAACGATCAAAGAATTTTTCAGTACTACCAAAGCTAGCAACATAACATAGATCTACTTTATAACATTAACATATTATATGAATGCATAATTTTGAAGTTTGTGGTGCATATCATGTAGCTTTTAATTTACAGGCAACGCAACGACAGACGGTATCATCAAAGGTATTATTGGAACACCAATGTTTCTTGGAGGTCTTGCCGCCGCCATATTAGATAACTCTGTCAGAGGTATACATGAACTAAAAATAAACACCGAAAAATTGTACGAAAGTATCCAGGACCCTAGAATTTGCTACGTCTTCGGGTGTCCAGACATCTTGATACAAATCCAGATCATACAATATCTGTACTTAGGGTGTCTGCCGAAATCAGTATATTAGTACATATATCTTACATTCTGAGACAGAATATATACTGATGTGATTTGCCTAAAGGTTTGACCAAGTTTAATAAGATGACTCGGATCTTTTTTTTTTGTTTCGTTACCTACCTTGCACACGTTTAGATATCATTTGAATTCATACATTGGGTTCGACCCTGAAATGCCTAACGAAGGTTATATACTGATATGACAGTTTTCTGGAAGGGTATTATCCTCTCGCGAATTTATACTGATGTGCTGACTGAGAACGTAACATCAGCCAGAAAACTCTACGATTTCTTATCTGAAACAGTACTGATAGACGGAATATATTTTCCAGTTATGCTAACCCATGCAGAACAGAACTTTTTTTTCTCAAGTAAGCGTGCTCAGGCCTAGCTTTGGACTTACACCGCCGTCAAAAAAATCAACAAACAAACAAAAACAAAACAACAAAAAGCATGTGTCTTTCATAAAGCATACAATTAAGAATTGGTAAAGAGACATAATCATTTTGTCTTTTTTTTACAAAAACATAACTTCTTGCACGCTTCGTGTTGATCTTTTCTCTCCATTTTCAGGTACGTTACATGAACGAGGCTTCACGAGCAGAAAACATGAGCATGGCGACACGTTTTACAAAGTGTCGAGAAAAGAAACCTACGATCTCAATTTCTTGAACAAAGCAATTAAAATGTTTCCTAGCTTACAAAAACTGCCATTTATTCAGTCTGATAAACCAGAATGATAGTTCAGAGTTATTGTACAAGATCGATACATTTGTTCATATTTTCATTGTGATACAATGTAGTTTGTCGTGTATTCTGTAAATACATTACCCATATATTTATCAAATCAGATCATTCTTGGTATCCAAATAAACACTGGTCTAAAGACAGGTTGAATAGTTTCTTCTTGTTTTTATTGTCGTTTATTTTCCAACATGTTTTTGTGATTGATCAATAAATCACTTCATTTGTTTTATCTGTTAAAGCAGTCGAGTGTTTCTCTCGTATTTTTCCATCGGATTAGGAATTAAAAATGACCTGACTTACCTCTGGTTTTGGGTTTTGGCAAACCGTTTGACGTTGCAAGATACCTGCAGCCTTTTTTGCTCGGATCAGTAACGGCGAAGTAGTCTCACTATTTCGCCTCCGAAGGTGAACCCATTTTATAGGCTGATATTTTATAGTTGTTCACCTTCTACGTCTCACTTTGATCTGCATCTGGTGAAGCGGACTCGCCCAATCGTAGGCGATTTTTATGGCTCGTTTGTCCAACAGTTCACATAGTTTAAGGATATCATAAAATATGATAACTAAATTCATACCTGATCCTGTAATCCAAGAAAACACACAAATACATAAATATAGAACTGAAACTCGTACCTGATTAATCCGCCATTTTATTCAAAATTTGGCAATCTGAATACTCTGTGTTCTAGGTTAATAGATAACCAGGACAGGGTAAAAACCGTGCCGAACGATATCCGCTTGGTTAAAAGGAGTTTAAAATTAGGCTTAAAGGTTGAACAACTAAAACATATCAGGTCAATATATGGGTTTAAAACTTTAAGCCTAATAAATTAGGCTAACGGCGAAGGGCCAGTTTTGAATAAGATATACATATAGCGTTACTACTAACGAACATTGCCATTACTCAAACATCTATTTACAGCCCCATATCTACAAATCTGCAAGAAACACCAACGGTTCCACTAACTGGATGATACATCAAGTAAATGCAAATAAGCTTTAGTGATGTGGGTAGTCACGAGAGCCTAGACAGGTCTAAATTTATTACAAACATGACGAATGTTGTTGATGATGATGTGAGTTTTATGAAGGTCCACCAAGCCTTTCAGCACTAGTGGTCGGACCCCGACATGTCTCCCAGCATGTCTAAAAGTAGTTTAATTTTGAAGTCTAAAAGGGAGAATGTTAAGGTGCTAGTTTTAAGCATTTACGGTAATTGTTAATGTTTTTTTTTAGCCAAAAAATTAGGTCAGACACGTGACCAATGAGGTCAAATGGTGCCTAACCCATTAGAAAGTCTAGACGTCGTTAGCAATTTTGGTCAAGCAGGATATATTGCACATAGCGCTCATATTAAAAGAATGAAAATTTTATTTACATTGTCGCTATGTTTAATATATCCTTTGCATGAATAGTAGCTTCAGCTCATAAATTTACATGTGGGTTCTGTGTATTGAGTGTGATTGAGGGGGGGGGGGGGGGGGGGGCTTGAGACTATTTTTTGCTATACAAGGTTTAGGATCTGGACTTTAGTGTGTATGGAGGGGTTTGTCTGAAGCTACATTCATGTGCTTGAAGTGTCTAAATGGAAGTAGAAGGAAGAGGGAGGAGCCAAGGACTAGGTGTAGTCGGATGTCCAACCGACCATCGGATTTCTAACCGATTTGCCCGCCATCCACATGGTAGGTGTCTCGATTGGAGCAGCAACAACAACGGCCCAGAGCCTTGAGGATCTTCTTCATCGGTCTTCTTCAACCAGTCTTCAGTCCTCCCCCCGACGTCAGCAGGGCTCGGACGCGTAGAATGGCGTTGACCTCGTCTGCTTCATATAACCGGATCTTCGCCAAACTAAACGGGTTTCAGACCAGTCACGCGTGCCTGCGTTGTGCGCTTTGCCTTGCGCTATAAAGACCTTACCTAACAATTCAAGTGATTTTTGTTTTTTGTTTGTTTTTGTTTGTTTTCTGTTTGAAAACCCGCGAAGTCAAAAATTAGGAAAAGAGAGAGAGAAGAAGAAAAAAAAAAAAAAAAAAAAAAAAAAAAAAAAAAAAAAAAAAAAAAGTTTTAGTATTTTAAAAGATATATCAGATTTATGTCTAATTGGAGTTTATAAGATATAATAAAAACACACATCTACAGAAAAATTAATAAAAGATAATGAGAAATAAAAAAAAAAAAAAAAAAAAAAAAAAAAAAAAAACAAACAAACAAACAATACACAAAAAAACACCGTTTGCTTTTGGCTTCAGAAGAAGATCTATTTGTTAAAGTATCCCTGGGTGTCTAACCAGTACTAGCTTTTATGTGTTAATTAAATTATTATTATTATTTTTTTTTTTTTTTTTTTTTTTTTTTTTTTTTTTTTTTTTTTTTGTCTGCAACTAACAACAGTTGATCAGACTTTGGACCTTAATTATATACATAGCTGAAATATGTGAGAAGTCAGAATGTCTGCAACTAACAACAGTTGGTCAGACTTTGAAATATTTTAAGTTCGCGGTTTAGTCTGCAACTAACAATAGTTGGTCAGACTTTGTAATATTTTAAGTTAGCGTTTTAGTCTGCAACTAACAATAGTTGGTCAGACTTTGAAATATTTTAAGTTCGCGTTTTAGTCTGCAACTAACAATAGTTGGTCAGACTTTGAAATATTTTAAGTTCGCGGTTAAGTCTGCAACTAACAATAGTTGGTCAGACTTTGTAATATTTTAAGTTAGCGTTTTAGTCTACAACTAACAATAGTTGGTCAGACTTTGAAATATTTTAAGTTCGCGTTTTAGTCTGCAACTAACAATAGTTGGTCAGACTTTGAAATATTTTAAATTCGCGATTTAGTCTGCAACTAACAATAGTTGGTCAGACTTCTGTCCCTAGTTTTTCCTATGTTATGGTATTTTCCGGTTTTTAAGTATACTGGTAGAGTACTAATGGATCATACGTTTTATTACACCTACAACAACAACAACAACACCTATAGAGAGATAGCTTTTCTTTGTTCATTTCTGGTAATGATAAGCTGCATTTAGGGTGAGATCTTCCATTATTGCTCCCTCTTATTTATCCTTCTAGTAGCGAAAGCGAAACCGAAATTATACTAGATTTAACAAAATATTTGGGAGATTTAAGATAAATGTTTACCTTGTAAAGGCGCATTTTTTTTGATATTTGGCTGAAAAAGCGGTACAATCCTTATTAAAACTTTCGCGTGTGAGTTCCAGTGTATGTATAAAGGAGGATCGGCGTACACTGGGTTGGATCCATGTATTTATCTGACTTATAGAGATTTATAGAGATTTTATGTTGTATCTTAACTTTTATATCGAAACTACAAATGTAGTTAGTCAAGGACAATTACCTATTAAACAATGGGAAATAATGACCTTGATTGTGGATTCTGAATGCAGGTCATATCCTTGTGTTCTTAGTGTTCTGTTGCACACATTGAAAAAATAATGTAGGCATACATGAATAAATTACGACCAGTAAGTGTGTCAATGATGCAAAAGCAAATGTGAATGCTACGAATTAATAAGAAAGTAAAGTAAAACAAGGTGCCAAAATCTCACCTTAGACAACAGCGCCTTTGTTCACATCCGGCGTGTGATATGGTATACATAAGATAAAAATTCAATGGGGAAAAATTGGCGTGTGTGTTTGACGTCATAAGGCCAAAACAAAGTGATTTTGAGGTTCTGGTAACATGCTGAAAAAATAATAGGGTAGGTAGGTCGGAAAAACTTTCTTTAAATTAGTATTTATTAAATTTAACTGTATGTCAGATATATACACTATAAGATACTCCATTTTTGCAATAAAATGCAGAAATAAAGGGTCGATCAGGTTACTGGAACCACAAGATCATTTTATTTTGGCCTAATCTCGCGTGAATGAGTCTCGCGAGAATTGTCATGTATTTTTTTTTAACATGAACGAATATCAGTATATAACAAGTATTAGCATTTCCAAAAATATTTGAAATCGCCGTTCAGCCATGCATTTCGTCTTATCCATAGATGAATGTATTTCATGTTTTTCATTCATTAATTTGATAATCGTACAACATGCTTTGCACTGAAAAGCGAAGTTATATTTGATAATTTTCACACAGAAATTACAAAGTAGATTAAATTTACATTATAATTTTTATTGTAGCTGGACTATTTTTGAAAGCGGACGATTGGGAAAACATCCCAATATCTTTATACATCATGTTAAAACTTGCAGCATTAAAACCTTGTAAATATTGCTTTGTTGTAAGCCAGTCTACGCATAATTAATTGACTATTTGCGTAGTTTTTTAACTTTATTTATTACTAAATGTATACTTAACAAAAGCTAGATACAGTTCTTCAATACCATTAGAATATTACATGTACAATTTAAACAGAATAAATTTTAAATAGAAAATACGATATCGCCCTAACCCTAATGAAGCATATATAAAACACGGAAAATCCTGATCAAACTCCTCGCACCGGTTAAGTCACGCTTTGCTACTTTTACTGTACTAATCAGGGGAAGTAACCCCTGCGGGGCGTTTGTATCCTGATTAGAACCGCCCGGAAGCAAGCATTTATTTTTTTCTTTAAGTGCAAGTTTTGGAAAAAACAAACAAACCATACTCTTATTTAGACTACATTCTAGTTAAAAATGACATGTTGCAAAATATATTGCGATTATCCTGTGTTTATCCTACACGAGCCTGAAGACTGGTACTGAGATCGTACATTCATGATGGTATTTTTCAGTTGTAAGAATAAGTAACCCGACAAACATGGCGGTTGGGCGAGTCCATTTACGCATCCCTTGCAGAAGAATTTTGACGTCCATTTCGTTATCATGTGATATGAAATGCTTTGCTTTGATTGGCTAAAGGCAGGCGGTGTACAGGCAAAACTGTTCAAATCTTGTTAATTGTATATATCGCCGTCCAGGAACGGCGATAATTAAGTTATAATAATTATTTGAAAAAAAGATCAGTAGGTCAACATTTTGTGGATAATAACGAGAACGCTTTGGTCTAGGATCATGAAAGTTCATGGAGGTTGATCATCATTGGCAGATGACACCTATTGATTTTGGGTTCAGTAAGTCTAAAATCAAGGTCATAGTGACCGAAAATGCTTAAATCATATCCGAAGGATAACTTGAGTACGCTTTGGCCTAGGATCATGAAAGTTGATATGGAGGTTGATAACTTCTGGCAGATGACCCCTATTCATTTTAAGGTCATTACGTCAAAGGTCAAGGTCACAGTGACCCGAAATAATACAACCATTTCCTGATAATTACTTGAGTATGCTTTCGTTCAGGATCATGAAATTTAATAGAGAAATTGTTCATCATTGGCAGATGACCCCTATCTATTTTGAAGTCAGTAGGTCAACGATCAAGGTCAAAGTGACCCAAAATGCTAAAACATTGCTTAGAATCATTTAATCATCACTGGTATATGACCCCTATTGATTTTGAAGTCAGTAGGTCAAGGTAAAGTGGCCCAAAATGGTAAGACCGTTTTGGATGATAGCTTCAGTATGTTTTGTCCTATGATCATTAAAGTTGGAAGGGAAGTTGATCATCAATCACAGATGACCCCTATTGATTTTAAGATCAATAGGTCAAAGGTCATTAACATAACATATGAAAGGGGGGATTTTTCGTGTTCTACGAACTTTTGTTCATAATATACACAGTGCAATTTTTTTGACCTTGTGTACATAAAATTTTCTGTATGATCACCACAACATGTAACTATGCAAGATCAAAGGAAGTTAGAATTCCTTTTTTCCTTCATTAGATATGGCCCTTCCTTACCTTTTTATACTGTATACATATTTAACAAGTTGTGTAACTTCAATTACTTACTTTATCAAAAATTCTACTGCCGCCGTATAAATATTTAACTTGTTGACAACTTATGTTGGACAATCAGTAAATTTAATAGTCTGGATTACCTGCCCTTTTCTCTCCGTAAATTTTATAGTACGACGGGAACCAGACTATAAATTTAAACGCCAAAGTTAAGTTAATAAGCAAACGCTTGTAAATTACAGATACGAAGCAGATGCAGTCTGCACATCAGCTGAAGTCATGCAACTTTACTACACGTTGAATATGAAGTTTTCACAAGGTTTTGTTTATAATGTGGTACATTTCGGAAATTCTTACAGCTATTGGAGTAAAACTGGTGGAACTATTGGCCATTAAAATAGGTTCATCTTAATCAGGTTAACATCTGGGAGTAAATGTGTTTATAAAACGTTTTGCCCCTTATTTATCATATTATGTTATTTTATTTTATGCCTACCAATAAAATATAGGGAAATATCAGTGAGATAAAAGTGATAATCCACTGTTTTGAATCAGTGAAATTACCATTTTGATAATCCACTGTTTGTGCCGGAACTACTTTTCCCCACCACGTAAATACAAGAGAATCCGCTGTATTTCAGACAGTGACAGCGAGTGAAAATTATTTACCTTGTTAAATCCAGTTATAATATTGAATTCCTGAGCCTAACTAGTTGTGAAGAATGATGAAATTCGCCATAAATTATTTAAAATGTCTGATTTGTTTACATAACTCACATGGACAATATCCAATATGGCCGACTTTCAATTCAATTGATTGAATATTACTCGGTATTAATCCGCTTTTATAATTAAAGTATGTATGGATAAAATTCAATAAATATTGATAAACTGTGCAGAGAAAAATAAATGTTATTTGATGAAAGTGTATTCAGTTTATTTCAGCAGAAGTAAAGTTATCATATGTATTGGAGATTGTCTGCACTTTTTTTGTGCGGAGTAACCAAAGTACGCATAAACTGATTTGGGGCTCACCATGGGGAATTTATTGAAGGCCCTGAGTAAAAATGTCATAAAATACCCATTTTTGACGCGTTGGCATAAAATAAAAAGAAAATTTGTTTGTTTTTTAGTGGAAGATGGGAATTTATTTCATCTCGGGAACACCATATGTTTATATTTTCACTCGTGGCTGCGCCACTCGTGAAAATATCACATATGGTGTTCACTCGATGAAATAAATTCTCATCTTCCACAAAAACAAACAAATATCCTCTATGTAACAAGAAAATTGGTAGCAATTTTGGAAGCTCCCAACAGAAGCATTAGTTCAGTTGGTTATTTTTAGTATTTTTTAGGTATAAATTACAGTAAAATACTGCTACGTGTTTAGTATTATAAGATATATAATAAATAATAATAAAGAAAAACAATTAATACACCTTTAAGGCAATGTAGAGTTATAGTTGTTTCATCATGCATTTCCTCTGTTTGCCCTCTATTAACATGTGTTAGAACAGCTATATATATACCTTGAATACTGCTGGATTTCATGCTACCCACAAACCCTAAAAGTGATCAAAATTAAACATTCTGACAAGGTTTCGTGACGACCGCGTAGAAAATATTGCCTCTAGATTGTAAAAAAATGTTTTCTAGAATTTTACCTAGTGACCTAGTTTTTGACCCTACATGACCAATATACAAAAAGAATTCACTGATCATTCAGAAAAACAATCTGACAAAGTTTAATGATGTTTAAATGGAAAACGTGGCCTCTAGACTGTTAAAGAGGTTTTTATATGATTTGATCTGGTGACCTAATTATTGACCCAACATCACATCTATAAAAAGAACCTACATGTCATCAAGTCGAACATTCCGACAGTTTCATGATGTTTGGATGGTAAATGTGGCCTCTGGACGACCGACAACTACAATAGTTCACCTTTGAGCACTGAAGTGATCAAGTGTGCTAAGAAGTACAGGAAAGACTATAACCCTGACCTGAATATTATTTACTTAATTCATCAGCTCACCTAACCCAGGTCTGGGAGAGCTGCTGCGACAAGTTTTCGCCCGGTGTCCACCATTTACTTTAAACATCTCATCTAAACCCACTGACAAACAAGACCTGACCGCGGACAGCACGCTCCACCTTTCTAAGTGCTGGATAATACATTATAAGCTAAGTCAAACAAGAGGCCCAAGTGAAAAAAACATCGAGTGGGGAAGGGCAAGTACCTAGTCATGTTAAAAGATAGAATTTTTTATTTTTGGCGCGAGGCTGGGGGTGGGCGGGTGGGGGGAGGGCAGGAGGGGAGTTTACTCATGTAAGAAAAAAAGTTGTAGGGAAGGGGTCTGGTAGGGGGTGGGGGAGTCAATACCTAAGTATTTAAAAAAATGAAAATGGGGGGAGGGCAAGTACCTAGTCATGTAAGAGGTGAAAAAAAAATTGCAGGGGTGGGGGTGGGGGAGGTAAGGGGGTTTGTGGGGAGGGGGTTACTCATGAATGTTTTGTTGTTGTTGTTGTTGTTGTTGTTTTTTTTTTTTTTTTTTTTTTTTTGGGGGGGGGGGGGTCTGGTCGGGGGGGTAGTCAAGTACCTCAAATGAAAATCAGGGAGGGCAAGTACCTAGTAATGTAGGAAGAGAATATTTCTGGCGGGGGATGGGCGTAGTAAGGGGATTGCGGGGAGGGGGTTACTCATGCAAAAAAATGCGGGGTGGGGGGTCTTGTGGGCGGGGAGGAGTCAAGTACCTATATATTAAAAAAATGGAGGGGGTGGAGATCCGGGAGTGGGGGGTAACGGGGGATCCATGCACGTAGGGGAAGTACCTACCCATCCCATGTAAGTAAATAGTTTAGTTCTAGGCAGGGGTAATGGGTTTCTCGTGCAAGGAGTATAATACCTACGTATTAAAAAAATAATTTTAAAAAATAGGGGGTGGGGGCGGAGCTGGGGTCCCATTCAGGGGAGGGGGAAGTATCTACCCATATCATGTATGTAAATAAGTAGTTTATTTTTAGGCTAAGAAGTTTTTTCCTATATAAGTCTAAGCAAAATCAAGTGTTCCTTGTAGTGGTCTTACTGGTGATTAAGTATTCCAAGTTTGAAGGGAATATCTTTGAAACTTTTTAAAAATGGACATTATCCAAAAAGGTTAACCAAGAAATTCTATGTCGAAAAAGGGGGCATATCTTTGCAAAAATAAATTTGAGGGTTATCTACCCTTTAGAAATTGTGTCACATTTTGATAGTGAACAAGTATTCTTAATTTTAATAGAATAGCTTTGATAGTTCCTGAGAAAATGGACCTAAACGAAAAGGTTAACCAACGCCGACGAGAGGGTCATGACAATACCAGAACTTTTTTTTCTTCGAAAAGTTTCAACACTGGATAAACTTCACCTTGACGTACGTCCTTCTTTTCTAAACTTCATCATTAAAATGTGTGTGAACTACTTCCATAATATTGCTTGCACATTTGAACTTTTTTTCTTTTGCATAACATCCGTGAAATTTCAACCGCGTATATATTTTTACATATAGATATCAAAACTATGTCATTGTGGTTGACCTTCTTACTTAATTTCTTGACGAACTTATAGAAAAAAAGAATTTAAAATTTACTGATCGAAATGATATTCACACAGTATAAAATCTTGTGTGGCGGTACAGGTCAGGTTCCAGGTAACGAACTTGCCATTAAGTGGACATCATTTTGAATGTCTGAGTATGCTACATTTCAGTAGCTGTCTTTCATTAGCTTTGCGACTTTACTCAGGTGGGCGATTTAGGGTCACCAAGTCACGATTTGTAAATGATAAGCACACCACAACACTAATCTACATACATTTAAGTGTAAATATAAGCCTTGTCTGATGATACGGAATTGGTTAGTCAATGGTTACTTGACAAAAAGTTGTCATTGCACTTGGGGAAAACAGAGTCAATGGTATTTGGATGCAAGCAAAAACTGAGGTCACATTCTAACCTGCAAATAAATTGCAATAGGCACGACTATTGAATCAGTTACATCTATCGGGTACCTTGGGGTTATTATAGATCAAAATCTGTCCTTTTGTTCCATGGCTGAGTCTGTTCTTAAAAAGGTCAACTCTCGTTTAAAATTTCTTTACCGTAAGAAAGAGTTTCTTCCTAAGCATACCAAAAAACTTCTGGTGATGTCATTAATTCAGCGTACTACGACTATGCCTGTTCTGTGTGGTCTAGTGGTTTTACACAGGCTTTAAAACATAAGTTACAAACTTGTCAAAATAAGATAATTAGGTTTGTACTTAACCTTAATTCCAGAGCTCATACTGGGCCAAATCACCTCAAGTCCCTTAACTGGTTACCAGTTCACAAGAGAGTTGAGCAAATCATGCTGTGTCATGTTTTCAAGGTTAAACGTGGTCCCAAGAATACATGAGTGAATATTTTGTTTCTCAGGACTCTGTATATAGTTATTGTACCAGACTGAATACAAATGGTGGTTAATATAGTCTCCCAAAGGTTAAAGGTCATGGTTCCAAATCCTTTTCGTTTAATGGCTGCAAATTATGGAAAGTTTACATTCAGAAATATCTGAGATCTCTAGACTGCAAAGTTTTAAGGTAGCCATTAAGAGTCATTTAATGGTCAGTATTCAACTGATTTAAGTGTTTTACCAGAATGTTTTTTTTGGCTTAGGTTTTTATTTTTTACAGATTCATATTCAAATATTATGTCATGAGCTTTAAATTAATTAATACTAAGTGCTTATATGCTCAATACTATGACTGTATCTAGACACACTAATTGTATTTTAAATGATAAGTTATTGTTTCTCCTAATGACAAGTTAATGTAATACATGCATGATACTAATTAATGTGGTTATTTTGTGATAAATAATATGCTAAGACCGTTATATATCATCTATTTTAAATAATTATTTTTACCATGATTGTCTTAATTAAGGTTTGCCTCTCTATGTCATGCCACAAATACTAAGGACCACAGTGTTGCTCTTTTTTTGTGTTATCCTTGGTATTGGTAAGCATGGCACGGTTTTCTTGAATGATACAGCATTTAATAATACTCATTATTAATTTCTATGTTATGTTATGTGTTAACTATGTCTATGCTACCTTTGCTGAATTAAATCTATCTATCTAGTCTAGAACTGAAGTTTATTCGTGATGTTGAGTTAGTTAGACAACAAATAACAAAAGGGAAATAAATAAATATATAAAAGAACAACATTCATTAATGCTTTCCTGTATTTTTCTTGTACAACACATACGATTCAATGAAGTATTTTAAGTCAGTCCGCCATGTTTGTTAATAGTGACTTAAGAATCTAAGACACACATGTTAATCATTTTTTTATTTCAACTATCATTAAAGTCACAACTTTAAGTTCCATAACGTACTTTTTTACACGCCCACTACTTGTGAACAAACTATAAAACAAAAATTAAACGAAAAACAAAATCTTTTGGGTGAAAATAAACTAATATATTCTTCCTAATTAACCATTTAACAGATACTCGAATTCTCAGTGACTGTATCATTCTTTCTTCTTCTCAATAACCTCATACATATCGTTTCTTCTCTGAACAGTGATAGGTATTTGTCCCCGAACTTGATCCACAAGCCCCAGGTCTACATCTACATAAACAATGTTTTCCTCGTGTCCCGTGGTCGCAACAACTTCTCCCCACGGACTTACAGCGGTGCTATGACCCCAGGCTACGTATGATGCAGTTTCGTCACGTGCAGGTGAGACTGTCGCCACGTAAAGCTGATTGTCCAATGCACGCGCACGCGTTAGAAGCTCCCAGTGAGCAGGACCTGTTGTCATATTAAATGCACCTGGGTATATCAACAATTTACAACCATTTCTTGCATAGATTTGTGCCATTTCAGCAAACCTTATATCGTAGCATATTCCAATTCCGATTCGACACAAAGGTGTATCGAAAACACTGAAGCTATTTCCGGGACTAAGAGTCTCTGATTCCTGAAATCTAATCTTCCCTGGGACGTCAATGTCAAACAAATGAACTTTTCTATGTTTCACTATCATGTCACCATTTGGATTATACACTGTGCACGTGTTGTAAAGTTTTCCATTGTCTTCCTCAGGGATCGAGCCTCCAATGAGAAAAATATTGTTCTCCTTTGCGGCATTGACGAGTGTCTCCGTTGAAGGTCCCGGAATTGGTTCCGCATATTCCGGGAAATAGCTCGTTCCGTAAGGGGAATTGAAACATTCTGGCAATGCTACAATATTTGCTCCTTTGGAAGCGGCTTCTTTGATCAGTTTTGATGCACGAGCAAGATTATCCGATTTTGAAGCTGTGACAGCTAGCTGAACTAACGCCAAACGAAATGATCCTGCCATGTTTCGTTCCAATTTTTAACCTAGTCCAAAAAAAAAATTGAAAGTAGTGGCGGGGGGAAAATCCCGGGATCCGGGACCCGGGACCCGGGATCGTATTAAACATATAGGGAAACAATAAACAGTGTTGGTTTTGATATTTGTCGTAATTTGTGGCAATAAAAAAGTTACATTATTTGATTTTTGTGATAACGAAATATACAAATGTTTATTCAAAACCTATTTTGCTTAGATATTTTTTTTAAATTACCACGTACTTTTGGTAATGTTTTATAAAGAATTTCAGTACACATGTTAATACGATATTAAAATGCTAATATAGTAATAAAAAGAATGTCGCAACTTTATTCAATATAAAAAATAAAATCCATCAACGATAAAATTAATTTACTGAAATAAAAAAATTTTCACGCCTATACTATACATTATCTGTAGCAAAAGGCAAGCGATAATCGATAATTTATCGATGACACCTATGACAGGTGGTGTATTCCCGGCGGTATTACTATATGTTTAATACGATCCCGGATCCCGGCTTTTCTAAAGACGATCCCGGGATTTTCCCCTCGCCGAAAGTAGTGTCCCTTTAATAACTTCGGATTGACATCAGAAGCCTAAATTTTACTATACGGTTGAAATTTGATATATTCTTATAACATATATGTTTAATGGTTGGAATAAACGTGAAGACCTTCTAAAATGAGTGCTGTAAGCGAAAACAACAACACAAGTGGAATATGCTACAATATAAGGTTTGCTGAAATGGCACAAATCTATGCAAGAAATGGTTGTAAAACAAGTGTATTAACAGAGTAAGCAAACAAAATTGCTACCTGAATACAAAACACAAACTAAACTACAACTACAGGAGCCTGAAATTCTATCAATAATTAATTTTAAAAGCCCAAAAAATCCCCACTGTATATATAAAAAAACAGTTTATATACAGTGGGGATTTTTTTGGGCTATTAAAATTAATTTTTGATAGAATTTCAGGCTCCTGTGCTACAACATACTCCTTGCTTGGTAAACTATTGGGATAGAAAATTTTTCAAGTTGTTGAAATGAGTAAGTGTAGACATACGGTTTCATGTTGGACAATATCTATTCATAGCTAATGTTTTTTTGTTTTTGTTTTAAATCTGCCTATAAATAAAAAATAGTATTTATATTGTATTTGTATTGTATTTAAGTAAAATAACTGTATAATGCAGTTCCCATTAACCTAAATAAAACATTATATTCCTGTAATGATTTAAACCTTGATTAAAGTCATCAAAATTTAAGGACCGACCATTTCATTCATTTATCATAAATAAAAGATACAAACGAACTGGCTTATGTGAATTAAAAGATAAATCATTATTCAAACGGACGTGTCGTCCAGAAAAAAGGAGGTATCGTAACTACTTTAGGCTTTTAAATACGAGCAAAGTCCACAAAATGGCGACTGCAGCTGGCAGAGTAGACGAATTTGTGAAAGATTATTTACTTTACAGGGGTTTATCGAATACTCTGAAACATCTAGAGATAGAATTAAGAAATGAAAAGGAGAAAAGCTTTAGGGTAATCCTTTTTATTAGGTTTTATTCCCTGGCATTGTCAATTGCACTCTATATGTAGCAAATGATGGATGAACACACATGAAACAATTCCTGATTGTACTTGTAGTGCCACTGGATGTATACTAGTAAGCTTCATAAAAAAGCATGAAACCAAGGATTATTATAAGTTCTCATACCAACTTCCCCCTAATGTTGCCCACCTCCCCACCCTAGAGCAGTTCAATGCTGCAGTAAGTAGCATTGAACATGTCTCACCCTAGTTCCCTGCAAGTAAGACTTTTTATATTTTTAACCAAAAATTTTATCTTTACTTCTTTCATTTCTACATTTTTATTCACTATAATCTTTCTCTTTTGTTCCCGACGCGTGGAAAGGGGTTCGACGTTAATGGAAGATAGATAGATAGAATCTGTCTTGTTTCTGAAAATTCCACTTTTACTTTCGTTTTTAATATATCTCCATATTTTATTACATGTATATCTGATGTACAAGTTTTCACCTGTGTCCAAGCTTTCTTTGGGATGCAAGAGACAAATTTAAAATACCTTAGCTGCACAACAATTTTATTTAATTCCGATTCAAAGATACTGAAAGTTTTTCACCACATCTTGCCATGTCATTTCATTTGCATAATATATGTAAAAAATCAAAAGGCCATAATTCCCCCCAAAATGTTCAAATTGCAAAATTGCAGACAATATGCACCAGGGCAAATGATGACAAAGCTTTGTGAAACATGAACGTTGAAAACCTGGTTTCATCGGATTGCGGCATTTCTTGTTTCTGTCATATTTGCACACCACTGAAAGCATATAAATATCAAACAAAATAAGCAATAAACACTTCTTTCCAAGCACAATTAACATAGAGAAAAAATATAAAAAATGAAAAGGAAAAAGTGTTTTTCATTTTCATACATGTACTTTCTGATAGGTTTGTGACTTCATATTCACTCCATTTTATATTTAAACAAGTGCACTCTGTTCCAATTTTTTAAGCTGTTATCATGTTGATAATGCACTGTACTTGAAAGTATTACAGTACTTACAGGTTCTTTTCAATGTTTCAGGTTGACAAGATTGTGGAGCAGCTGCAGTCATATGTTACCAGCTATGATTTGGCAAATCTACGAGACTATTGGAACTTCCTAAACAGTCGATTGTTTGCTCATCTGGAGCAACGGTACATGAACAGTGTGCGAAAGCTTGAAATTGGTCTGCTGAAATACTACCTTGTCATTGCTTCACAGAACAACAAACAAGATAAAATACATGAATTCTTTGAACGTATGACAGAAATACTGCAGACACAGGTTGAATTCAAAGATTGGTTTTGTAAGCACTGCATTATATTTTTTTCTGAAATGTTTATAGTTTTGTTTTTTCACACATTCCATTGGAAATTAACTACCCTATACTTTTTATAGACTGTTCATTAGGTAAATTTGCTTTGGTATTTGTTGTTACAGTTATGCATTTATTTTTGTTGTTTGTGATTATATTTATGTGATCACAAAATGAAAATAACGGAAAGCCTTATAAATATGTCATTTATTCTAAGAATTTAATGGACTTAATTTTGAAATGTAACATAAAATATATACCAAATTCTTCCAACTTACGATTTATGAAGAGTTGTCGAAAGTCTTAGTGATTATTTTCTTAGCATGAAATTTTGTTTTAACCTTCCAAAGATTGATATTTCACATTTCTCTTGAATTTTCATTAAAATATTCTTTTTACAGCTTTTCCATTTGTGAGGAATCCAAAGGAAAACAGTCATTTCTCAACATATTTCACTATACAGTGGCAAGATACATTTTTCCTGTCACTTAACAATTTCCTAAGTGTCATTCTGCAAGCCATGCATATCCTTTGTTAAAGTGAAGTTTTGTCAGGATCAGTGATAAAATAAGTTGTCCATTTAGTTTTTGGCTAATACTTAAGAATTACTAATTTTCTGTAATCTATATTTCTTTTTATTTATTTATTTTAAAGCGACTGACTCACGGAAATTAGCTTTTTTTTCTTTAAAATCAAAGAGAAGATAATATACTATAGAAAAACATAATTTTATGCTTCTATACAGCATGAAAACTGAAGAAAAAAAATGATTTCAACAAGATTCAAACCTTTCGGTCAGTAAAATTAAGAGCAGTGACCAGAACCACTGAGGCACAGCGACTATCACTAATTTTGAAAATTAACAGTATAAATAATGTATCTGTACCCTGACTATGGGGTAAATTTTTTCCCAAATATAAGTGTGTAAATCTTCATATTATGGTGTGTTTCTGTTTAATACAAGAATAAGATGCTCTTCACAATTACAACTAGAATTTCTATTTGTATAAACATTTTCTTTTTATGTATTGTCGACCCATCTGTGAGTCAGTTGCTTTAAAATAGAATTATGCAAATTCAAACAGTTGTATGTTTACAGAAGTGAATCTTCATTTTTGATTAAGCTGTTTTCTGTCTAGTCAAATATTATTTAGTGATTGTCTGCAAGTTGGTACATATATATGTGTGTGATATTCTTAAAAGGACACTATTGAACAGGTATTGTTGGATAAATATACTCTATTGTTGGATAAATATACACAAGCCTTTGTATATATTGGTGCTGTTCTTCCTTAACAATGTCTTACCAGGGCCTGTACTTTTGAACTTTGAAGCAGAACACAGACAGATCAGAGAATTACAAGAGGAAAATGAAAGGCTGAAACAACAGGTAAAAAATAAAACTGCTGTTATATGTAACGAAAGATTTAATTCTTTACCTTATTATGTAATATATTTGACCTTGACCCCTGAATGACCTTCACCTTGAAGATCCAATTTCCAAAAACTTGAACATTGGCCAAAACTTTCTTATTAGCTAGTGGATATACTTCATACTTGGACACAAAACCACTCTGGACAAGACCTTCCCATTGACCTATAATTATTTGACCTTGACCCCAGAATGACTGGTCCTCAGCTCAAAGGTCAAAGCACCACTTCTGGATTTGAACCCATGCCCTTTCTGTTGGTAAAATTAAGGGCAACAATCAAAACCACTGAGCCGCAGAGACTAGTTATTTTCGGGGCTCAGTATCAATAGTATTAATAAAGTATCTATCCCGTGACTAACGGGATAAATTTCTTACTGATAAAAGTGTGTAAAACTTTTAAAAAATGATATGTTTCTGTAAAACAAAAATGAAACAGTAACTTAGTTTTGAGATGTTCTTCACAATTACAACTAGAATTTCTATATGTAAATATTTTCTTTTTGTGCATCTTTGACCCATCTGTGAGTCAGTGGCTTTAAGACATATTTTTCTCGTTTTCTGCCGGGATAAAAAAAATTCTGTAATAGGTTTTCATTTACATAGACATTTGTACAATATGAAATATTTTTCAGTAAATTCTATTCAGCCTTGCCAACCTTACTTTCCCTTATTTATCATGAAACTGTCAGCATTAATTTTGTGAAGTGACACTTTATTAACATACTGTTTATATTGAATTTACTTGACCTTTTCATGGTCATGGTCATTTCAGCTTCAGTCATTAGGAGAAAGGCCTAACTTGGTATCAAAGGCAGTCAATAGAGAAAGTTACTTGGCAGACCGAAGTCACATGGATCTTTTGTACGACTTCTCCTCATTGGGAGAGTAAGTTATAGTTTCTCTCAGGCATATTGAACTTTTCTTGATTATTTAAAATGAAATCATTTTCCTTTCAGGTCAGTAAATGTCAATCATAATCTTGAATCAATTACTTATGAAAGTAAAAAGTAACTTACATTTAAACACTCAGATCTTGGTTGTCTGAGGCTGAGCCTAATAAGATCTTTTTGCATAGTGTTTTAAACTCATTTAGAGAGTTTCGGTTTGGACCCATAAGAACTGAGCTTGAGCTTTTAACATTACCAGTAAGCTTTTTTTCATCGCAAAGATGTAAAACATTTGTAAGTCATTTATCAAGAAGCATTTAATTTTCACTTCAATTAGATTGTTTCAGCAAATTCTGTGTTGACATCAGTGAGTACTTAGGATTTACTTGTTTAGTATTGCTGATTGACAGAGACACTGCCATACCAGAAACAACAAAATCACCAAAGAAGTTCCCTTTCACATCCTCACCTCTTCATCTTGGCAAGAAGACAGAGAAAACTTCTCCTGTGATCAAGAAGAAAGATGATAATAATATAAAAATGTCTATGATTGGAACCAAAGAGGCTCGGTCAGCAAAAAGCCCTGGTTCCAAGCTTCTACCAGTAATAACAAGGCAGAGGAAACAAGGAAAGACAAGCAAGACACAAAGCCAGGAATCAGTAGCAGCCAATCAGGTTGCAGATTCATTAATCAATCAAAATTTTACAGAAGTGCCAGCAGCCAATCAGAAAATAAAGAAATTGGAAGAAGCAAAGCAGAAAAGGAAAGAGCTATTTGAAGTGAGCTCAGAAAGAACTAAACAAAAAGAGGATAAGGTTTGAAAGTAATATATTCTGTTAATTTAACAAAGTGGTATTAAAAACTAAAACCAAATTAAAGAGAAAAAATGTTTCTGGATTTAAAACATTTTATATTCTTATAAATACTTCCCTGAGTGACTAATAGCCACCTATAGAAATGTTAACTTATGCTCAGAATTAGTTTTAAGTACATTATCATGGGGTTGATATAAGTTTCTGTCAGAAAAATAAAATTATAAGCTTATTAGACATCTCCTGAGACTTACTAAGCATCGCAAGTTGATAGGCATTTTGAAATATATTACAGTAAAGTCACTATTGACACTAGTGTTTAGTATCATAATTATCATACATCAGACAGAAAATCAGTATTTTGGATCTAACAGATCTATTGTTTCAAACATTTCAGTATCAAAAATTGAAGAAAATGAAAAAGTCTTATTTCTTCCTTTTTTAGCAAAATTATTCTCAAATTTCTTATTATTCAGGCATACTGTTTGCCAAAAGGTGACAGTCTTATTTGGATTAAGAGTCCTTGGATAAATGTTCAGCATTTTTATGCTCCCACAAAGTGGGGTGCATATAGCGTTGCACTTGTCCGTCCGTCCGTACGTCCGTCTGTCCCGAAATCTTGTGAACGCAACTCCTCTTAAACCCGATGGCAGATTTTGCTTAAACTTCCAGGGATGAACAACCTTTATGTGTAGATGGTAGTAAAGGAAGGAATTTTCGCTGCGACCAAATTTAACAGAATTATGGCCCTTTGTTGATTTTTTCACTAGAAATTTTGTGAATGCAACTCCTCTTAAACCGGATGGCAGATTTTGCTTAAACTTCCAGGGATGAACAACCTTAATGTGTAGATGGTAGTAAAGAAAGGAATTTTTGCTGCGACCAAATTTAACAGAATTATGGCCCTTTGTTGATTTTTTCACTATATACCATATAGAAATTTTGTGAATGCAACTCCTCTTAAACTGGATGGCAGATTTTGCTTAAACTTCCAGGGATGAACAACCTTAATGTGTAGATGGTAGTAAAGGAAGGAATTTTTGCTGCGACCAAATTTAACAGACTTATGGTCCTTTGTTGATTTTTTCACTATATACCATATTGAAATTTTGTGAACGCAACTTCTCTTAAACCAGATGGCAGATTTTGCTTAAACTTCCAGGGATGAACAGCTTTAATGTGTAGATGGTAGTAAAGGAAGGAATTTTTGCTGTGACCATATTTAACAGAATTATGGTCCTTTGTTGATTTTTTCATTATATACCATATAAATAATTGAACATATAAATTTTACATTTGTAATTTAATTTAACATGTACATAAGGTTACCTGTAGATCATTTTAGGTATATGTACAGAAAAAATCTTACATACAGGATATACATGCTCTTGTTTATGAGCACTTATGCATAGTGGGGGCATCCGTGTCCTATGGACACAGTTCTAGTTTTTAGCTCACCTGTCACGCAGTGACAGAGTGAGCTATTAGGATACCCTTGTGTCCGGCGTCCGTCGTCCGTCCGTCGTCCGTCGTCAACATTTTCTTTAAATGACATCTCCTCCTAAACCCCTGGCCCAATTTTAAAATAACTTCATACTAATGGTCCTTAGATGTCCCTTTACCAAGTTTGCTCAAATGGTTCCGGTCCAATGCACAATATGGCTGTGAGGCCCTAAAAGGTGTTTTTAAAATGGAAATTTCAAAAATCTTCTTGTCTGAAATAACAAGGCCCAGAGCTTTCATATTTGGTATGAAGCATCATCTAGGGGACCTCTGTCAAGTTTGCTCAAATCATGACTTCCGGGGTCAAACTGGTTCAGCCCCGGGGGTAAATAGATTTTACTTAGAATTTATATAGGAAAAACTTCAAAAATCTTCTTCTCCAGAACCACAAAGCCTGGCGCTTAGATATTTTGCATGTAGCATTAACTAGTAGACTTCTACCAAGTTTGCTCAAATCATGATCCCCGGGGTCAAGTTGATCCCGCCCGGGGGTCAGTTAATTTTATATAGAGTTTATATAGGAAAAACTTCAAAAATCTTCTTCTCCAGAACCACAAAGGCTAGAGCTTAGATATTTTGCATGTAGCATAACCAAGTAGACCTTAACCAAGTTTGCTCAAATCATGATCCCCGGGGTCAGATTGACCCCGCCCCGGGGGTCAATTGATTTTATATAGAGTTTATATAGGAAAAACTTCAAAAATCTTCTTCTCCAGAACCACAAAGCCTGGAGCTTAGATATTTTGCATGTAGCATTACCTAGTAGACTTCTACCAAGTTTGCTCAAATCATGATCCCCGGGGTCAAGTTGACCCCGCCCGGGGGTCAATTGATTTTATATAGAGTTTATATAGGAAAAACTTCAAAAATCTTCTTCTCCAGAACCACAAAGCCTGGAGCTTAGATATTTTGCATGTAGCATTACCTAGTAGACCATTACCAAGTTTGCTTAAATCATGATCCCCGGGGTCAAATTGACCCCGCCCCATAGTCAATTCATTTTATATATAGTTTATATAGGAAAAACTTCAAAAATCTTCTTCTCCAGAACTGCAGGCCTGGAGCTTAGATATTTTGCATGTAGCATTAACTAGTAGACTTCTACCAAGTTTGCTCAAATCATGATCCCCGGGGTCAAATTGACCCCGCCTGGGGGTCAGTTGATTTTATTTAGAGTTTATATTGGAAAAACTTCAAAAAATCTTCTACTCCAGAACCAGAAAGCCTAGAGCTTAGAAATTTTGCATGTAGCATGACCTAGTAGACCTTAACCAAGTTTGCTCAAATCATGATCCCCGGGGTCAAATTGACCCCCCCCTATAGTCAATTCATTTTATATATAGTTTATATAGCCATCTGATCTTAGTCTGCAAAGTTTGCTTCGGTCTTCCCAACTGCTGAGTTCAGTACGTACAGTCCATGGTCTGTGGATCACCTATCTTGTGTGTCATAACGTGCTCTCAAATTCTGTACTGGTACAGAATTTACCAACACAGGTTAACTGCATACCATTATGTAACTTAAATACTGTCTCAAAATAGCATATACCCTAACACAAAAGTCAGAAATTATTAAAACAGTTCATGTAAAGTTAAAACTTCACCAATCAGCAAGTGTGGACACATGCCCTTCTTTCACCAATTCTCTCCTCATTATGTCTACAATATCGTTTCATGGTCTATCAGGTGAGCGATTCAGGGCCATCATGGCCCTCTTGTTTCAATATTGTGTGATAATGAACAATTTAAATGAACAAAATTCAAAAGATTAGAACAAATTATTTGTCTATTAAGACCTTTTCATTATAAAGACCTGTTTGTGACCCGTATTATTAGTAAATTTTACTAAAACTGCAATGAACTTCATGTTATAAACAAATGAATATCAATGTTGTAACAAAAAATATCTTTCAGAAACTAGTAGAGGGGAAACAGGACAGTGCTGTAACTTATTCAAGGTCTTTATCAGAATGTGGGACTGATGTCACGGCAGCTAAATCATCACCTCGCAGTACAAGAAGGACAGCTAGCAAGAGTTTTCTTGAAACAAAGGTTTTTTTTTGGCCACATAGTTAAGCATTTCCCTTGTTGCTATATTTTCATTGTGTGTAATATATATGATATTCTTTATCTTTGGCCATGAATTTCTGCATTCCTCTGAAAGCAGAACAGTATGTTAAGCTTTGATGGCAAACTCTTTACTTCTATCCAATTTGCTAGTTGATAGCTCAAGGTGCATATTGCATAATATGATGATTAATAATGAAAACTTTATGTTCCCTGATAATTAAAATGTCACCAATCTGATAATAAAGATACATTGAATAAATGTAGCACGTCCTCAGTGGCCTTGTGGTCAGCACGTCTGACACAAATCAAGAGATTGTGGTACAACCTGACATTAAATAAAGGAGGGTGTGAAGCACCTTTTGAAAAAACTAGGTAAATTTTTATCATTCTGCATTACAGCATTCTTGTGAAATGAGCTGAGTTTTGCTAAATCTGTAAGTATTTTTCTCTGTAGACCACCATGTATTCTTCAAGTTCAAAATCCTCAGATTCTGCATCAGTACCATCTTCTGCTAGCGATTCCATGGAGACTGTATCGCCCCAAGCAACAGCAACCATGTTGGGTACAGGTGTGCCCAGTAAATCAGAAGAGATGCAAACATTCCCACCAACCTCTGTTGGAATGGGCACCCATCAAGGTGCAACCCAGGGAGAGCCAAAGACTTTAGAGATTAGTAAGATGTCAGAATTGAATTTGTGAAAAATGGATACTTATTATTCTTTTTTCTGTGAGACTCCTGTATAATACTAAGGATAGCTTCATTGAAAATTTGGTATTTGATTTGTATTTGTGTTTAATGCACTGCAAGTCTTCTGGCTTCAGTATAAGTTGAACAAACATTTTACTTCATTTTTAAAGATGCATATAAACTTGGACTTTTTTCTGTTTCAGTTCATGAAAAGCCCTTCATTTTGTTGAGTCAGGTATGTGTAAATTTCATGCTACTGAGCTGCATTTTATCATGTACATTTTCAAATTGAATCACAAAATTGAATACAGTTCAGACCATAGCTTAGAATCAAGGTGCAGAAAAATAAATTTCAGAGAATGAGAAATACCTACTGGCTAGAAAAGCATTAAAACAACAACACAAAAATTTGTATCAGTAATTTTGAGACTGTTCATTACTACATTGATAACAAGTGTCACAACTAGTTTGTTGTTTCATTTGTTACAAGCAAAGCTTTAGAAAATAGATTTTTTTTTTTTACTGCATTTCAGCTTCCTGGATCCAAACTCCTTAAAAAATTGGTCCATATATTTCCCCAAAAAATCAAATTTAAGTATTACTTGTTATTAAAACGCCAAAATTTCACACTTAAATTTCAGTGAGCCCCGAATGCGGTCCTTCACACCAAATCATAAACCCATAAAATTGCCATGACCATCCAGTGGCTCGAGGCAATTATTACCAATTAACTGATTAACTAATCAATAGGTGTGCTTTATGCTCGTCTATCCTGGATGCAACCCATCATATCATGGCAGGATTGGATCTTTTATTGCCTGGTGGGCTTAAATAGGGAGCATTTGTCTCCAGAAGCAGCTGAGAAGGTTCAAGCTTTAGGAGTTCTGTAACATGGTCATCAGTCTTGCAGGCTATCACAATGAACCCCATTTAGGTGTTAGGGAACACTGCAAGCCACTTTTGCCTTACGACGCTGAGAAGCAGTTAAGGTGAATCAACTGCTCCCTTTGAACTGAGCCGTGGCCTTGCAACAAAAACAACATTGTAAGCAAAGACTTATCAGATTTATTGCTCTGACTCTGGCAATGAAGCATGGTCCAGATCAGCCATCTCAACCAGAGACGGATTGATCATTCCTGAATCTCACATGGTCCTGTCAAGGTGACAGTGACTGTCAAATTGACAGTTCAGTGAGATTGGCTGAGTCTTCCTCTGACAACTCAAAGTGCTTTTTGAGTGTCACCAACTGCTGTTGCTCTAGCACTGGCACCATGGTCAAAAGGAACCGCCAGTGCACCAAGGCAAAAACACCATTGCCTTCTGGCCCCAGTGCTATCTCCTTGGGCACTGACACCTTTGCTACCCAGCACAAATCCTTCATCGCCTGCACAGTCTCCAGCTTCCAACTTCTCCACTGTGGTCAATGGCTTCATTGACTCCAGGTAAGTGACCAAGTCGCTGAGTTCCCAATGTGCCCCCAAAAAGTTGCTGCTTGCAGGTTCTTCCAGGGACAGTTTGGGCTTGCTGGCCCCACTCCCAGTGGAAGCTGTATGGTCTGCAGCATGGCCCATTCTGCTTTGCTTTAAAGGGTACTAACCCTTCCCAGTCACAGAGACTACAGCCTGTATGGCATCCTTTCAAGCAGAGAGTCTTGATACCCTTACTGACACGCTTGGCTGGCTACCACCCCTCTGTTGGACCACCTAGGCTCGGCCCAGGTTCTGTCCAACAGGTCTCTGTGGTGCCTGCCTATCCGCAACCGCTGCAGTCCCTGATGGGCTTTGCCTTCCTCACCCTCTTGTAGGCGAGGCTTAACTGGACTAACAAGTTTTGCACCTCCTGAAGTGTGTACTGGGCTCCTTCCCAGTAACTTTTTAGCAGTGCCGGATGGGACTGATCCTGTTTCACTTCCAGCTTCCTCAGCTAGCAAACATTGCTCAGCTAAGTCTACTAGCTCCAGGTGCTCCCAGGTATACTCGGTCCCGGGGTCAAACTGGGGCCAGATGTTCCTTCTTACAGAAGGAGCATGCTTCCAGACATGCCTTTGAATGGGCCCTAGTCAGCTCACATTTTAGGATATCCATTTACAGGAATGAAATTGAAGGGTATCAAGCTCTCTGGCAAGATCCTTCAACCATGGGTGCCTTTCCCTATGCTTAGCCAATTAGACCTAGCCTAACAAGAAATCAGTTTGGTCCGGTCGTCTGCTGGAGGCGGCCCTTTCTTCCAGGCCCTCCAGGGGACACAACTGGCTCCTGTGGGTGTTCCTCAACACCCGCCCCAAACCAGCACGATCTTCTGTCTTCTCTGTCATAACTGAAATGAAAATAGTTATTAGTTGTAATCATTCTGGAACTTTTTTGGCAATCCGGACACTTGTACTGGTTTATTGCCACACATGACTCTTGAAGCCACTCCTTACAGAAGTCACACTGGATCATAAATCTCCCTTGCCAGGGTTTCCTGTAAAGGCAATAAACTCTGTCATTGCCCTTGGTGGCTACTACTTCAACAGGATTATGCTCCCAGTGCTTAATCTACCTAGGCACCTCCCTGTCGTTACACCACTTTAGTCTATCATGGTTAACTACCAAGACAGCATTACGCAGCTTGACCCTAAAAAGAAGGGATGATAATTTGGACACTATCACCCCTAGTTCTTTCCACAGTGGACAGAACTTGTGATGCATGCCCTTAAACACAGCAGTGTCCAGTAAGTAAACTCTATCACCTACTTAGTAGTTTCTTCTAATAAAAACAAATCATAGTTAAGCTTCATTCTACAGGAGGAACTTTTCGTCATCTTACAGGCAATCTCGTGCACTTTCTGCATCTTTTGGACCAATTCCTGTGAATAGTCATTGCGAGACTGGCCCTCAACCGGTGGAAACATTAGATGAGCATTCACCTCCCTACCCAACATTAACATATTGGCAGTAAAACTGCAACACTCATTACACAACCTCTTGTTATCCCACAAGGCTTCAGAACCCTTGTGGCTAGGCTTGTGACTTGGTTTAGTTGGAGAAGTCTGCCGTACCTGAAAAACTGTCTGTTAGCATGGCTTTGGATAAATCCCTCGGTCAGTCTGTCCGTCTTTATCATATGGTCTTACAGAGGACTAACCAGATGGCACAACAGGCACCTCAGGTCCTTCTGGCTTGGCCTCCTCAGTGGGTTGGGCCAAAGGCTGTGAAACCTGGTTGTCTAACAGTAGGAACTGAATGCAGCTGTCTAGGCATGACTAAGCTTCCAAGACACTTTGAGGCCTCAACTTAGCACTTAGCTCCTCTCCTTGTGGTGACAACATTTAGACTGCTAACCTCTGTCCCTGGGTATTGTCAGATAAATCCCATGGAATAAGCTCAACAGCATCTCTGAACATATCGACCACCAAGGAGCTTACCTCTCCACTGAGGTTCTTGTCCTTACCAGTTCTGAGACTTACCTCATCTGGTAGGCTATGTATCGCAGAAACTAAGACCATTCTTACCATAGGTGTTGTCTGTGGTTCCATCTTGACTCCCATAAAGAGACATGCTCTGTTGGCCTTACATTTACCTGATGCTCTGTGGTGGCCAGCCACAGAGACAGGTTTTTTTGTTTGTTGGACTTACATTTACCTGATGCTCTGTGGTGGCTGACCACAGAGACACAGAGACAGGCTTTTTTGGTTTTTGGACTTACATTTACCTGATGCTCTGTGGTGGCCAGCCACAGAGACAGTTTTTTTTGTTTGTTGGACTTACATTTACCTGATGCTCTGTGGTGGCCAGCCACAGAGACAGGGTCACCCCGATTTACCAACAGCACAACATCATCTACTTCCCCGTGAAAGGACTCCTAACTTTCTTGGGCTTTACAGTACTTGTACCAACCACAAGGTTATTGCTCAAGTCATACCCCAGCACAGTACTCTTAGCATTGTCCCTCTTCAGCTAGGATTCACATTACCATGCTGGTGACCATGCAGAGCTTCACATCTTGGGAGGCTTATGTTTCAAAGAGTTATAGATCTAATCAGAGATAATTGTGACCTGGGCAGCAGTATCAACAATTGCTTTTAATGGTTGAACACCCTCCTTAATTCCCATGGTGAACTGGTAAGCTGACCTTACCTGGCAAACAACTACTTGCTCAGGATCAGATTAAACTCCCTCAGTGCCTGGGTTAACAATGGGTTCTTTGCAGTGGACCAGCTGAGTTTCCTTTACCGGAATCTCATCTAAAAGGATCAGATTAAACATCTGCATTGGCTGATCCCTTCTTGTTTAACTGAATTTGACCATGATTCACTCATGAATTGGGACAGTCTCTTTGAAAATGTCCAAATTCACCATACTTGAACACTTGACTGGCCCTTTTTTGGTTTTCGATTTAGCCTTAGGCCTTAGCCTATCCTGACCGGATCTCACTTTCATGGCCTTTAACCTGGTTTAAACCCCCAGGGCCAAAAGTTTTGCCGCTGACTGTTCCGAGGTGGTAACCCCACAAGTTCTCAGTTTCTTAATTTGTTTGTGGTTTCTCCTTTTTAGTTGAGCCCACTTGCGGGTAGCTTGACATAGTCATCACACTTGTCCAAGCCATAACTTCTCTGTGCATGGAAGAATTTTGAAATTCCTTGGCACATTTGTTCACCTTGATGAGACGGTGTGTTGCGTGCAAGATCCAAGTTCCCAGCTCAAAGTTCAAGGTCACAGTGCCAGGTCAAAGGTCCAAAATTTTGATGATAGACCTTGTCCTGGTCATAACTTCTCCCTGCATAAAATGATTTTAAAATACCTTGACACATTTGTTCACCTTGATGAGATGGTGTGTCATGTGCAAGACCCAGATTCCTAGCTAAGAGGTGCTAGCTTATATGCTGAAGCAAATGAACCATCATTATCTTTGAGAAGACAGAAACTTGGTCTGCAATATTTTCTTAAACTCAAATCAAATCCAAATAATCCCACTAACAAAACTGTTTTCCGTCCTATGTACACAGATCTTTTTCAAAAAAGAGACAAAACCATTCCTCCATTTAGCTAATTGAATGGACTTAGATGACTTAGCAATAACTAAAATACCAAGCAATCCACCATAGACTTGGAAATCTCCACAATTTATTTATGATCTTACTAAGATACAACCAAATTTGAAATATTCAAAATTAAATACAATGAAATAAAACAACAATATTATAATTATGAATACATTTACACAGATGGCTCCAAACAGAACAGCAGTGTAGCTGCTGCAGCTGTAATAGCAGATGAAACTTTTTCTTTTCATCTTCCTGATAATTCTTCTATCTTTTCAGCTGAACTTAAAGCAACTGGACTAGCTTTGGATTATATTGAAACTGATGATTATTTTAGATATCTTATTTTCACTGACTCTTTATCAACTATGCAAGCCCTTGATCATGAAAATACTGACAATCCTCTTGCTGTTGATTTGTTACAACAACTTTCTCATCTTCTTCAGGATTCTGAGATAATAATTATTTTGTTGGCTTCCTAGCCATATTGGAATTCAGAGCAATGAGGCAGCAGACAAAGCTGCCAAAACAGCTCTACATACTGAGGTTTTACCTTTCCGTGTTCCTTACAGTGATTTTAAACACATTTTCAATAGTTTTATACTAAAAGTCTGGCAGACAACATGGGAAGATCCTATGAATCAAACAAATAAATTGTTTTCTATTAAACCTGTCCTAGGATAGTGGTTGTTATCTTCTAGACCATCACGCAGAGAACAAATTGTCCTTTGTCGTCTATGTATTGAACATTCTTACCTTACTCACTCTCATCTTCTGAAAGGTGAACCAGTCCCACAGTGTGTTCCTTGTTTTACAGATCTTACAGTTAAACACATTTTTATTGACTATGTGGACTTTGCTTCAATACAAAATAAATATTTCAATGTACAAAACATTCATGAGCTGACTTAATCTTTAAATTTTTAAATGATATCAACATTTTCAACAATATGTACGGTAATTGTTTTATTTTTTACATATGGCACTTTTACCTACATCATATTTTACATACTATCGACAACTTTTAAACTTAACGTCATTGCAACATTTTAACAAAATGGTTACTTCTTTGTTCTTTTTTATACAATATTATTTGCACCCAAAATGACTGTAGTTGTCAATGGGCCATAAAACTCCATACATTCATTCCATATGGTTTGACAAAACCGGAAGGATAGAAAATAGAAAGCTCCAAGCTAAAGGTTGCGGCCTTGATCTAGGTTTTATAAATTAGATTAATGACAACTAAGTTATATGCTCTTTGTACAGGATGAGTATTCAGAGCACAGAGCTGCTGTGTCATACGCTAGATTTGGTAACAGTGGTCAGTACATTGCTAGTGTGGATGTGGATGGTGTGGTCAAGTATGTACTTCAGTGACATTTTCATACACAAGAAGGGTACATGTATTTGTTAAGTTTTTCTTGTGACAGAATATTCAAAGAGGAGACAATCTTCAAGCAATTATTGTTATCAGGAAAACGTCCAAAATCTGTAATCCTTAAGACTAATACTCAACATTTTCAATAGGAAAACAGTTTGGAAGTGATAGATTGCTGGGTACATGTGGATTAGGGGAAGCATGACATAACATGATCTCAAGTACATGTAGCCTGCCATATACCAATGATGACAGAAGTCTGGGAAAAGATCTCTGCAGATAATGCAGTTTTAACATATTTGTTGCAGTCTTCACAAAATTTTAGGTTTGAGACTTATACAACAATATGGCTTATATTTGCACCATGACAGTCTATGTTTTGTATACTACTTTTAATGTCGGTGTTTGTTTACTGACAGAGTGTGGACTTGGAGCCCTGAAGCTGTTACTGCAGCCACTGTGATGTCTAAATCAGCATTCCTGTCACTAGAATGGGCCAGCAAGTCTGATAGATGGGTAAAATATTGCTCTGTATTGCTTTGAAATATCATTTTATGTCATTCATTCTTGAATTCTTACAACATTGTCAAGAGAATATATAAGGGATCAGTGTTACAAACTTTGGGAGAATAAATAAACATATAACTTTGACATTCTTCTTTCTAATACCATCTGAGTGAGTATGACTCAACAAAGATTCTCTTAGACTGAAGCAGTACTGAAATAGAAGCAAACACAGACAAGCTTCTAAAAAACTTATGATATTTGTACAGTAAAACCTCATGATGCTAGCAACTCAATATTGCCGGCAACTCATATTTTCATGGTCCCGATCGTTTCCTTACATAAATCAATGTCTGCCAAATTAAAAAAAAATGGGCAACTCACTATTGCAAAATTGCAACTAGAAGGTTGGTTTTCAAAGCTGACTTCCTGTTAAAATATAACTTGCTACTACAACTAGGTTGAAATTGTGAAAAACAGTCCCATAAAGCGGCAGTTCTTACACGATTGTCGTTATATACGTACATATTTTATGACAACCATATGCAAAAAGAAGGCATTTAATTGCAGACAACCAGTGATTCTCACATTAATTTTTTGATAACAGTAGGGATTAGTCATAGCTTAACAGGTCCACTTTTTGTCAATTAGTAGATTATAGGCTATAATTAGCACATGGTAGATATGATCGGCACAATTTACTGTGAAGTTTGTTTGTTAACTGTTTTGCCAGCAACTACAATTAACTTAACAAGACACAGTCTTGAATACTTTTTTTAAAACTTACTCGACAATAATTCCCACTGAACAAATTCCACAAGAATATGCAGGCTATGAAAAGTTAAGACAATGCACAGACAATAGTACAATAGTGCTGAGTCGTACAGTACTTAAAAGCTAGAATAACAACCAGGGTCAAGAAAAATCAAAGAGGCCAACTTCAAATTAAGACCATTTTGCTCTAGCCCCTTTAGTGGTCCTAATATTGATTTTTTACTGCAATTACCAGTACCAAAAATAAAGTGTGAAGAAACAGACCACCACTGAACAAAAATTTCCGTAAAGAGCTAAACTGTTACAGTGGAAAGTGAATTAATCAAGTTGCAGTGGAAGAAATTTAGGGTCTGTTATGAAAACATCATAGTATTACAGCGCTTCAATTCTTTTTGCTAGGAATCAGAGAAGTGATACAATGAAAAGTTCATTTCTATGGATAAAGGTATTATAAGGTCAGTCACCAATTTCGTGAATTCTGTTCTCACTGTATATGCAATATATATTTACAGTAAGAAATTATTTCTGCAGTCAGCTAAATCTTTATTGTATATTTATTCTGAGTGATGAAAATTAAGGGTACTGATTGTTTTCCTTTTATCTTTCTAGTTGTTGCTTGGCAACAGGTCTGGGAACATTCGTTTGTTTGATGTGAAAGAAATGAAGTCATTTTATGAGGCAGCTGGAGATCCAAGTTTTCCAAGGCAAGAAATTTTCATCAGTATGATATTCATATTAAAGAACCCCTGATTTTTGGGCTTTAGAATTTATAGTTTCTTTAGTATATTAGGGGCATATTACATTGTAAGTTATGGTCCTGGGCGTCCGTCCATCTGTTAACAATTTGATTTCTGGAAGATAACTTGAGAACTGTTTGGCCTACAGTCCTTTCACTTCATATGATGATTGCCCACATTGATTGCATGACTCCTATTGATTTTGGGGTCAGTAGATCAAAGGTCAAGGTCACAGTGATCTTAAAATTGAAAACAATTTCCGCCATGTAACTTGACAATCATTTGTTATAGATACTTCAAACTTTATGTCATGATTGCACACATTAAGTGGATGACCCCTGTATATTTTGGGGTCAGTATGTCAAAGGTCAGGGTCACAGTGATCTAAATGTTTAGCATTATTTACACTTGTAACTCGACAACCATTTGTCATAGACTTCAAAATTCATATAATGGTTGCACACCTTGAGTGAATGACCCATATTGATTTGTGGGTCAGTAGGACAAAGACCAAGGTCACAGTGACCTAAGCACTGAAAACTGTTTCTGCTGTAAAACTTATAACCATTTGTCCTACAGACTTCAAACTTCATATGATGATTGATTACATTGAGAAAATGACTGCCATACATCTTAGGATCAGTAGGTCAGATGTGGAAGTCACAATGACCTAAACACTGACAAGCATTTCTGCTGTATAACTTGGCAACTACTTCCCAAACATACTCAAACTTCTTAGGATGATTGCCATCATTATTTACATGACCCCTTTACTGTTCGGGGTATGCACATAAAAGGTCAAGGTAACAATCAACTAAACAATCAATATTTCTGTGCTGTAACTTGATAACCATGCATCACAGCATGAACATCATAACTTCTGAAAGACTGACATTTATACAAATTATAAAACCTAAATTCAGATATGGTAAAGATCAATGAAACTCTAAAATTTAAATTATAAAATGTTAAAAATCAAAATATAAATCAAAAACAAAAAAATTCAAAATTTAAAGCAAATCATTTAATTCCAAAGCCTAAGGTTTCCTCCCTTATATCACAAATGCATCACAATTAGAAAAAACACCCTTTGGGCATATAATGCTCTGCCCAGGGGTGTTCTTGTTATAAATTGTTGGAAAAAGGTAGAAATGAATGTCTAGGCTGTATCAATAACAAGATTCTTTTCTACAATTTTAATGTATCAGTTTTGGTTTCGGCTGTTAATTCATACAGTTTTAGGGACTAGTAAGAATTTAGGAAAAATAGTCATAAGATAAAAATTGTTTTGTTTTGGTTTTATTACAGGATAATAACCCTGTGCTCTAATCCAGCAGGGTATATGTTTGCCTGCTCTGCAACCTCTGCACAGGGAAGGTCAGGTTCTATAGGGCCAGACACGGGTCCCAGTAGGGGTTACAAGAATGGGAAACTGACATTGTGGGACCTAAAGACAATGAGGACAGATGTATGGAAAATAGCTTACTGCTTATCTCAATAAAAAAAAAAAATTCTGCTTCTTTTAATTGATAGCAAATTCACTTTAGCACTTAATCTGAAATCTTAGATAATAGAAGAAATAAAACTCAGATGATACCCAATGTTAAGCTAATTGTTTGTGGGCAGTATCTCTGCTCTGGTGAAATACATATGTAAGTGAAATACCCTAATAATGGAGAACTGTTGTGACAGGATTTTTGTTGTTATGTAATTCACAACACAAGAATTAAATAACTCCTAGAAAGTCTTCAAATATCAGTTGGTAAAAGCTAGTGGTGTAAAAGCTACAAAATACTTCTGATATACGATATCTTTAGCTACACTGTTTTGGTATTATTTCAAAATTGGATTCCATGGACATTACACTGTTTATTACCATACTTATAATGCACATTGATTCCCAGAAATTTGTCAAAATTGAATTAGGTCGTCTGTATTTGAAATGATATTTCTATTCTCAGACTACCACTACAGCTTTTGTATATTAGAGGTGGGTAGATCTAAGGAACAGAATTGTAGAACACTGGTTATATTTTGTACCTTACAGAGAACTCTGCCCCTGGAGCCAGGCCCTGTTTGTATCACCAGCTGTTCATTCAACCATAATGGCCAGTTGTTAATTACAGGAGGGGTTGATGGTTGTATCCGACTTTTTGGTAAGTACAAATATTTTAGGCACACTTGTTGGGTGAACTAAAAACGGGGATATGACCCAAAAAAAGAGGTTGCAACTGGCATTCAAACTCAGTACAAACAAACAAAAACAAACAAACAACCAACCAAAACTTTCAGCTGAAAATGAAGTGATCTTCCCTTGCATTTGGTTGTATTTAACTACACATGACTGTTTCGAAGCATACAAGAAGCTTTTTTTTTCTTACACAGATGTGAGTCAGCAGAAGTGTATTACCCAGTGGCAGGCCCATAATGGAGACATCAGGAATGTTTTATTCTCTGCTGACTACAACTCCTGCTTTAGCCTCGGAAATGATGGCAAGGTAGGAGGTTTATAAAAAGTAAATTGTCAAGGGAATAGAGATGAGGGCTGGTGAATAGATTTCATGTAAACTTCTTTTTCTAAATTTAGAGAAAGCCTTAGCTTTGATTATAGGAGATCTTTATTTACAGAGATGTTGAATAGTGTAACCAGCCATTGTGACATAATAATTTTATTTTAAGAGTAGTCATTTGAGAAAGTCTGTTTGTGGAAGACAATACAATTTAGATAGCACAGTCTTAAGTTGTCAGATATCACTTAGTTTAATACTAAAGGCCAAGTCTGAAATCTCTGAGACAAGAGAGCATTGGGTTCAGTCTATCTATCTATCTTCCATTGACGTCGAACCCCTTTCGGGGACGTAGACGTTAAGTCTTGCACACAGCTTGCACACAGCTTAACTCTATGTTTGATTAACCTAGTAACTTCTCATGTTCAGGGCTATTTTACTGGTACTTCAAAGTTAGAACAGACTCTGCATTTCAGAATAGCAAAAGGACATTTTTTAAGCATTTATTATTTTATTTTAGATGACTGAATGGAGTATGCACATGACAGCTAACAAGCTACGAGATTTACCAATCCATCAGGGAGCTGTGCCAAACTTTGCCCCACTAGAGGTAGGGGCTAGTGCTAAAGAAGTCCCCACTGGCAAACTGTTGGCTCTGGATTCTGATGGGAATTATCTAATGACTTGTAATGATGCAAGTGCAGAAATATACAGGGTTGGTGTTTAGTTCATGAAAACAAATTTTGTAAAAAGGTTTTATTTTGCAAAAGGATTTTAAATAAAATTTTAGGTGAAAAAATGAACAAAATTATTTGAAGTCATGTCAGCTGTGCTTGTTAGTATTGGGGGAACTGTTGCAGCATTTATGGGAATGATTATATGCAGGTACACTATAGTCCATATCAGAGTTACTTTCCTTGATTATAATCTTTGCAGTTTGGTCTGAATATAGGGGTAACAAAGCAGTTACAAAGACTGTGATTCTCATTCAAAGGAGACTGTTGAGAGTTCTTAAGTTCTGTTTAGGTGTCGTAGAAAATTTACTGTCTGTATTTTTCATTTTTTTAATTGAACAATTTATTTGCAGATTGTTTTTAAAATCTACAAATATTTCTGATTCATGTTTCAAAATCTCAAACAACTACAAAATGGAAAGATCTTTGAGTAAGTTTTTCAAAATTATAATTTGAAACAAATCAGCTGGTGACATTTATGTGTAAGTGAGGTTTTTAGGAAATGAGAACTTCTTTTTACTTATATGATTCCTTGTTTTTCAGCTTATCAAAGATGACCCAGGACTTGTGTACATGATGGATTTGAGAGGTCATAGGTCATCTCTCATGACAACTGTAGACTGGTCTCCCAGTATTGACACAAAAATTTGTTTGACTGGTTACCTGGATGGAAAAATTATTGTATCTACCCTGTTGTCTCAGTAACATTGAATGACATTTTTTACAATTTTTCATTCCATAAATAAATTTTGCTGGATGTATGTGAAATGTCTTGTCACTGAGAAGAAAAAAATGCTGTTATAAGAAAAAATAATTTACCACATGTAAAAAATAATTGGACAATAAAAATGAGAAAATATTACATAAAATGTTTTGCTTTATTTTGGTTGCCTTTTTTTCCTACTGTTTACTATTGGTATTTAGACAGTACCTTATTTTATAAGGCAGTTGATCTATATATATTAGAGTTTCTTCTGTTAAAGATATTGTTGTCTTGATAATAGTGGAATGATTTATTCATTATTGCAAACAATCTGTGTTTTTGTACATGATATAAACAGAACTGGCATTGACATCATTTAAGAAGAAACTGTATAAATTGTAATATTACATGTATGTTATTATTTCTACAATAAAGGGATGTGTGCAATAAATTTTGTTGCTCTTTCTTTTAACTGTCTTCTACCCTCTGAAAAATAAATCATATTAGCTAGTGCTGAGTAAAGGTGTCCATACTGATCTTCAGGATCAGTCATGTAGTGGAAATACCCTGGGGTCGTAAGTGCAATCTCCATGCTTCTCATCTAACAAGGCTAATTGTCTTTCAGATGAGTCATTAAACCAATGCTTTTGGTATCTTGCACAATCTCCACAACCTAGAACAGCTCTTAACAGGTGTCAGACAATGCATATAGCTAACTGAATCCAGTGATAAAATCATAAATACTGCACCTTAGACTGAAAACAAATGCCACAGTCATACAATTTGATTTATCAGTAGAACTGTCTAAAGCAAAGTCAGCTCTGGCTATAGAGTATATGCAAGATACAATTCTATCTCAATGATGCAGAATTTTTCTGGAAAAGTACCCATACACAACTAAGAAACAGATTGAGTTGTGAGGTTTATGTACTGCTGTTCAGTGATGTGAATAGAAAGCATTGAAGGCCCACAAACTATGACATTGAAAGCAAGGGAAATTCACTGATCTTGAAGTTAGTAATCTGTTTATACCAATATTCTTCTGTTTGTCATCCTGTACATATTATATCATATTAAAGTGGAACTGTATATTTTGCTTGTGGTCAAATACCTTAAATAATTTCGACTTCAACTTATTACTGCCAAAAGTCAATACTGACTATACTAGGCACATGTCGGGAACACTGAAATTATAAAAGATAATAAAGAAAACAAGATTTTTTTTTGAACATTTAAAATTCATTTAACTTGTTCAGAGACAAAAATAATGGCTATGTCACCCAAGAATTTATTTTACCGTAGTCTGACGATAACGCTCAACGCTTAATGTGTAGGAGTTATCCAGTACCAAAGATGGCAGCGTCCTTGGTTAAAAAGATTTCAGGTATTTCATTTATTCTTTTTTCATAATATTTCAAATTTATCTACAATTACATTATTGTACTTCACAAGAATTACCTTGAAAGAGGCGATCTTTGTTACTTTTATGGATAATAAAGTTGATGTCATCTGTATTTTATTTTGTAGCTAGTTTTCGCGACAGTAGATAAAGGTCAAAGTTGTATCGGAGTCATTGTTTATAGTGTATTTTGTAATCAGGGGGTTTCATCAGAATTACTTATCTGAGAATATGTGCCTTATTTTGTATTTACCATGACGTATTTTACAAAATCAGCAGCATGTGAAATATTTTTGGTACACAGTGATCTACGGACGTGTCGGTATCCTCTGTAACCCTATTATCGGGGTACTTCTATTATCGGTGACGGACACACCATTGTCCCTGCAAGCACATTTACTCGCGCAATTTTATTGCCACAATTCCAGACAGTACAAGAAGGCTCTCTTTTGTTAAATTAATCAGTTGACTTCTTTTTCGTAACCTGTTTCAAACGCTAATTCTCTCTTTAATAAGTAGTCCACCATTTTATTAGATCACCGGTATTCAGTATAGCCAGTATAAATGACCAGTTTGGTAAATTGGATTTATATATAGTAAACCCTTTGGACGTTTCGGTAAAAAGGCAATAATATAGTAATTATATGGTAAATAATGGAGAAAGTTGTCACACATGAAAAACACATAATAATTACCTGACAACTTTCTCCATTATTTACCATATAATTACTATTACCTCTTACATGACACCATCTTAGGAACAGTACCATCGCAAAATATCTTGGCATTACAGTATCAAATGACCTAACATGGATTAAACACATTAACAACATTACAATAAAGGCGAATCAAACACTTGGTTTCCTACGCCGAAACATCAAAGTTCACTCTGAAGGGTTAAAGTGAACTTGTCAGACCCAAGCTCGAGTACAGCTCTACGGTCTGGTCCCCCTTCACAGGAACTCTCATTGACCAGCTAGAGTCCGTCCAGAGAAGGGCTGGTAGGTGGACCAAACATGACTTTGGCCAAACATCAAGTGTCACTGACATGATGGCTTCCCTTCAGTGGAGGTGCCTCGACCTTCAGTGTATTGACCAACGCCTGGTCATGTTTCACAACATCTTGCATGACCAGGTGGCTATCCCTTTTCCAAACTACATTATCCCTCTCACTAGATCATATAGAACATCCCATTCTTTAATACGCATTCCAGCAAATACAAATCAAAACTGACTATCACAAATATTCATTTTTTCCAAGAACTGTTGTCAACTGGAATGCCCTACCACCGGATATCATCAATTTGTCTGGCTCTGAGTTCAGCCTGGCTGTTAGCAGGATTGAACATACATCTCCCAAAAAGCCTAACCTGTTTTTAACCTGCTCTTAACAACATACTTATTTTTATAACTTTTATATTCTTTTTTCTCAGATCTTTTATACTAATACTCTTGTCAGTTGACGCGCGTCAAGTCTAGGTCCCCAGTAGGGGTTTGACTTCATGAAAGAAAGAAAGAAAAAGAAAGAAAGAAAGAAAGAAAAGAAAGAAAGAAAGAAAGAAAGAAAGATAGATAGATAGATAATTTGACTGTGTTCAGTACATAGTCATGTGACCTGTCCACTATGACATTACTGAACAATCTTAGCAACAGTGAAATATCCTTTCTTACGCACAGCAAAAAGCCTAACACTAAACAGTATAATCTACATTTGCATATTAAGAAATTTCTGTCTATTCACTGAAATTTAACTGTTTTAATAAGTCTTTTGTTGTTATTGGTTCCCATATAGTTAGTCAGAAACCTTGGGCTAAAGCAACATCTAAAAAAAACCCATAGTTTTGAAAGGAACAGACTGACTTTCCATCACAAGTGCCAGACTGTACTTTTATGTTTTACAAATTTGGTATTCATCCAATTTTATAACTGTTTTAAATGTGGTAAACAATTAATTACTGTATACGCCTGTTTAAATGCTCACCCTCATAATAAACACCCCCTTTTCTATCAAATTGATGGATCCCTGACCCCTCACATTTGCATGATTTAAGAAAGAAGTGCAGTTATATTTTCACCACAAACAAGTATATAACAAAAGAGCACATGGTGATGTTTGTGGGTAAAACCAGTTACAAGATTTAAGAGTCATGCTGTGGATACATGAATTATACTGACTTGTAAACCAGGTCTTTGTGTGGCTCTTGAGGCAGAATGTGGTAAATCCAAAATATTTTATTAAATGATCCATTCTGATATGATGCAAAAATCAGTCCACAAAAATGCATTGACGAAAAGTACTGTGACTGCAAACACATAGACCTGTTAACAAACATTAATCTTTAACTTGTAGACAGTACAAATATCTTAATGTGGTAGCCTAAAATCAGCTGCAATCTGACTGAAGTTCAGGATCTCCCTACGGTTAGATCTGAAGCCGACGCGTTCGTTTCTATCTTCTCGATAACCTGGAATTTCCACTTTTGTTATTTATATCCCAGCCAGTGACACTGCAGCTTATGACGCGTCTCGATAGGTTACCTGTACACATTGCGTGTTCATACAGCATGTAAACTTCCAGGGTTTCCACTGGCCAACATCATATCAACAAATAACAATTGATGTATCATAACCAGGGCTCACACTGGCTTAAAAAAATAATAGCCAATATTTTTAATTTAAAAAAGATGATAGCCAAAAGTTCAAATATATTGATACCTCCACTTTTTTCTTAGATCTACATAAAACCATGGCTTTAATCATAATTAAAGATGTGAATTAGAACAAAATAAAGATGTTATATCTTAGAAACACTGCATAACAATAATAATGATTCATTCTACCTTCACTTAATGCTTGAGTATAATTGCAATGTTTAAATCTCAATCAAACATCTTGTATATCATCAATATGGGCATGTAGACCTACACTGTTCTTCTATTCTTGGTATAGATCTGCAAGAATTCTAGGTTTGGTTGGATAGCAATATAAGAATTTCTAGGGGGGATGCTCAACACATTTTCCACGGACTCTGTTACCAGACATTTTTTTTAATTGTTCTTTTCAAATTGTTTCAGTTATTAGTATAACCACTGTCAATTTCTACATTTCACACAGAACAGGGGTTTGGTTGGATAGCAATATAAGTCGGTTCAAAAGCGCTGGGTGCTTATGTTAATCTTGTTCACTGTCTTGCCGACTCAGAATAAGCTTATCTTATCTTATCTTATCTTAGGGGTAGGTCATAATATTAGGGCTCCCACATTAGCGTATAGAAATAAAACTTGCAGACATTCACAGAATGCAGCCCTTTTTTCTGAATCACTCCACTGGCGATGTAATGAAGCAGCCTAAAACAAATTTCAAAATTTGCAATTTCGGCAAGTAATTCTCCCAACATGTAACCGACAAATGGGCGATAATAAAATTTTTTAAAGCTTTTTTTCCGCCACTTCCAAATATTTTTTAGCCATGTGCAGAATTGGCAAATTGCAGCAGAAACCCTGACTTCTCTAGCATGACAATGTTTTTTTTTAGTGAAGATGGAAAGTGCTTAGATATTTTGAAAAAAGATGATATTCATCACAAACATAAATCTCATTATTTTGAAAGATTTTGGCAAATAAATTTAACTGAGTTCGGTGACAGTTTATACATGGCAGATAATTGTTTAGGATCCCAGCTATATAAATAGATTTTCACAAGTTGAACATTTACTTCCATGAAGGTGAAAGCATTGCTCTGATTAGCTGATGGATAGGTCTGGGAAGGTGACCTTCTATTGGTCATCCTCAGATCCTAATAGCATAGTGATGTTTAGGATATGATTTTAATCAGATTGAAATCAGCTCTTAAATGCTATGCAGTGGAGTTTTTGATGGCACAAATTCATTGGCTAATAAATCAATAACACGGCTTCAGGAGTATTATTTACTTGTGGCTTTGTAGGTTTTTTAAAGCATATGTGATGTTTAAACAGAGTGCTTACCAGTTTCCATAAAAATAGAAATTACTTAAGCACTTTTCAAAAACTTTTTGCATTTTTGGTGCAAAATAAAGGCCCCCTAGCTGCAAAATGCATCACCCCCGGGGGCATTTAAACAGGGGTATATGGTATCCAAACTATCTTAAAACATACAAGGGCCTGAACATTTATGTTAAAAGTTCACAAAAACTATTGAAAAGTATTGTTCTACTTGAAAAGATGATACTTGTGATTAAGTTATTGTAAGGTACATTATTATTCTTAACTTCCTTTTGTCTTTCATCATTCTCTATAATGCACAGTATGTACTGGTTTTGTTTATAATGCCTCTTTATGAATAAATCAGTGAATCACTAGTCTGTGTATCCAATTATCTTATGGCCAGCCCTGTTTGATAAGTCACATTTAGACACTTTTGTGATCCAGTTTTTTTTTAAAGAAGAAACCAAAATGTATCATATAAGAAATTAAATTATACAGACAACAAAAATATCAATCACTTAGATTGTTTTTAAGAACTGACCCACAGCAGAGGTTATTTTAGGTTGTGGTAGATTGGGCAAGACACAGAAAGCATCCCATTACAGAGATACCCATGGTTCTTTATCATGCTAAGTGTATAGCACTAATACAAGGGACCTGGGTTTAACGTCACATCTGAAAGACTAAATAATGATAGTGGAGGAGTGGGAGATTGAACTCATGACCGGTGGATTACCAATTCAGTGCATTAGCACTGGACCACTGATCCGCTTCTTGTTTGAATAGTCTTGTCATTTCACTTCTATAGCTCAGATAGCTTAAATTGAGGGACCAGAATGCAGTCTGTAATAAAAATCAAGCTGTTTAAAATTGCTTTATCACATAAAAAACTGGCTGAGTGTTTTATGGGGGTCACCAAACAGTCTTGAACAAGTTTATAAAATCTGGATAATGATGCAGAAGACATTAGCCTTTTTTCCCTTTGATTATACAAGGACTACTTGTCTTCTTCAGGGACTCTAGCAACAAGTTTACTCCACCAGAGGCTGCCTGTGAGTCAAGCATCATCACAGTTACAGAGAGGAAGTACAGGTTCTCCTCTACAGAGGTCTCTCACACACTGGGCATACCATGCTCAGTCAAAGACTGCAACATATTCTGTACAGAAATCATGGTAAGTTAGTGAACATCAAAAAGGAGTATAGGCATTGTAGTGTAGGCATAAGATTGCTTATTCATTTATGTCCAAGTACTCCAGGAAACAGCAGTTGTTATATGGTAAGAGAAACTGCAAGAAATATAGATTACAGATTACAAGTTTATAACATTTTTAACATCCAGTTTGTACAGATTACAAGTTTATAACATTTTTAACATCCAGTTTGTTCAATGCTCTAGATCTAGTTTCAAAAGCTGATGATTAAATACATCTTAAACTGAAATTAATTGTTAAACTAAAACTAAAATCATCTGCTGTTATATTTGTTAAAATCTGAAAGATATGTTTTACCAGTTATAATTTCTCTTTTATTTCCAGTTCACTGCTTCAAATTTGCCAGCCATTTGTAAATAGTGTAAGAACAGCCGTGAGATACAGTTTAAGGCAGGGAAAACCGAAAACTGTGAAATCTGTTGTGGCAAGATTTTTCCGTTTACCATGGGGAATATACATTCGACCAAGGGCTGGAAGACACAAGAAGAAATATGCTAAACCAGACTGGATCAATGAACGTGGAAGATACCATGTGTTCTGTAATAAAACCCAGTCTAGGATGTTTGACAAAATGACCACTCAGAGCTGGAAGAAAAGACGATATTATGTTAATGATCCATATGAACCTTATATGAAAAGAACAAACATGGACTATACACCTCCCAAATTCTTACCATAAGATATAGAATAAAATTACAGAGACAAATTTATGTTTTTTTTTTAATTTCAGTTCTGATTCCATCTTTGCCCTGCTGCAGTTTTGAGCCTGTCTTACATTTATATTATTCTACTGGAAAATAAAACATAGGGATATGTCTTGGAGACTGATTTTCAGAAACGAATATTGCACCCTTTGGTGAAAACCAGACTAAAAATAAGTATCTGAAATCTTGAGGGGGGAGCCAAAAACACATGTCATAGAAGCAAATAATACCATTAACTTTGGCCTTTGGCTGACATTGAAACTTAAAAATAACTCTTTACAAAGAAAACAAGAGGGCCATGATGGCCCTAGATCGCTCACCTGAGTATTTTGGCTGTAGGTTTGCTGTTGAGCAGTATTTCATGTTTTAATTGAAAATATGTAAGTAATGTTAATATAAATATGTAAACATGTAAAATATCAGTCAATAAATAAAGGCTCTCTGACAAAAAGTAGAAATATTTATAATAAGCTATGGTGACCTTGACCTTAACCCAGTGACCTCAAACCCTACCCACGGTTTATAGTATCCATGCAGGGAAAAATTTGCCGTAGCTTTAAAACAAAAATGTAGGTCAAAAATATAGGTCATGCTATGGTGTTTTTGAAATCGGAACAAAAAACTGTAAACATGGTCTAAATTTCATTGCCATACATATGTAGCTCCAAAAACAAAAAGTAGGTCAAAAATATAGGTCATGCGATGACATTTTTGAAATCGAAACGAGAAACTGTGCACATGGTCCAAATTTCATTGCTGTAGCTAAAAAACAAAAAAGTAGGTCAGTAGGTCAAAAATAGATGTTAAAGAATAATGTTTTTAAAATCATCTTGAAAAACTGTACAAATGGTATAAATTTTATTGCCATAGCGAAAAAAATTTAAAAAATGAGAAAAAATTTTCAGCAGGGGGGAGAGTGACCCCAGGGGAGGGGGGATGACCCCACTGTGGTCACAGTGCATACTACCAAATATCTAAGCTCCAGGCCTTGCAGTTTGTGACAAGAAGATTTTTAAAGTTTTTGCTATATAACTCTATGTAAAACATGTGACCCCTTGGGTGGGGCCAGTTTTGACCAAGGGGCCATGATTTGAACAATCTTGGTAGAGGTCTACTAGACAATGCTCAACACCAAATATCTAAGCTCCATGCCTTGTAGTTTCTTACAAGAAGATTTTTTTAAGTTTTCCCTATATAATTCTATGGAAATCAAGTAAGCCCTGGGCGGGGTCACTTCTAACCCCAGGGTCATAATTTGAACAATCTTTGTAGAGGTCCACTAGATGATGCCTTATACCAAATATCTAAGCTCAAGGCCTTGCAGTTTCTGACAAGAAGATTTTTTAAATTTTTTCCTATAAAACTCTATGTAAAACATGTGACCCCTTGGGCGGGGCCATTTTTGACCCAGGAGCCATGATTTTAATAAACTTGTTAAAGGTCCACTGGACAATGCTGCACACCAAATATCTAAACTCTAGGCCTTGTGGTTTCAGACAAGAAGATTTTTAAAGTTTCACTATATAAGCCTATATAAAATCCATTGACCCCCAGGGTAGGGCCAAATTTGACCCCAGGGGCATAATTTGAACAAACTTGATAGAGGTCCACTAGACAATGCTACATGCCAAATCTTAAGGCTCAGGGCCTTGTGGTTTCAGACAAGAAGATTTTCAAAGTTTTTCCTTTAAGTTGCAATAGTAACCAGAGTTCTTGATGGAATTGAATTCTTTGAACAACTTTTGTAGAGCTTCATGCAAGCAACATCCCAGGCAAGTTTCATCAAATTTGGCCCAGAGGTTTCAGAGGAGATGTCGTTTGAATGAAATTGTTGACGGACGCCGGACAAAGACCGGTCACAATAGCCCACCCTGAGCCAAAGACTAAGGTGAGCTAAAAAACTGAATTTACACTTCAACATTTTACATTGAAGTACAAAATGTATTCTAAGGAGTCGTGTATTTAGTGACAATGCTGTATTTGATGAATTTAACTGTTGTACTAGTATTTACTTTTTATTTTGCACTGTTTTGTATAACTAGTACCTGAGTCATCTGAAAAATGATTGTGTTGAATTTGAACAAGGTATTACAGTTGTTTTTGCTTTGTATTAACCTGTCTTTACTATAAATACTAAATGATTCAGAAATGACAAGGATTAAATGTCAAGGAATGTAGGATTTAAACTGTTGCAATGTTATATGATTCCGGTGTGCCTGATTTTGAAGACCTCATCCTCGCCCCGAAACTAATAAAGATATTTTACATTTAATTTTGAGAATTGCTTGAGCAAATGCATTGAAATATTGGGTGTTTCTCTTCACAACTTCTGTACTTGCTATCTTTATTTTGCACCTTGTACAGTGATTTTAAGTTGTTCACATAATGCATAATCTATGACAGTATGCTGATAAGCTTTATAGTTTATTTTCTATAATGTAAGACTGTTGAGATTTTTATATGCCGGAATGGGCATATTATGTTATGGTCCTGGGCGTCCATCTGTCCGTCCGTTCGTTAGCAGTTTGGTTTCCAGAGGATAACTTGAATAACTCTTTGGCCTACAGTCTTTTAACGTCATGTGAACATTGCCCACATTGAATGGATGACCCCTATTGATTTTGGAGTCAGTAGCTCAAATGTCAAGGTCACAGTGACCTTAACATTGTAAACCATTTCGGCCATGTAACTTGACAATCATTTGTTCTAGAGACTTCAAACTTTGTAATATGGTTGCACACATTCAGTGGATGACCCCTATACATTTTGGGGTCAGTATGTCAAAGGTCAAGGTCACAGTGACCTAAATGTTTAGAATCATTTACACTCTTAAACTTGACAAGCATTTGTCATAGAGACTTCATATTCATCTAATGGTCACACACTTTGAATGAATAACCCCAATTAATTTTGGGGTCAGTAGGTCAAAGGTCAAGGTCACAGTAACTTAAGCACTGAAAACTATTGCCACTGTAAAACTTTATAACCATTTGTCATACAGACTTCAAACTTTATATGATGATTTATTTCATTGAGAAAAAGACCCTGTACATCTGAGGATGAGTAGGGCAGATGTCAAGGTCACAAAGACCTAAACACTGAAAAGCATTTCTGCTATATAACTTGGCAGCTACTTTCCATACAGACTTCAAACTTCTTAGGATGATTGCCATCATTGATTACATGACCTCTTTACTGTTCGAGATAAGTACATAAAAGGTCAAGGTGAAAATCAATTAAACAGACAATATTTCTGCACTATAACTTGATAACCATGCATGACAGCATGAACATCATAACTATTGAAAGACTGACATTTATACAAATTATAAAACCGAACTTCAGATATCATAAAGATCTATAAAACTAAAATTAAAATGATAAAATGTTAAAAATGAAAATATTATAAATCAGAAACAAAAAATTCAAAATTTAAAGCAAATCAATTAATTCCAAAGCCTAAGGTTTCCTCCCTTATATCACACATGCATCGTACTTAGAAAAAACACCTATCGGGCATATAATGCTCCGCCCAAAAGTGCTCTTGTTATTTCAAGGGTCTTGGCTACGTTCCTAGTACCTGTGCATAGAGAGAGGCAGACAGATTATGCGCTTGCAAAAATCTTGACTTTGTAGCAAAGGTCAGGGTCACGCTGATTGAAAAATGGTTAAGCCATTTTAAGTAAGATTGACTTACAAAGTCGATAACAAACAAATAACAAAGGCTCTGATGAGCTTTGTGCGCCAAATTACGGATAAGACAAACATGCATCAGTCAAGAATCAGTTGAAATACAAAAAGCAGTGAAGTACATAAGAGTGAGAGTAACTTCTACAGAGATCTCGAGCTGTATGTAGTAGAATGGGGTAATTCAAATACCTTCATCTTCCTAATTAATGCTGTGAATAGTCAAATATTTCAGTTGCTTGCAAAAAGTACGCTCAAAACTGTGCTTAACTGCATTGATAAAACAGAACCTATATGTGTGTCTTATTTTGGTTAAAACAGAAACCTAAAATGACAGTAAGGTCTTTTGTTAAAATGAAGTGGGAAACAACTTTCAGGAAATTACATATACTTAACAAAAAAAGAAACTTTACATACTTTATGACCTGTTTTAGAGGGTTAACGGTGACTTTATGTGAACGTTATCGATAATGTCTTATTGGCCTGAGTTTAGAGAGTGCACCGACACAAGATTTTGTGCAATTGTACCGTGCACGGGCTAGCAAGATTTTCACTTCCGCTTTTGACACTTACCTCGTGTTGACCTATCCCGGGTTCATTTCAATTGCTTTTTGTTACACAGCCACACATACTCTTTTTTCACTGACACAAAAACACAAAATTGTTTACAATTTTTTATGAAAACGGGTATGCCACGGCTATCTGAAAATGACAGAATTCAGGCTGTCGGTATGCTTAGAGCCGGCACGTCTGTTAATGACGTTGCTCTTCATTTTGTGTGCTCTAGGCAAACAATTCACAACCTGACAACTCTGTATGCAACTACTTGTTCAGTTACGGATAGGCCAAGATCAAGTAAGCCCGAGCGACGTCACGTAGAGACGACCGCTTCCTTACGTTAACACATTTACATAATTGTTTTACCCCAGAAACGGTAACTGCACAACGGCTGGGTATATCGGCTCAGACGATACCTAATCGTCTTAGACAAGATAGAGCAGCAATTCGTGCGCGTCGACCTTATATAAGACAAATTCTAACTGCGCGTCACAGAACCGCCCGCTTAGCTTGGGCCCTATGTAACAGGCACTGGACCCGAGCCGAATGGCGATGCGTGATTTTTACCGACGAGTCACGCTTCAGGGTCAGCTTTCCTGACGGTAAGGCCAGGGTTTACAGGCGACGGGACTAGAGATTTGCCAAATGTTGTATGCAGGAACGAGACAGTTTTGGCGGTGGCAACGTCATGGTTTTGGCCGGCATAATGGACAGTCAAAGAACAGATTTGGTCATTGTTCCGGGCAACCTTTATGCAGTAGGGTATGTGAACATCATTAGGAACAATCTCCTCCCATTTATGCAAAAGCGGGGTCCGGGAGAGTGATTCTGCATCAGGACAACGCGAGGTCCCACGCAGCTCGTGTTACGACACAGATTTTGGCTCAGAACGGCGTCAACGTCTTGCCGTGGCCGGCGGTTTTGCCCGACCAAAACCCCATAGAACACATGTGGGACGAGCTTGGGCGTCGGATACGCAATAATCATCAAATCAACAATGTCAATGACCTGAGACATGCCCTCCTTGTTGAATGGCAGAGCATACCCAATGACGCCATTCGCCGTCTCACAGAATTCCATGAGGAGGAGAATAGTAAACTGCTTTAGGGCCAACGGTGGTCACACACGTTATAAACACAACTTAGTGCACATTGACATTCAGACTGATACTCAAAAAGTCACTAAAACATTTCTTCATTTTTTGTGATTTTTATGTCTTTTGACCCTTAAATTTGACCTTCATTTTTAAGAAATCCGTTACCGACGCTGTTACAAACACACAGATATTGCTTCCAAGTTTCATATAACGTTTACATACGTACACTTTATTGTTCCAAGGTGACGTTATAACCATCAGTACCCCATGTAAAGTTTCTTTTTAGTCCCCTACCGGTTTAACCGGAGGGGACTATAGGTTTACCCTCCGTCCGTCTGTCCGTCCGTCAGTCCGTCCGTCCGTCAGTCAGTCGTCCGTCCGTCACAAAAACTGGATCCCGTGATAACGGAAAAAGTACTGAAAATATTTTAATGAAACTTGAAATATGGGTAGATGGCAGTCTGGAGAATATGCACGTCTTTTTTTCTTCATATGTTGAAAAATTTTTTGCTATGGCAACAAATATACTTAAAATATGGCAAATATAACAATATTTGTGATAACTCAAAAAGTTCTAAGAATAATTCTTTGAAACATAAAATATGGATAGGTGATAGTATGAAAATAACGCACATCAAGGTTCACAACTCTAGCACCAAAATTATTAGATTCATCCCCCCTTGAACTTAGAATTTTCATGAAAACAAAATGTGTTTTTTTTGTGTGTAAAACTCAAAAAGTACTGAAAATATTTTTTGGAAACATGAAGTATGGATAGGTGACAGTATGAAGATAATGCACCTCAATGTTTACAACTCTAGCTCCAAAATTATTAGATTTATCCCCCTTGAACTTTCATGAAAAAATGTGTTTTTTTTTGTATATAACTTCATTATTTCTTAATGTATCTACTTTAAATATTGGTTTCTTATCATCACCCACATCATATGTGACAAGGTTCATAATTCTAAATTGTCAGAATTATCATTCTTGAACTTTGAATTTTTTTCTTCCTATGTTGAAAAATTTGGTACATTTGTCTTTCCCTAAAAACTGTATCCAGTGAAATATGGATAAATGGCAGTATGGAGAATATCCACCTTATTTTTTTATGAACCTAAAGGAGGAACTGTCCGTCCGTTTATCAGTCATTTCCTCCGAAAACTTTTGGCCATATTTTCCTTACTACTGAATGGAATTACTTCAAACTTGGCCACAACAATACCTTGGACAAGTCCATTCCAATGAAGTACATTTCTATGACCTTGACCTCTGAATGACCTTGACCTTTAAAGTTTTCTTGTCCAAAAACTATAAGTTTGGCCATAATTTCCTTATTTCTGAACAGAATTACTTCAAACTTGGTCACAACAACCCCTTTGATAAGACCTTTTCAACAACATATATTTCTGTGACCTTAACCTCTAAATGACCTTGACCTATGACGTTTTCTTCTTTGATGATACTTTGTACATGGATAGAGGATCATATGGAGATTATGCATGTCTCAGACAAATTCTTTAGTCAATTTCCACATATGGGTTGGAGTTAGGGAGATGGACATTGCACCGGTAGGGGACTGTTGCTTTGTCTGTGACAAGCTCTTGTTTGTTAAGTGTATTTTACATTTTGCTCTGTTTAGTAACTTACGACAATGATTGATACGGACAGAATTTGGTGTGATAACAAAGCCATAATCTCTTTCAAAAAGTAGTATTCTTTTTGTAAAGTTATGTACTTATCAAATGATTAGACTTGATCAATAGCGTTGAGATACGCGATTTTTTTTATTGATAACAAGTGGTGGTTGTCCGACTTTCTTGGAAGTCAAAATAATATTTCTTCCTGGTTGGGAAGTATATTTTACCTCTCGGCATAACAGGATCAGACAATTACCATGGTAAGTACCACATTCTGTCAGTTTGTGCTTTGACATGCCTACTGTTTAAAATATTGAGCAATTATGAGTATGGTTTCCCGTGCTTGAGTGCGGATGGGTGAAATATTCGTTTTGAATTAAGAAAGATAAACGGAAAGACCCCAACACTGTTGTTTCATGTACTTTGGGAAAATTGTCTCTCATTTCGAGCTAACAAACTATTGATACAATTAATCAAAATAAAGGAAAATTTTACGTGTACGCTAATTATGTGTATGCCTTTGAATTTAATGGCCAGTTGACGACAGTTCAAAACATGTCTAAACAAGAAGACTATGGGAAACGTAGCACATAAGGTGATTTATTCATAAGTTTCAAAAAACATTGATTTGAACACAAGATGTTGCCTTACTCATCGATTCATTTTCTGTGTCATGTCATAATTCAGTGACTAATTTATGAAAACGAGTAAATGAGATTTGTAAAGTTGAACTATCAAAATTATTAGCAAAGAGTAAGACACAGTTCTGTTACAAGACCGTAACTAATCTTAGTGCCGATAGTTATTCCATTTTATTAACTTTTACTGCTCAGATTTTACTCTATTTTTTGCACTGTTTTGTATAACTAGTACCTGAGTCATCTGAAAAATGATTGTGTTGAATTTGAACAAGGTATTAAAGTTGTTTTTGCTTTGTATTAACCTGATTATACTATAAATGCTTTGATTGATACTGACAAAACTCTTTTTTAAAGAAAATCTTGTAAAAAGACATGAGTCTACAACTTCTGAGATTTATTTCGAAGCATTGCCCAAGCTGACCTCAACTAGTATTGTTAGAATTATACCCCTTGATTAGTTCTTTATTTTGAAGATAAACCCATTACAGGGCATAGTCAGGTGAGGGCTTTGGAGCTATCATGGTCCTCTTGTTTTTGAATTAAATTCTTGCGTATGTTTTAGTTGGAGTTAATAAGTAGATACATCATTCACTTACACACAAGTAGCATTAGCACAAAATTCAAACGTGTTAATAGTTGCATTTCTCTTACTGCAAACCTTCTTAAATTACGTTTGGATTTTCTAGTTATATCTAGATTTTTGTATTAAGTATTGCTTTAACGTGATCTGTATTTATTCTTAGTATAAATGCGTTTTCTATAGTTTAAATGATCAGCTCGATCAATAATATTTGAATTCTCAAGTGTACCGAATTTAACTATTTATAATTTCATATCAATTTCTTGGAAGAAGAAATTTAAATTTCTTCTTGAGAAAAAAATCGCACTTACTTAACAGAAATAGATTTTAATAATCATATTAATACTTTGATATTTACAGTCTTGTAAAACTACATGTAACCTATGCATTAGTTTCTTACTTTAACCGCTTTGCGTCTGATGTGCGTCTGCTTTGCATTGTATCTTCCTTGTTGTATGGCCTCTCGTATGTATTCACCTAACTCTGTATCTTCTGTTGCCTAATTGTAGTAGCGTTATTTATAAGAGAGGTCACTGTAAGTTGAGAGGTCGTATGGATGAGCTCACCAATATTTCACCTGCATGACCCTAAATACCCGCGAAACATTTTCGCGCTGAAGTTAGTTCTTTCCTTTGTACAGTTCCTTTATTTACGAGAAAATGGCATGACGTACTTTGCAGTACAGTCATTGTAGTATGTAATAAAATTCTTTATTAAACATTACCATTAAATCAAGTTCTTATATGAAATAATTCTGGTAAGATTTTAGTTATTCATTAATTTAATAAAATTACTTGTAGTATGTTATTCTTGATGTTTAATGAAGTTAATGAAATGTGCAATTTTATAATTTTCAATGAACTGTTTGTAATTCTTTTGTATGATATGTTTTAGGCTCGTTCAAAGGTTTAGAGTTTATAATAAACTGGAGACTCTGATTTCATAAACCCCGGGTTACATACATTTTCTGAAAATTTTATAATACTGGCTATTGTTTCTCTCATATATCTTTTAAAAGTGATTAACTGGTGGCACACTAGCTGAAATCCTACATACCGTCAAGAATTTTGATCTACTTACACGCAAAATTAGTTCCGCAATTCACATTTAAAATAAGAAAACATTTTAGCAGTTCTAAGTTGTCGTTGATAAAATTAATTGAAATAGATGATAGTTATAAAACTTATGGTAAACATTTTAAAACCATTCCCGAATGACTGAAATGTTGCTGTAAAGAAACGTCAACCGAATTATGCTTTTTCCCCCAGACAGCAGACAACTTGCTCGTTGGTGCTATTGACTTTGGGACTACAAATTCTGGTTGGGCATTTTCTTTACTTCACGACTTTCAGAGAGATCCAACATCAGGTTTTGTAAAGCAGTGGCACTCTGGCTCCGGAATTATTACCACTGAAAAGGCTCCAACATGTCTTTTGGTAAAGCCAGATGGAAAGACTCTTGAAGCGTTTGGGTATGATGCCGAAAACAAATTTAGGGAACTGACAGACGAGGGAGAACACGAGAGATACTTTTACTTCAGAAGATTTAAGATGATGCTTTTCAAAAAACTTGGAGATGTACGTTTAATAAAAAGTAAAAAAAAATGTGCCGGTAACTTTTATACGAAAAACGAAACATAACAAACAAACAAAAAAGTATACGGCTTTTCAAATATATATTTGCCAACCGGTTTTACTTAGATCATCATTATATACATTTATATTTTAGGAGATCCTTGTTAAAGACATATAAAAATAAAATTAACAGTATGCCACCTTCTTCCAAATTATGTAAATCTGAATGCTATTAAAGGTTTTTATACCCGATGTCACGGCGTCAGTCAAACATTTAGTACAATTTATTTAGTGCATAATATTAGTCTTTATATTAAGAGGGAAAAATTAACTTTGAAATGTCTTTAAATCATCGATTATTTTTCATTTCATATTGAATAAGGCTATAGAAAAGCAATACATAATCACTTGATTTTTGGGTCATAATTATGTTAAAGCCTGTTTAAAAATAAAAAAAAATGTCGGTAGCTAAAGTTATTTTCATGTAAACATGGGCTGTTTAGATAATGATTTGGACCATTTTTCGACTCTCCCTAATGTTCTTTTTTCATTAGATTTGTATTAGGAACACACATGTAGTTATAACGTTTTCCTTATTATCAGAAGCTCGATCGAAAAATGACCTTAGAAGATGAGATGGGAAAGTCATTGATTGCGCTAGATGTCTTCAGTATGGCCATACAATACCTTGGTGAAGACTTGATTAAGACTGTAAAAAGTAGGCTTGCGATGCCTCTTGAAGCAAAAGATGTCCACTGGGTTCTTACTGTCCCTGCGATATGGACTGATGCAGCCAAACAGTTTATGAGAGAAGCGACAGTGCAGGTATGGCATATGTTTATGGTGTTATCTAAATTTATAAAATGATCCATTTATTTTACAGATAATAGATTTTTAATAGTTCCACACACGCGCGCGCGCACGCACGCGTATAAAGTATAGAGTGATGCAAGAATGATATTTTTATTGAAGACTGCTAGACTGTTGTAAATCATTTTTTGCAATGTCTTTTTTGTCTAGCCCGCTTGCGGGGAGCTCGACATAGTCATGACAGTTGGTACCACAGTTCGGTGTATGTGCATGCGTGCGTCCGTCGAGATTGCCTTGTCCGGGCTATAACTTCTCTGTGCATGGAGGGTTTTTGGAATACCTTGGAACATTTGTACACTTTGATGAGAGGGTGTGTCGCGTGCAAGACTCAGGTTCCCAGGTCAAAGTTCAAGGTCACAGTAATAGCTCAAAGGTCCAAAATGTTGATTCTAAACCTTGTCCGGACCATAACTTCTCTGTGCATGGAGGGATTTTGAAATACCTTGGCAGATTTGTTCACCTTGATGAGATGGTGTGTCGCGTGCAAGACCCAGATTTCTAGCACAGAGCTAAAGGTCACAGTGAAAGCTCAAAGGTCCAAAATGTTGATGATAGATCTTGTCTGGGTCATCACTTCTCCATGCAGGAAAAATTTGAAAATACTGTGATTCATTATACCCCCGAAACGAAGTTTGTCGGGGTATATAGAAGTCACCCGGTGGTCGGTCGGGCAGTTGGGGAGTCAGTCGGACAATCGGTCGGTCCGTTCCTTGACCGAAGCATAATTTGAAAACAAATGACTGGAATTCAGTGCAACTTCATACAATGGTCAAGCACAATGAGAGAAAGTGCAATGTTTAAGAATCATAACTCCATCTGCACTATTTGCAGAGTTATTGCCCTTTATTGGTTTTCCTTGACCGGAGCATAACTTGAAGACTACTGGTTGGAATTCAATGCAACTTCATACAATAGTCAAGCACAATGACAGGAAATGCAGTGTACAAGAACTACAACTATCTTTAATTGCCCACAATCATAACTCTATTTCAATTCTATTACAAATAGAATTAACAAATACAAATTCTATTACTAATAACCTTTTCAGTTCCGAAGTAGTCTTGTGGGGATATTATTCACATTTAGTGATAGCTCTAGTTTGTTATGCTTCCTGAAAGAGACATTATATAGGCCTGCCTTGTTCTTCCATCATCATCTTCCCACAGTTTCCATTCCATTGTCGCATTCCCATTGGCGGCTTTACACTGGCGTGCTCGACATGCTGCCCATGGGCATTCTAGTTTATTGTTGGAAATGCTGTTCAGATTTACTTTACATATCTTTTACAGGCTAAACTTGTAACAAAACATTCAAAGAATTTATCCATTGCATTGGAACCAGAGGCAGCTTCAATATTCTGTCGCCATTTGTCGGTAGACACAGCCATGTGTGGTGGAAACATTTCTATATCGAAAATGCCTGTTGGTACAAGATACATGATTCTCGACGCCGGTGGTATGTCACATTTTCAGCTTAGTTGCCTGTCTCGTAGGCTTTGCAGAATCTTAAAATTGTTAGGTTGTGGTTTTGTAAACCTACGCACAACGTACTCCTTTTGAACTTTTTGATAACTTTCTTTTTCCTGTCTCCATAAGTTGCTTCAAAGAACATTTCTTCGGATATATAGCAAAAGCCATTGCAAAGTTATATTTTGCACTTTATACAGTCTGACAACAGTTATAGCTTTATTTTTGTCATGTTATACTGGTAAACCATGCTGTTATAAGTCTTAATGGAATATGTCCTGCAGACTTTGAATAAAGCCACTATAACATAGAACTAAGACCCCGCCAAGTTCTACACAACCTTTCAGAATCAGTCAGTATCATAAAATGTTAAAAAAATCCTTTAGCGTGAAGGCAATCAAGACTCTTATACGCTTTTACTACACGCAATTTAATTTTTTCCTTGCTTTTGTACGTGTCCCAACTCAGTCCACGCTATTTACGTCAGCTGCCCGTTCCTGCTATTATCCTATAATGTACATGTACTATAATTGCCCACGCTTCGCGGTCAGCTATGAAATGACTCTTTAGATCGCGCCAGGTTGCAGCCACATGTTAGACGATTGCGCGACACTAGCACGACGGTACGGGCTTGGTTGGATCGTAGTTTAGGCATGAGGCCAATGTTGTCTGTCCTGCTTTTAAGTTTGACGACCAGTACGTGCCAGTGCAAGCGGGTCCCGCGTCTTCAATATGCTGCCACCACTGCTTGTACGATACTAAACACCACGAAATCGCCACAAAAAGTTTTGTCCATACTCAAAAGTCTCTTTTTCACCTTTATGCGTTCAGTCACATATAATTTGTACCCTACTGCGTTTTTAAGCTAAGAAAACTCGCCAAGACCTACCATGACCGTCCACGTCCTGGCCAATTTTAGATCGTAGCGCGTTTTTTATTCTGTGTGAAGATATTTCAGTTATTTATACTGACGGTCAAACCATTTGTGTTTAGAAGTTCTCTACGTAAACGAAGTGATTAACAAAGTTATAAAATACCGTACATGTAATGAGGCATTCATATCATTGTTATAATAATTTATTAAAAGGCAAATACTCCTGTACAGTTTATGCAATCTTGTGTCTTATTCTTTTATCAGAATTTCTTTTTGACTTACAGCTTTACGATTTGTTTTGTTGTTATTTGTACCAGGTGGAACAATTGACATTACAGTGCACCAAGTAGTCAGCAGTAGGGCAGTAAAAGAGATCTGTGCAGCTAGTGGGGGTGACTGGGGAGGAACTGTAGTTGACGAAGCCTTTGAAAAATTTTTGATAGACTTAGTTGGGGAAAAGGTCTACAAAGCGTTTAAAAAGTGTGAAACCGAAGACTGGGTAGATCTTTGGCGTGATTTTGAAGTGAAAAAGAGGGCAATTACACCGGAGAAAACTGCTCGAGTTAATATGAAATTCCCATTGTCACTCTGCAGCACATTTGAGGGGATTACAAAAAGGAAGCTGGCGGACGCCATAGCCTCTTCAAACTATGCAAACGATATTGAGTTTGGTGGAGACAAACTGAAAATTTCAGCATGTCTCTTTAAAGGCCTCTTTGAAAATTCGATTAAAAAAGCCGTCAGTCATATAAAAGAACTGCTGTGTGACGAAAATGCAAGAAATATAAGGGCAATATTGATGGTCGGTGGTTACTCAGAGTCACCTATGTTACAGAGAGCTATTAAGGATGAATTCCATGCAAAAGAAGTGGTCATCCCAATTGGTGCTTCGAGTACAATTTTGAGAGGAGCATTAGTGTATGGACATAGTCCAATATCTATAACAGAGCGCGTGCTGAAATATACTTACGGCGTGGGATCTACGCAAAAATTCAAGGAAGGCGTTGACCCTGAGCATCTAAAAATCGTTACCGCAACAGGAGTAAGATGTAAAACTTTTAGCAAACATGTTGAAAGGGGTCAAATCGTGAAATGCCTTGAATCACAAGTAGAGAAAGGTTACAGAACTCAACATGAATTTCAGCACAGCATAAGATTTCCCGTGTTTGCTTCTACTCTGACTGAGCTAAGATATACGGATGAATGCACCCAGATTGGTGAAATTACACTTCAGTTACCAGATCCGGAAGAGTTACCAGGCAGGCGTGTAGTAGTTTCCATGACATTCAGCGGTACTGAGGTTCAGGTTAAAGCTGTTGATGAGAAGACAGGCAAAGAAGCCATAGCTTATGCTGACTTTTTAGGCTAGATGCATGGACTGTTTTGATGGTCCCGGATTCCGTTTTATTTTTCTTTTATTTTCATGAATTGTTGTGTCTAATTGCCATTATAATTGTGTTATGGACGCAAAGAAATAAGCCAGCAAAACCATATGTAGAGAACTTTAAAACTGGATGAGGTCAAATTGAATAAACTTAGGTGCAAGATAAACATGGTCATTGATCTTATCAGTTACTTAAAATGGTTTCAAAAACAGTTTCACGAGTACACGTGACATCTAGGAACTGAAATGTCCTTTCAAACCGTATGCAGTGAATCAAACAAAAACGGCATACATAATTGCTTGGTAAACCAACGTTTAAACTGATAAAAGAACGAAGTAATCTCAAATGAATAAATAGAATTATTTTCATTGTTAAAATGTAAAAACTTCATAACCACGTAGTTGAATATTATTGTATTGCAAACATTTTTAGTCACAATTACTCCTTTTTTATTTTTATTTTTATTTTACCCTCACTAACTATTATCTGTTATCTATGTCTCTGCTATTTCTTATTGCAAAGTTCCCTTTAGCATAGTTGCTATTAAATGTGGTATGTTTAACTTTTTTTTCAAAGCAAATACTGCTATCTTGCTTAAGCGTTTTAATCTTGTAATGTGCTCTTTTGTAAATAAAAGAATTAGTCAATTACTTCAATTCTATGTGGAAAGCATAAAAAATGTAGATATAAATGTTTGTAGTTTATTAGATTGTTACAATGTCCAAACCTGATATGTTTATTTACTAACAACACTTACAATATTCCAAGGATATTCGAAATACAGTATTCTAACACCTATGAACTTCGTAGCTTCTACATATTAAGGGTCAATCTCAACACATCAGTTAAAATTTTAAGCTACGCCACACAATCGTTAGGATCACCCAAAAGGTTCTGATTGAATAAGGTCATGTCACTTAAATGGAAATCCAGGAATTGTCTTAGTCCGTCATTTCGCCTGTTTGTCTGTTTGTCCACATTCGTGTCCGCTCCATAACTTAAATACTATTGAGAAAGGTTGTGGCAAGATTTTTCCGTTTACCATGGGGAATATACATTCGACCAAGGGCTGAAAGACACAAGAAGAAATACGCTATACCGGACTGGATCAATGAACGTGGAAGATTTCATGTGTTCTGGAATAAAATCCCAGTCTAGGATGTTCGACAAAATGACCACTCAGAGCTGAAAGAAAAGGCGTTATTATGTTAATGATCCATATGAACCATATATGAAAAGAACGAACATGGACTATACACCTCCCAGATTCTTACTTTAAGATATAGGATAGAATTATGGTGATAAATTTATGTATAATTTGTTTGTTTTTCTTCTGATTCCAACTTCGGACTGCTACAGTGTTGAGCCTTTCCTAAATTAATATTATTGTTCTGGTAAATAAACAGGGATATGTCTTCAACGAAGACAGATTTTCAGAGGTAAAATATCCTTAGTAGAAGTGTGACCAAATATCTTGTAAACAAGTGTCTGGAATCATGAGGATGAGATCAGGCCAGACGAATTATGTCATAGAGGCATACAATGTCATTGACTTATACTATGACAGACTCGTTATCTGGGTTTTCCATTGTGCATCATGAACATTTTAGCTCACCTAAGAACGACACACTTAAGGTGAGCTATTGGGACTGCCCTATGTCCGGCATTTGTTGTCTGTTGTGGGTTGTCATCATTTTGCTTCAAATGATACACTTTACTCCATTGTAAATAAGAGCTAAAAACAGAAAAAAAAATCAAATGACATCTCTTCCGGAAAGGTCTCTGTAGCTCGTTTGAGCACATCGGTTGGTAGACACTTTGTTTCCGATCAATGTCTAGGGAATCCTTTTACCCATTTTCATAAAACTTGGTAGGTAGCTTGTTCATGACCAGTAGATGACTCTGATAGTGTTTTGGGTCATTATGTCAAAGACCAAGGTCACAGTGACCTTCTAAAGCGAAACGGTTTCAGATCAATAACTATAGAATCCTTAAGCCCAGGTTCCTCAAACTTGTTGTGTAGATTGACCATGACCAGTAGATGACCCTTACAGTTTTTCAATTCACTAGGTCAAAGGCCAAGGTCACAGTGACCTTGAAAAGTAAAACGGTTTCCAGTCAATAACTAGAGAACCATTTGGCATTGGCTCCTCAATGCAGGTTGGTCTGTTCTGGAAATGACCCCTATTATCTTTGAGGTCACTAGGTTAAAGGTCAGAGTCACAATGGCCATAAACTATTTAAGAGGAAACAGATTCTGATTGATAATAAGTTGTTGCCTCACAACTTCCTACTGACCCATGCAGTTCCTGTACTCTGTCGGTTCTCCAGTAATTGAACTTTATCCTTTTTTTAAGTGTCACTGACATAATCTACAGTTCCATCATCTGTTTGCCATGGCCAAATAGCTGTTGATATTAGATGATGTTGACATTCTCCATTTAATGTACTGACAAAATTCCCCATCCTTCTATCTTCCCATACTTCTATGGCTGCATCTAGCGATAAGGAGCCAGTGGAGGGGGATGTATATTTTACAAACATCCCTCGTTTGACATTGAGTTGTGGAAGAAAAATTGAAAATCTTCTTGTCTGAAACTGAATGCCCTAGAGAATAGATGTTTTGTAAGTGGCATTGTCTTGTGAATCTCTACCAAGTTTGTTCAAATTATATCTCTTGGGTCAAAATTGGCCATCCCTTGGTATTTGTGTAAAATATAAGATCTTTAAAAATCTTTATTTCAGCAACTGTAAACCTTAGACATTTGTTATGTAGCACTGTATCGTTGGCCTCTACAGAATATATTCATATTACATGTATTTCCTTATGGTCAAACTTAAAATTTAAAAAGATACTTGATTTTTCAAGTTTTCCTTGATTTTGAGTTAGGCTTAAGTCAATTGTTTATAATTCATTTTACAATTTATTTTACAAAGTGCCTTTCCAGCATGCTGTGCTTTTCAGTTTAGTGGACTTGAATCGACGGTCAAACTGTTTTGTCTTGGTCACTACGTTTTTGCTTCTGATGTTTGCTCAACAGCAGGCTAACAGCCAAAGTATTAAGGTTAGCGATCCATAGCCATCATGGCCCTTCAGTCCTGTACAAAAGCCAGAGCTTTAATCTTTCGGTTTCGACTCTAGCACCATTTGCATAGAGGGAGATATAAAGATTATGCAGTTTCAAAAATCTAAATTTCATGATCGAGGTCAAGGCCAAAGTGATTGAAAATAATTATTAAAATGGACAATTGAATTTTAAAAGCACAAATCCTAATAATGACAGTTGTTTTAGATAAAAACGAGTCTCAGAAATTATGAAGGACATTCATAGATTCATGTAGCATACAGTTTTCATTTCAGCTTACCTGAGCACAAATTGCTCATGGTGAGCTTTTGTTCTTTCTCTCTCTCTGTTGGTGCCTGTCATGTATCGTTAACAATTTCTTTAAACAACACCCCTTATGAAGCTTATTACTGAATTTTGACCAAGCTTTACAGAAAAGATCCTTTAGTGGTCCCCTAACAAAGTTGTTCAAATGGCTCTGGTCAGTTGCAACAGTAGGTCACAGGGCCATAAAATGCAAATTTAAAAAATCTTCTTGTCTGAAACTACAGGGCCTAGAGCTTTGATATATCGTATGTAACATTATTTACAGGTCCTCTACCAAATTTGTTCAAATTATGCCTCTTGCCCGCCCTGGGGATCATTGGTTTTCCTTATGTGTATATAGTAAAAATTTAAAAAATTTTCTTCTCTGGAAGTCTAAGGGCTAAGGCTTAGATATTTGGCATAAAACATCATCTAGTGGATCTCTACAAAGTTTGTAGCCCCCAGCTGGGTGGGGGGATAAAAATAGTCCAGCTTCCGTACTGCAGAGGATACAACCCCTCAATGTACCTGCCTCTTGTGTTTTCTCAAGGATTATCTGTCCTTGGTAGGGTATTCTGCGAGACCACATTAGTCCAGCCAAATACTTTCATGTTGAGTATATCTCTGATGTATCCTTGTTGTGTCTAGAGTTAGTTGCCCCTATGATCATTTCCCCTTGTTGGGCTCCGAGGTGGTTGAGGAGCATCAGTGATGAAATTACTCCCTTAATATGGCAAACTCACAAAAAAGTCAGACACGGACTCAGACACGGACTCAGACTCGGAAACGTCCACCATGCCACCAACTGTCTTTTCATGGTTTTTAGTTATTGAATCACTCGAAATAGAAAAACCAACCATCAAACTTTCTCCATTTGTTATAGAAAAACAACTCTCTTCTGTCAACGGCACCCCCAAGTAAAAAAACTTCGGAACAGTACACTTCTTGTAGAATCATCTACCAAACAACAAAGTCTGAACTTTCTTCAACAAAAGTCCTTTTTTAACATCTCAGTGAAAGTTTCTCCTCATAAGACCTTGAACTCATCCAAAGGAGTTATTAGGTGCAGGGATTTATCTCTCTGCGCCTCAATAGCAGAAATTAAAGACAACTTATCGCCACAAAATGTTTCTGACATTAAAAGAATCAAAGACACAGACACGTACATTTTAACATTTTCCACACCAGACCTGTCTCCAAAAGTAAAAATAGGATATGAATTTGTAAAAGTTACTGTCTACATACCAAATCCACTGCGCTGTTTTGATTGCCAGCGGTATGGTCACCACGAAAATCAGTGTAACAAAGATCCTGTCTGTCCAAAGTGTGCATTTGAAGGTCCAGACCATAACAGTAAAAATTGTTCTGGGCCTTACAAATGTTTCAATTGTCAAGAAAGTCATCCTTCGTACTCTCAGGACTGTCCTGTCTGAAAAAAGAAAAAGATATTATCAAAATCAAAACCCTTAATCAAATAAGCTATCCAGATGCAAGGAAAATCTACCATAAGCGACAGTTAGATCAGGAGAAACTAACAAATCATAACAGTTATGAAAATATTACATCAGCCAAATCTCCTACATCTTCAGCAACTCCACACACAACTTCAGTACAACATACATGCAATTGTGAAATTCTTATAAAAAAAAACCTAACAAAATTTCCAAACATTGCAAATGAATTGACTGATCTACTTCTAAAAGAAAATCTCACTGCCTCACAAACTTTGACATCATCTCCACCTGTGCCCTCCCCTTCGACTCCACAAGCGGTAGGGACGCCTGTACTGCCTACACCTGTCTCCAAACCACATACAGCAAAACAATCAGAAACATCGACAAAGACAAATAAATCTCAATCACAACAAAAGAAAAGAAAATTTCAAATAAACAAACTTCTGGGCAGAATTCTCCATCACGTGGGCCTGTGCCGGTTAGAAATCGCTTTCAAACTCTTGTTAATGATGAGGAGGGAATGGATGACGAGGCCCTTGAGGGGAGTGTCTCTGAGTCCGAGGGAGCCTTTGAGTCGGTGTGGGATGATAATGTGAAAAATAAAAAGCTTAAAAAATCCTCTCAGGTGCAAGAACACAGAAGCGAAAAGACAGATAAATGAGGTATTTTATGCAACTGTATTTATCTATGTACTGTCTTATTTCTGATAACATAATGCAGTGGAACTTTCGCGGTATTAAACCTAACTCTGAGGAATTATTATTACTTTTATCTCAGTTCAAAGCAGTAGCAGTTTGTCTCCAAGACACTTTTCTTAAGAGTACTGATACTTTTTCTGTAAAACATTATTCTTCTTATCACAAAACATCAAATTATGGTGACAGAGCTTGTGGAGGAGTTTCAATACTCATCAGCTCAATGCTGTTCCACATAAATTTTCATCTATTGAAACAACTCTCCAGGCACAATCTGTCAGCATCTCCTTACGCAATACGATTACTATATGCTCTCTTTATCTACCACCAAGTCAGCCAATTAACATTGCTGATCTTAACAAACTCATTTTACAACTTACTTCCCCATAATACTTTAAGCATACAATAAAATATTCTCAATTAAAGAGCTTAAACTCGCTCTTAAAAGAGCACACGCCACTGCAACTGGATCAGATAAAGTCAATTACCAATTTCTTAAACATCTTCCTGATTCCACCTTACACTGTTTACTTGACATCTACAATGGCGTCTGGCAAACTGGAATTCTTCCAAAATCTTGGAAAGAAGCCATTATTATTCCTATTCCAAAACCTAATAAAGATTTAACAAATCCTTCCAATTACCGTCCTATAGCTCTGACCAGTTGTCTTTGCAAAACCATGGAAAGAATGGTCAATACCAAGCTTGTTTGGATTCTTGAAAAGAAAAAAACTACTCACCTCCTTTCAGTCAGGCTTTTGAAAGGACAGAAACACATTAGATCATCTAGTTAAATTTGAAACTCTCATAAGAAAAGCTTTTATCAACAAAGGACACTTTGTTTCTGTCTTTTTTTATCTTGAAAGTGCATATGATACTAATTGGAAACATGGCAGTATGCAGGACCTTTATAACTTTGGAATCAGACGTCGCCTTGCTTTTTTATTTCTTCTTTTTTAAAAGACCGTCAGTTCAAAGTTCGTGTTGGTAATACACTATCTGATCCACAAAAACAGGAAATGGGTGTTCCTCAAGGTTGTATCCTTTCTGTGACTGTTTTAAGTGTTAAAATCAACAGTAGCTAGCTAGCTTATATGCTGAAGCAAATGAACCATCTTTATCTTTGAGAAGACAGAAACTTGCTTTGCAGTATTTTTAAACTCAAATCAAATCCAAATAATCCCACTTACAAAACTGTTTTCCATCCTATGTAAACAGATCTTTTTCAAAAAAGAAACAAACGCATTCCTCTATTTAGCTTACGAAACTGTCCATTCCTTGAATGTCTAGACATAGACTTATATGACATAGCAATAACTAAAATACCAAGCACTCCACCATGAACTTTGAAATCACCATAATTTATTTATAATCTTGTTAAAAATAAGAAATATACAACCAGTCTTGAAATATTCAAAATTAAATACAATGAAATCAAACAACAATATCATAATTATGAATACATTTACACAGATGGCTCCAAACAAAACAGCAGTGTAGCTGCTGCAGCTGTAATAGCAGATGAAACTTTTTCTTTTAGTCTTCCTGATAATTCTTCTATCTTTTCAGCTGAACTTAAAGCAACTGGACTAGCTTTGGATTATATTGAAACTAATGATTTTTTTTAGATATCTTATTTTCACTGACTCTTTATCAGCTATACAAGCCCTTGATCATGAAAATACTGACAATCCTCTTGTTGTTGATCTGTTACAACAGCTTCCTCATCTTCTTCAGGATTCTGAGATAATATTTTGTTGTCTCCCTATTGGAATTCAGGGCAATGAGGCAGCCGATAAAGCTGCCAAAACAGCTCTAACTACTGAGGTTTTACCTTTCTGTGTTCCGTACAGTGATTTTAAACCCATTGTCAATAGTTTTATACAAAAAGTCTGGCAGATAAATGAGGTATTTTATGCACAAGGGAAGATCCTATGAATCAAACAAATAAATTGTTTTCTGTTAAACCAGTCCTAGGAGAGTGACTCTTATCTTCTAGGCCATCACGCAGAGAAGAAATTGTCCTTTGTCGTCTTACTCATTCTCATCTTTTGAAAGGGGAACCAGTCCCACAGTGTGTTCCTTGTTTTACAGACGTTACAGTTAAACACATTTTTATTGACTGTGTGGACTTTGCTCCAATACGAAATAAATATTTCAATGTACAAAACATGCATGAACTGTTTAATTCTGTTCGGCCAGACTTAATTTTTAAAAGATATCAACATTTTTAACAAGATATAATCATTTTATTTTTTACATAAAGACCTTTTAACTACATCATATTTTACATACTATCGACAACTTTTAAACTTTACATCATTGCAACTTTTTAACAAAGTGGTCTTCTTTTTTTATACAGTATTATTTGCGCCCAAAATGACCTTAGTTGTCATTCATTCATTCATTCTTCCATGATTGTTCAAATTATGGTCTTCAGTTCAAAAGCCCTGCTCTGGGGGCCATGGGTTTTCTTTACCTTTATATAACAAAACCGTCAAAAATCTTCTTCTCTGAAACCCCAAAGGCTAGAGCTAAGATATTTAGCATGAAACATTGTCTAATGAATCTCTGCCAATATTGTTCAAATTATGCCCCTTGGGTCAAAATTGGCCCTGCCCCAGGAAGTCATGTATTTTACTTATATGTATATAGTGAAACCATCAAAAATCTTCTTCTCTAAAACCCTTAGGGCTAGAACTTAAATATTTGGCATGAAACCTTTACCAAGATTGTTAGAATTATTGCTCTCAAGTCAAAATTGACCCCGCCCCGAAGGGTCATTGGACCTTCAAGGTCCAGCTATTAAATTTTGTTAAAATTGCCATAACGTTGTTATTAATGGACAGATTTGATTCATACTGGGACAAAACAACACCGAGAACAAAACAGACAAGTTGAATAATTCAAATTTGACCTTGACCTTTAAATGACCCTGACGTGATAAAATTGGCTATACTTTTGCTATTGACCTTCAAAGTTAAATTACTGCATATTGCTGAAATTGGCCATAACTTTATTGTTAATGGGTGGATTTGATATTAATAATTCTAAATGATGTTGCCTTTTGAAAACCCTTCACCATAATGTGCATCCTCCGATGTGTTTGCCTTTGGAAATAGGAAAAAGTCGACTTGCGGTGGCTCTTCTTCAAATTCTTGTGATAAACACTTTCATTAGCTTAGAGCATTTTACACCAATACCATTCTGACCTCAGGTGAGCGACCTGGGGCCAATATGCCCCCTGTTTATTGAATTAAAGTGTTACGATAATTATGTCTCCCCACGAACGTGGGATGGGAGACATATTGTTTTTGTCTTTTCCGTCTGTCTGTCGGTCAGTCGGTAGGTCTGTAAACTTCAAAGATTTTCTGCGCTTCTTCTCCATAGCCACTGGTTGGATTTCAATGGTACTTGCTTTTATTTGATTTATTGGTACCAAGCCTACTTGAGCATTTCATCGGATTTTCCGGTTCAGTGATTTTCAGCGAAGTTATGGACCTTGATTTGTAAAAATTAGAACACGTATGGGGCATTTCTCCCTATCCTATCGGCCGATTTTGAATGCTTCACAGGAATGATTTTTAGCAAGTGTAGTAACATGTATTAGTCGGTTGATTTTTAGCGAAGTTGTTGCCCTATTTTCGCCCAAATTTGAATACAAATTAGGCATATCTCCGCAGGCGCTAATCAGATTTTTTGGAAACTTCACGGGAATGATTAAGATTAATGATGCATAAATTCTTCGTGTTCCGATTGGATGATTTATAAAGAAGTTACGGCCCTTGATTTGTCCAGAAAATGAAAACATGGGTATAATCTCCATAACTGCTGGTTTGATTTTGACGAAACTTCACAGCAATGGTCATCAATGGTAGGATACTACGTCATCGCGCTCCTGTTTTATGCTCTCTCACGGACCATTTTATTTTGTCAACATTCCGTTGCTTGAAAGATAAAATGGTCTTTTCCAATTAGAAATCTGTAGAATTGCAAAATATCATGTTGTGCACTGGAGATTGGTTGGTGTGCATTGTATTTACGTAAAGAATTTTTATAATATAAAATTCTAGTTCAGGCCTGAAAACGGGTGAAATATTTTTTCTGCATGCATTCTGAAAGAAAACGTTCACCCGTTTACAGGTCTAAACTAGAATTTTACATTAAAAAAAATTCTTTACGTACTTCAATACAAAGCACATCAGCCAATCTTCGGTGCACATTATTTTTTGTAACTCTACAGATTTCTTATTGAAAAAAATCAGCATATCTGTCACTAAAATGGGCCAGCAAGTCAGATAGATGGGTAAAAGATTGCACTGTATTGCTTTGAAATACCATTTTTGAATCTTTACATTCTTACAACATTGTCAAGAGAATATATAAGGGAACAGTGTTACAGACTTTGGGAGAATTAATAAATATATACTGGTAACTTTGACATACTTCTTTCTTATACCATCTGAGTGAGTATGACTGAACAAAGATTCTATTAGACTGAAGCATAACTGAAATAGAAGCAAACACAGACAAGCTTCTACAGGACTTATGATATTTTAAGAAAAATCTCATGATGCCGGCAACTTAATATAGCGAGCAACTCAGTATGGCAGTCGATTTTCATGGTCCCAATTGTTTCCTCACATAAATCAGTGTCTGCCAAATTAAAAAAAATTGGCAACTCACTACAGCGAATTGCAACCAGAAGGTTGGTTTTCAAAGCTGACTGCCTGTTAAAATATAACTTGCTACTACAACTAGGGTGAAATTGTGAAAAACAATCCCATAAAGTGGCAGTCCTTACACGATAACTGTAATTATTATACATGTACGTATTTTATGACAACCGTATGCAAAAAGAAGGCATTTAATTGCTGACAACCAGTGTTTCTCACATTAATTTTTTGATAACAGTAGGGATTAGTCACACCTTAACAGGCCCACTTTTTGTCAGTTAGTAGATTATAGATAATTAGCACATGGTAGATATATGATCAGCTCAATTTATAGTAAAGATTGTTAGTTATCTGTTTTACCAGCAACTACAATTAACTTAAAATATATAAGGTATGTATCAAATTATCAGTGTAAGTAAAAACTGTAAGGCACTGTCTCTTAAAGAGATTTTTTTAATTAACAAGACACAGTCTTGAATACTTTTTTATGCCCCCGCCATGATAATGAGTATAGTGTTTACCCTGTCGGCGTGTGTGTGTGGGCACATACAATAGATGTTCATGTCTGGCTCATAACTTTGTTGGATTTCGAAATAATTGGGCATAAGTGATCATCATATGAAGTCGACATGTCACGTGCAAGAAACATGTTGCTCGCTCAAAGGTCAAGGTCACAGTGGACACTTAAAGTTGGGCTTATTTAAAACTTACTCAACAATAATTCACACTGAACAAATTCCACATGTAAATGCAGGCTATGAAAAGATGAGACAGTGCACTGACAATAATAGTGCTGCTGAGTCGTACCATACTTAAAAGCTGATATAAAAAATACCAGGGTCAACGAAAATCAATGACACCAACTTCAAATTAAGACCACTTTGCTTTAGCCCCTTTAGTGGTCTTAATATTGATTTTTTACTGTGATTACCAGTACCAAAAATAAAGGGTAAAGAAACAGACCACCACTGAACAATAATTTCTTTAAAGAATTAAACTGTTACAGTGGAAAGTGAATTAAACAAGTTGCAGTGGAATAAATTTAGGGTCTGTTATGAAAACATCATAGTATTACAGCGCTTCAATTCTTTTTGCTAGGAATCAGAGAAGTGATACAATGAAAAGTTCAATTTTATGGAAGAAAGATATTATAAGGTCAGTCACCAATTTCGTGAATTCTGTTTTGGCTGTATATACAATATATATTTACAGTTAGAAATTTCTGCAGTCAGCTAAATCTTTATTGTATATTTATTCTGAGTGATGAAAATTAAGGGTACTGATTGTTTTCCTTTTATCTTTCTAGTTGTTGCTTGGCAACAGGTCTGGGAACATTCGTTTGTTTGATTTGAAAGAAATGAAGTCATTTTATGAGGCTGCTGGAGATCCAAGTTTTTCAATGCAAGAAATTTTCTTCAGTATGATATTCATATTAAAGAACCCCTGATTTTGGGGCTTTAGAATTTATAGTTTCTTTAGTATATAAAGTCTAAGTAATATTTCGTATTTGTTAAAGGGGCATATTATGTTATGGTCCTAGGCGCCCGTCCGTCGGTCCGCTAGCAATTTGGTTTCTGGAGAATAACTTGAGAACCGTTTGGCCTACAGTCTTTAAACTTCATATAATGATTGCCCACATTGATTGCATGACCCCTGTTTATTTTGGAGTCAGTAGCTCAAAGGTCAAGGTCACAGTGATCTTAACAATGAAAACCATTTCTGCCATGTAACTTGACAATCATTTGTTATAGAGACTTCAAACTACATATCATGATTGCACACATCAAGTGGATGATCCCTATTTATTTTGGAGTCAGTATGTCAAAGGTCAAAGTCTCAGTGACCTAAATGTTTGGCATTATTTACACTCTATAACTTGACAACCATTTGTCATAGAGACTTCAAAATTCATATAAATTTTTGAATGGTTGCACACATTGAGTGAATGACCCCCTACTGATTTGTGGGTCAGTAGGTCAAAGTTCAAGGTCACAGTGACCTAAGCACTGAAAACTATTTCTGCTGTAAAACTTTATAACCATTTGTCATATAGACTTCAAACTTTATGATGATTGATTACATTGAGAAAATGACCTCCATACATCTTATGATCAGTAGGTCAGATGTCAAACTCACAATGACCTAAACACTGAAAAGCATTTCTGCTGTATAACTTGGCAACTACATCATGTACTTTCCATACAGACTTCAAACTTCTTAGGATTGCCATCATTAATTATATGACCCCTATAATGTTCGGGATATATACATAAAAGGTCAAGGTGACAATCAACTAAACAATCAATATTTCTGCACTATAACTTGATAACCATGCATCACAGCATGAACATCATAACTTCTAAAAGACTGACATTTATACAAATTATAAAAACCTAAAAATTCAGATATGATAATGATCAATGAAACTCTAAAATGATAAAATGTTTAAAAGCAAAATACTATAAATCAAAAGCAAAAACTTCAAAATTTAAAGCAGGTTGTTTAATTCCAAAGCCTAAGGTTTCCCCCTTATATCACAAATGCATTATACTTAGAAAGAACACCCTTCATGCATGTAGTGCTCCTCCCAGTGGTGCTCTTGTTATAAATTGTTGGAAAATAATGGAAATGAATGTCTAGACTGTTTCAATAACAAGATTCTCTTCTATAATTTCAATGTATCAGTTTTGGTTCTGGCTGTTTATTCATACAGTTTAGGGACTATTAAGAATTTTGGAAAAAAATAGTCATAAGATAAAATTTTTGTTTTGGTTTTATTACAGGATAATAACCCTGTGCTCTAACCCAGCAGGGTATATGTTTGCCTGCTCTGCAACCTCTGCACAGGGAAGGTCAGGTTCTATAGGGCCAGACATGGGTCCCAGTAGGGGTTACAAGAATGGAAAACTGACATTGTGGGACCTAAAGACAATGAGGACAGATGTATGGAAAATAACTTACTGCTTATTTCGGAAAAAAATTCTGCTAGATTTAATTGGTAGCAAATTCATTTTAATACATAATCTGAAATCATAGATAATAGAAGAATTAAAACTCATATGATACCCAGTTGAGCTAATTGTTTGAGGGTAGTATCTCTGCTCTGGTGAAATACATATGTAAGGGGTAGGTGAAGTACCCTAATGATGGAGAACTCTTGTGACAGGATTTTTGTTGTAATGTTTTTTTACAACACAAGAATAAAATAACTCCTAGAAAGTCTTCAAATATCGATTGGTAAAAGCTTGTGGTGTAAAAGCTACAACATTCTTTGATTGAGTAAGGATATTTGATATCTTTCGCTACAATGTTTTGGTATTATTTCAAATAGGTTCCATGGACATTACACTGTTTATTACCATACTTTTAATGCACATTTGATTCTCAGAAATTTGTCAAAATTGAATTAGGTAGTCTGTTTTTGAAATGATATTTCTGTACTCAGGCTACCTCTACAGCTTTTGTATATTAGTGCTGGGTAAATCTATGAAAACAAATTGTAGAACACTGGTTATATTTTTACCTTACAGAGAACTCTACCCCTGGAGCCAGGCCCTGTGTGTATCACCAGCTGTTCATTTAACCATAATGGCCAGTTGTTAATTACAGGAGGGGTTGATGGTTGTATCCGACTTTATGGTAAGTACAAATATTTTAGGCACACTTTTTGGGTGCCCTGAAAACTGGGATATGACCCAAAATAGAAGAGACTGCAATTAGCATTCAACCTCAGTACAATCAAATAAAAACCAAGAAACAAACAAAACATTTCAGCTGAAAATGAAGAGGTTTTCCCTTGCATTTGATTGTAATTTAACTACACGTATCTCTTTTGAAACATACAAGGAGCTTTTTTTTCTTACACAGATGTGAGTCAGCAGAAATGTATTACCCAGTGGCAGGCCCATAATGGAGACATCAGGAATGTTTTATTCTCTGCTGACTACAACTCCTGTTTTAGTCTTGGAAATGATGTTAAGGTAGGAGGTTTATAAGGAGTATATTGTAAAGGGAGTAGAGACGAGGGTCACATAAACTTTGCAAATTCAGAAAGACTTTGATTGTATGTGACATTTGTTAACAGATATGAATGTTCCTGAATAGTGTAACCAGCCATTGTGACATAATATTTTTATTTTAAGACTAGTCCTTTCAAAAAGCCTGTTTGTGTAAGGGAATAAAATTTAGATGGCACAGTCTTAAGTTGTCAGGTATCACTTAGTTTAATACTAAAGGCCAAGTCTGAAATCTTCTCTGAGACAGATAGCATTGTGTTCAGCCTTGCACACAGCTCTGTGTTTTTAACTTCATAACCTCTCTCGTTCAGGGCAATTTTGCTTGTACTTCAAAGGTAGAAAATACCCTGTATCTGAAAAAAGCAAAAGGACATTTTTTAAAGCAAGTATAATTTTATTCTAGATGACTGAATGGAGTATGCACATGACAGCTAACAAGCTACGAGATTTACCAATCCATCATGGAGCTGTGCCAAACTTTGCTCCACTAGAGCTAGGGGCTCGTGCTAAAGAAGTCCCAACTGGCAAACTTTTGGCTCTGGATTCTGATGGGAATTATCTGATGACTTGTAATGATGCAAGTGCAGAAATATACAGGGTTGGTACTAAGTTCATGAAAAAAAAAAGATTTTGAAAAAGTTTTATTTTGCAAAAGGATTTTAAATCAAATTTTGGGTGAAAAAATGAACAAAATTAATTGAAGTCATATGTCAGCTGGGCTTGTTAGTATTGGAGGAACTGTTGCAGCATTTATGGGAATGATTATATGCAGGTACACTGTAGTCCATATCAGAGTTACTTTCATTGATTATAATCTTTGCAGTTTGGTCTGAATATAGGGGTAACAAAGCAGCAACAAAGACTATGATTCTCATTCGAAGGAGACGGTTGAGAGTTCTTAAGTTCTGTTTAGATGTCGTAGAAAATTTACTGTCTGTATTTTTCACTTTTTTTAATTAAACAGTTTATTTGCAGATTGTTTTTAAAATCTACAAATATTTCAGATTCATGTTTCAAAATCTGAAATAACTACAAAATGGAAACATCTTTGAGTAAGTTTTCAGAATTATAATTTGAAACAAATCAGCTGGTGATTTGACATTTATGTATAAGTGAGGTTTTTAGGAAATGAAAACATCTTTTTACTTATATGACTCCTGTTGTTTTTCAGCTTATCAAAGATGACCCAGGACTTGTGTACATGATGGATTTGAGAGGTCATAGGTCATCTCTCATGACAACTGTAGACTGGTCTCCCAGTATAGACACAAAAATTTGTTTGACTGGTTACCTGGATGGAAAAGTTATTGTATCTACCCTGTTGTCACAGTAACATTGAATGACATATTTTACTGTTTTTCATTCCATAAATAAATTATGCTGGATGTATTTGAAATGTCCTGTCACTGAGAAGAAAAAAATGCTGTTATAAGAAAAAATAATTTACCACATGTAAATTTTTATGCCTAAAATGCACCAAAATGAGCCATTTACTCCACCTTTTTAGAAAGTTTCTTTGGGAGGCCCCAAACCCCCCTACGGAGTCTCCCCCTTCCGTACCTTCCCCAAGCCCCCAGTCAGAAATTTGGATCCGTCTCTGAAATCTATACCAAAGTCAGACATGTAATACAATTAACAGTGTTACTTTTAGCCAAAATATGTGGCGATATTTGACCCCTTTCCCGAACTGTCGGCGTATATATTTTTCCCCAAGAAACGGCAAAAAATCCTCGTCGGCAAGAGAAAAAATATGCGAACTTTTGATGGTTGATAGCATTTCTTTTGACTGCCTGTGCACTCAGTTATGCTTCACGATATTTACTTTACGTTTTATGTCAATTACAGCAAATACTAAGTTCATAAAACATGAAGCAGTGAGTAAAAATCTCGGATAAATTCCGTTTGTCATATTTTTCCGCGACATCGTATTTTAGTATTTATAGAAAACAGAGTCTTTGAGACTCTTTACAAGGCAAACTTACAACTTAATTAACTTACAGTTAATTTATTAAGATCAGTGGTCATAATTTGATTATAAGTACCAGGTTGCATCTAAGTAAATATAAACATACAAAGTCTTAACTCTGCATAATTTCTAACCTGCCTAAAATAGTCAGTGTTGATTTTGGCCAGTAATAAGTTGAAACCTAAATCAGGGAAAAGAAACTAAGGCCTTGTTCACATGCAATTACAAGTTTTTGTTTGTTTGTTTTTTGGTCTGTTTTTTTTTGTGTGTGAGGAATACGAATGACGGTCATAATGATAGTTCCGATTGGCCCACCCAATGGACACTGACCCCCTTCCCCAAAAACTGTAAAAAACAACAACAGATTAATAAGAATATTATAAACATTGTTTTAACCTGAATTTAAAGAGGTTTGTAAATGTTACTTTGACACTTTAAAATTTCAGTCTGACCCTTGAGAATCTCAGTTTGACCCTTGAAAGTTTTATCTGATGGGTCATTGACCCTTGAGTTTCAGAGTCTACCGAAAACCCTGGATTTAATAATTTTTTTTGGATTTACCACATTCTGCCTCAAGAGCCACTCAAAGAGCTGGTTTACAAGTCAGTATAATTCATGTAGGTTTGGTTGGATAGCAATATAAGAATTTCAAGGGGGGATGCTCAACACATTTTTCACTGACTCTGTTACCAGACAAATTTTTATTTGTTCTTTTCAAAACTGTTAGTATAACCACTGTCAATTTCCACATTTCACACAGAACAGGGGTTTGGTTGGATAGCAATATAAGTCGGTTCAAAAGCGCTGGGAGTTTATGTTAATTTTGTTTACTGTCTTGCCGACTCAAAATAAAGCTTATCTTATCTTAGGGGTATGTCATAATATTAGGGCTCCCATACTAGCGTTTAGAAATTAAACTTGCAGACATACACAGAATGCAGCCCTTTTTTCTGAATCACTTACTGAAATATGGCATCATCACCAATGTACCTATACTTTTTTGTCTTTGTACTAATTTTTTTAAACAGAACATTGCTTCTTTTCGTTTTTAATAATTTTAAAAAAATTGGGGTCGCGAAAATACGTGACAATTTGATTTTTGTTTTTGTTTTCTTCAGAAATATACATAATTTTGGTTGTTCTGTATTAAATTGTGTGGGAGTACATACTTTTTAGCTCACCTGAGCCTTTGAGTCATCGTGAGCTATTGTGACCGGACTTTCTCCGTCGTCCGTCAACAATTTCATTCAAACGACATCTCCTCTAAAACCTCTGGGCCAAATTTGATGAAACTTGCCTGGGTAGTTCCTTGCATGAAGCTCTATCAAAGTTGTTCAAAGAATTCAATTCCATCAAGAACTCTGGTTGCTATGGCAAGTTAAAGGAAAAACTTTGAAAATCTTCTTGTCTAAAACAAGAAGGCCCTGAGCTTTAAGATTTGGTATGTAGCATTTTCTAGTGGACCTCTATCAATTTGTTCAAATTATACCCCTGGGGTCAAATTTGGCTCCGCCCCGGGCGTCAATAGATTTTACATAGGTTTATGTAGTGAAACTTAAAAAAACTTCTTGTCTGAAACCACAGGGCCCTGAGATTTAAGATTTGGTGTGTAGCATTGTCTTATTGACCTCTACCAAGTTTGTTTCAATTTTACCCCTTGGGTCAAATTTGGCCCCGCCCCGGGTGTCAAATTATTTCACATAGGGAAAACTTTGAAAATCTTCTTGTCTGAAACCACAAAAACCTAAGCCTTAAGATTTGGTATGTAGCATTGGCTGGTGGACCTCTACCAACTTTGTTCAAATTATACAACTGGGGTCAAATTCGGCCCTGCCCCGGGGGTCAATGGATTTTACCTAGGCTTATATAGTGAAACTTTAAAAATCTTATTGTCTGAAACCACAAGGTCCAGAGCCTTAAGATTTGGTACGTAGCATTGTCGTGTGGACCTCTACCAAGTTTGTTCAAATTATGCCTCTGGGGTCAAATATGGCCCCTACCCAGGGGTCATTTGATTTTACAAAGGCTTATATAGTAAAACTTTAAACATCTTCTTGTCTGAAACCACAAGGTCCTGAGATCTAAGATTTTGTATGAAACAAGCTTTATCAAGCTTTTTCGAATTATTAAGTTAGATTAAAGGTCACCAAGGCTAAAAATAGGTTTATATACTGTACCTCATAGAGCCTTCATGTAAAGACCAATATCTTTGATATTCGGTATATAGGATCCTTGCATGGACCTCTTCCCATGGGTAGGGTTTTAGGTCACTTGGTCAAGGTCAAGGTCACCATAGCTTATGATAGATATTTCTAGCCTTTATTTATTGACTGATATTTTACATATTTACATATTTATATTTACATTACTTACATATTTTCAATTAAAACATGAAATACTGCTTAACTGCAAACCTACAGCCAAAATACTCAGGTGAGCGATCTCTTGTATACATTACACATATGGAGTATTTTTAAGAATTTTGAAAATTATGTAATTTACATCAGCCATCATTTAAAGTCCTGTCAGCACTTTGATTCTGCATCATATTCACCTAGTTTTGAACTATCCAGAAAGTATAGATTTGGCTATTATACCATAAACCTTTATATAACTGAAAAGATATTTTATATTACTTACATAATGTATTCAGAAGTCTTCTCTAGCATAACAATGTTTTTAGTGAAGATGGAAAGTGCTTAAATATTTTGAAAAAAAAATGATATTCATCACAAACATAAATCTCATTATTTTGAAAGATTTTGACAAATAAATTTAACTGAGTTCGCTGACAGTTTTTACATGGCATATAATTGTTTTGGATCCCAGCTATATAAATAGATTTTCACAAGTTGAACATTTACTTCCATGAGGGTGGAAGCATTGCTCTGATTAGCTGATGGATAGGTCTGGGAAGGTGATCTTCTATAGGTCGTCCTCAGATCCTAATAGCATAGCGATGTTGAGGATATGATTTTAATCAGATTGAAATCAGCTCTTAAATGCTATGCAGTGGAGTTTTTGATGGCACAAATTCATTGGATAATAAATCAATAACACAGCTTCAGGAGTATTATTAACGTGTTGCTTTGTAGGTATTTTTAAAGCATATGTGATGTATAAACAGAGTGCTTACCACTTTCCATAAAAATAGAAATTACTTAAGCACTTTTCAAACACTTTTTGCATTTTTGGTGCAAAATAAATCGCCCCCGGGGGCATTTAAACAGGGGTATATGGTATCCAAACTATCTTAAAACATATAAGGGCCTGAACATTTATGTTAAAAGTTTACAAAAACTATTGAAAAGTATTGTTCTACTTGAAAAGATGATACTTGTGATTAAGTTATTGTAAGGTACATTGTATTATTCTTAACTTCCTTTTGTCTTTCATCATTCTTTATAATGCACAGTATGTACTGGTTTTGTGTATAATGCCTCTTTATGAATAAATCAGTGAATCACCAGTCTGTGTATCCAATTATCTTATGGCCAGCCCCGTTTGATAAGTCACATTTAGACACTTTTGTGATCCAGTATATATAAGAAGAAACCAAAATGTATCATATAAGAAATTAAATTATACAGACAACAAAAATATCAATCACATAGATTGTTTTTAAGAACTTTCTAGTTTCTTAACTGACCCCCAGCAGAGGTTATTTTAGGTTGTGGTAGATTGTGCAAGACACAGAAAGCATCCCATTACAGAGATACCCATGGTTCTTTTCCATGCTAAGTGTAAAGCACTAATACAAGGGACCTGGGTTTAACGTCACATCTGAAAGACTAAATAATGATAGTGGAGGAGTGGGAGACTGAACTCATGACCCGTGGATTACCAATTCAGTGCATTAGCATTGGACCACTGATCTGCTTCTTGCTTGAATAGTCTTGTCATTTCACTTCTATAGCTCAGATAGCTTTTGAGGGAACAGAATGCAGTCTGTAATAAAAATCAAGAAGTTAAAAATTGCTTTATCACATAAAAAGACTGGCTGAGTGTTTTATGAGGGTCACAAAACAGTCTTGATCAAGTTTATAAAATCTGGATAATGATGCAGAAGACATTAGCTTTTTTTCCCTTTGATTATACAAGGACTACTTGTCTTCTTCAGGGACTCTAGCAACAAGTTTACTCCACCAGAGGCTGCTTGTGAGTCAAGCATCATCACAGTTACAGAGAGGAAGTACAGGTTCTCCTCTACAGAGGTCTCTCACACACTGGGCATACCATGCTCAGTCAAAGACTGCAACATATTCTGTACAGAAATCATGGTAAGTTAGTGAACATCAAAAAGGAGTATAGGCATTGTAGTGTAGGCATAAGATTGCATATTCATTTATGTCCAAGTACTCCAGGAAACAGCAATTGTTATATGGTAAGAGAAACTGCAAGAAATATAGATTACAGATTACAAAGTTTATAACATTTTTAACATCCAGTTTGTACAATGCTCTAGATCTAGTTTCAAAAAGTTGATGATTAAATACATCTTAAACGGAAATTAATTGTTAAACTAAAACTAAAATCATCTGCTGTTATATTTGTTAAAAGCTTTAAGATATTCTTTACCAGTTATAATTTCTCTTTTATTTGCAGTTCACTGCTTCAGATTTGCCAGCCATTTGTAAATAGTGTAAGAACAGCCGTGAGATACAGTTTAAGGCAGGGAAAACCGAAAACTGTCAAATCTGTTGTGGCAAGATTTTTCCGTTTACCATGGGGAATATACATTCGACCAAGGGCTGGAAGACACAAGAAGAAATATGCTAAACCAGACTGGATCAATGAACGTGGAAGATACCATGTGTTCTGTAATAAAACCCAGTCTAGGATGTTTGACAAAATGACCACTCAGAGCTGGAAGAAAAGACGATATTATGTTAATGATCCTTATGAACCTTATATGAAAAGAACAAACATGGACTATACACCTCCCAAATTCTTACCTTAAGATATAGAATAAAATTACAGAGACAAATTTATGTTCTTTTTTATTTCAGTTCTGATTCCATCTTTGCCCTGCTACAGTTTTGAGACTGTCTTAGATTAATATTATTATACTGGTAAATAAAACATAGGGATATGTCTTGGAGAATGATTTTCAGAAACGAATATTGCACCCTTCAGTGAAAACCAGACTAAACATCAGTATCTAAAATCTTGAGGGGGAAGACAAAAACACATGTCATAGAAGCAAACAATACCATTAACTTTGGCCTTTGGCTGACATTGAAACTTAAAAGTGAACTCTTTACAAAGAAAAAAAAAACTGAATTTACACTTCAACATTTTACATTGAAGTACAAAATGTATTCTAAGGAGTCGTGTGTTTAGTCACAATGCTGTATTTGAAGAATTTAACTATTTTCAGAAACAGTATTGACTCTATTTTTTTGCACTGATTTGTATAACTAGTACCTGAGTCATCTGAAAAATGATTGTGTTGAATTTGAACAAGGTGTTACAGTTGTTTTTGCTTTGTATTAACCTGTTTTTACTAATAAAATAAAGCTTAATGGTTTATTTTCATAATGTATGACTGTTGAGATTTTTATATGCCGGAATGGGCATATTATGTTATGGTCCTGGGCGTCCATCTGTCAGTCCGTTCGTTAGCAGTTTGGTTTCCAGAGGATAACTTGAATAACTCTTTGGCCTACAGTCTTTTAACTTCATGTGAATATTGCCCACATTGAATGAATGACCCCTATTGATTTTGGAGTCAGTAGCTCAAAGGTCAAGGTCACAGAGACCTTAACATTGTAAACCATTTCGGCCATGTGACTTGACAATCATTTGTTCTAGAGACTTCAGACTTTGTATCGTGGTTGCACACATTCAGTGGATGACCCCTATACATTTTGGGGTCAGTATGGCAAAGGTCAAGGTCACAGTAATCTAAATGTTTAGAATCATTTACACTCTGTTACTTGACAAGCATTTGTCATAGAAATTTCAAAATTCATCTAATGGTCACACACATTGAGTGAATAACCCCTATTAATTTTGGGGTCAGTAGGTCAAAGGTCAAGGTCACAGTAACCTAAGCACTGAAAACTATTGCTATTGTAAAACTTTATAACCATTTGTCATACAGACTTCAAACTTCATATGATGATTTATTACATTGAGGAAGAGACCCCGTACATCTGAGGATCAGTAGGGCAGATGTCAAGGTCACAATGACCTAAACACTGAAAAGCATTTCTGCTATATACCTTGGCAGCTACTTTCCATACAGACTTCAAACTTCTTATGATGATTGCCATCATTGATTGCATGACACCTTTACTGTTCGGGATAAGTACCTAAAAGGTCAAGGTGAAAATCAATTAAACAATCAATATTTCTGCGCTATAACTTGATAACCATGCATCACAGCATGAACATCATAACTTCTGAAAGACTGACATTTATACAAATTATAAAACTTAAATTCAGATATGATAAAGATCTATAAAACTAAAATTAAAATGATAAAATGTTAAAAATCAAAATATTATAAATCAAAAACAAAAAATTCAAAATTTAAAGCAAACCATTTAATTCCAAAGCCTAAGGTTTCCTCCCTTATATCACAAATGCATCGTACTTAGAAAAAACACCCTTTGGGCATGTAATGCTCTGCCCCGAAGTGCTCTTGTTATTTCAAGGGTCTTGGCTACGTTCCTAGTACCTGTGCATAGAGAGAGGTAGACAGAAAATGCGCTTGCAAAAATCTTGACTTTGTAGCAAAGGTCAGGGTCTCACTGAGTGAAAATGGTTAAGACAATTTAAGTAAGATTTACTTTCAAAGTCGAGATAACAAACAAATAACAAAGGCTCTGATGAGCTTTATGCGCCGAATTACGGATAAGACAAACATTCATCAGTCAAGAATCAGTTAAAATACAAAAAGGAGAAGTACATAAGAGTGAGAGAAAATTCTTCTAACTACAGGGATCTCGAGCTGTATTTAGTAGAATGGGGTAAATCAAATACCTTCATTTTCCTTAACGCTGTAAATAGTCAAATATTTCAGTTGCGTGCAAAATTACGCTCAAAACTGTGATTAACTGCATTGATAAAACAGAACCTATATGTGTGTCTAATTTTATTAAAACAGAATATTTAAGGTCTTTGGTTAAAATGAAGTGGGAAATTACATATTTTACATTTTGCTCTGTTTAGTAACTTAATACAATGATTCATACGGACAGAAATTGGTGTGATAACAAAGCCATCATTATCTCTTTCCACAAGTAATATTCTAATTGTAAAGTTATGAACATATCAAATGATTAGACTTGATAAATAGCGTTGAGATACGCGATGTTTTTATTGGTAACAAGTGGTATTTGTCCAACTTCCTTGAAAGTCAAAATAATATTTCTTCCTGGTTGGGAAGTACAGTTTTACCTCTCGACATAACAGGATCAGACAATTACCATGGTAAGTACCACATTCTGTCAATTTGTACTTTGACATGCCTACTGTTTTAAATGATGAGCAATTCTAAGTATAGTTTTCCTGTGCTCGAGTGCGGATGGGTGAAATATTCGTTTTGGATTAGGAAAGATAAACGGAAAGACCTCAACACCGTTGTTTCATGTACTTTGGGAAAATTGTCTCTCATTTCGAGCTGACAAACTATTGATACAATTAGTCAAAGTAAAGGAAAATAGGAAAATTTTACGTGTACGCTAATTATGTGTATACCGTTGAATATAATGGCCAGTTGACGACAGTTCAAAACATGTCTGAAGGCAAGAAGACTATGGGGGACGTTGCACATAAGATGATTTATTCATAAGTTTAAAAAAAACATCGGTTTGAACACAAGATGTTGACTTACTCACCGATTCATTTTCTGTGTCATGTCATAATTCAGTGACTAATTTATGAAAACGATGAATTAGGTAAATGGAATTTGTAAAGTTGAACTATCAAAATTATTAGCAAAGAGTAGAAGGGCACAGTTCTGTTACAAGATCGTTACTAATCTTAGTGCCGATAGTTATTCCATTTAATTAACTTAAGCTCATCTGAACACACTGTGCCCAGGGTGAGCTTTTTCGATTGCCCCATGTCCGTCGAGCGTGAGCGTTTCGTCCGTCTTCAACAATTTACTTTAAACAACATCTCCTCCCAAACCAACGTCAAAGTTGATGTTCCGTTCATAAAGCTCTACCAAAGCAGTTTAAAAAAATCATTCCATAAAGAACCTATGTTGATAAGCAATGAGGATGAAGATCTCTGCAAGGCTGAGATATTTGAAATTTGATGTATAGCATTATCTAGTGGAACTGTATCATTTCAAGGTTGTTCAAATATTTTGGGGTCACTGTTGCTCGCTTCACCACTCCATTTGGGTTTTACAAAGAAATATATATGAAAAATAACATACTGACAAACTCTTTAAAAAAAAAACTCGTTAAAAGACATGAGTCTATAACTTCTGGGATTTATATCGAAGCATTGCCCAAGCTGACCTCTACTAGTATTGTTAAAATTATGCCCCTTGTTTAGTTCTTTATTTTGACGATAAATCTATTACAGGGCATAGTCAGGTGAGGGCTTTGGAGCTATTATGGTCCTCTTATTTTTTAATTAATTTCTTGCGTATGTTTTAGTTGGAGTTAATAAGTAGATACATCATTCATTTACACACAAGTAGCATGAGCACAAATCAAACATGTTAATAGTTGCATTTCTCTCACTGTTAACATTCTTAAATTACGTTTTAATTTTCTAGTTGTATTTAGATTTCTGTATTCAGTATTGCTTTAACGGGATCTGTATTTATTCTGGGTATAAACGCGTTTTCTATAGTTTAAATGGAGCTGATCAATAATATTTGAATTCTCAAGTGTACTGAAATAAAATATTTACATGTATATCAATTTCGTGGAAGAAGAAATTTAAAGTTCTTGCTTGAGAAAAAATTCGCACTTACTAAACAGAAATAGATTGTAATAATCATGTTAAGTACCACAGTCTGGTAAAACTACATGTAAGCTATGCATATGGCACGCCAATTGTCCAGTTATTACGTGAAGCTATGTTAACACTCGTAAAACTAGGATTTACGGTCGATAATCTAGGTTTTTCAAACGTAAAACCTGGTTTTTCGATTTTTAACCTCTATTTTCGAGCGTAAACATAGGATAACGGTCGTAAACCGTAGTTTACGCTCGTGATCTTATGTTTACGTTCGATTAACTAGGTTTCTCAAATAATATTAGAATTTCGGTCGTTATTCCAAAATAATCAACGTAAATTTGGGTTTGCGACCGTGACCGTAGGTTTACGACTTGCGACCGTGACCGTAGGTTTACAGTCGTAAACCTACGGTCACGGTCGCAAACCCAAATTTACGTTCGTAAATTCATATTTTTTTCTCAGTAACTTAGTTTATCAAACGTAAACCTAGGTTCATATCCGTAAACTATGGTTCACGACCGTTATCCTACGTTTTTGCTCGAAAACACTGGTTAAATTCCGGAAAATATATTTCAAGGGAAGTCAACTGTCCAAAATAACGTGAACCTATGTTTACGCCCGTTAATCTAGGATTTACAATCGATAAAACAGGTTTTTCAATCGTAAAACCTGGTTTTTTGAATTTTATCCTATATTTTCGAGCGTAAATATAGGATAACCGTCGTAAACCCTAGATTACGCTCTTGAACCTATATTTACGTTCGATAAACTAGGTTTTTCAATTAAACAACGGATTTCAACCGTTATCCTATGTTTACGGACACTATCTTAATGTTACGCTCGTGAACCCCGGTTTACGCTCGTAAAGGATAGTTTACAAACGTAACCTATATTTTCGACCGTAAACTTGTGTTTTCAAACGTGATCTATGGTTTACGAACCTAAACTACGGTTTACGACATTAACCCATGATTTCGCTCGAAAATATAAGTTAATATTCGAAAAACTAGGTTTTACGTGTGAAAAACCTGGTTTATCAACCGTAAATCCTAGTTTTTCGACCGTAAACATAGGTTCACGTAATAAATGGACAATTGGCGTGCCATATATGCATTAGTTTCTCACTTTAACCGCTTTGCGTCTGATGTGCGCCCGCTTTGCGTTGTATCTTCCTTGTTGTATGGTCTCTCGTATGTATTCGCCTAACTCTGTATCTTCTGTTGCCTAATTGTAGTAGCGTTATTTCTAAGAGAGGTCACTGTAAGTTGAGAGGTCGTATGAATGAGCTCACCAATATTTCACCCGCATGACCCTAAAACCCCACGAAACATTTTCGCGCTAAAGTTTATGGGGAGTACCACGCAAGTGTTTTTACGATTTTTTATTTCACAATGTCGTTTATTGTTTGGTCGTGTTAGAATCGAAATAACAAGGCCGTAGGCCTGAGTGATATATTGTTTCGCATAAGAACGAAAAACGCGGGTTCTTCTATGATAAACCACAACTGGATACTTATTATTTCTTAAACAAATTACATCTAACGTGTTTTTTTCTATATTGGTCTTGAAAGCCAACAGATCGAAAATCAACAAACACTTTATTCCAGCCGAATCAATTTATCTGACATCGATTCTGATTGGTCAGATAAACACGCGTCCATTGCCGAAACGCACTACGGAACTAGCATCATGCAGGGTCATGTAAAAACAATCCTGCATGATGCTGAATACTTTTTGACGCACCGAAGGGCGAAAAGTTCTTTTCAGTTCAACTAATTACTGCCAACAGTCAATACTGACTATACTAGGCAGGCAAGTTCTTGCAACTGCGTGACTTTTTAAGCATGACACTGCATGATGCAGGGTTTTTGAAAATATTCTTCCAGTATGATGCAGGATTTATTTTACATGACCCTGTATGATGCTGAAAATAATTGTCATGACCCTGTATGATGCTTAAAAATAATTGTCATGACCCTGCATGATGCTAAAAACTTCAGCATGATGCTGGGTCTAACAATAAAAACCCCAATGGTACGCCATAGAAGTTAGTTCTTTTCTTTGTACAGTTTCTTTATGTACGAGAAACTGGCATGGCGTACTTTGTAGTCCAGTTATTATTGTATGTATATACACTGTAATAAAATACTTGATTAAATATTACTAGTTGTTGTAGTATGTAGACACTGTAATAAAATACTTGATTAAATATTACTAGTTGTTGTAGTATGTAGACACTGTAATAAAATACTTGATTAAATATTACTAGTTGTTGTAGTATGTAGACACTGTAATAAAATACTTGATTAAATATTACTAGTTGTTGTAGTATGTAGACACTGTAATAAAATACTTGATTAAATATTACTAGTTGTTGTAGTATGTATACACTGTAATAAAATACTTGATTAAATATTACTAGCTGTTGTAGTATGTAGACACTGTAATAAAATACTTGATTAAATTTTATTAGTTGTTGTATATGTAGACACTGTAATAAAATACTTGAATATTAAATATTAATACTTAAATATTTCTATCAGTGAAGTTCTTATATGGAATGATCCTGGTAAGATTTCATTTATTTGTTAATCTGTATAATAAAATTACTTGTAGCATGTTATTCTTTATGTTTAATGACTTTGATGAAATGTGTAAGTTTATAATTTTCAATAAACTGTTTGTAATTCTTTTGTATTATATGTTTTAAGCTCGTTCAAAGGGTTAGCGTTTATAATAAACTGGAGACTCTGATTTCATAAACCCCCGGTTAAATACATTTTCTGAAAATTTTATAATACTGGCTATTGTTTCTCTCATGGTGGCACACTAGCTGAAATCCTACATACCGTCAAGAATTTTGATCTACTTACACGCAAAATTAGTTCCGCAATTCACATTAAAAAAAGCGAAAACTTTTTAGCAATTCTAAGTTGTCGTTGATAAAATTAATTAATTGAAATAGATGATAGTTATAATAACATTTCAAAACCATTCCCGAATGACTGAAATGTTGCTGTAAAGAAACGTCAATAGAATTATGTTTTTCCCTCCAGACAGCAGACCACTTGCTCGTTGGTGCTATTGACTTTGGGACTACAAATTCTGGTTGGGCATTTTCTTTACTTCACGACTTTCGGAGAGATCCAACATCAGGTTTTGTAAAGCAGTGGCACTCTGGCTCCGGAACCCTTACCACTGAGAAAGCTCCAACGTGTCTTTTGGTAAAGCCAGATGGAAAGACCCTTGATGCGTTTGGGTATGATGCCGAAAACAAATTTAGGGAACTGACAGGCGAGAGAGAACACGAGGGATACTATTACTTCAGAAGATTTAAGATGATGCTTTTAAAAAAACTTGGAGATGTACGTTTAATAAAAAGTCCAAAAAATGTGCTGGTAACTTTTACACGAAAAACGAAACATAACAAACAAACAACCAAAAAAAAAATCACACGGCTTTTCAAATATATATTTGCCAGCCGGTTTTACTTAGATCATCATTATATACATTTATATCTTAGGAGATCCTTTTTAAAGACATAAAAAATTGTTCCAAATTGGGTAAATCTGAATGATATTAAATGATTTTATACCTGATGTCACGGCGTCAGTCAAACATTTAGTACAATTTATTCAGTGCTTAATATTAGTCTTTATATTAAGAGTGAAAAATTATCCTTGAAATGTCTTTGAATTATCGATTATTTTTCATTTTATATTGAATGAGGCTATAGAAAAGCAATATATAATCACTTGATTTTGGGGTCGTATGTTAAAGCCTGTTTAAAAATAAAACAATGTCGGTAGCTAAAGTTATTTTCATGTAATCATGGGCTGTTTAGATAATGATTTGGACCATTTTTCGACTCTCCCTAATGTTCATTTTTCATTAGATTTGTATTAGGAACACACCTGTAGTTATAACGTTTTCCTTATTATCAGAAGCTCGATCGAAAAATGACCCTAGAAGATGAGATGGGAAAGTCATTGATTGCGCTAGATGTCTTCAGTATGGCCATACAATACCTTGGTAAAGACTTGATTAAGACTGTAAAAAGTAGGCTTGCGATGCCTCTTGAAGCAAAAGATGTCCACTGGGTTCTTACTGTCCCTGCAATATGGACTGATGCAGCCAAACAGTTTATGAGAGAAGCGACAGTGCAGGTATGGCATATTATGTTTATATTGTTATCTAAATTCATTGAAATGATCTATTTTACAGAAAATAGATTTTAAATAGTTACACACAAACACACGCACGCGCGCGCACACGCACATACCCTTATACAGTGTAGAGTGACGCAAGAATGATATTTTTATTGAAGACTGCTAGACTGTTGTAAATAATTTCTTGCAATGCTTTTTTTATTGGAAATGCTGTTTACTTTACATATATTTTTACAGGCTAAACTTGTAACAAAAAAATCAAAGAATTTGTCCATTGCACTTGAACCAGAGGCAGCTTCAATATTCTGTCGCCATTTGTCGGTAGACACAGCCGTGTGTGGTGGAAACATTTCTATATCGAAAATGCTTGTTGGTACAAGATACATGATTCTCGATGCCGGTGGTATGTCACAATTGCATCTTAGTTGCCTGTCTCGTACGCTTGGCAGAATCTTATAATTGTTAGGTTGTGGTTTTGTAAACATACGCACCACGTACTCCTTTTGAACTTTTTGATAACTTTTTTTTTCTTGTCACCATAAGTTGCTTCAAAGAACATTTCTTCGGACATATAGCAATAGTGAGTAGCCATTGCAAAGTTAAATTTTGCACTTTATACAATCAGAAAACGGGTATAGGTTTTATGTTTGTCATGTTATAATAGTTAACCGTGCTGTTAGTAGCCATTGCAAGGTTATATTTTGCACTTTATGCAATCGGACAACGGTTATAGTTTTATGTTTGTCATGTTATAATAGTTAACCATGCTGTTATAAGTCTTAATCGAATACTAGTATGCCCTGCAGACTCTGAAAGCCACTATAACCCGCCAAGTTCTACACAACCTTTCAGAATCAGTCAGGATCATAGAAATGTTAGAAAAAATCCTTAAGTGTGAAGGCAATCACGACTCTTGTACGCTTTTACTACACGCAATATAACTTTTCTCTTTCTTTTGTACGCGTCCCAACTCAGTCCACGCTATTTACGTCAGCTGCCCGTTCCTCCTATTATCGTGTAACATACATGTACTATACTGTAATTGCCCCACGCTTCGCGGTCCGCCATAAAATGGCCCCTATCGCGCCAGGTTGCAGCACATGTTAGACGATCGCGCGACACTAGCACGACGGTACGGGCTTGGTTGGATCGTAGTTTAGGCATGAGGCCAATGTTGTCTGTCCTGCTTTTAATTTTGATGACCAGTACGTGCAAGTGCCAGCGGCCCCCGCGTCTTCGGTACGCTGCCACCACTGCCTGTACGATACTAAACACCACGAAATCGCTACAAAAACGTTTTGTCCATACTCAAAAGTCTCTATTACCCCTTTTTACGTTCGATCACACGTAATTTGTACCCTGCTTCGTTGTTAAGCTTAAAAACTCGCCAAGACCCGCCTTGACCGTCCACGTCCTGGGTAATTTTAAGTCGTAGTGCGTTTTTCATTCTGTGAGAAGAGTTATTTATACTGACGGGCAAAACGTTTGTGTTTATAAGTTCGTAAACGAAGTGATTAACAAAGTTATAACATACCGTACATGTACTTCTTTTTACCTTAATGAAGCGTTCATATCATTGTTATAATAATTTGTTAAAAGGCATATACTCAAGTTCAGTTTACTATTATGCAATTTTGTGTCTTATGCTTTTATCAGAATTTCTTTTGACTTAGAGCTTTACGATTTGTCTTGTTTTTATTTGTGCCAGGTGGAACAGTTGACATTACAGTGCACGAAGTAGTCAGCAGTAAGGCAGTAAAAGAGATCTGTGCAGCTAGTGGGGGTGACTGGGGAGGAATTGTAGTTGACGCAGCATTTGAAAATTTTTTGATAGACTTAATTGGGGAAAAGGTCTACAAAGCGTTTAAAAAGTCTGAAACCGAAGACTGGGTAGATCTTTGGCGTGATTTTGAAGTGAAAAAGAGAGCAATTACACCGGAGAAAACTGCTCGAGTTAATATGAAATTCCCAGTGTCACTCTGCAACACATTTGAGGGGATTACAAAAAGGAAACTGGCGGACGCCATAGCCTCTTCAAACTATGCAAACGATATTGAGTTTGGTGGAGACAAACTGAAAATTTCAGCATTTGTCTTCAAAGGCCTCTTTGAAAATTCGATTAAAAAAGCCGTCAGTCATATAAAAGAACTGCTGCGTGACGAAAATGTGAGGACAATAAGGGCGATTTTGATGGTTGGTGGTTATTCGGAGTCCCCTTTGCTACAGAAAGCTATTAAAGATGAATTCCCTCGCGTAGATATTGTCATCCCAATTGGTGCGTCAAGTACTATTTTGAGAGGAGCATTAGTATATGGACACAGTCCAATATCTATAACCGAACGCGTACTGAAATATACTTACGGAGTGGAAACCACGGACGAATTCAAGGAGGGTGTTGACCCTGAGCATCTAAAACTCGCCACCGCAACAGGAGTAAGATGCAAAATATTTAGCAAACATGTTGAAAGGGGTCAAGTTGTAAAATGCAATGAATCACAAGTAAAAAAAGGTTACACAACAACCCATAATTTTCAGCGCATAGTATCATTTCAGGTGTTTGCTTCTGATCTGACTGAGGTAAGATATACGGATGAATGCACCCGAATTGGTGAAATTACACTTGAGTTACCAGATCCAGAAGAGTTACCAGGCAGGCGTATTGTAGTTTCTATGACATTCAGTGGTACTGAGATAGAAGTTAAAGCTGTTGATAAGAAGACAGAGAAAGAAACCATAGCTTATGTTGACTTTTTAGGCTAGATGCGTAGGCTGTTTTGATTGTCCAGGATTCAGAGGGTTTCTCGTCTTTTTCATTAATGTGGTGTTTATCTGTTAACACATGTTAGGGACGCACACCAGCAAAAACAAGCAAAACGATGCAATGAGAAATTTAAAACTGAATGTAAACAAATGCAGTAATATCTTAGGTGCAACATCAACATAGAATCTGATGTGAAATGATTTCAAATTTAACGATATTTCTTTTGTCTAACCTGACCTTCAAAACCTAAAGTTTCTTTGCAAACAATCTTTAATGAATCAAACAAAACAACCACTTTTTAAAAAAAAAATCAACATTTGACCTTTCTAGATTGACCAGTCAGATGTAAGTGACCCCGAATGAATACCATTATTTTAATCGTTTAAAAATGTAAAACTGCACAAATAAATTTGTGTGACAAAGTAATTAGCAAACTGTGGATCAAAATGAAAGACTTTATTATAACGTTACTATTCATTTATAAACACAAAAATTTATCGTAATTTTAAAGTTATGGAACTTTGATTACTTGTATAAGTTAAGGAAGACATTGGAAGAAATTGTCGCGTAACTTTCAACGTGCGAAATGCTAAGGCAATTTACCGCGGAGCAGTTCTTTTGTAAACAGAAAAACGAATTATTGAACAAAATCTTAAACGGCTCAGTTAACAAGTCCTGTGAACATTGTTGAATTATGAAATGCCCAACACAATTTTAAATATTCTTATTCATTAGTGTTTTTTTTTAAGATTTAACTTGTGAATAAAATAGCAGACAAACGCCCGAGAAATTACATCCATATTTGCTGTATGCAAAGAAGTCAGACGATCAGCAAACAAAAAAATGTCTGAACAATGCTGATTAAAACTTACGCGTTCTCACTTAAATGTGCTTGTGACGTTTAAATTATTTGAAGTGCACGTCATAATTCATAGGATGTCACAAAGTCTTCACAATTCATCTCTTATGTGTAAAGGGACGATTATAATGTTATAAACAGTTATGAAGACGACAATATTGAATGTCATTGTAAATAACATTAGCAGTTACAATTGCTCGATAAGCTTTTAGGTCAAGGTCACACTTATAGGTCAAAGGTAAAAAACGAGTCCATTTCGCTTGTCCGGGCATAATTTCCTCAATCATGAAAGGATTTCAAAATAGCCTTGCACAAATGTTCACCATCATGAGACATTCATTATGAGAAGCATCATTCCTGCTAAACAGCCCTTACACGCTTAATAGACACTTGGATAAAAGACATAGATTGTGGCAAATGTATTGGTACTGTGTTTCTAGGTCTTGGAAAAGCATTTGATTTGGTAGATCACAAGATATTACATAAACTTAAACTATATCATTTCTCAGATATCTCGGTTAAATCATTTGCATCATATTTATCAAACAGACACCAAGTCGTAAAGGTTGGCAACAATACTTCTTAGCTCCTTCCTATAATCTCTGGAGTTCCTCAAGGCTCAATATTAGGTCCCTTACTTTTACCTTTATACATAACTGACCTGCCGTTAAATGATAATGATATCAATAACCTTGACTTATACGCAGATGACTCAGCTTTCTATAAGTCAGATCATGACTTGGTTGTTATTAATGAAAAATCTCCAAAAAAGGACTTAACAGTACTTTGTCATGGTGGTCTCTTACGTTCTATAACGCTCAAATTTGGAATGATATTCCTACCTCTATTCGTTGGGCTCCAACTCTTATCTCATTTAAATACAGATACAAGCATCGTTTACTGCAATCAACAATATTAGATGACAAATAAGATGTCTGAGATTACCATGTTCAATTGTTCATGTATATTTGCGTGAATGAAATGTTTGACTGATATATTATGAATGTGTTCTACTAAATTATTCTATTTTGCTGATACCACTGCCGTATTTATTGGTTTGGAAAGGTCTATTGTTAATTGATATTAGATAATGAATATAATTTTGAGTGTCTGTCGATGTGTATTGTCTATGTGTGAAGCTTAAATGGATAATTAACATGTATTATATTCTATGTCTAATCTATTGTTTAAGAAGGCCATATTGTAAATAAGCTATATGTATGTTTCATGTATAACCTAAATATGTCACTTTCTTTAAATAAAGGTGTTATTATTATTATTACTATTGTTACAATCTGTAGAGTGCAAAACCCTCTACAAATGGGTAAAATCACCTATTCAGATAGTCAGATTTTAGTTTAAAATAATCTTAGATGATGAATTATCACTTTTATGTTTAAAACAAATGGTCAAGCAGAAAGAACACACCCTTTCGGAAGATACAATAGACCTTACTACAGGCAAGAGGAAAGCTAATAGGTTGGAGGCAAAGAAATTACAAAGGTTAATTTGCAATTGCCAGACAGACAGGTAATGCTACATTGTAATGCATTTCATTTTAATACAACAATAACAGAATGTTACATAACATACAACAAATTACATAAAACTGGGAGTTCTAGTTAAATGTATTTCTTTGAGATCATAAAACTGTAGCTTTTGATAGATTCCTTTAATCTGACTGGAAAGTAAGCTCGGAATAAGTTCTTGACGGGTCAACCAGGAACCTCAAGTCTGTAGAATAACAACATGGGACTAGGCTGAAACGGAAGAACAAAATACAGACCCAAAATAATACTACAGCACAATGTCATGCTAATGAAATTTTAGTCAAGTGAATAAAAAAACAATTTTGTCAAATTAATTCATAAACTGCTAATGTGTTTCTTGAATCAAAACTTGTTAATAACAATATAAAACTTATTTTTGACACATACATGTATAACTAAACAGTACGTGTAAACTTAGATAAATCACCACTCCTTAAGCCACAACTTGGCAACATACTACTGCGTGTGAGCTTTACTTATCTTTAGAATACCTAAAAGTTTATCTGAAGACTAAACTTTACCAATGAACTTAATCTTATTTCCATAATGAGTGTATACCCTTGAAAAGTAGTTTAGTTCAGCAGCTGACCAGTTTGCTAGCAAAATGACTTTTTTCTCTCTTAAACAGCCAGGTGATAGGTAAGTCTATAATTATAGATCAGTTAAAGAATATATAGGAATCTGACACTTGAGTCTTATGGGATATATAAACTTTGAAAATCAAACAAACGGTTTCGTTCAAGATTTGCACAGATTATTTGCCAAATATGAATTATTAGACATTTACAACTTCATGTATTTCATTTGGTCTGGCGAATTCCTGAGTTCATACGCCTGGAAAACAATATTAAAACGTCACATAATATTATTACTCCGGTGTATTTCCGCATGCGGAATTTTTCCAAAATCACCGCTTTTCTTTCTCTTGTAAAAATCTTACCACGTGAAGATGCTTCAAATTCCTTCGGCAAATATATTATTTCTGATATATATTATTGATATATATCATTTGTTTTATTTAAAATCAGGTTATTTATTAAATACAGCTCGATTCCGGTGTATATGCGAAAAATTTTCGCAACTCGCCGATTTTCAGTCTTGTATAAAAACTTTCCACTCTAGGATACTTCAAATTTCTTTTGTTAATTCACTAATTATATTAATAAATAGTGATGTACATCTTTCAAAAATTTGGCTTTTTTTTGAAATATATAGGTCGATTCTTGTAATGGAAACTTGATTCCGGTAATAATGGTTGATTACAGTAAAACGTGGGACCCGTACTTGAGCATTTGAACTTAGATAAGTAATAAAGGCAGTGGCGTAGCTACTATTAGCCCCTGTAGTCCCGGGCCTACAAGTCAAGAAAGTGACATTTGCAAAAGTCCCAAAAATGCGAGGCTTCGTCCGCCCCGTTGCCCACCCCCTCTCCGACACCCTTACAAAGGCAACCGCTTTTTGGAACCACTTCTATGGGCCTATAAGTTGAAAAAAGCTGGCTACGCCACTGGTGGTTGAAAATATTTATCAAAATGAACACTTGGATTTTAAAAGCACAAATCCTAATAATAAAGGCTGTTTTAGATATAAACGAGTCTATGAAACTATGAAAGACATTCACTTCACAGACTTATGTAGCTACAGTTTTTATTTTTTTTAAAATAAAGTGTAACGATTATTATGTCGCCCCCTACAAAGTGGAAGACATTTTTTTGTACTTTTCGTCTCTCTCTGTCGGTTCGTCGATCTGTAAGCTACAAAGTTTGTCTGCGCTTCTTCTCCATAACCGCTAGTTGGATTTCAATGGAACTTGTTTTGATTTATTGGTACCGAGCCTGGTTGAGCATATCATCGGCATTTTCCGATTCAGTGATTTTCATCGAAGTTACGGGCCTTGATTTGCCTAAATTAGAACTAGAATTAATATGGGCATATCTCCATAATCTCTTGTCCGATTTTGACAAAACTTCACAGGAATGATTGTTAGCAAGTATAGTTATATGTATTATTGATATGTTCCGGTCGGCTGATTTTTTAGCGAAGCTGTTGCCCTTTTTTGCACAAATTTGAATACTTTTAGGCATATCTTCGCAACCACTGATCGGATTTTAAGGAAACTTCACAGTAATGATTATAGGTGAGAGTAGTTATACATAAATTCTTCGTGTTCCGATCGGATGATTTTAAGCGAAGTTACGCCCTATGATTTGTCCAAAAACGAATACAGTTGGACATATCTCCATAAATGCTGGTTTGAGTTTGACGAAACTTCACAGCAATGATCATTACATGTGTAGTTATGCATATTTTTGACTTATACTGGTTGGATGAATTTTAGCTGCCTCTTTGTTATAACAAGTATTCTTCATGGTAAATGACATGTGTGGGGTGGGGGAGACATATGTTTATCTCAAAAACAGTCTCTTGTTTTTAGCCATTTTCCTTTGTTAAGCTATGTGCAAATAACGTATCCGAGGTCTGAATGTGTCGCCCTTTCGAAAAAACGGCGATACATAGGGATGGCTTTGTCCGTCGGTCCGTCCGTAACGAAAACTTAACGTTGCCTATAACTTTGCCATTTCTTAACATTTCCTCAACAAACTTTCAAATTGTATTGCTTACGACAACAGGGTCGTGATCATACCAAAATCTTTAGGTCAAGGTTACATGTAACAGAGTTATGCCCCTATTTGTATTTGGATTTTGTCTCGAAAACTTAACATTAGCTATAACTATGCCATTTCTTAATATTTCTTCATCAAACTTTCCAATTGTAATACTTACAATTGTATCGCTTACAACACAATTTCTCAAGGGCACATAACCTTAAAATTTATTTTTGCAGAGTTATGCCCCTTTTTCAACTTGATATTTCTTGGCTAACCTTTTTGTTAATATCCATTTCTCAAAAAGTGTCAAAGATATTCCATCCAAACTTGGAATACTTGATTACCAGCAAGACCCCTGCAAAGATTGTTGGTACCCATGTCCCTGGGGTTAAAATTAGCCCCACCCACAGGGCTCACTTGATTTTGCTTATACTTACATATAGGAAAAAAACTTCTTAAGCCTAGAAAAAAAATATTAACTGACATTAGACGGGTAAGTTCTCCCCCCTCTCCTCCCACCCCCTCCCCCGGGGACTCTCCTTACCCCCCCCCCCGCAACGTTACCCCACCCACAACTTTTTTAAATATGTAGGTACTTGACTACCCCCCCCCCCGTATTGGAATCCCCTCCGTGTTACCCTCCCCTCGCCTCAAATATTTTTCATTTCTGTTTTTAACGTATGTAGGTATGAAGTTACTTGACTTCCCCCCCGTATTGGGACCCCCCTCCGTGTTACGCTCCCCTCTATTTTTTTTTCATTTCTGTTTTTAAAATATGTAGGTATGAAGTTACTTGACTCCCCCCCATCCCCGAAAAAAGTGTTATTTTTTCTCTTTTATTGGAAAAGAACTTTTTAAGCTTTAAAATAAACTTAAATGAGATGGGTCAGTACTCCCCCCTCCCTGCACTGGGATCCCCCCTGTTACGTCCCCACCTCTTTACTCCCCACCATTTTTTATTATTATTTTATTATCCACCACTGAGAAAAGGAGAGCGTGCTGTCTGCGGACAGGTCTTGCTGTACTTGGACTAACATGCTGTCTTTTCCAGCCGGCTCTTGTTTACCTTTTTAGTTATTCTAACAGAGTATCCAAAGGCGACACAAGTGTTCAACTGAACACCCATCTAATTTAGTTGTCAAGAACGAGTTTTTTATACAATGGTTTTTCTATAAATTCACAGAATTATCTTCTCATAACTTTATTTTTCAATGAAATTACATGAAAATAAATGCAAAGTAGTTTGACACATATCCTATGATATTTTGAACTGTGTTTTTATTTTCTTCAACTAACTGAAGTTTTGGTGGTATCTATAGCATCCACATTTTTATCGACTTTAAGGTCGGCATTTTCTATTTGTTTCAAACGCAAAGTGTTGTTGATATTTGATGAATAGTCAAAACTTAAGCAATTTTGATGCAAAAGCACTTGACGTTAGCATCACGTCTCTTCGCCATTTCTTGTAAAAGTTTGACGACGTCGTATTGAACGGTTACTTCCCAGTAGCGTTTCATCGCCATAACCGTAAAATCGCTAAATGTCAACGGATGATATTGAGTTACGTTCCGTTGTAAAATTTTGTGTTGGACTCGAACTACGTCCACATTCGGATCTAGATGATGTGATACTTCACCATGACAACGCCGCAGCACACCGGTTACACGACACCGAGCTTGACATTTCACTGCTGGGCTTTGATGTTCTCCCGCATCCTCCCTGCAGTACAGAGTTAGCCCCCTATGGACTTATGTTTATTTCCGGGCCTTAAAAATTAAGAGGGCAATGCTCTGAAACATCGTTAGAATTACTCATCGAATCAAGACAAATCATTTCATCATTCAATTCAAGGTTACATATCATGTAAAATGTGGCCTGTGCATTTGACCAGCTGGTATACAGACATAGAAAGAGTGTGGTCACAGCAGGTGACTACGTAGAGAGATGGAGTGAACCGCGCTTTTTTATTTGACATTTAGGTGACGTTACGTTGACTGCGTGCTTCAAGTACAAGACTTATTCAATGTTCTATGTAAATTTTCGCCATGTGGTATGAAACCACCAATTCAGTCTACTGGAGCTCAAATAATGGTACCCGCATAATGGGGGCTAGAAATAGTTCTCAGTTTTCTTGGCTATTTTAAATTTTTTTGCCCTAACCTGTGTATTTTTTGCTGGAATCATTTTGGTTGACTCTTTCTGATAGTGTGGTAGCAATTTTATGCTCATAAACATTCAGAATAGAATTTACAATAGGAAATTGTTTCACATACCCCAATCTGAAAATTAGCTCAATTTTTTGTTAATTTTTATGGGTGAGTTCACATGAGCAGAAATATATTTCTTTTTTTTTGGTAACACAACCCCCACTTTTCTTGCTATTTTTCATTAGTACAGATATAGATCTACAAGAATATGTAAGTTAAAGCTATTTAAAAGAGGTTTTGCTATGTTTTACAGCCCTGTGGACTTTATGAATTTTATATAGAATAAAGAAGGAATCTATTTGGTGGTTTCACACCATGTATCATCACAATTTTTGGTCTGTAAGTCAGCAATAAGTAAACGTACCTCAAGATGTATTTTGTTTTGATAAATCTACCAGATTAAAGAAATAGAGCAATGGCTAATTTGTAAGTATGACAACTCCACCATATAGTGTACTTCTGTAACAAACATGTAACGTCATTATGGACATATTATTTATGTACATATAAACTGTTTCTTGAATGTATCTGAACAATACCGTTGAAATACCGGGTTTTATACTTCCAGCAGGTATATGTACATGTATTTCGTAGAAATTTAATTTCTGCCTGGTTGCGAAATAAAAATTCTCACACAGACAATTATTAAGATAAGTGAGCGTTCTGTCAAATCTGTGTGTTTGGCAATATTGAGAATAAAGTTCCAGGAGTTGTGAGAGCACGGGCAAAACATTCGTTTTAGAAGAAAAATAGAAAGTAATCGACACCGAGTTACGTGTACTTAGGGAAATTTGGCGTTCTTTCGTTTCGAAATGTCGAACACTAACGATGTTACAAAAAGTACATTGTGTGTGTGTGTAAATACATTGCCAGCTGACGGCGGTACAAAATATTTCAGAATGCTAGAGTGATACAAGATTAAAAGATCAATTGTCCAGTGGTAACGCAGAGGACTTGTAAGGAATTGCGAGTTAGATCCACTGTTCCTCTGCTAACTGTTCATTTTTTTGATCAGACATTAAGCCGGAGTCACATGTATCGGTGCTATCAACAAGTAAAAGAACCTAGGGTGTCTCTGGATTTGGATGCTGTCTATATCTTGCACTTTCCCTAAAAACTTAAAAGTAATAAAATCTTCATGAAGCGTCGGTCATTTGGGCAACCTAATCGACAATAAATAAAACTCAAATAGAGAAAACTCACATTTGTCCTCACTGAACTTTTCGGTAAATAAACTAGATCATCTTCTGTTTCATGTAATACATCTAAATTTTCATACGCGTTGCGATAGCAACCTAATTGTATGACTGAATGGAAGGAATTCTTTGTACACTTTTGTTAGCGCTTCATGTATTGAACATTTTTGCTAAGTTTCATCTACATTAATTAGGATAAGTGAAGAAGTAAAAGTGTGAAATTTTATGATTTTTATTTAATCAGGGATCATGCCTCTAGTACAATTTATCCTATCAATCTTATCATGCATATTCTCTGTAAGTATGGCTAGGAAAAATAAGTAAACAATTGAAGGTGCTGTAGTGGAAACATAGTTAAATATTGCTTTTTTTGTTAGTTCAGGAAGAATTAATCCGATCAAACATATAAACGATCTTATGCGAGGTGTTGTCATGCATTGTGTTCAGTTATCATTATGATCATTTCAAAAATGTAGATGCTAGTGTGTAAACAATCTAGATATGGACAGATGGGCGTTCGACGGAGCTAAAAATCAGGCAGGTTTGCTGAAAATTTGGTCTGATTCAGCCCATAATTGATTTACAGCAATACGTGCAGAATATAAGTTGGTTACAATTGATCAGTAGTTAAGACCTACAGAGTGTAAACAAAAGGTTAAATAGGGCGGAAGCTAAAATTTTGTTCGATTCAACCCATAGTTACACTGTATCAAGAAATAAATGATCAATAATTGAGACTTACACATTTCATTTGTTTGGTTACCATTGGGCAAATATTGAGACATATCTTGTATACTTAAAACAAGGTGAAATCAAACAGATTTTTCCCACAGTGCTGCTCATATTATGGTCGTTTTCAGCCAGTTATCAAACTTAACCGAGAGATTGTACCGTACAAAATGTGACTATAACTGGGATCTGGCCTATAATCGAACTTGTCTCAGGTATTTTGACTGTGTACCTTGTGATTTGTGCACAACTGTGGATACAAGCATACTGAGGACGGACTGACTGACGTACATACGACCGATGGCAGACACCAGACATTACTAGTAAACGATCCTTAAAGCTCATCTTGATCACTTTGTGGTCAGGTGAGCTAAGAATCGCACTTGCTCAAGCAAAATAGACTTTATAGGCTTTAATAATCCTGTTTAGTACCACTTTCTGTCAAAAGTGTGTTTCTTAATCTTTTGAAATACAGATTTCAGTTTACCCTGTATTTGTACGAAAAGTGACTAATTGGTGGCACCCTAGGTAAAACCTATATACCGCCAAGAATCTTGATCTTCTTACACTCAAAAAATAGTTCGGAACTTCCGCAAGTCAAATAGTCAGTAGAGACGTTGTAGTAACTCTAAGTTATCAGTTCTAATATCAAATGCATTGAATAAAAAAGAATGAAATGGATTCAGCCAGAAACTCACTAACAGTATTCTTTTAAATTCTTTCTTTCAGGCAGCAAATAATTTGCTCGTTTGAGCTATTGGCTTTGGGACTACAAATTCTGGGTGGGCATTTTCTTTTCTTCACGACTTTCAACGAGACCCAACATTAGGTTTTGTAAAGCAATGGCACTCTGGCTCCGGAACCCTTACCACTGAGAAAGCTCCAACATTTTAGTAAAGCCAGATGGAAAGACTCTCGATGCGTTTGGGTACGATGCTGAAAATAAATTCAGGGAACTAACAGACGAGAGAGAACAGGAGGGATACTACTACTTCAGAAGATTTAAGATGATGCTTTTCAAAAAACTTGGAGATGTTCGTTGTTTCATAAAACTATTGCTTAAAATATTAAAGTGTATATCTTGTTTTCATTTCCATATAATTATTACAGGCACTATTTGCAAAAGCATTTGAGGGGGGGGGGAAAGAAGAGATAACATCATTAAAAAAATTCTAACACTGATCGTAAATTCATTGTTTACGATCTCACATGATATGATCAAGTGTCTTTGAAGTGGTCTCAGGGAAAATATACCCTACGGTGTTGCCAAGTTTGTGTCCATAAGGTCATTTCAAGCACTAAACGGTTGATCCCAAGTCTGATATATTTGGCAGACCCTATTGTCTTGAAACCGTTTTGAAAACCAAAGTCTTGGAAGTTATGGTTCTTTTGACGTAAAACTGTCCAGTTGTTTTCAAATGGTCAGTCTTAATTATGTCCTTGGCCATTTTAGAATCATTAATAGGTTCTAGGGGTTTTAATAAATTCGCAGTGTAGTGTATGTAGTCACAATACGATTTAATAGCTCACCTTAGCACGAAGTGCATATGGTGAACTACTATGATCGCCTGCTGTGCGAGGTCAACATTTACTTAAAACAACATCTCCTCCTAAACTACTAAGTCAAAGTTTATCAAAGATTTTTAGAAATGTTCCTTGCGTAACACTTTATACTTGCACTATATGGTCATATTTCTTTATTTCTCTGTTCATGCTAGAAGCAATCTATATCACTTTAATGCGAATAAATGTTGTTGTTGTTGTTGTAAAACTCTACCAGAGTTTTTAAAAAAAATCAGATTGCTTTTAAAAATCTTATTGTCAAAACCACTAGGTCCAAAAATCTGAAAAATTTGGCGTGTAGCATCCTCTAGTGGACCACTGCAAAGTTTATTCAAATTACATCTCTGGGGTCACTATCAGCTTCGTCTCAGGGGTCACTTTCTTTTATATAAACATAATTATATATTTAAATTTTTTTATTTTATTGTCTTAGTTAAATTTGTTCATAATTAAGATAGAATGATTTCCTAGAAAACCTTTAAATCTTCTTCTGTGAAACCAAAAGGCACATAATTCAAAACTTTTGCACTAGGTATAGTCCAGTGGACTTTTACCATAATTGTTAAAATTGCATCTCTAGGGTAAAAAATGACCCGCCCCAGAGTCATTTATTTTTCATTTCGTTAAACTGGAAAATCCTTGAAATCTTCTTGATTGAATTTGTACGAGTGCCCTAGAGTTTAGGTATTTTGTCTGTAGCATTGCAAAGTGAACATCTACCAACATAACGCAAATCAGGTCCCTGGCCTTGGGTCAAAAATTAGCCCCGCTGCAGGGGTCCTAATTGTATGAAATATAAAATTTTGTAAAATCTTCTAAAAACCCTAGAGCCCTAGAACTAAGAGGTATTTGATGTGTAGCATTGTCTAGTGAACCAATACCAGTTTGTTTAAATTAAGTTTCTAGGGCCAATACTGACCACACCCATAGGTCAGTATTTTCATTGAGTTATAATAGAAAATCCTTGAAAATCTTTTTGTCTGAAACTATTCCCTTGAGATTAAATGTTTGTTTGTAGCATTGAATTGTGAATATCTATCAAACCATGTCTGATGGGTCAAAACTGGCCCTGAACCGTGACTTTTTCACTAGTGACCGTTGCTAATCGATAAATAGTGAATGCAAAGGCCCACATTCTTCAAACTTTATTGAGTTATAACCTTTATGTAACATTTCTCAATTATAGAGTTCCAGTTTATTTGCTACTTTGTCTTACAAGCATCTATATGTTTCATTCTTTAATTTGATATAACTTTAAGACTGATGCAGCCAAACAGTTTATGAGAGAAGCGACAGTGCAGGTATGGCATAATAATTGATACAATTAAATATGTGCATTGGTTTTTTTCTCTTTTTTTTTGATAAAATAGATTTTGAATATTTCACAATTGTTTCATTTTACCACTTGTCTTTTACTATTTTTGCATTAAGTTGTTGTCTTTCACCAAGCCAGTTTCTTTAAATCATTTTCAGTGTAACCAGTTTCGAAAAAAAATAATTCAAAGGTCATGAAGTAATAGTTATAAAATATTACAAAAGTTTAGATAGAAAATGCGGACAAAAAGCAGCCAGAATTTGTACAATTATTTCAAAAGTAAGATCACGTTCATATCTCATGATTAAGCAATTCCCCTAATCGTGTTTCTAAACTGTCTTTCTTACACCATAACTTTATGCTGCGAAGAACAAATATTTTCAATGTACAAGTACCACCGGACTAGTGATCTTTACTTCAGATATATTCATTTAACAGGCCTAATTTGTAACAAAAAACTCAAAGAATTTGTCCATTGCACTGGAAATAGAGGCAGCTTCAATATTCTGTCGCCATCTGTCGGTAGACACAGTCGAAAATGCCTGTCGGTACGAGATATACGATCAACAGTGGTATGTCACATTTTTGTACAACGTTGTAACTACTTCTCTCGTACGAGAAGAAGAAGCTTTATAAATATGCATAACATTCTTCTAAATTCTGTCAAGTCACAGTGACTAAGCATGGGGTATGAAAAGTAGAAGACATAAATTGATCTTAGACTCACAGAGCAAAGAGCAAGGTTATGGTTACTGTGAATACTAAAAACGGCTTCTGACCATTAACCTTCAAACAATTGAGCCTAGAGGACTAAACCTGACAAGATAGGTCCTGATTAGTAAATGACATATGCTGAATGCTGGGTCACTACTGAAAAGGTTAATTTCATTTAATCTTGGACACTTTGGCACGATTGGAAGGTTGGTCACTATTAGAAGATGTCACCCATAAATTTGAGATCACTGTATCAAAGGTCAAACATACAATAATCTCCACCTTTCAAAAGTGTTCATAAATGACTGGTCCTCTTAAATTTATATCGATGATCCCTGCTGACTTTAGAGGTAAATGATCTGAACCAATCAATTGAGACTAGGTCCCACAAACTGAGTAGTAGTTGGATGCTATAGATGTTCAAATTTAAGTTTTATTTCACTGTATCAGCGGTCTTAGTCGCAGTACCCTTAAGTTGTTAGATAAATAAATACTCCGAAAATGCTTTGACCATAGTTCTTTAAACTTGATAGAAATATTGTCCATGGGTGTAATAATTTGATAAACAATGTTGCAACTTGCAGGGTGATTGTCTTCACTTCACATTTATTTGAAAATAACACTATACTATACGAGAATATTCAATTTTGCTAACACGTACTCCTCATAAACGTTGTGAAATTTGAAAAAAATATAATAATATAATACAGTGTACTTTCTTTGACCTTTGATGTAGTATTCATATTATTACTATTCTAATTGGAATTTTTAAAGAATATGTTTCAGTTCAATTAACTCTGTCATGTGTTGCTTGAAAAAATACAGATTTACCTTCGAAGCTTATCTTGTTTGAGAAAGGTTATTACTTCTGTCTTCAACAGGTGGAACATTTTAAAAAGTCTGAAACAGAAGATTGGTTAGATCTTTGACGATACGAAATCGTCTTAGACAAGATAGAGCACCAATTCGTGCGCGTCGACCTTATAATGGACAAATTCTAACTGCGCGTCACAGAGCCGCCCGCTTAGCTTTGGCTCGACTTCACAGGCACTGGACCCGAAACGTGATTTTTACCGACGAGTCACGCTTCAGGGTCAGCTTTGCTGACAGTAAGGTCAGAGTTTAATGACAGGACGAGAGATTTCCCCAATGTTGCATGCAGGAACGAAACAGTTTTGGCGGTGGCAGCGTCATGGTTTGGGCGGGCATAATGGAAAATCAAAGAACAGATTTGGTCATCGTTCCGGGCAACCTTAATGCAGTAGGGTATGTGGACATCCTTAGAAACAATCTCCTCCAATTTATGCAAAATCGGGGTCCGGGAGTGATTCTGCAGCAGGACAACACGAGGCCCCACACAGCTCGTGTTACGACACAGTTTTGCCGTGGCCGGCGGTTTTGCCCGACCAAAACCACATAGAACACATGTGGGATGAGCTTTGGCGTCGGGTACGCAATAATCATCAAATCAACAATGTCAATGACCTAAGACATGCCCTCTTTGTTGAATGGCAGATCATACCCAATGACGCCATTTGCCGTCTCACAAATTCCATGAGGAGGAGAATAGTAACCTGCATTAGGCCCAACGGTGGTCACACACGTTATTAACACAACTTAATGCACATTGACATTCAGACTGATACTCAAAAGGTCACTGAAACATTTCTTCATTTTTTTGTGATTTTTGAAATCGACCCCTATGTCTTTTTACCTCAAATTTGACCTTCATATTTAAGAAACCTGTTACCGACGCTGTTACAAACTCACATTTTGCTTCCAAGTTTCATATAACATTTACATACGTATACTATATTGTTCCAGGGAGACGTTATAACCATCAGTACCCCATGCAAAGTTTCTTTTTTTGTTAAGTGTATTTTACATTTTGCCTTGTTTAGTAACTAACGACAATGATTGATACAAAGCCATCATCTCTTTCCACAAGTAGTATTCTTATTGTAAAGTTATGAACATATCAAATGATTAGACTTGATCAACAGCGTTGAGATACGCGATATTTTATTCATAACAAGGGGTATTTGTCCGACTTTCTTGGAAGTCAAAATAATATTTCTTCCTGGTTGGGATGTATATTTTTACCTCTCGGCATAACAGGATCAGACAATTACCATGGTAAGTACCACATTCTGTCAATTTGTACTTTGACATGCCTACTGTTTTAAATGATTAGCAATTCTGAGTATAGTTTTCCTATGCTCGAGTGCGGATAGGTGAAATATTCGTTTTGGATTAAGAAAGATAAACGGAAAGACCCCAACACTGTTGTTTCATGTACTTTGGGAAAATTGTCTCTCATTTCGAGCTGACAAACTATTGATACAATTAGTCAAAATAAAGGAGAATTTTACGTGTACGCTAATTGTGTATGCCTTTGAATATAATGGCCAGTTGACAACAGTTCAAAACTTGTCTGAAGGCAAGAAGACTATGGGAAACGTAGCACATAAGGTGATTTATTCATAAGTTTCAAAAAACATTGGTTTGAGCACAAGATGTTGACTTACTCACCGATTCATTTTCTGTGTCATGTCATAATTCAGTGACTAATTTATGAAAACGAGAAATTAGGTAAATGAGATTTGTAAAGTTGAACTATCAAAATTATTAGCAAAGAGTAGAAGGGCGCAGTTCTGTTACAATATCGTTACTAATCTTAGTGCCGATAGTTATTCCATTTAATTAACTTACAGCTCATCTGAGCACACTGTGCCCAGGGTGAGCTTTTTCGATTGCCCCATGTCCGTCGAGCTTGAGTGTTTCGTCCGTCGCCAACAATTTAATTTAAACAACATCTTCTCCCAAACCAACGTCAAAGTTGATGTTTCGTGCATAAAGCTCTACCAAAGCAGTTTAAAAAAATCATTCCATAAAGAACCTATGTTGATAAACAATGAGGATGAAGATCTCTGCAAGGCTGAGATATTTGAAATTTGATGTATAGCATTATCTAGTAGAACTGTATCATATCAAGGTTGTTCAAGTATTTTGGGGTCGCTGTTGCTCGCTTTACCACTCCACCATTTGGGTTTTACAAAGAAATATATATGAAAATTTACATACTGACAAAACTCTTTTTTTAAAGAAAATCTTGTCAAAAGACATGAGGCTATAACTTCTGAGATTTAGTTCATAGCATTGCCCAAGCTGACCTCTACTAGTATTATTAAAATTATGCCCCTTTTTCTTTATTTTGAAGATAAAACCATTACAGGGCATAGTCAGGTGAGGGCTTTGGAGCTATCATGTTCCTCTTGAATTAATTTCTTGCGTATGTTTTAGTTGGAATTAATAAGTAGATACAACATTAACTTACACACAGGTAGCATGAGCACAAATCAAACGTGTTAATAGTTGCATTTCTCTTACTGCTAACCTTTTTAAATTACGTTTAAATTTTCTAGTTGTATTTAGATTTCTGAATTCAGTATTGCTTTAACGTGATCTGTATTTATTCTTTGTACAAAATGCGTTTTCTGTAGTTTAAATGGAGCTGATCAATAATACATGTATTTAAATTCTCAAGTGTATGGAAATTAACTATTTATATCAATTTCTTGGAAGAAGAAATTTAAACTTCTTCCTTGAAAAAAAATTGCACTTACTAAACAGAAATAGATTTTAATAATCATGTTAAGTACCTCAGTCTGGTAAAACTACATGTGACCTGTACATTAGTTTCTTACTTTAAACGCTTTGCGTCTGATGTGCGTCCGCTTTGCGTCTAATGTGCGTCCGTTTTGCGTCTGATGTGCGTCTGATGTGCGTCCGCTTTGGGTCTGATGTGCGGCCGCTTTAGGTGGTGTCTTCCGTGTTGTATGGTCTCTTGTATGTATTCGCCTAACTCTTCTGTTGTCTAATTGTAGTAGCGTTATTTCTAAGAGAGGTCACTGTAAGTTGAGAGGTCGTATGGATGAGCTCACCAATATTTCACCTGCATGATCCTAAATACTCGCGAAACATTTACGCGCTGAAGTTGTTTGTTTTCTTTGTACAGTTCCTTTATATACGAGAAACTGGCATGACGTACTTTGCAGTACAGTCATTGTAGTATGTATATACTGTGATAAAATTCTTGATTAAATATTACCATTAAATCAAGTTCTTATATGGAATGATTCTGGTAAGATTTTAGTTAATCATTAATCTAATAAAATTACTTGTAGTATGTTATTCTTGATGTTTAATGAAGTAATGAAATGTGTAAATTTATAATTTTCAATGAACTTTTGTAATTCTTTTATATTATATGTTTTAGGCTCGTTCAAAGGTTTAGCGTTTATAATAAACTGGAGACTCTGATTTCATAAACCCCCCGTTAAAAACATTTTCTGAAAATTTTATAATGCTGGATATTGTTTCTCTCATATATCTTTTAAAAGTGATTAACTGGTGGCACACTAGCTGAAATCCTACATTACGTCAAGAATTTTGATCTTCTTACACGCAAAATTAGTTCCGCAATTCACATTAAAAAAAGAAAACATTTTAGCATTTCTAAGTTGTCGTTGATAAAATTAATTGAAATAGATGATAGATATAATAAACATTCCAAAACCACTCCCGAATGACTGAAAAATTGCTGTAAAGAAACGTCAACAGAATTCTGTTTTTTCCCCAGACAGCAGACAACTTGTTCGTTGGTGCTATTGACTTTGGGACTACAAATTCTGGTTGGGCATTTTCTTTACTTCACGACTTTCAGAGAGATCCAACATCAGGTTTTGTAAAGCAGTGGCACTCTGGCTCCGGAACCCTTACCACTGAGAAAGCACCAACGTGTCTTTTGGTAAAGCCAGATGGAAAAACCCTTGAAGCGTTTGGGTATGATGCCGAAAACAAATTTAGGGAACTGACAGACGAGGGAAAACACGAGGAATACTATTACTTCAGAAGATTTAAGATGATGCTTTTCAAAAAACTTGGAGATGTACGTTTAATAAAAAAGTCCAAAACAATGTGCCGGTAACTTTTTCACGAAAAACGAAACATAACAAACAAACAAACAAACAACCAAACAAACAAAAAACAGCACACGGCTTTTCATATATATATATTTGCCAACCGGTTTTATTTAGAACATCATTATATACATTTCTATTTTAGGAGATCATTTTTAAAGACATATAAAAATAAAATTAACAATATTCCACCTTGTTCCAAATTATGTAAATCTGAATGTTATTAAATGATTTTATACCCGATGTCGCGGCGTCAGTCAAACATTTAGTACAATTTATTCAGTGCATAATATTAGTCTTTATATTAAGAGTGAAAAATTAACTTTGAAATGTCTTTAAATTATCGGTTATTTTTCATTTTATATTGAATGAGGCTATAGAAAAGCAATATATAATCACTTGATTTTTGGGTCATATGTTAAAGCCTGTATAAAAAATTTAAAAAATGTCAGTAGCTAAAGTTATTTTCATGTAATCATGGGCTGTTTAGATAATGCCTTGAACCATTTTTCGACTCTCCCTATTGTTCAGTTTTCATTAGATTTGTATTAGGAGCACACCTGTAGTTATAACATTTTCCTTATTATCAGAAGCTCGATCGAAAAATGACCTTAGAGGATGAGATGGGAAAGTCATTGATTGCGCTAGATGTCTTCAGTATGGCCATACAATACCTTGGTGAAGACCTGATTAAGACTGTAAAAAGTAGGCTTGCGATGCCTCTTGAAGGAAAAGATGTCCACTGGGTTCTTACTGTCCCTGCGATATGGACTGATGCAGCCAAACAGTTTATGAGAGAAGCGACAGTGCAGGTATGGTCTATTATGTTTATATTGTTATCTAAATTTATTGAAAATGATCTATTTATTTTACAGAAAATAGATTTTTAAATAGTTCTACACACACAAACACATACACACACATACACACACATGCATGCACGCACGCGCGCGCGCACGCACATACCCATAAACAGTATAGAGTGACGCAAGAATGATATTTTTATTGAAGACTGCTAGACTGTTGTAAATCATTTCTTGCAATGCCTTTTTTATTGGAAATGCTGTTTACTTAACATATATTTTTACAGGCTAAACTTGTAACAAAAAATTCAAAGAATTTGTCCATTGCACTGGAACCAGAGGCAGCTTCAATATTCTGTCGCCATTTATCAGTAGACACAGCCGTGTGTGGTGGAAACATTTCTATATCGAAAATGCCTATTGGTACAAGATACATGATTATCGACGCCGGTGGTATGTCACAATTTCAGCTTAGTTGCCTCGTACGCAAGGCAGAATCTTATAATTGTTAGGTTGTGGTTTTGTAAACAAACGCACAACGTACTTCTTTTGATTTTTTTTATAACTTTCTTTTTCCTTTCACCATAAGTTGCTTCAAAGAACATTTATTCGGACATATAGCAATAGTAAGTAGCCATTGCAAAGTTATATTTTGCACTTTATACAATCGGACAACGGTTATAGCTTTATGTTTGTCATGTTATAATGGTTAACCATGCTTTTATAAATAAGTCTTAATCGAATAAGTCCTGCAGACTCTGAATAAAGCCACTATAACACTGAATTAAGACCCTGCCAAGTTCTACACAACTTTTCAGAATCAGTTAGGATCATAGAAATGTTAGAAAAAAATCCTTTACGCTTTTACTGCACGCAATCAGGGTCTTTCAAATAGCATTTGAAAGACCCTCACGCAACATAACATTTTCTCTTGCTTTTGTACGCGTCCCAACTCAATCCACGCTATTTACGTCAGCTGCCCGTTCATGCTATTATCCTATAATGTACATGTTCTTTAACTGCCCCACGCTTCGCAGTCCGCCATGAAATGACCCCTAAGATTGCGCCAGGTTGCAGCCACATGTTAGACGATCGCGCGACACTAGCACGTCGGTACGGGCTTGGTTGGGTCGTAGTTTAGGCATGAGGCCAATGTTGTCTGTCCTGCTTCTAATTTTGACGACCAGTACGTGCCAGTGCCAGCGGGTCCGGCGTCTTCAATACGCTTCCACCACTGCCTGTACGATACTAAACACCACGAAATCGCAACAAAAAGTTTTGTCCATACTCAAAAGTCTCTATTACACCTTTTTACGTTCAATCACTCGTAATTTGTACCCTACTTCGTTGTTAAGCTAGGAAAACTCGCCAAGACCCGCCAAGACCCGCCACGTCCTGGCTAATTTTAGGTCGTAACGCGTTTTTTCATTCTGTGTGAATATGTTTCAGTTATTTATACTGACGGGCAAACCGCTTGTGTTTATAAGTTCTCTTCGCAAACGTAGTGATTAACAAAATTATAAAATACCGTACATGTACTTCTTTTGACCTTAATGGAGCATTCATATCATTGTTATAATAATTTGCTAAAAGGCATATACTCCAGTTAAGTTTATGCAATCTTGTGTCTTATTCTTTTATCAGAATTTCTTTTGACTTAGAGCTTTACGATTTGTCTTGTTTTTATTTGTACCAGGTGGAACAGTTGACATTACCGTGCACGAAGTAGTCAGCAGTAAGGCAGTAAAAGAGATATGTGCAGCTAGTGGGGGTGACTGGGGAGGAATTGTAGTTGACGCAGCCTTTGAAAAATTTTTGATAGACTTAGTTGGGGCAAAGGTCTACAAAGCGTTTAAACAGTCTGAAACCGAAGATTGGGTAGATCTTTGGCGTGATTTTGAAGTGAAAAAGAGGGCAATTACACCGGAGAAAACTGCTAGAGTTAATATGAAATTCCCAGTGTCACTCTGCAACACATTTGAGGCGATTACCAAAAGGAAACTGGCGGACGCGATAGCCGCTTCAAAGTATGAAGATGATATTGAATTTGGTGGAGGCCTCTTTGAAAATTCGATTAGAAAAACCGCCAGTCATATAACAAAATTGCTGCGTCATGAAGATGTGAGGCAAATAAGGGCAATTTTGATGGTTGGTGGTTATTCGGAATCTCCTTTGCTACAGAAAGCTATTAAAGATGAATTCCCTCGCATAGATATTGTCATCCCAATCGGTGCGTCAGGTACGATTTTGAGAGGAGCGTTGGTGTATGGACACAGTCCAATATCTATAACCGAGCGCGTACTGAAATATACTTACGGTGTGGGAAGTACACAGAAATTCAAAGAAGGTGTTGACCCTGAGCATCTAAAAACCGTCACCGCAACAGGAGTAAGATGTAAAACTTTTAGCAAACATGTTGAAAGGGGTCAAGTTGTAAAATGCAATGAATCACAAGTAAAAAAAGGTTACAGAACAAGCCATAATTTTCAGCGCAGAATATCATTTCCGGTGTTTGCTTCTGATCTGACTGAGCTAAGATATACGGATGAATGCACTCGAATTGGTGAAATTACACTTCGGTTACCAGATCCAGAAGAGTTACCAGGCAGGCGTATTGTAGTTTCCATGACATTCAGTGGTACTGAGATTGAAGTTAAAGCTGTTGATGAGAAGACAGGCAATGAAGCCACAGCCTATGTCGACTTTTTAGGCTAGATCCATGAAATGTTTTGATCGTCCAGATTCAGAAGGTTTCTCGTGCTTTTCATGTAATGTGGTATTTATCTGTTATCACATGATAGGGACAAATGTCAGCAAAACAAGGAAAATGATGCAAAGAGAACTTTAAAACTGGATGTAAACAAATGCAATTATATCTTAGATGGAAGATAAACATAGAATCTGATGTGAAATGATTCCAAATTTATCGATATTTCTTTTGTCTAACCTTACCTTTAAGACCTAAAATTTATTTGCAAACAATCTTTAGTGAATCAAACAAAACAACCACTTTTTTTTAAAATCAACATTTGACCTTTCTAGATTGACCAGTCAGATGTAAGTGACCCAGGATGAATTAATACCATTATTTTAATCATTCAAAATGTAAAACTGCACAAATACATTTGTGTGACAAAGTAATAAGCAACTGTGGATCAAAATGAAAGACTTTATTATAACGTTACTATTCATAAACATAAAAATTTATCGTAATTTTCAAGTCATGGAATAACTTTGATTACTTGTATAAGTTAAGGAAGACATTGGAAGAAATTGTCGCGTAACTTTCAATGTGCAAAATGCTAAGGCAATTTACCGCAAAGTAGTAGTACTTTTGCAAACAGAAGAAAGAATTATTGAACAAAATCGTGTACGGCTCAGTAATCAAAGTTCTATGAACATTGTTCAGTTAAGAAATGGCCACCACAATTTTAAATATTGTAGTTCATTAGTTTTTTTAGACTTTACTTGTGAATAAATAGCAGACAAGCGTCCGAGAGATTATATCCATATTTGCTGTTCGCGAAGAAGCCAGACGATCAGCAAACAAAAAAACATCTGAACCATGCTGATTAAAACTTAAGCGTTCTAACTTAAATGTACTTGTGACGTTTAAAATCTTTGAGGTGTACGTCATAATTCATGGGACATCTTTAACATGTTGTCACAAAGTCTTCACAATTCATCTCTTATATGTAAATGGGGCGATTATACTGTTAATAACAATTATGAAGCCGGCTATATTGAATGTCATTGCATTGTAAATAACATTGGCAGTTACAATTGCTCGATAAGGCTTTAACAATTTTATCTTCACTATTTCTAGTTGCTGTTCTCTTTAGCATATTTGCTTTTGAATGTGATGTGTGTAACTTGTTTTTGTTTTTATTTCAAAGCATATACTATTATCCTGCTTAAGCGTTTTAAGCTTAAAATGTGATCTTGTATTGTCATGAATACCTTTTCAGTTTAGTGCAAAATCGGCAGCCCTCTTGGTAAAGGGTTGTCTCAAATGTCTCTATAACTTAGTTGCACATTTCTTTACAATTTAGATTTTGAGTTTATTTGAATTATTTTGAAAAGAGGCAATGAAATATTGTTAGACTCGCGATCAGGCCTCTAATGGGTACTGAATTATCAATAAAGATTAAGCATATAAGAAATGAAATGTTGTAGTTTGGCGGCAATCTAAAGCAAATCACCTGTATCAAGCTCTCTCTGTTTCAGCTTGTATTTTATGTAAAAGGAAACCTATTTACGACAACATAGGCAGGACTCAAATATATTTGAATGATGTGCACAAAAGTCAATAGCATCCATTTTTTTCTTCATATTTAACCTTTGTAAATAAAAGGATTAGTCTTGCACTTCACTTTTGGATGGAAAGCAAAATAAATAAGGATATAAATGTTCGTAGTTTGTTAGATTGTAATAATGTCTAAACCGGAAAATGTGTATCTAATTATAAGACTACCAATCTTCCAAAGTTCCACAGGCACTTCATAGACAGCTGTTTGAAATTCGGTCTCTGTAGCTTCAACATATCGAAGTATTTCCTTTAGAGCCAAACGCAACACCCCAGTCATGAAGGCTACGCCACACAATCGATAGGATTACCCGAGATGTTCTGATTGATTTAGGGCACTAAATTGATATCGCCTGTTGTCGAAAAAGAAGCAGTAATAAGCACCAAGTGACAACAGACAAAATCAAACATCTTCTGCTGCCGTTTTAAATGAGCGTCTTCACTTTTTCTTAGTTAAGTTTGTCTTAAGGTGAAATATTGCAAATAAGTTTGCAACTTATTTATTATATTGTCAAGAATAAGGAACGAAAAGAAATGTCGGAATTCTTTTTTTGTTAACTGAATTAGGATACTTAAGGAAAAATGTAACCTAAAAAAGACACGTTTTTCGTAAGATGTTTCATAAATACGATTTTTTTCATAAATGGGTCATTTCTTTGTTTTTATTTTTCAAAGAAGCAAACCCTGTTTGAAAAAGTAACTGACAGCTTATTTTGGAAGACGGCTACAACTAAAGCTATTTTTAACTGACTATCTAATGTCCTAATTATTTACTTAAACATTGATTTCTAAATATATCATTAACGATGAACAATTAAAAAGAAAGGATGTGATTGTTATCTTCTATCGTCTTCGTCCGACCCTCAACACTCGTCTCCGCTCCATAACTTTCGAACTATTGGAAAGATTTTAAAATAACTTGGCACAAATATTTACCATCATAAGACAATGTACAGAGTGCAACATCTAGGTCCCTACACTTAAGGTAAAGAGCACACTTAGAAGGCCGTAACTTCCTCATCTTTTCGTTTCTGCTCAATAACTTCCGAACTAATGGGAAGATTTTAGACTTAGCACAAATATTTGCTGATGTGCAACACCCAGGTCTCTACCCGCAAGGTCAAGGTCACACTTATAGGTCAAAGGTAAAAAAGGGTCCATTTCGCTTGTCCGGGCCATATCTTTCTCAAGCGTGAAAGGATTTCAAAATAGCCTTGCACAAATGTTCACCATCATAAGACAATCATTATGAGAAGCATCATTCCTGCTAAACTGCCCTTACACGCTTAACAGACACTTGGATAAAAGACAGATTGTGGCAAATGTGTTGGTACTGTGTTTCTAGATCTTCGAAAAGCATTTGATTTGGTAGATCAGAAGATATTACGTAAACTTAAACTATATCATTTCTCAGATATCTCGGTTAAATTATTTGCATCATATTTATCAAACAGACACCAAGTCGTAAAGGTTGGCAACAATACTTCTAAGCTCCTTCCTATAATCTCTGGAGTTCCTCAAGGCTCAATATTAGGTCCCTTACTTTTTCCTTTATACACAAATGACCTGCCGTTAAATGATAATGATATCAATAACCTTGACTTATACGCAGATGACTCAACTCTCTATAAGTCAGATCATGACTTGGTTGTTATTAATGAAAATCTCCAAAAAAGGACTTAACAGTACTTTGTCATGGTGCCATTTTAATCATATGTCTCTTAAGTTCTATAACGCTCAAATTTGGAATGACCTCTATTCGTTGGGCTCCAACTCTTAGCACATTTAAATACAGATACAAGCATCATTTACTGCAATCAACAATATTAGATGACAAATAAGATGTCTGAGATTACCATGTTCAATTGTTCATGTATATTTGCGTGAATGAAATGTTTTACTGATATATTATGAATGTGCACTACTAAATTATTGCATTTTGCTGAAACCACTGCCGTATATATTGGTTTGGAAATGTCTATTGTTAATTGATATTACATAATGAATATTATTTTGAGTGTCTGTCGATGTGTATTATCTATGTGAAAAGCTTAAATGGATAATTAACATGTATTATATTCTATGTCTAATCTACTGTTTAAGAAGGCCATATTGTATGTAAATAAGGTATATGTATGTTTCGTGTATAACCTAAATATGTCATTTTCTTTAAATAAAGATGTTATTATTATTATTATTACAATCTGCTGAGTGCAAAAAAAAACTCTACAAATGGGTAATATCACCTATTCAGATAGTCAGATTTTAGTTTAAAATCATCTTAGATGATGAATTATCACTTTTATGTTTAAAACAAATGGTCAAGTAGAAAGAACGTACCCTTTCGGAAGGTACAATAGACCTTACTACAGGCAAGAGGAAAAATAATTGGGTGGAGGCAAAGAAATTACAAAGGTTAATTTGCAATTGCCAGACAGACAGGTAATGCTACATTGTAATGCATTTCATTTTAATACAACAATAACAGAATGTTACATAACATACAACAAATTACATAAAGCTGGGAGTTTTAAATACAAAAATGTATTTCAGACATTATTACTATCAGTTGTAAATCAATAATCAAGCATTTCTCTGTAACTGATGTAAATTTCTGAGCTTTCGATAAATTCAACGTGAAAATAAAATATAGATCTTTTATAAGCATTTTGTTTTCAGTTCAATCCTTTTGTTCATTATATGTATTATTATTTGTACTATGTGAACTCATATGATAATAACGAATAAAATATGTTTAAACCAAAATAAAATATAAAACAAAACAATTGTTTAATAAAAAATTTTCAGATAAAACTCACATATATCAAAATAAGTTCTCAGAATTACTTTAAGACAGACAGGTGTCAAAATAAAAGGAAAAGTCTTTAGATTACAAACTTTTAGTGCTGTTAGAGATATCATTTTCTGAGACTTCTGACAATTTTGAAACTGAGATTCATGAAGTTTTGCAAAAACGTATTTAAGGTAGTCCTCTAGTGACGAATTTGAGTGTTCTGCGCAGATTTCGCGCATGAATGTTGTAAAATTGAAACTTGTTCTTAACGTTTTAGTTTTGATTAGAAAGGATAAAAGAAATTTCACTCATAAGGTCTTTCTGCGTTACCGCTTTTATTTTGCAAAATATTCGACAAAAAACGTCTGCTACTTTTTGTACGACTATGAGAGTTACCTCCCTTAAATCCAGACCGCTTTTCGGTTATCCGAAACATGTAAACATTAAAAAAAACATTTGCATGTAAAACAACGAAAAAGACGTGAACAAATTGTTGATATGAGAAGAAAAAGGTGTAAACAACAACCAGCAGTACATGTACGTATAAACTTTATCATTTTTATTGAATTTCCTTGAATTTAAGAGCTGTTCCTGAAAACGAAAGTAGAGATTTGTAAAAAATGTGTCATATTTTGAAGTCTATTTTTATTATTTCCGTTTTTCATTTTCATCAAGTTATGAGTTAACATTAATGGATTCAGTTGCATACAAACTGGTTTTCTGCTTGCTACTCAAAGGAAATACCCAAACTTTCAGCCCAAAACTGAACAGTTTATGCTAACAACATTTGTTTCAAGAGGTAAGAAAGGCAAATTATTTTTCATTTGCAAAGGTCTGCTTGTTTTCTCCTTTTGGGTCCATGTACCACACCAGTCAGTTACACGGTGCATATTAATGATGGATGCATATACTTTTACAGATGATTGGTTGATTTGTAAAAATTATGAATGATGCTACCACAGTTTGTGTTATTGTAGATGATAGCTTCCTGTTTAGTAAAACTGAAAAATGCTGAATTCAAAAACATATTTTTGATTGAGTTGGACCTGTGATGAGTTACTTGAATGGTTTCAATTACTTCCACATAATCCAAATAATACACACAATTGTAGAGATTTTTGTTAAACAAGATTGAAATACTACAAATGTAATAGTTTCAAATTTATCTCTAACATTAACTCCTTATCTGTACAGAATTTTGAAGATTCATGAGCTCAACAAAGGTGTAAAAAATAATACCAAATGTAAAAAGCTCAAAATTTTAACACTGACATCAGGTACCCTAAAATTTTTATTAAGCCTTGGTATACATATCATTTATTCATGAAATGTTGAAAATTCACACTTTCCCTATCATTCCAGCTGTAAATCTTTAAAATTTTAATGTGTAAAATGAAGGAACAAGCTGCAAAACTTTATGTGCTGTTTGTGTAAAAGTTATATTGAGTCATTTTAAAATGTAGGACCTCAGATTAGATTGTCACAATGTATTTCATGCCCACTATCCCCCAAAGAAAAATAAAGAAACAAAGCTTGCAGATTATACAGTAAGTAGTTAATGTCGTTGACAAATGAAACATGTATCTTACCTCTTTGTCTTTATATTTTAGATTAATTGGTACCAACTCTTCATTTAGATAGAAAAGTGAAGAAACATCAAGTGTATATGGAATTAACCACCCAAATAGCAATGATATGAACTTAGAGATGAACCTTTTAGTCTTATGGATAACCGCCCTTTAACTGGTGTGGTAAGTACTTTTTTAGAAATATTATCTTTACAGAAGCTGCTTTTTCTCATTTTCATCAAGTTTTTGCCGATTTGTTTTACTTTGTTGGTAGATTTATTTCAGTATTAAATCTTGTAAGGGACTGTTAGTTGTACCCTTCTTGAGTCTTTCCTTAGAAAATTTCATGGAAAGTATGAATGTATATCACTTTCTAATTGATTTGAATGCAATCAGCTGGGGTTAAAACCAGGAACTCAGTGTAGGCCATCTTAATTTAAATTTGATTTTTTTATGTGAATGATCCAGACTATCAAAATAGTAATTGTTCCTTATCTGAGTTACCTTTAACACAAAATTTCAGGAGGAAAAATTGAGCAAAGCAATACAGAAAATGAGTAGGACTCATGACTTGTGGACATATTGCATTTTTTTCACAGTTATCTTATCCCTAAAGGTTATTTTATGTGCATAAATATGTAATAGATATTTCTTCTGCATTTTTTTTTAATTAAACCCTTGATAAATAGTCAAAGCATTGTTAATAAAAGTATATTGCAGTGCCATATAACAGAAGAACTTGGTACAGGCACAGATTTTACAACCCTGTCTAGATACATTTAATTTAGTTTGTCTTTTGTTTACAGGAAGAGGTTCTTCAAGTGCCCAGATGACTGCTGTTTAAGTTAGTGCTCAGATTGATCAACAACTAGCATTTTATACCAACACTTCTTTCCAGACAGGAATTCTGGATTACTTTGAACTGCGAATCTAAGGGATAAATGAAAATGAAAATTAAATTTGAAACTTTTCAAAAGTTAAAGCTTATTCACATAGGTGACAATGTGATAACTTTTGACTGTCTTCACTGTAAGCACTCTCTTGTACTTTTACAATGGGGATGAATAAAATGAAGAAGGAAAAAGGCTTAGACAAATTGATCTGAAGACATTTTACTGGAGCTGCTTTAGAGAATTTACTTCTTAATGAACATTAAGGTCTAGTTAGGATAAGTACAATACTTTATAAGAATTTAACTTGTACACAGTAATGTGTAATCATGTTTAGTGCACTGATGACACAAGGTAAAAATTCTTATCAAGAGAAACTAAAGAATTAGCAGTATTTCTGCTATACAGTTACCTGTTATCCAGGGCAACCAATACTGACTCTGTAAAACAGAAACTGTAAGACTTCAACTTTATATAGCTTAAAGATTTGAAATCTTTTTGGCAGCCTTCATGACAACTTGTTGTCAAAAACTGTTCTAGTGACTGCATAGGCTATTGCTCACCACTATTTGTGAAAGATTATTTGTTGAAATATGTATGAATGAATGTGTTATCTTAGTCTTGTCTGTTCATAAGGTATTAGACATGGTGAATGCTACAATCTTTGTTTGAAAATTAATTATGTTCAAGTACTTCCAAAGGGCCTATCATCTATATGAAAGTTGTAAATATGCATGTGAATTTAGGGTAAATGTACATCTGATTCTTTCATTTTCTTTCAACAATTTGCTTAAAAAAGTGATTTTTCTTAATTGTGGACTTTATAGGATACTAAATTGAAATTTGACATTAGATGCCATTGTTAAATTTTTATCATTTTTAAATTATTTTTTGTCAGTTGTGTCTATACTGATAATTTCTCTTAATATTTTAGAAACTGAATACTCTTTATTATTAAATGATTTGAATTTTTGTCAGTTTATGCTAAATTTCAGCCAGTTTCACTAGTAATCAATAGAATTTTTTGCATTTTATAGTATTTTATGCTTTAAAAAACAATTGAGTTGTTGATTGCAAAAATAATGATGGGACAATTTTAGTAAGAGTGAAGAATGAACACTAGAAATCCCAAAGTGGGTGGGGTAATTCTACCTTGGTTTATAAACATTAGTTACAAAATTATTTATTTCTTTTTGGTTACTGTGAGTTTGTAAGTCTTTCAATTACATGTACATTGGATTTGTGGGAATGTACAGTTGACAAGTTTGAAGTTAAACATAATAGAACATAGCTAAACTAACGTGTCAAGATTTTGTGGAAGAAATATTGAAGTTGTTATTATATATTTTGTAAATGTGCAACATTATAAGCATTATCTTATACTTTTAAGACATTTATTTCACATCCTGAAATATTTTATTACAAGCAATTACATTTTTAAATGAAATGTTAAAATATTTCTTTATTGAACTTAAACACATTTCAAAATTTTAAACACTTAGTAACTGTTTAGAAATGAACCAGACTGAGTTCCAAATAGTGTGCTGATATCATATTCAGAGCTTTAAATAAACAAAATCTGTATTTTTTCATATTTTCAATTCAAATACTATATATTTTTATACTAAATTTAAAAAAATTGAGTTTTACTTGAGTTATTTTTAACTATTTAAGATTGTAAGCTGAAAAAAAAATAGCAAGAGTGGGTGGGGTAATTCATTATCAGATTACTACAGAATTTATGCTTCACTTGGTATTTCTTGGCATTTTGTACTAGTTTTGGACAATGTTAATTTGTCAACTATATACTTCTAATGTTTAACATGCATATCTTCTGTGGCATATTAAATTAACAACTATAATCACCAATGTCTTGTTTTAATTACAAATAAAGGGGGTGGGGTAAAATTTTGGTAAATAACTTTCTTAAATGATCACTGACATATTGTTTTTGTTTAAGTTTTTTGATTGCCTGTACATCACCTACACAATATTGTCTTATCAGAAAAAGTTTGAAACTATTTCTATAGTTTTTTTTAATTTTTAGGAATTGGAATTGATCTTTAAAAAAATATAAAAAAATTAAGTTTTGTTGAAATATTGAAATCATGAGAAAAAATATCATGGCATAAAAAGTATTTTTTTACATACATTTGCTCTCTCTGAACATATATTTATACAACTTTTAACTTTCTTGAACATTTTTCAAATTTATTTGGTTTCTGTGAGTAGAATTTTAAAAAGTATCAATTTCCGAGACAATTTTAGAAGGAAGCTTGAATAATTTTACACTATAAACTCAAACACATTTTGCGAAAAAGTTCAATCACTGACCTACCCTACTTTTATCATAAAACAACTTCAAAAAGGTTACTGTTAATAAAAAACAAGGTAAGAAAAAAAGTTTGAAACTCTGATATTCAGTAGAGGACTACCTTAATAAAGAGTTAGTCATCTGAAGTTATTTGGAAACTCTTCCATCTTATAAGCAAGCAACAAAGTAGAAAACTTGAAAAAGTTTAGTCAAATGATGAGAAAATATTCTCATATTTCATCTTGAAATTTATTTCAAAATGCAATAGGCCTATATTATTTTAGTATAAAAACTTTGAAAAATGATTATTACAACATAACTCTTTGTAACTGAATAAAATGTTTCATTTTTTAAGTCTTTTACAATTCAGATCAAGCAAACTGAAAAATTTCATTTTTCTGTAATTCTTGAAATCCTTCATGTGAAGAATCAAGCAAAGCTAGTCTTTCTTTTACGTAGTTGTCGTACTGTTACAAAATAATTAACTTCTCATAAATGTAATTTTTAATACACAGTAGACTGTTGGGAATGATTCATATGTAATCAGGGTAGACAACCTCTGAAACGTTTTACATCACATTTCTACTTAAATGTATTTCCTTGAGATCATAAAACTGTAGCTTTTGTTAGGTTCCTTTAATCTGACTGGAAAGTAAGCTCGGAATAAGTTCTTGACGGGTCAACCAGGAACCTCAAGTCTGTAGAATAACAACATTGGACTAGGCTGAAATGGAAAAACAAAATACAGACCCAAAATAATATTACAGCACCATGTCACGCTAAGGAAATTTTAATCAAACAAATGAAAAAACAATTCTGTCAAATTAATTCATAAACTGCTAATGTATTTCTTGAATCAAAACTAGTTAATTACAATACAAGAGGGCCATAAGTGGCTATGGATCTGGTTAACTGACCCCAGATGACCCATTTTCGAACTTGACATAGAAATTATTGAAACAATCTTTCTGAAAAATTTCCAGGTTGTTTGGGATGAAAATGTTACCACTAGAGTGTTAACAAGGTTTTTCCATATTTGGGCTCTATGACCTAGTTTTTGAACCTAGATGTCCCATATTCGGATTTGAGCTAGAAATCATCAAAACAACTTTTCTGACAAATTTCAAGGACATTTGGACAGAAAATGTATCCTCTAGAGTGTTAACAAGGTTTTTCCATATTTGGGCTCTGTGACCTAGTTTTTGATGCCAGAAGACCCATATTCGAACCTGAGCTAGAAGTCATAGAAGCAACCTTTCTGACAAATTTTCAAGTTATTTGGAATTAAAATCTTACCTCTAGAGTGTTAACAAGGTTTTTCCTTATTTCGGCTCTGTGACCTAGTTTTTGACCCAAGATGACCCAAACTCAAATTTGAACTAGAAATCATCAAACCAACCTGTCTGACAAATTTCCAGGATATTTGGACTGAAAATGTAACCTCTGGAGTGTTAAAAAGGTTTTTACATATTTAGGCCCTGTGACCTAGTTTTTGAATCCAGATGACCCATATCCAAATCAGAGCTAGAAATCATCAAAACAATTTTTCTGACAAATTTCAAGGACATTTGGACTCAAAATGTAACCTCTAGAGCATTAACAAGGTTTTTCTACTTTTGAGGTCTGTGACCTAGTTTTTGACCCCAGATAACCTATATTCAAAATCGAGCTAGAAAACATTGAAACAATCTTTCAGACAAATTTCCAGGTTATTTGGACTGAAAATGTTACCTCTAGAGTGTTAACAAGACTTTTCCATATTTGGGCTCTGTGACCTAGTTTTAAAACCCAGATGACCCATATTCGAACTTGACTTTAAAATCATCAAAGCAATCTTTCTGACAAATTTCCAAGATAATTGGACTGAAAATGTAACCTCTGGAGTGTTAACAAGATTTTTCTATTTTTGGGCTCTGTGACCTAGTTCTTGAACCCAGATTACCCATATTCGAACTTTTTTGGGCTCTGTGACCTAGTTCTTGAACCCAGATTACCCATATTCGAACTTGAGCTAGAAATCATAGAAGCAACCTTTCTGACAAATTTCCTGATTATTTCGGCTGAAAATGTTACCTCCAGAGTGTTAACAAGCTTTTCAATATTTGGGCTCTGTGACCTAGTTTTTCACCCTAGATGACCCATATTCGAATTTGAGCTAGAAATCATTGATACAATCTTTCTGACAAATTTCCAGGATATTTGGACTGAAAATGTAGCCTCTAGAGTGTTAACAAGGTTTTTCTATATTTGGGCTCTGTGACCTAGTTTTTCAACCCAGATAACCCATGTTCGAACTCGTCCGAGAAATCATTAAGACAAACATCCTGACCAAGTTTCAAGACAATTCAGGCAAAAATGTGAAAGCTAGAGCGTTAACGAACTAAGTGTGGACGGACGACAGACGACAGACATTAAGCGATCCTAATAGCTCACCATGAGCCTACGGCTCAGGTGAGCTAATAAAACTTATTTTTGACACATACATGTATAACTAATCAGTACGTTTAAACTTAGATAAATCACCACTCCTTAAGCCACTTGGCAACATACTACTATATGTGAGCTTTACTTATCTTCACAATACCTGAAAGTTTATCTGAAGACTAAACTTTACCAATGAACTTAATCTTATTTCCATAATGAGTGTATACCCTTGAAAAGTAGTTTAGTTCAGCAGCTGACCAGTTTGCTAACAAAATGATTTTTTTCTCTCCTAAACAGCCAGGTGATAGGTAAGTCTATAATTATAGATCAGTTAAAGAATACATACAGGAATCTGACACTTGTTTACATTTCATAATTTTCATATAAACTTATTCGAAGAATTCTAGTAAAATTTTAAATGAGCTTCTGATGAGCTCAATAACTTTTTTGTCTTTATCAGCTGAATAAAAGTTTACAAGAAATGTTAATAAGTGTAAGGGCCTTTACAGCATATGACAAAAACAACCCTAACATGTGATATACTGAAACAGTATTTATTTTAACTGCTGAAAAGTGGCTATTAAGAAACATCCGCCAAATAAATAGTACCTACCTTATCATACCACTGCATGAGATAAATTTGTTTCATTGACATTTCTTCATCAAGCACACTTCCACAACATAACAACTGCACCTGGAACACATCATTGTAAAATATCTTAGAGATATTAACACGAAGTTCTTCAGGATGGTAAAAGTTTCTTAAAAAGGTAAACATCATTGTTACTGCATAGTTATATAACAAGATGGTTGGACCTGTATGTTAAGGTCATTCAAGACAACAGTAAATTTACAGTAGGAAACAGTAGTTTATGATTTCAAAACACTTCTGTAGGTGTATGGACACTTAAACTGTCTACCCAACTAAGAAATATAAAACCCAAAGAGAAAAACAATAAAAAAAAATCAACAGGTTATTTTGAACAAAACAATGGCAGGAAGCTGGATAAAGGGCTAAAATTAGATTTCCAGAATTTACTTGGTAAGACTTACATTGTCTCACCATAAGTTTGCCCACAAGAAACTCTAGTTATTTAAAAAAACATATACAGGAGTTTCTAGTGAACCTGATGTAACCTTGCTCTTCACACTCTATAGTAAAAGTAGTAATAAGACAAGTCATAGTGAATGGGTCTGAAATGTGAATCTTATCAATTCTAAATTTCAGCCTATGGTTTTTTCAAAGGACTGACTTTTGTATGATTTTGAAATAATCAAAGATATCTTAATAGCAAAACTTTACTGTCTTTGAAAATAACAGTAATAAAAGCCCCTCACTTTAATTTCATGGGGGACGTCCAGTTTTTTGCGTATTATAGCAATAAGATGAGCCACCAGCACTCGTATTGAACATCGTACAAATTTCTTCTCAAGTGACCGTAATTTATATGTCATCGTTGGTAATTCAACATGCTGATATCTGAAAAAAGCAATTAAAGACTTCTTGACTAACAGAAAAAAATATTATACATATACATATACAATATAAGTACTGTTTACACATTACAGGACCTTCATTGGGTAAGTTATATGTATATATAATATATGCAGTTCTTTCCATATTTCATACTCACCCATGTTTTTCAAGGCACAGACATATTTGTTCATCATATTTGTACTGGTGAGCATTTGGGTTGTTAAACACGGTTGTGACTTTAGGGCCCAGATTCTCTTCCCCTGAAAACATACATATACATGTTAGTTACAACAGGGAGTTTCAAGTTCAGCTGGCTAAAATTCAAGACCTAAGCCCTGAAGTTCTTTCTGACCTACCAATACACTGTAAATAATTGTGATACAGTCAAGTTATTTTTATTTTATTTGTTATTGATTACAAATAAGTATTTGCAAACAGAATTTTGAATCATGTCAACAAAAGTATATTGTTCACAAAGGCATGAAAACTTCTATTAAGCAGGGCTGTTGTTTTATCAATGACTTGAGTTTGGCTAGTGTTTTTCATTCACATTTAAGTAACAGTAGAATTACTTTACAATGAAATTACAGTAAACATTCTTTGATCATAATAGTACTTTAGAAACAAAAGATACATTACAACAAGAAAATGCAGTTCTATATTAAAATGATCACATCTGTCACTGATTAGAAGAATTAAGTTTCAGATGTGTTAGAATAGACGAACTAACAGACCTTCTTTCTTCTTTTTCATGAGCAGTCCTCTACCCCTGTAGAATTCTTCTCTTCTTTGCTCCTCATCTAGATTAATGAATTTTTTTTTGATGAATTCCAACTACTTTCAACATACTCAGTGTCTCAATTTGCAATTTATACATGCACAATTTATACTTCTTGCTAAGCTTCAGAATCATGTAAGCTTAATGTAAGCTTTGATGTAAGATTGTCAAGTCAACATTAGTACCAGTTCTAGTACTGCAGAAAACAGAAAAAAAGTTTTACCAAACTTAGCACTTGAAATGTTTCTTTAAGGCTAATGGTACTTGATGGAATCCTGCACTAATGGACAAGGCACAATCTTAGAAAGAAATACAGTTTCAGGTTATATTTTTTGCTGGAAGTTCTGTACCACAGCTTCGATTATCTATATACATTAAGATTAAATAAAAATAAGGCTTGAATAAGATTGTATCCTATTATAAAATCATCATTATTTAAGTTATCTGACTTACTTTCAAACAGACCAGGCACCAGTTTATACACAATATCTTGTAAAGTTCTGTCAGCTCGCAGATTGAGTAAGGGTTGTGTTTCATGCACTTTGATGTTACAGGTTGGGCAGTGTTTGCTCACCTGTAGATGCTTCACAATACATTTCTTACAAACTGAAACACAGTTTATAAAATGCTTTCTGGTTGGCTGTTACATAGCACATACAATCAGCTTTAACCAATAAGATTTTACAATAAATCCAAAGTAAGTCTGATCAAATCGTCAGCCTCTCTGGCTAATCATGATTATACTTCTTATGTTATTTATAATCAACAACAAGCTAAATGAACTTTAGTGGTGAAAGATATTTAACAATATATTCTACACTGAATCAGTTCAATGAGCAAGTTTTGCTTCTTTAATACTTTTTATGATAAAAAGATTGTCAACAGAATGAAATATTTTTCTTCTACTTACATGTATGCAGACATTCCACAATGCTTGTAGCATCAATAAAGTAACCAAAACACAGAGAACAGATAATATGTGGGTTCACATCTCTAATCCTTATTATTATATCCTGAAAAGTGAAAGTTCAATGACTGAATGAATGACTGACTGACTTCACAATTGAATGACTGAATTCACAAACAAATGAAAGAACAAACAAACAAATGAATGGATGAATTAATTAATTAATGCACACATGAATGAAAGAAATGGATGAAAGAAATGAATGAATGAATGAATGAATGAATGAATGAATGAATGAATGAATGAATGAATGAATGAAATTGACCAATTTGAAGTACTGAAAAAACAGTTTACTTATTTCATTAAGAAAAAAATTCTGATTAAGCCTCTACATATAAAAGTTATTTCTGGCAAGGAAAGCTGGTGCATACAAATCACACAAAACACGAGGGCCATGATGGCCCTGGATCACTCAGCTGAGTACTTTGTCTGTGGGTTTGCTGTTAAACAAAGGTCAGAAGCAGTATTACATTTTTAATTAGAGATTTGTAGGTCCATACAAAACCAAATACCTAAAATATCAGTCAATAAATGAAGTCTCTATGACAGAACGTAGAAAAATCTATTATTAGCTATAGTGACCTTGAACCAGTGATCTAAAAACCCACCTAAGGGTAGAAGTCCATGCAAAGATCCTACACACCAATATAAAAGATACTGGTCTATAAATGAAGGCTCTATGAGGTCAAGTAGATAAATCTATTTTTAGCCTTGGTGACCTTAACCCCAGTTTAATGGAAGAGATTAAAAATTTCATGTAATTTAATATTTCCTAGGATTGTGTCATGCAAGTTTGACTAGAGAAATTCGCAAACACAAAACTAAGTCAATATTTCCTAATACTGTATCAAATAACAAAGAGTTCAACCCTTTAAGCAAAATGAGTCAGGTTATTTAGGTCCCATTAACTTTGACAAATGGTAAACTTTAGGACATCTACATCTCTATCTGTATCATAATCTATGACCCACCAATCGTTTTCTGACTATGCCTGATCAGCGATGTAGTATGTTGTTTAGATATCTCGTTTTGGGAATTAACCAAAATTTTTCCATTAAAATTCAATTTTAATACTTTTTATGAAAATATTGTGAAAAGCGACTGTCATAAGCTAAGTAAAGCAGCATGAGTTTCTGAAAAGGTTTGGGATACATGAATTTTGAAAAAAAAAAAAACAAGTATTTTCTGAGTTTTGAAAAATGATATTGTCTGTTTTGAGCTACTTCAACATCAAACTGACTCTGTGCAATATTATGTAGTAACCTGGCCTATGTGCTCAATTAGGGACACCCATCCAAGCACTAACCATGGATAACGTTGCAAACGTTCCAGACACTCCAATCATGTCGCTAAAGAGCTAGCCCAACAACGAGACTGTTGGAAATGCCTTATTTACCCAGTGTCCACTACACTCCTCCCCTCTTTAACCTTTAGGAGCTGGGCATCTACTGTACAGTTTCCTACAGAGACCCCAATCTGCTCCGTTTGTGCAAGGGACTCAATTCCACACTGCACTCCCAGTGCATACAGGCACTAACCAAGGTAAAGAGCCGACGACAATTCGTGGAATTACCGCTGCCACCAATGTAGTAACCTGGCCTATGAGCTTAATTAAATTTGGGACACCCATCCAAGCACTAACCATGGATAACCTTGCTTTACTTAGCAAACGTTCCAGACACTCAAACCATGTCGCTAAAGAGCTAGCCCAACAGCGAGGCTGTTGGAAATGCCTTATATACCCGGTGTCCACTACAATTATATTAAAAAAAGATTACAAGAAAATAGGAATGAAAATGGTAGGGCAACTCTATCGCGACATATTTATATCTACACCGGTTTCTAAAAGATCAACTACTTTTCGCTTTGACACATGTATTTACTAAAGTAAACTTTACCTCTTCTATTCCAACAGGATACAGAGAAAAGTTGGATGTCATCTTTTATAAGATCATTGCCTCAATTACGTTGATTTTGCCATGACCATAAATTAACTGCAAACCCGGAAATTAAGATTCAACCGGTGCATATGTAAACATTCATACACATAGTCAATAAATAAAAAAAAAACATGTTCTCAGTCATCCGTTCAAGCTTAATAAGGATAAAGAAGCAACCTACCCAACTATGTTATCTAGCTTGCAACTTTCATACGAATGTCACTTTGCATAGTTCTTCAGCCAAAGGTAGCAACCCCAAAGTTGCAGTGGTAAGTGATTCGTACCCTAATATATTCGAACTTCTATGAGCCTGTCAGATTTGCATTTTGTCTGGCATGCAAAAACGTTATGTATAAACGTTAAAATGTTTTTGTCTTGTTTTTATTGTATCAATCTCCCATGGTGGACACTGGATAGTTAAGGCATTTCCAACAACATCACTGTCAGGCTAGCTCTTCAGTGACATGGTTATATGTAGAAAAGCTGGAATGTTTGCTAGTTATGCAACATTATCCATAGTCTTATTTACAAACCATTCGTGTATCCATTTTTGTTTGGACAATTATTATCTGCCCTAAACAACACTAAGGATATTGCCAGTCAAAAGTATATATTAATATCCTGAAGCAGAAAGCACACCTGGGCTATATGTTATCCATGGTAAGTACTAGCTTTGATGGGTGCCCGGTAACTGTAATGGTGCCGTCTGTATTCCACAAACTTCCACTGGGTCTTTACCTTGTTTATTGCCTGTGTGCATTTAAAGTGCAGGGTTAAGTCCTTTTATTGTATGGTTGGAGCGGAACAGGCCTTCTGTAGAAATTGTTAAAGTTACAACACTGCTCCTGAAGGTTAAAGAGGGGAGAAGGAATGAACACCAACTAGATAAGGCATTTCCAACAGCCTTGCTGTTTGGCTATCTCTTTAGCGACATGGTTATAGAGTGTCTTGAAAATTTGCTAGTTGAGCAACATTATCCATGGTTAGTACTTGGATAAGTGTCTGAAACTGACATCATGGGCCAGGCTATTATACTTCTAACCTACATACAATTCCAAACAAAAACTATTAATTTTTTTCGAGGTTTGACATTACACATAGGTCCCAATTTCACTTACATGGAATGCTTTCTGTTTGTAATGCACTATTTTTTCGAAACACCTACCAGTGACTCTAGGGTGGGTGTGTCAAATAGGCAAATAGTAGATACAGTAAATAACCTTAGGCAGCTAGACAGATTGAGAAAAAAACACAGATAATTAAAAAAAAAATGACAGTTTTTAAGACTTGCTTTTTGCAAGAGATATTAATTGAAATTATCATTAAATATAGGATGGGTTGTTTCCAGATATAGCAAAAAAATAACAATTTTATTACTTGACTGTACAAACAGATGCCTATTGAAGCTGTGATGTCAATCTCTTAGTTTGTCAGCAAAACTTGTTTGGCCTTGTGACTCTTTGACCTTCTTACACACACTTAAGGACTCATGTCAGCTCAACAGTTATTACTGTTTTGAAGCTGATGCCCTCAATAATGTGTAGATAAGTACCTGAGAAATTATGAAATACCATGACAGCTGACAACTTGTGTTTTTTGACTTCCAAAATTACAAGATTCCATGACATTATCTTGTACCTATGAAAGTTTGCACATTATACAGATTCTCTCTGGCTGTGGTGTCTATGATGGTAGTGAAGTTCATGAGTCTTCAGCGTAAGTTGCTTTATTGTTAAATCTCAAACATGTTCAAAAGATCATTATTACTCTGCTTTAGAATCTTTTGCAGCTGAATACAAAAGATAACATACTTGATTTTGTAGGCTTGTTGATACAGCTTGAAAATTTTCATTTTACTGATGGTTAAGTTTATGCTGAAAATGCCTGAAGAGATTTCTATCTTATAAGGTGCATTAATTGATTTCAGAGTATTGGTTCACCTAAGCCGAGCAGGAGCAGACATTTCAATGTTTGCTCCTGATACAGACCAGATGCATGCCATTGATCATACAAAGGGAGAACCTATGGAAACTAACAGGTACAGTCCAAACAATGATCTATGGTGTAAGTTACAAAAACATTCGTTGGTCCCTCCAGGGTCCCTGCTAGGGGAAAAAAAGCAATTTTATTCAATAAAATTTGTGATTGTAGAAAAAAATTATCAAGAGCGTAGCTGATTCGAAGAAATGTTTCGATTCCATATGAAATACCTTTAAATGAATAATTTAAAAAGCTATACAAAAAGGTCGAGAGTGTTGAGTTTTATTAGGTAGGAGTTTTCAGACGTCAGAAACAAAAGAACTGTAATTAAGTATATATAGAAAACATGAAGTGTAAATCAGTCAAAAACTTCAAGTTTAAATCTGATTTTGTTTAAAAACATTTTTTTTTACCCAAGAATTGATTTCTTTGTAGTGGCTGTATTAATACAGTTGACATATTTTTTGTAGGAATGTTTTAGTGGAGTCTGCTAGAATAGCAAGAGGAAAGATTACAGCTTTGTCAGAACTGACATCCAAAAATTTTGACGCAGTTATCTTCCCTGGAGGTTTTGGTGCTGCTAAGAATCTGTAGGTATTTCTTTGTCAGCATTCACTTATTAATGGTTTATCAATCATATATTCTTTATGGAATGATGTATTCCAGAGGAAGACAATTAAAAAAATGATAAAAGATTACTTGTTTGAATTTGAATGTCCTTATGTAATCACAATTGTTTGTTGTTTGATTAGGTAATACACTTTTATGAATAATAATCAAATGCAGATCATACATTCGTTGTCATAGAATCCATATTCAGTTTAGTTAATGAAAGGGTACAGTACTTTTAAGGACACAAATCTATTTACATTTGGTCTTAAAAACTGGTTCCTTAACGGTTTTATAAATTTTGCATTCTCTTAAAATTGCAGCTACATGTATACTGCTCTTTGTATATTGTCATGGCTGAAAATATTATGTATGAGTAAAAGTTGTAAACTAGACTTTATCAGCTTTTGTCTGCTTTGCAAGATTTCTGCCATTCTGAGGTATCACCTGTAATTTCAGGTCTACTTTCGCTGTAGATGGAACAAACATGAAAGTGATTGGCGATGTTGAAAGAGTTATCAGAGATTTTCATACTAACAAGAAACCAATAGGGTGAGTTTTGATCAGTTTTATAAAAGTAAAGGGCCTCTTTATTATGGTGTCTCCACTATTTAAGGGCTTTTTTTGTTATAATTTTTATTAAATCATTTGTTCCCCAAATTTTTATCCTGTACACCAATTTTCTAATCAGCTAGCTGCTCTGTAACTTGTCTCCTCAGAACAAGCCAATGATAGGATTTGAACTGTCAACCTGCCATTTGGTTGACAGATAACTTAACCACCCAGCCATGGAGATAGATTTTATATATAAAATACATCTTTTTATGTATCCCTAAGAACAGTCAGATACAGGAATTTCTTTTATATAATAAATTGTGTTACAAGTTTATTAGATGGTTATTTAAGGGTTTGTTAAAATGTGTAGTAGTGTTTGCATTTTAGCTTAATAAACTTTGATATCATGTTCAGTGGAAGATATCTGATATATGTGTACTAGACTGACAATGTGTTATGCTGTAATTTTCATGTAGGTTATGTTGTATTGCACCAGTATTAGTAGCAAACCTTCTTCCGGGATGTTCCGTCACTGTTGGTAATGACAAGGAAGAAGGTGGTCGTTGGCCATATGCGGGAACGGCAGGTGCCATACAAACCATGGGTGCATTTCATATCTGCAAGGATGTCAATGTATCCTTTATCTGTACTGCCTAAAATTTCATTCTTTAACAATACTTTGTTTTGTTCTTTAAAAGGAAGCTCTAGGAATACATGTAACTGGAAGTTGCATACCAGTATTTATCTAAGCTATAAGAGGTTTAAATGTCTCCATTATGTTGTGGATGTGTCTCAAACTTCTATGGTATGTTTCTCTACAAAATTTAATGTTTGAAAAATGTTTCAGTGAAAATTGTTTCTATTTTTACATGTTCTTTAAACCACTAGTTCCACCAGGCTATTGTTTTGTGAAAAGGGAGGTAATCCAAATGGGTTAGTACAATGAAGGAAATTATTAAATAGGTTTACCAGTTTGTGTCTTCTGTTAGTTTACCTTAACTTGATTGTAGGAAGCTTACACGGATGAAAAGAATAAAATTGTTACAACCCCAGCATTCATGTGCGAGACTAAATTTCATGAAATATTTGATGGCATTGGGAAAATGATTGATGGAGTAATCAAGTTGCTGTAATGCAGAAAATGGTGACACGAATACCTTTGTTCTTCTTATCTGTTATAAATATGGATTTAGATAGACGGGACAAGTCTGCACTTGTCTCATGCAGGTTTGGTCAATTTGAAAGTGATATAACAAGGAATAACTGACATGAATTTGTACTGTTTTCTGAAGAGTTTGATTTGCTTCCATTTTCTGGATAATTGAGTCAATAAATTGCCTCCTGTTTTTGTATTTTCGAGTTTCCTGGATTTTTTTTTGAGTTTAAGCTTTTTCTTGTGTCTAAAAATGCCGTCAGCTGGTCAGTGGTCTGACCTTCAAACCCAACCCAAAGTTTTTGTTTGAAATTGAAATATGTTTGCAAGTTTTTTACGTGCTGTGAATCTCTATTTTGAAATAAATCAGATGAATATGCATTATCTGTTGTATTTACATTTTATTCCATTTAGAGTTAGTGAAAAGGATAGAATAACTCAGTTACTTCCCTTTCTATAAAAAATGTTAGTGAAATGGATAGAATAACTCAGTTACTTCCCTTTCTATAAAAAAAATGTTAGTGAAATGGATAGAATAACTCAGTTACTTCCCTTTCTATAAAATGTTAGTGAAATGGATGGAATAACTCAGTTACTTCCCTTTCTATAGGAAAATTTAAATCACATTTGTTTTAGTGTTATTTTGAACTTATGTAATGTGTGACAGTGTCACACACTTCAAAACTGATGAAAGGAATAAGAATCATTGAAGGTCTTCATCTTAATCGTGTGCTGTAATTCTTTTCTGAATCATCAATAAAATGTTTTAACAAAACTGAAATGTATCAGCTAGAATATGATTTGATTACTGCAAAAATGCAACACAAACTTGGTCATATTTTCTGTTATTTATTAGGAAATATAAATCATCTTAACAATGTCTATATCTAAAATGATCACAATGTCTTACACCAGAATGAACAGATGCACAATATGTATATGTGAGTAAAAAATCATTGTTGTGAAACATGGTCATTTACAATGAAAATAAATTTACACAATTTTATACATGAAAATGGCGTGAAAAATGTGCTTTTGACAAATATAAACAGGTGTCTGCATCTGAGCTAAAAGTCTTTGATGCCATGCCTTAATGCATTGTTGTGTTTTGTAAAGTATTAAAACGGGCATTATAATACTATTCATCATGTCATTTATATTCCAGAGCACTTGGAAACCCACACTTAGTATATTTGTTAGAAGTAAAAATGAGGTTTCACTTCATGAAATAGTGAAATTTTAACTGAATAGCGAATCTAAACTCAACTTATGAATTCCTATTAACCTATGATTTACAAAAGAAATAAATGTATATTTTGAACTAAGTTTTCATCACTTGTGATGTTAAATAGTTTAAAATTTGTTAAAAAAAAAAAAATCCCTGATTTTATCATTACATGTATCTACTCATTTTGTTTCTTAAGTCACAGTCTCAAATATGTTTATGTGTAAACACATGTGTGACCTCCCAGATGAACCCAGTATTTTACATCTCTGTGGAAGAACATGATTTCATTGGTCGACAAGTACATATACCAGTGTTATCAACTGTGTTTATATGCAAGTGTATTTGAGGTTTGTAATTTAGTGAACGGAAGTCAAAAGCAGAAGTTACAGTGACAGAAAAAATTCAAACAGGAAAAACACTTATGATAACAATAATTCATAGTTACAAATTTTAACAAGAGGGTCATAATGGTCCTAAAAAGCTCATCTGAGTATAATAGCTAAATATGACAAGTGTAATGTATTTATCACCACAATAAAAAAGAAAGAACTAAATATTAAACAACTTGATCAAGGTCTACTAGATAATACTACATACCAGATTACAGAAGTCTCAGTCTAGAGGTTTCTGACTGTTTTTGACTACATACAACATCTTACCCCAAAGTTATAGCAAAAAAATGACCCCAAGGGCAAAGTCTGTGCGATCTTGGTAGAGATTCAATAAATTATGCTTAATCAAAATTTCAGAAATCTAGTGGTTTCATCCAATAAGAATTTTCAAGATTTTCATATAAATGTCAACGTAAAACAGGTCACCTTGTGGGTGGGGCCATATAATTTGAATGAACTTTGTAGAGGTATACAAGAATGCTACAAATCAAATTTCTGAGGCCTATGCCTACTGGTTTTAGACATTTTAAAAAATAATTCATTCTTGTTGCCACAGCAAGCAGAGTTGTGGATGGAATGGAATTTTTAAACCATTTTTGGCAGAGATTTTTGGCAGAGCTTCATGCAATAAATATCACTGCCAAGTTCTATCCACTTTGACCGAATAGTTTCATACAAGATTTTGTTTTAAGTAAAACGTTTACACATGATGGACACAGCATGACACGCTGGACACAGGTCAATCACAAAAGCTCATCTTGAGCGTTTGTCCTGGTGAGTTAAAAAGTATCCAATGCAATAGGGCTCAGCATAAAAATACTCTTAATATCAGGGAAAAAGATAAAGTTCCCAATCAAGGGTATGAGAATAACTTTCTGCAACAGAAGTACAGTCTGAAAATTCTTTAATGAGGCATGACAGTACCACATGAAAATACTTATAGACCGAACCGATACATTTCTTTATCCACAATGTAGAAATTTTCAAAAAGGATTGTTGAAAAACCCTCCCTGATAAAATAATTGTTAACGTGATGGGCAGTACTACTACATGTACACTGTGTTACTTCCCTTGTTATACAGTAGAAGAGAGAGAGAGAGAAAAAACAAAAACAAAACATTTATGGTCCTGTGTAACAGTAAGTACATGTATATTGTGATAGTTAAATACTCTAAAATGAATACTTTCTATTCAAAAAGACTAGACATGACTTTTTTTTTCACAGTGGCAGAAAAAAAAGTACTAAAAAATCAATTGTCTGTGAATATGTATATATTTCGAAAAAGTTTTGATTTACAATTACACTTAAGAAGTGTACAATATAAGCATGTGAGACAGAATAAAACTGTATTAAAATTGAAATGCAATCCTCAGACGAGTATCAAAATATTTCTAAGAAATGGAATCCACAACATATATCAAAATGTAAATGCTATCTATTTTGTGAGATTCCCTCTATGTCTTTTTCTTAAAAACTACTTGTACATTTGAAACTAAACTGACTATATCCTTATAGGATAATTCTAAACATACAATACAGATTCTTTAAAACTTTTCTGATACATTTTTTTACCTTTAAACCTATCCAAGGATGATAAACGACTGTCAAATGAGATGTGTGCTGTATGATAGTAATAGCAAAAAAAAAAAAAAAAATATCATTGAACTATTTGTATATTAATCTCATTAAAAAATGAAAATCTCCAATCTTGTATTCATCTAGTTAACACACCACTATGTAAATTATTTGCTAAAACATACAACTACTTAATGTCTATGTTTCCAGCTTTCATAAAGGTGTCACATAAACCAACATAAACAGTAAATATCATACCTTTACTGGAGAAAAAAATCTGCCTACAATAAAAAATACAGACTATTCCTACATCAGTTGAATGACTTGGTAAGGTGTTAATTCACCATTTTTCTAAAAATTTTGATAAGTTTTGATTCAGATGCAAACAGTTTCTAATGAGTAAAATCGAAAGAGTTAAGGAACTACATATATTTCATGCCTATCTGCAATCTACAGTGGGTAATGCAATCATATTGTTAGTTAGATTTTCAATGCATATACACTTGCAATGTGAAAACAAGTATTGCATCTTTGATTGATTGTCATGTACAGGCAAAGTTTAACAGCAACAGGCCTACACTTTTGCAGATGCTAAATGCTGATGAATATATTGCCCCACAATTAGCTCAGTATTTCTGAAAAAAATGTCAAATTAAGGTTCAATTGGGTATGAAGGCTCCATATAAGACTGGTTGTTTCCAGTGTATAATGAAGGTTGTTATTCTACCATTACAGTATAACTTTAAGGGGTCATACTTCAGTGTAAGGGAGAAGGTGCACATATTTCAACAGCTATTTTCCCAAGCATATGCTATTACAAAACTTAATAAAAGTCCCAAATGGATATACTGGCTGTATAGCTGTAAAATTCTCTATGTCCCACTGATGAATGAACAGATTGCAAAATACTCTATGGATGATAAAAGGTTATGTTTGCCTTTCCTAAATAATGTTGATAAAGTTTGTCTAGTTAATACAGTCTAAGCATGATTAACCCTTTACTCCATAGATACGTGTTTTAACGCATATGCAACCAGTGCAGTCTGATCAGGATCTCCACTGTTCGCTTTTATATCCATAAAAGTATTTCTGACTGAAAAGCGTACAGTGGAGATCCTGATCAGACTGCATGGATGTGCAGGCTGATCTGGATCTGCACTGGTCACATATGTGATTTAACACTTAACCATGTGGTAAAGGGTTAAGCGAGTAATGGCTGAATAAAGTTATGACATGCTACAAAAACATTCCAAGAAAAACAATACAATAAAAGATGTGATGCTTTGAAAAAAAATGATCAAGTACATCTCAACTTCATAGAACTACATTTCAGCTGATAAACAACAAACAGAGATTCAAAATTTCTTAGTCTAGCTTGCTTCACTATATTATATACTGAGTTAAAGAGACCTCTATTCTAAAAGGGCATATTGCTTTTCACAAAACACAAGTTTAAGAATAATATATTGAACCAACAAGTTTGCATGAAATTTCTTAAAACTTCTCTCTTATCAGTGAATAAAAGAGACCCATACAAAAAAGAATCTAAATACTTTCTAAAGCTTATTTCTATGGCCTGTTCCCTAAGATATATATATATATATAAATGTATATATTACTATATATTAAGCCTGCATTTTTCTATGCATATTCTATACATTCAATTTTTAACATAACCGGCACTATATACATATACTTGGAATAACAAATAATAAATAGTTTCAGAGGGAAAAATGAAAACCTCCCTATTTTTTTGTGTGCATGAGTATTTATACTTCTGGAATGTGAGCACTTATAAACAAATAAAATTACCAGTAAAAAGAAGTAAAATAAATTCAAAAGTATTGACAGAAACTACCCTGCTTTTTTTTACAGCTGGTCCCTACACAAGTTAGAAAACTATAGAACAAAAGTCTGTACAAGACATATTAATAACTTTAACAAAAACTATGTTTCTTGCATACTGGATCTTCTATCCGACATTTATAACTATGTTATTTAAGGTGATCTTTCATCCCGTAGGAAAGATGAGCCAAGCGACTCCCATAATGTTACACTGTTTTCAATAAATCTGACATCATATTGAAGTTCTCAGCTATTTGCTTTGAAAAGTCAATGCTTCTTCCAGCAATCATGCAGTTGCCCCAAATTGTAAAAATTTAAGACTTCTTAGAAAACAGCATAAGATAAGAAAACTCTTAATTTTAAAAATAAAACTGCTTTTATGAAAGTAATTTATTATATTTTACACGCTATAGTAAATGTCTAAAAAATGATTTTAAATCTCAAAAGCTGAAACTATACACAAGTGATGTCATTAAGACATGATAACCTTCTACAGAATGAATGAAACAATGCAGAGACAGACAGAAGAACAGACAGATAAAACATGTAGAACAACTGTTCTAAGTAGAACTGGAAAAATGAAAACATTAATTTAAAATTAAAGTCTTTGTATGCAGAGTTATTTTACAATTTTGAGTGGATAGCGACAACTTAACACTTTCCTAGTGTCTTTATGCCCTAAGAAGATATTTCTGATAATATGATCTTCTAAACAATATCATTTATTTTTCATTTGAAAAAGCATGAGCAAATATTATGTTATACTGTCAATTACTTTTAGAGTACATGCCATTATATTTTAAAAAAAAGTCTCTGGAACTTCCTGAACACATTGTGGAAACTTTTGGAAGAAAATCACTGCAGTTTAATTGTGGTTAAATTTTTTTGCCAATTAATATAATGTTTATAGTGAAAAATTGATGACTCAGATTTAAAATTGTACTTTTAACAGCAAACAGCTATCTAAAAAAACACCAATTACATTAACCCTGTAATCTAGAAACAATACAAACAAGAACTGTCACTGTAAGATGACTATGCTCCCCGAAGTGGTGCTTTGACTTTTGAGCTGAGAACTAGTCATTCAGGGGTCAAGGTCAAATAAATATAGGTCAGTGGGAAGGTCTTGTCCAAAGGGGTGTTGTGTCAAAGTATGCAGTATATCCACTTACTAATGTGGAAGTTATGGCAAATGTTAAAGTTTTCTGACAATCGGATGTCGAAGGTGAAGGTCATTCAAGAGTCAAGGTCAAACAAATTTAGGTCAGGGGGAAGGTCTTGTCCAAAGGGGTGTTGTGTCGAAGTATGAAGTAAATCCACTTACTAATATGGAAGTTATGGCCAATGTTTAAGTTTTTGGACAATGGGGGACATTAGTGGATTATCTACCCTGAATACTCTCTGATTTTACATTGGTCCTTCCATTTGGATTCCTCTGTTTTTATCGCTATTTTCTCTTTTGGTATGGTGATAATTAACCCTAATTATTTGCAACATGGTAGTCAGATTACACATTAAGTTTAGCAACATGTTTTCTTATAACATTATCTTTGTTTTTTGGTTATCCTAACTTGTTATTTTATATATAAGTGACAATTTTCACAAGTAAAAGTCAAGACCATCACAATTAGAAACAAGGATAAAGTCAGAGGATTCCAACTGAAAGGACCTACGTGCCATTTGGTCTACCTTCGATGTTATCTGAGTAAGGGAGATAATTTGTTATCAGGAATGTCCCTCATTGGATCTTCAAGGTGAAGGTCATTCAGGTTTCAAGGTAACAAAAAAATAGGTCAGGGGGAAGGCCTCGTCCAAAGGGGTGTTGTGTCCAAGTATGAAGTAAATCCACTTACTAATAAGGAAGTTATGGCCAATGTTAAAGTTTTCGGACGGACTGATGGTATGACAGACTGACAGTTCAAAAACTATATGCCTCCCTCCGGGGGCATAAAAACAACTATTACACAGTATCACAAAATACTGTGTAAAAATCCTAACTTCAAAAGGTTTTGCTTGGCACTTTCATAATACGTTATTCAAATTCATGAGGAAAGTAAGCATATGGTTAATTGTTACATTCTGTGAGATATGATTTAAACAAAGCTTCTGAAAACTTTTAGTTCAATGATTTTCTTCAAAAAACAGTGAAAAGAAAAATCTATATACATGTTCAAATATCAATCAACATAATGAAAAAGTAACATGACATGAAAATTGCAAAAAGAACGCTGCAAATAAGAAACAAAAATATACTTATAATATTTTCTTTTAATTATCAAAAATGACTGCCGACAGGAGAATAATGGCACTCAGATATAATTATGGGAAACTGCCTTTTTTTACTTATTGGAACAAATAATAACCTCAGGGTTTAATGTCTGAAAAATCCCTGCAGACAACAGACATGATATACTGTTATGTTGAAGTGGAACTGATATTCCTTAAAATGACATCATATACCCTTATGTGATGTCATATTCTATTAAAGCACTGTTAGCAGTAAATTAATATGGCAGATTTTATGTATTTAATTGTATCTGTACCTAGGTACATGAAACATCTTTTAATTATTTCAAAAGTATAACAAAATAATTCTTAACAAAAGATATAACTACAGGGTTTTATTAAATCACCATAAAAATTTTTAAGTTGAACCTGTTAACTTTTGCAAAGTTAAGTTCAATAAAGACTTTCTGTGAAGGAAGAATTTACCAAAGTAAAAACAACTTGATACTTAGCAGTAAGTATAAGCACCTGTGGTTGTTCGTTGTAAGCTTAAATACAAGTTGTAAGTATTAATACTTTGTAGCAATTTTACCATTTCACTCTAGAACACAAAGACAAATTTTTTGTAAAAGCTAAAACCAAGCAAATATTTCAGAAACCCAAGATCATTTTTTTTAATAAGAAAATCCCCTATTATAAAACTGAATGCAAACTTTAGCACCAACAAATTACTTGATTTCTGCATTCATGTTTATAAATTCTATACCTGTATTTACTGACATAATTATTAAGTTAGCAATTTCTCTATACTCCTAACTAATCAGAACAATCTGGTTTAAACAAATGGACATATGAAATACAAAATGTATAACTAAACTAAATAAATTGAATCAAACAAAATACAACACATACAATTTTTCTTATCATAGCAAAAAATCTCTTAAAAAGACTGTCCCCATGATATAAAATCAGTACCAAGACTGAACATGCTTTAACAGAATCATATCTTGTGAACAATTCTGTATTGAATGATAAGCCAAAATGGCTAACACAGCTTTTCTCACTGTTTGAGCTATTATTTCTCAATGCTAGAAACATTTTAATAACCACAGTACCTATATTCTATAACAATTTGTAGACATTGTGTATGGATATAAAACAATCAATGGGTTAAATGCAAGATTCTATATACTTCATGACTTTTTACAGATCTCAAAAAATGAGAAGAAAACCTAAATACAATATGGCTGAAACAGGATGATGTATCATAATATCTGATGATTCAATATTAACTGTCAGTAGTGTACACTTAAGTCAAAAAGTAAATAAATGTTTAACGAGCGCTACTAACTGAATGTGTTGCAATCATTTTCAAAGTCTTAAGATTTGTAAGCGTGCACTGTTTATTTCTACAAAACACAACTATCTCAAATCATTACAATGTTCACAAAGAACAAACAAAACAAAACAGGAAGAGGTATACCCTGTGGCAATGCTTGAAAACCTACTTTAAACAAGGTCATCCAATTTACAAATGTATTTATTTAAAAAATGATGGGAAAAAAATCATTATGAAAGTGCATGTGCATACAAAACCATAAATAAGTTGTTCCCATGCTTAAGATGGTCCACAAAATGTTTATGTCCCTCAATGTAGAAAGTACAATTTTTTTGCATAATGCAGCAGTTTTTTTCTGCATTCGTACACAGTAAACTAAAATCATGTGACTATAAATAGTCAAGCAATGTTCCCATCAAGTAAATGAAATAAAAACAGCTTGGCACAGCTGAAAAATCTATGGTCATGATACTTGCTTATGAACTGAAAAACAAAATTAAAAAATTATAACTTTAGCAATATTGTAAATCAGTACAACATGTTATCTCCATCCAGAAAACTGATGATAGATTACAAAACAATCAATGGGTTAAATGCAAGATTCTATATACTTCATGACTTTTTACAGATCTCAAAAAATGAGAAGAAAACCTAAATACAATATGGCTGAAACAGGATGATGTATCATAATATCTGATGATTCAATATTAACTGTCAGTAGTGTACACTTAAGTCAAAAAGTAAATAAATGTTTAACGAGCGCTACTAACTGAATGTGTTGCAATCATTTTCAAAGTCTTAAGATTTGTAAGCGTGCACTGTTTATCTCTACAAAACACAACTATCTCAAATCATTACAATGTTCACAAAGAACAAACAAAACAAAACAGGAAGAGGTATACCCTGTGGCAATGCTTGAAAACCTACTTTAAACAAGGTCATCCAATTTACAAATGTATTTATTTAAAAAATGATGGGAAAAAAATCATTATGAAAGTGCATGTGCATACAAAACCATAAATAAGTTGTTCCCATGCTTAAGATGGTCCACAAAATGTTTATGTCCCTCAATGTAGAAAGTACAATTTTTTTGCATAATGCAGCAGTTTTTTTCTGCATTCGTACACAGTAAACTAAAATCATGTGACTATAAATAGTCAAGCAATGTTCCCATCAAGTAAATGAAATAAAAACAGCTTGGCACAGCTGAAAAATCTATGGTCATGATACTTGCTTATGAACTGAAAAACAAAATTAAAAAATTATAACTTTAGCAATATTGTAAATCAGTACAACATGTTATCTCCATCCAGAAAACTGATGATAGATTACAAAAATGATTAACGATGGCTCCGCCTGTACCTATCTCGCTGGTCCTGAATCTGTCCATCAAGAAGTCTACCAAGACAAATACCAAGCAGCTGTGGTATCCCAAATCCCAGAACTATTCCACCAATTATTGGAAGATTTGCCTCCCCCAGGCTGATGAGGGCATCCACACAGCCAGTTGTGTAAATTTTCGAAGTGGCCGTAAAAGTCTGTAACGAAGACATACGAAAAATGATAAAATACTAATCTGTCAATATCAAAATTGCTACAGCTTAGATGTTCAATTTTAAGGATTTTTAAAATTGCTGTCTGCTAGAAAGGTGACTGATAAATTTAAAAATAGTAAGAATAAAATTTTATGAATTAAGTAATTTACCAGGTAAATTTTTTCTTAAAGACTGGAATACGGGAATGAGAACAATGGTCAGACATCAATTAAAAATAATAAGATTTTTTTTCATAGACTAGATTTTTCTCAATGATAGAATGAGTTTACTGAAGATTTGTAAATTAGTTACTAAACTCAAAAATAATTTTAAGCTCCCTTTGCTATGAGTAATCAACTTTGTTTTAACAAGTAAATTTTAACAGGAAATGTTTTATTAAGATGCAATCCTATTGCCCAAATACTCTATACCTTTGGTTTTAATTACAAGAAAACATTTTTAAAAATCTCTTAAAAACTAATTTTTAGCTTATCTGTTTAGAAGAGAAGAATGTTTTCATAGTACAATATAGTTTCATTCTAATCGATTTGCTCAATTGTAATTTCAACCATAGTTTGTTTTCATAAAAAATAGTTACTGTTTCACATTTTTGAATACTTACTTGAGATTCATTTAAGGCACGAGCACCACACAAAATGTTAGGGATGCCAGGCTGAAAACGAAAGTGAAAGTAGAAACACATATCTGAAACATTTAACATTTATTTCATTACAAACTGGCAGATGAAATGTTACATGGTTTTTAATACCAAGTTGAATAAGTAGATAGATGTTTTATACAATATATGTTCAACTAAAAGCAGATGAGTTACTGAATAGTAGCATTCATTTTTCTTGTTTTATCTAGTGAAATTCATTTTCTAAAAAAATATGTATGATACTTAAATTTAAAGAATCTAATGCTTTCATTTGTTAACTTATCTCTAAAACTTTCGAAAAACTTCAAAATCTATCCCTACGTTCAGGGCATCTGGGTTTGTACAGCATGAATAAGGCACCCCACATCGTAAACCACTTGGGTTCTCCTTTGTACAGTTAAAATACATGTTTTTATTCCAGTCTTTATAACCATTGATACCGCAACACTTAATCTGAAAAATTAAAGAAAACTTACATTTACGTCCAGACAATGCATAAGAGAATCATAGAACATGTATGAATATTTAATATTACACTCTGGAAACTGACTTCTGGTCCAATATTTTGAAATGTCCAAGTTTTTTGTTTTTTTTCTCTCTACAAAATATGACTCTTGGGATGAAAACCACGTAAGTGAGAGTCATTTTTCTGACGATCAAACCAGCCAGAATGTCAGGTAACAGCTCTATCTAAATTCAACTAGGATGCAAAACTTATCATTTATATGTTTCTCCCCAAAAGTAATAAAAAGAATCCTTTTCACTATTACAAACCCTATTAGCCCAGGCCTCTCCCCAGGTCGTTTTTGCTTTGCAGTAGCGCAATGCTTAAATTTCAAAACACAGTTTACCGCATGCCTAAAAAGCATCCGCAATGCATAAGCCAGGTACAATAAAACCTTCTCACTCAATTTAGAACAACTGAGACCTACATACATGCCTTTAACTTACAACATTGACTGATGCAATACCAGTAATGCTGAAAAAGTAAGTAAGTTAGTACACTTACTTTTTCTTGGACCCAGTCCATGACGGCATCTTCATCGTCCTGGTAACGCAAAATCATGCCATCCTTGAGAGCATCTGTGATCCAGTCTCGCATCTTGTCTTTGAAAACAAATGCTAACACAGCTATGGTGACCTCCAGTAGAACAATGAGAATGATAATAGTGTAAAACTGCAAATAAAAAAATAGAAGACTTTTTTGCTGTTGTAAAGTTTAAGACCAAATACAGTTGTTTTGAGGCTTTTTTTTCTAGATACAAGAGGGCCATGATGGCCCTGGATCACTCACCTGAGTACTCTGGCAGAGGGTCTGCTGTTTAGCAAACATCAGAAGCGATATGATCTTTTCTAATTGACGATTTTCAAAGATCTCAAATTTTTTACAAAATAAACACATGGCACAAAGCCAATTTTGGACTAGCAGCTTGTGAGATGTCATTTGAAGCAAAATGTTAAAACAAGTACTCTAAGCCCTTTTTAGCTATGGCTGCCATTTCATGCAATGGAGTCAGTGGAACCATTTGAGCAACTTTATACATGGATATATGACAAACATACCTGTGAATGCATGGAGTAAAACTATTTGATGTAAAATGGCATGGCAGTGTGTCATGGCTATATATCAGGAACATTTCTGTGAAACTGGGTGGAAAATGACCTTGCAGTTGAGGAGGAGATGCTGTTTGAATTTTTTTTCTACTTCTAGCTTTTTCAGTTGTTATGTGCAGTATAGTGTAACAGTTTAAGCAATTTTAAATAAGGCAACATAACATATATTTCTGTCAAGTTTGGTTTGTGATGTCATTTGAAGCCAAATATTGATAAAAATCTATTTTTAGCTCTGGTGGCCATTTTGTGCAATGGAACAGAACCATTTGGTTGGCAATATAAGGAGCAGATCCATTTGAGCAATTCTAAGGAACATTTAAAAAAAAATTGTTGACCATGCAGTTTAGGAGATGCTGTAATAAACATTTCTTTAAAGTTTGATTAAAAAAGTCCTTGTGGTTTTCAGGAGATGCCATTTGAAGTAAAATGTTGAAAAGGAATGACTGACGACGGACACATGGTGATCCCAGTAGCTCACCCCGAGCATTTGTTCAGGTGAGCTAAAGAATCATATAGTTCTTATACAAGCACAGAACTTTTTCTTCATGTCCACTCTGTACAATAAAACTTTAAAAACAACTTAAAATTTTACATTACAGCTCAGTTTGTGTCAAAGGTCAAACTTTTAAAGCATATAGGCAGTATAAGGATATACATAATGTGAATTTCCAAAGTTTGCTATTCAAAAGTTTAATTTATGTTTTAAAAGCTTCATGGTTACAACTGAAGTACTTCTTCTTCCATATACTGAGCAGGGAATTGTGATGAGATCACTAATGCCAAGTGGCGGCGTGGCCGAGTGGTTAACGCGTTGGACTAGTATTCAAAGGATTGCTAGCCGCACGGGTTCAAACCCCGTCAGGGGCAAGCCGTTGTTTCCTTGAGCAAGAATCTTTACACTCATTGCTAAGTACTGGTTATTTCCAGGAACGGATTCGAGAGTGTGTTTATAAGCTAAAAGCTTCCTACTTAATCGAACTAAAATAAATTTGGTATAAACTAAACTAATGCCAAGTAGTGTAAATAGATTTGTTTAAAGCAGTAAAATGTTCTTGGGATGAATTTAAATTTGTACCAGCAGAAACCTTTATTAAACACTATTGTTAGGCCCCTACACATTATACTTGAAATTGATAGTATATATACTGGTTTGTTGTAAAAGCTATCCAAGCTTATCTGAATTGCTCTTGAAACAACAGTGTACAACTTGACAGGAGTTAGCTAATTTTATTTCTGTTGCCAATCTACAGTCAGGTGGGCATCCATGTTTTAGTAAATACATGGTTTTCTTTTCTGAAATAGATGTCTCATTGTAGGCACTGGAAACCATCTTTTTGTCCTTTTGGTGGCAAAGAAACACATAATACTTACAATCCTGAGAAGAATGAGGTTTTCTCTCAAAGCACCAACACAGCCTGCATATCCGACAATAAATATCACCGATCCGACAATGATGAGCAAAATGGACAAATCCAACAACACATCATAAATTGTCTGTAATAAGTGAGACAAAAGGATGAATCTATTATAATACTGGAATTTAAGACTGACAATATATAAGTAAAAACTATAGTAATTATAAAGAGAAAGTCAATAACAGCCTGTCATTTCAGGATCTGTTTCCCCTCTATCACTTCAGATGAAAATACTTTTCTTTATGTTTTTATCATGGTTGTATGTCAATGTCAACTATTTTTTTGTCTTGTTCAAAAAGGCCAAATGCTTACTTCAAAGTACTTTTCTGGCAACTGATAACATAATGTTCCAGTCATTATAGAATGAATGCAATAGCCAATGATTTCATTGTTGAATTACAAGCTTAATATCAAAATAGTAAAATTATCTAAACTTCTAGGTACTTTAGGTAATGTACACACTAACACAGTATTTACTAACACCTGTAAGAGCAGGAATAACCTTTAATGGACAATTCAATGTTACCTGTTCTATAGTAACTGCTTTTACTGAAATGAATTTTTTAAAGTTTTCAGAAAATAGCATCATTACCTGAATGTCCTGGTAGTAGTATTTATTCTTCTCTATGGAAGCCCAAACACCAGTGCCTATCATTACACCACCACATAGCTGCAAAAGTATGCACATACTTTTTTAATGCCAACCCACCAGACAACAGCTATATTTTCAGATGTACTACAAGTCAAATTTAACTAAATCTTTCCTATATTTAAACCAGTTTATTGGTTACACTGAATACTAGAATCTACTTTTAACAAGAATATACAGGAATTACCTATCTGACACTAGAATCTATAATTAATTTTTTTTCAACATTTTTAACAAAACACATGCGTAATATCAATATTTAAAATACTGCAAGTCTGTAGAAAATACCATCTTTATAATGGTCACTATCTATTTAGTTTTCTAATAAACAAAAGTATAAAATAGCAAAAGCATGATGCTTATAATCATTTTACTTAAAGGAGTGTTAATAATTAATATCCATCAGTATTCCTTTCAAATTAAAATCATTTATCACTTCACTGACATCATGTTTTCCCAACAGGAATTTTGGTCTTATTTGGGTCATAAAAGTGAAAGGCTTAGACATATCAAGCAAGAACAGCTTTGAAATTCTAAAAGGACAATAAGCTTAGATCTATCAAAACAAAGTCACTATGTCGCACTGTGTATAACCTCATCATTAGAAACCAGGAAAAAACAAATTAAAGTTTATCTGATTCTTAAGCTGCTCATCAGTGTAATGAATGTTGACACAACATAAATGAGAAACCAAACAGTAGCAATTAAAAGAGAATTTGAGAAAATTCTTTGGATTATGATGAATAATTTACAACTAATCTGACTTTGGAAACAGCCATTAAAGCCCAGACCTTTTGGTCCCAAGCTGATTAAATTAAACATTCAATCATAAATAGCAGAAGACAACACATCTTTAGAAAAAAAGAGCAAACACAGAAGCAACAGAAAGTCTAATAAAAAAAAATATGTATACACATGTACACAAATATTCACAAAATTTCATTCAAGTATTCCTGATTTCCTGATACACATATTTCTGGAAATGTCACTTATCATTATATTCAGTAATTGAAAGCCTTGAAAGTACAAACATCTGTAATTTACTTCAGAAATTTTTCACAAGTGACTTGATATGTCAGGTCATTAATGCGTCCATACTTGGACAGATAAGGGTGGAAGAAAATTATGGGACTGAAATGTCTGCAGTCTATTTAAGCTTACTTAACGTCGGTACTGGTAGCCCATATGACCGATGCCCCCTGAAGAGATTAGTTATTTTATGTTGTGGGGGTAGTGCAAGATACAGAAAGCACCCCATTCCAGAGACACCATGATCAGTGTATAGCACTGATACATGGGACCTCGGTTTAAAGTCTCATCCGAAAGACTATTAGTAATGTTAGTGGATGAGCAGGGGATCGAACTCGGGCCCCTGCTTTACCAGTCCAGCGCGTTACCACTGGACCACATCCGCTCGTGTCTGCAGTCTATCTATCTATCTTTAAATATCTTCATTTTTAAGTACCACACTTACCCAAAGAACAAAATTGAAGAAAAAGAGGGCATACTTCAGAGTAGGGCTCACAAACGTTTCTCCTCTCGGGCAGCAAGCCATTCTGTTAATTTTTACAATTACGATTTCCCCCTTGTTAGCATTTATAAATCATAACACTGTAAAAGAAAAAGAATCATCACCAACTTGTAAACACGGAAGTTTTTTTAACGGATATGACGTCAAATCATTTACTCCTAAGTTTTACAAAGCTCGAAAAGTACCCCGCCCCCTCCCACCCCCCGTTAAAAAAACAATGACGCTTGAAATAAGGAAAGTGCAGTCTAATTTCCAGCAGCTCTTAAATTTTAATTAATTTAATCTCTTTTTAACCTGGTTTTGCAAGATAGTGACTTATACAGTGCATTTAAGGATGTTCTGCTCTACTGCTTTACCTTTTTCCTCTTTCTGTTTTTTTTTTACCATCGTTGAATTACGGAATTTATGCGTTAATCAAAGAACAACAAATTGTACAAAAATATAATTAGTCTCACCGTATATTCGATAGGAGTGTTGAGCATTGTTTTATTGTAGTCTAAATAATTGTTCTAAAAAAGTTGAACATCGTGCTATTTTTTGAATGGCCGGTCGCATTATTGAGATTATGTTTCATTATTAATGTAAATTGCTTAGACGAATCTGATTCAAACTGCTACTGGGTCCCCGATTTCTTTTCCACTTGAACACAGAGCAACTCTATCTGCCTAAAATGTTCACGCATTTTTTCTTTTATGCTGTATGAAACTATAGCGATGACCGTGTGTCAAAACTGGAAATTTGGCAATAATTTTTAGAGTATCGCCAACTTTTTGGAAAATGTTTATCACATATAAGCCCAGAGGCATTAATATTTTATACAAGAAGGTGCGGTGTGTAGCAACTGTTTTGAGTATTATATCATAGCAGTATCTTCGAAAATAAGGCGATTTGGAAAAGATAAAAGACGAATACTCTTTGTAATACAATTCTGTACCGTAGATATCAATTCCGAGATGTCGGTATACCGGTTATACAGCCCACATCTTAAGCGAGTCGTTAAAGATTTGTAATTATTAATAAAAACCATGGACAGCTAAAGACTCGTGTATTAGAAGTGCTACCCTATGACAAAATTCCATATTCCAAACAGAAGAGGCTTGTTAAAGAGGCCAATCAAAAAAAAAAAAGTTAAATTAATAATTATCGGGCATGAGGTAACAGTAATCTAGCTTTAAATATAACTCTAGCTTGATTTTTATTGTTTTAAAGAAGCTCGTTCACAATGGGTCATTGACTTAAAATTTCATTTTAACTTCCTGTGTGTATTACGTCGATCAATACCCATCAACAGACGCAATGTCACCCTATGCAACATTTCGTGATTGTAAAAATTGGTAGTTCCTCGATCATAGGCTATAGCGTTACGACCGGTATAAAGCTTTATATAGAATTTCTTTTTCTTTTTTTTTCGTTTGCCGTCACATGACTGATCACATTCACTCTTCGTGCTTGCGCTCACATTTTATCCGTACTTGAAAATTGGACCAAAAAACACAGGCATTTGTTTCCAATCCACTATATAACCAAAACAAGGTACGAAAGTTCGCAAGAATGAATCTTAGGATCACTTTACTTTACTCAAAACATGATTTAAATTGTCAATCCAAAAAATAAACAACAACAACAACAACAAATCATATAAACTCTACTATTTTTACAAAAAAATCTAACACTTGATTAAAATGTTTAGATTGAGGTTGTTCAACAATTAAATATCTAATTTCTATTTATTGCGTAAGAGACTGGAAGTGGTGTCACGAAACGTTTTGTAAAAAAGCGATGAAATTCATATCAGAGAAATCTTTTACCCGCGGATAGAACTTCCATCCGGAAACAATGCATTTTTTCTTATATGCTATTTACCATGAAAAAGGATATTTATTTTAAATTTAGTTAAAACATACACTGCTCTGAAAGTCTTAGTTATATACAAAACATACCTTGGTTTATGTATTATCTTACGAAACTCTGTCCATAAAAAAACTTAGATCCGCGGACAGAACATCATAGATACACAGACAGAACAAGGCATATTTTACAATTCATATTTAATCATTCATAAAAAAGATGTTCAGTTCAAATTTGGTTACAACATATATTCTTGTGTAATCCTTCGTTGTATACAAACTATATTGTGGTTTATGTATCTAACTCTGTCCGTACAAAAATCTTATATCCGGGGACAGAACATCTAAAATCCATGGACAAAATTTGGATCTGTAAATTAGTAATATCGCAAAACATTCTCTTCTTCGCTCCAAAGCTATTCTGTTTCACAGTCTCATCCTTGACAGTAGTTAGTTACTTAAAAAAGTGTGTTTCATATATGTTGTGAAAAGGGCATTTCTAATGCTATGTGTTTTCAAGAGTCTTTTTCCTGTATGGTAAAGATATTTCAACAAAAGAAATAAGCTGTTTTTTTTTTTCTTTGATAAGAATTCAATTTCATTGATATTTGTCCGAAGGCACTAATTTAACCCATATTAATTCTTTATTGATTGTCTATAACTGAACATTTTTCTGTCTTGAAGATCGAACTGATTTCAAAAAGAGGACGGGTGAACAAATTACCATAGCCAAAATTGAATAAAGGCATATACACTGGCATCGTCGGAAACCCACGTTCGATCCATCCCGTTTCACTCTATTTATCTACCGTGGGACAATTGGCTGGTAAAATTTCGTACTCATGAATAATTCATTACCTACTTTCATTGGTTTCCGTAAGATTTTCTTTGCGGAATCTCAGCCAGTGAAATTACTTGTTACAATTTGCCTTCCGCGCCTATGTTTAAATCCTGGGAAATACGTCTATTTTAAGTAACTTGTCATTATGCCTACTCTCTATACTGAAGAGTGTCTATTTGTAATGCGGCATCTCATTCGACGAAGAGTTACCTCCCTTTGCCAATAAATATTCATGAAAACGAATAATCAGTAGTCAATTATCCCACAGTACATAATGTAGTTGTGCGGAATATGTACCGGGGGTCACCGACGATGATACACTTGCCTACTATCTAATGCCTTACGCGCTTTGATTTAAGAACTTCCTGTGCAATGTTTTCTGGATCAATCTGGAACAAACCGGTTCAGGGCAGATATTTTACAGAGTCACCATGGAAAAAACAAAGGCATGCCGAACATTTACCAGTTTAAACCAATCAAAACCCAGTATTGCTGAAGAAGACGATCGATAAGAGAAAATTCATCGGGAAGAGGCGCTATTGCGAAATCTGACAGTTTATTTTATTATTTGTGCATATCTCTGATTATTATTTTGCCATAATTGGAGCGATCAACAGTTCCTGTATTGGTAAAAACTACATATCCAGAATGACGGGTTCATCTGACGTTCTGGACAACAAACCGAACAGAAAATTTGTGTGTGGAGTTGTTGAAGGTGAGTTGACAAAATGGCGAATTGGCACTGTTCCAGAATTCTGGTTTTTTATCCGCTCGGTTTTTTAGATTGTAATAGCCTCTTTGTATAACGACATTTAATTTGTTGTTGTTTTCCCGACGAAATATTTTTAAAATGTCTTGTAGCCTATCCTTTATTTTATATCGTGATTTATGACAATCCAGTGTTTGGTAGCACAGGGAATCGGTACGTATGGGTTAACTGACCCTACAAATACTTATAAACCACATTTCTCCCAAATCCTTTGAATACATGTTTATATATAAATACAAGGGAACCAACTCATCGGGTTTCCTTTGTAGATCCATTTGGACATGGGTTCGCAACATCTTTTGCCTAGGTTCATTTTAACCAATCAGAAATCACCTCTGTCTCGGAGACAACAACAACAATGGTTGCCGTATTCGTCGTCTTTCAGAAAAAGTAGTTTATGCCGAGAGGCTAAGGAGATTTAGAGAAAGACCATTGCTAGTGAGAGAAGCATTTTTGTTCATTGTTTCGAACTGAACCAAGTGTTTTCGCCGAATACGCGTGCAGGCTGTTTTGCTTGAGGTGAAAAGTGTTGCGAACCCGTGTCCAAATGGACTTATAAAGGAAAACCGATGAGTTGGTTCCCTTGTATTTATATATTATTTAGAGAAGTGTGGTTTACCAGTTACTTTAGGGTCATTTAACCCCTACGCAGCGATTCCCTGTGTTTGGTAGTATGCGAGGGTTGCCTTAAATGGAGTAGTCTCCCTTGAACATTAACAAAAAGTGGGGACAAAAAGTAATTAATTATTGCACTTGTTGAATTATTTTCAGTATGATTGCTAGAAAATAATATTTTGTTTTAGATACAATGGACTCATTTACAGAAATTTTTGTTTAGAAAATGAAAACAATGTAAGTGGAAAGTATTTCTGCTTATTATGATCAGTCTATCTTCCATTAATGTCAAACCCCATGCGGGGACATAGTCATGTTGTTTTCTTATTTTCTGATAATAGAAGATAAGTGTGAAATCGTTTCTGTAGAGCTTGAAGTGTCAGTGACTGCTGGTATGGAACCCAGGAAGCAGTCATTGAACGTGAAGAACCTAAGTTGTAAGAACTTGTATCGCAAATCAGTGTAAAAAAATGAGTCTAAGTGACTGCTTCCTGGGTTTTACAATTATTAGCATCATTGTAGATCATGAAAGTCAAAAGAGAATCTCACCTGTGGTATGATTAGTCCTTTATTGAAAGGCTTCGCATTTTCATTTTTAATGTAATATGTACTCAGATGGTATTATGCCTTTATATTTCTGGTTTAAATTATTGCTTTTGATTTATTTGATAAATTACAAATTCAACACCTTTTTACAGTTCACACCTTAAGAATATGTGTGAAAGGATTGTCTGTGAACTCTCTGTAATTGGCAGTGTAACTGATAAGGAGCTGATTAAATAGTGGTTAAATTAATGCTCAGTCAGGCATTTGTTTAAAATTTGTACAATTTATTATAATTTATTAGAGTTCCAGCATATGCTTTGAAGTACTATGCTAAGTGGTCAGAGGATTTGTGAAATTGGAGTGTCTGTGTCAAAGGTCAAGGTCACATTTAGGGGTCAAAGGTCAAATAACAAAATAAAACATTCAAATTATGATATAACAATAATCTTTGGTCTATCTTTACTTGATTCTTGTTATTTAATATAATTATATATTTCATTTAATATTATTATGGATATATTATTTCAAAATATTTTGATCAATATATATTAGGGATGAAAAGTCTTCATACTTTTCATCCCTATTGTGGGGGTGAAAGGTCTTGGTAGGAAAAGGCTTTTGGGTGAAACGTCTCTCAACATAACTCATAACCTCCTGATTTGAAGTCCAGTGTTCTTCCCTCACCATTTACTTACTGCCAGTTAAGCTGACCATAGTTTTTAGAAAGCAGCATGTGCATTGCCATGCATTTGTTACCTAGTGAATTTAGATGTGTTGAATGTCTTTATTGTTATATGCACTAATTTCCAATAAAAGTATTTGTAGTATGCAGTTAAAGTATGTTTTCTTTTATTTTCAGGTTTCTATGGTATACCATGGACAACAGAACAGAGAAAACTGATGTTTCAATGGTAATGCTCATTGTTTTAAGTGTCATTCATCTGAGAAGATTTTTATTTGTGGCTTATGTTCAATTTTATTTTGCTATATTTACATTAATAAGTAGTAGCCAAATAGTCACCTGCCACCAAATTTTATGAAAATGACACTTCTTAAAATGATTTTTGACCAGTTAAATTTAATTGACATAGTTTATAAGGTATCACCGATTTTTGTTTTCTAAAGAACAACCTACTAAGATGTCATGCAAGAACAGGTCTAAAACAAAGACATCATAATTGAAACTTTCGTTGAAGAAGAAATGACACACTGTCAGTGTATAATAGACATTCTACAAGTTTTCATTACAGCCACCGGTGAAGGAAGTCATGTTTTAGGCTGATTCAACATTTGGTTATCAGTACTAGTTGCACAAATTTTTCTAGGAGGTATTAATGAAGACCATGTTACTTTCTTTCAGGATGAACTCCATGGGATTGACTACTTACATGTATGCTCCTAAAGATGACGCTAAGCATAGGGCTTTCTGGAGAGACCTCTATTCTGTGGAAGAAGCAGGTAAAGTTATTTCCTTGCTGGTTTTGAACTGTAAGTTCATGATGTAAAATAGTTTTAATTAAATCGATGTCAAGATTGAGCTGAAACATGTTTTTTGCCTATAGAAATTGAAGCTATATTGAATTAGTGTTTTTTTTCATTGCAGATAATTTGACGGGACTTATAGAAGCTGCAACAGAGAATAATATCACGTTTGTATATGCGATTTCCCCAGGGCTGGATATCAGCTTCTCTAGTTCAAAAGATGTTCAGTGTTTGAAAAGGAAGTTAGAACAGGTAAACTTTTGCCTCAGTTTCAAGTACATTTACATCTGTTTCAGTACTGAATCTGAATTATCTACATTTAGAAGCAATGTAACAATAAGTACCATTTAAAGTTATTTTTCAGTTATGATAATACTTGTTCTGTTTTGCAGTGATGAAACATGGTAGGTACAGAATTGGGTTTCTTCCCAATAAATTCTATATTTGTTTACTGGAGTGAGGTTGTCATTTAAAAAAGCACTAACCTCTGTCACTACCTTCATTTATTTCAGGTTGCAGCCTTTGGTTGCCATTCATTTGCCCTACTATTTGATGACATAGACCCAGAACTAAGTATCTCGGACAAAAGTGCATTCCAGTCATCAGCTTGTGCACAAGTCTCCATTACAAATGAGGTGTATGAGCATCTTGGACAACCAGAGTTCTATTTTTGTCCAACAGGTTAGTATTACATTCATTTTAAACAATTCTGAAACAGAAGGACAAATTTTGAAGTGGCAATATTAAGTGGGAAAATAGTATTTCATACAATTCGGCATTCATTCAAATTGTGCAGCGTATTTGAAGTAGTAGTATTTTTGAAATCTTCTTAACATGGGCTTATTTCTCAAAGCATAAATAAATGTTTGTTTTTTGTTCTTGCAGAGTATTGTACATCTAGAGCTATGCCAAATCTTGTATCATCTGGCTATCTTAACACAGTTGGTTCAAAACTTCTAAATGATATCCATATTTTATGGACAGGTAAGTTCATGACTCTATCTAAATTTTGCTTTTTGAGTTAATAAACACGGGCAGTAATTTCAGGCAAACCTGTGACAAATTTATTTAAAAAATGATAGCTAAAATCATGACAAAGAACATTTCTTGCATTGTGATGTAAACATATTTATTCACTGTTTTTAACATATGCAGAAAATGCTTAGCTGGTTTGTTGAAAAAACAAAAACCAACAAAACTCTTTATTCTGTAGGTTCTAAAGTGATCAGTAAGAAAATAACTATCAAAGAGTTGGAAGAAGTCGGTAGTGTTTTGAGAAGACCCCCGGTGATCTGGGACAACATACATGCCAATGATTATGACCCAAGAAGAGTGTTCTTAGGACCATATGATGGCCGTTCACCCGAGATTATACCATACATCCGAGGAGTTCTCACCAATCCTAACTGTGAATTTGAAGCTAACTATATAGCACTCCATACACTTGGACAGTGGTCCCAGTCAAACAAAAATGGAGTGAAGAAAGACATTATTGCTGGTAAGGTTGTTTATTTACTCAGACCCAATGTCATACACGTGGAATTAAACCATTTTGTGAATTTTTAAAAAGAAAATATTACAAAAGTAATAAAAATATTGGCAATGTTAGCTTCAGTATTAAACTGAATGTTTCCTGAAAAATAAGTTCTAAAACAAACTGATTTTCCATTTTCAGAAAACGGTTTGAGTCCTGTAGCCTCAGACATAAAGCTTGAAAGTGAATGTGATGATGTAACAGACGAGGATTTCCCAGCACTTGGATCAAAATACCAACCAAAGCTTGCATTAAGGACTGCTATTAATGACTGGTTACTGGAATTCCACAAACCAAGACATCCTCCAAAGTCAGTGGCTGTTGCAAAGCCACCACTGAGCACGCCAAGCAACAATGTAGCACCAGCAATGCCAGTGTACAATGACCTGGAGACCACAAACCTTCCAACTTGTACAGTCAATGCAGCAGTGGATCCGTCTTTTCTGAATCCAACTTCCACAGTACTTGTAAATAGTTTGGTAGATCCATTGTGTTCACCTGAAAGTTCCCCTGCACACATACGCCATGATTCCGACTCTGACTCGGACATTTCACTCAGTCCTGAGCCAATGGACTGTGTGCCCTCAGCAATTACAGACAGTCTACATGTTTTAGACAGTGACACAGAAATACCAAAGAACACTTCTAGTGATAGTTTAATGCAGGTTGAAAACACAGTTTGTTCTTGTGCAATAGAGGAAACTAAAACTGAAGTCGAAATTCCACAAAACATAGTTGCAGAAGAAGAATTAGACTTGCTGATAAACTTCTTCTACCTGCCATATGAATACACCTCAAAACCAGCACAGCTTCTGCAAGATCTTCACTGGCTCAAAGTCAATGCTTTCCTCATTGCCAATGCCCACAAAGAAAATCCTGTCCAGGTGAGTCACTTGATTCATGTTTATTCTATGAGTAAAGTTCAGTTAGAAATATGTTTATGTAAGTACATTGCTGCAACGATCTGTGCAAGCATGGCATAGGAACTTCATACAATAAATAAAGTAAAATTCTTCAAATGACTATGAAGATGCACTGATATGAATAAAGAAGAATTTGCATGTTAAAGAATGAAATGTATTCAGTACAGTCAGATGCAGTTACCAACCTTTATTTTATAGTAATTTAGTCAGTGTAGTTAGAGGACATACCAAGTTCACATTGAATTATTCATATGATTAATTGGGATAGCTTTCCCACATTGTATCATTTGGCTGTTCATGAGTAATTGTGATAATTAACTAAGCATTACTAAATTGTCCCTGCACCAGTTTTAGTTCCACTTAAAAACTATTCTTAAAATACATTGACAAGGTTTTGTTAAAAATTTTGACTGAAGAATTTGTGTAGATATTATAATGTTTTTGTAATGAAATACCAGTGCTTTACAGCATTTGAAATTTATTCAAATCTTACAGGTTGCTGAATGGTGGGACACTTCAGAAAGATTCCTGAAAACTGTAGAAAAACTCCAGAGCTTCATGTTCCGACTGCGAGACATCCCAAATCAAGCCATTGGTTATTACATCTACCCATACCTCTGGGACATGTTAGGTGTTTTACAGACCTGCTGTGCATTTGTTAGGTGGTTAGGTAAGTCTGGAATTAAGTTCTGTTAAAAGGTGTCGGTATTTAATTGGGTGGAAAGGGGTCTCAGAAGTTGGCAATTCTGACAAAAATTTCAGCAAAAGATTTGTTAAAGTTGTTGAAGTGGTCTTTCAAATTTGATTTTTACAAACTAAATGAAAATATTGAGACAGTTGAAATCTTTCTGTTATTTTGAAATTGTTCTCGGGTGTTAACATGCACATAAATGTGTTTCATTTCTTTTGCAGGTCTGGGTCATCTGTCAAACTTCATTGTGTGCCAGTTACAAGGCCCCTTCACTTGTACGTATACATATTAATGTGTTTGATCTCTTTGTTCATGATGTATCATCTCTGTAGGATCACTAAGTCCAGTAATGACGGCATTTTATGATGTATTAATACTGTTTGTGTTTTCAGAGGCTGATTAGAATAATTTAAATGATTAAATCTGAAATCATGCAAAGAAATACTAGCGTGTTCTAGGAAAAGTGAAACAGAGGCTCCTTTGCAGTGGATTGCTTGGTACAGAAAATCAGTCTTGAGGTTAACTGTTTGCTTTTCCAGCAAGTGTCACTAGTTGTTTAAACAGGAACTTGCATAAGGGCAGAAGTAACTGCTTTCTAGTTTGAAGTCATGTGACATTACAAAAATATAAGCTACCTTATAATATGTTATTGTTTTGTTTACACGGCTCTACTCCAAGCAAACCAAGACTATATTGCGAAGAATTCATTTGCACTTTTTAGTTCAGATCAGTAAAAGAAATGTTAATTTGTGCTTCTCTTGGAAAATTGTGAGCAAGATAGAAAAGTTTTCCTGCAACAGTCTTCACTTGCTGTTAAGTAGAGACCTAAATCTGTAGTTTATATTGAAAATGTCACCAACTTTAGAAAGCCGTTAAACATGCTGTGAAAATAACAAACATAAATAGAGCATTTGCTGCAAAGAGAATAATCCAAAAATTTAGCTCTTAGAAAACTGAAATCAGTGATTAATGGTTATTAGCCTTAGACATATTGTCTTAAAAATCTGGGATAAAAAATTCAAGTAAACATTGTTAGTATTACAGAGATGCAGGATTTCATATTTATATGATGCAATATTCCTTACAACCAGCTGTAGGCAAGTGTTAGGCAAAGGTTTTGGAAAGGGTACCTTTTTACACTACGTGTACTGAAATGTAAAAAAAAACGCTTATAAAGCCTTTATTAATTTTCTTTGTTAAACACTGAAAATCTGCTCTCGAAACTATTGCATTCACCTTGGTTATAGCTGGTTATAATGTGTTAATGTTTCCTATATGTAATGCCATCATTACCTGGCAGACGATTTGAAGTAAATATCCACTGTAATTGTGGGGTAACTGCTGATCATTACTGGAATTAGTTTTCCATATTGTCCAAAAACATGTAAAATTCATCATAAGAACAGAACACCAGGCTGAAGTAAAGAGAATTGGATTTGGTAAGCCCCAAGGTATGGTAAGAGAATCAACATGTCATTTTGAACTAAATGGTTAAAAGTCTCCATGTAAACATTTAAAAAAAAAAAAAACCTGCCATTTTTACTGGAGTTAAATGCTTGATAAATTTAATAGCATTACTTGAAGAAATTCTAAGTAAACATATTTCAACCAGTATTATAAATAAAGTACATGCAACAAATAAAAGTTTAGAAGTTAAAGTTTTCTTCTGCAATAAAAACTTGTCAAATCAAGTTGCATAACAATTTCTTTCACTTTCTAACGGTTTTCTATCTCTTCTCTTCTGAACAGGGATGACCAAGGATTATCGGGACACATTCTTAAGTGGTGATCAGGAAGCCTGGTGTTTCCAAGGTGGCTTACAAGCCGAGTTTCAAGTATGTATAGCAGACAGTGCTACCCAGTACATGCAACCTGACTGAATCAGGATCTCTGTTCTAGTGTGGTTGGCGAACAATAACCACAATGCCTGAAGATGGAGGAATTTTAATAAACTTAGATGATTGAGGAATGAAGTCAACAATAATTTTTATGTTTAGTGAAATAACCATGTTTTTGCAGCTTTTGAATCCTCATTCCAAGTGTATTATTTGCAGGTGTGCAGCCTTGCCTTGCCACAGGGATTCTCAACAAAACACGACCTCTTCACAAACATATGTCACTGTTAAAAGACATTCTGAAACCATGTTGGAAGACTTATGAAAAAAGTTTCACAAAGGGCCACATTTATCATTAAAGAGATGGCATTGGTGAAGATGTTGTGTTTTGAAATTGATAATCCCTGGATTTAATAATCAGTAACAATAGATTGATTTCAGATCAGAAGCATTTGTATACTTGCATAAAACAACCAGCTTACTTTGATGAATGAAATCATACAATAAATCTGAACCATTTGAGTTCATTCAGTAGCATATGCTTTGCCTAGTGTTCAGTATGTGCTATCATAAAGTTCATCTTTAGAGTAATTTGAGCAAATTTCAAATGCTGGTCAATATTTAAGTATTCACATGCTTCCTTTGTAATGATCATAATGAAGTTTTCAGTTGCAGACAGCCTATTACAACATATATTTCAGCATTTAAGCTATGGCTTTGTCGAAACCAGCATCAGAATGCCAGTAGTCCTCTCAGACAACATTCCTTGTTTTTCCATGTGTTACTTCAATAGAACAGTAAAACCTGGGGTTAAAAAGCCAAAAATTAAGAGAGTAAGAGATAATTGGAACATGAGGACACTTTAATGATGTTATCTAGAGGAAGCCATAGCTTATAAGCTGTAATTAAATAGTCAAATGTATAGAAACACTTGAAATGAGGACCAAACTCTGCTATATATATGACAGCTCGTGCACCTCAAATCAAATCTATGTCTTATCATTGGGTATTGTTTCATTCTTAAGAACAACAATAAGCTGCTTTTATTTTACTGAGAATGTAAGCTGTCATACTAGAGTTGTGAATAACCTTTTGTTTCAGAGCGCAGCGCTTGCTTTAGAAGAGTGGTGTCCTTTAGTGGGACCCATTCTGCGCGTCAGAATGAGAAATGAACATATTCACAACAAGTTTTTGTTTGCTTTTCTAGCGTATGTTGCCGATTGCATCAGCTCATGATTTGTTATACATCAGACATCCTGAACAGATCCTAAAGAAAACCTACATATACAGACCATACAAGCCATCAGATGAGGTAGGTAGCTTGTAATTCTGGGGTACTTGTTTTTGGAAGTTTACCAAAAGTGGAAGTACATACCATGAAAGTTCCTTTAAATTTTGCATGTATATGTATGCCTCACACTTCATCTAGCTTTGAATGAAGTCAAGTTTCTTTGGATCAAGATAAAGAAAATGAGAACTTTTATTATCTTACTTGAACATTTTCAAGTGATACACTGAATCTGTCTTTGCTTTCAGGCAGCAGTTTATAGTATCTGTCTGAAAACATGTGATGATGGTATGGATGGAACAGAAGTATTCCCGGAAAATCCAAATGTTATCTGCGATAAGTAAGTGATCTGTAATACTACAAGATATAATGACTTGATATTGACAAATTGCTATGTACACTGCTCTGTATTACAATAAAGTAGTGTTTCCTTTTAAATATGCTATAAATAAATTTGACTTTAAACTAAGCTAAAGGTTAATTCATGGGTATTGAAAATACAACTGTACATGGTTAAATAATGCATAGCATGAGAAATTGTAAACCATCCTTTTAAAAAAATCACCTATCTGCATTTAAATTTACCAATTCAGCTGCAAGTTAGCGATGTACATAATTTTACAATGTTTACAAATTACATTCTAGATTGATTGGTGCCATAGTGACTTTGAGTCCAGAGTATTGTTTCGTTGCGGAGGATGAGGAGGGAGTGATGGGTTATGCTGTTGCCACCCTTGATGCAAAACAGTTGAAGCAAAGGATGCAGCTAGCTTGGACACCTGTCATGCGGGAGAAATATCCAAAGCCAGAACGCAGCACTGAACTTTCACCAGCTGAGGTACGTGAAATTACCTCTTTCTGTATGTATGTCAATTCAGTAAAGTTACTAGTAATATTTTTAAGGTAGTCAAATTACCATTATTGTTCAGTGTAATTAAGCATTTGTACAATAACAAATGAAAAGTGTGTTTTTCTATTAGTTATATTAATATTGCTAAATATTTGTAGGAGGTGATGTTGAGTTTCCATGGAGAGGTACAGGAGACCCCAGTCAGTGTAACATCGGCATTTCCAGCCCAAGTACGTCTCGATGTGCTTACTGGTCGAATGGAAGATCTGGCTGTAACCAAAAGACTTCTTGCTTGTGCTTTGTCTACACTAAGAGCTAAAGGTGCCACTGGTGTACATGTGGAACTAAGTGTGGGAGACAAATGTATGCTTGAACACTACAGACTGCTAGGATTTGTGCCAGTGAAAAACTCAGACAATCTTGAAGACACAGTTTATCTCGGAAGATACCTCTAATTGCTGAGGGAGAGCAGACAGACTTATCTCATAATCCACTATAGAAAAAGTATTATTACATCACAAGTGTGATTGATGAAATTTTTTATGAAGTTCTGAATCCGATTGATGCTGGAACAGGGTGCATATTTTTGTCTTCAAAGAAGATTGTCAAGTCTTTCATATGGTCGGTCATTGTAAGTTATAAACAAGATGATTATGAAGTCTTGAAATGTAAAAAAATAAAAAAGGAAGAAAAGTTCAAAAAAGAAAAAAGTGTAAAAAAAAAAATTAAAAAAAGAATCTGATTGATATTAACATGAAATGGTTTTATATGTATGATGAATATTTTAATTGTGATGTAAAAATGTTATAGTATGTTAAACATTGATAATGTTTTAGCCATTCAGTTCCTGATACAATTACTTTTTGCTTTCTTAACAAGTATGTGTAATGTTAGTGGTCATAGTGACTGTATAATTAGAAAATAATTTGCACTGATGAAAGCATACCTTACCATCTTTGCATTACTTGAAGTTTTTCTCCCATATAGTTGAACATGGTCTTAAACCTAACTGGCCATGTGATGATTTCATAGATTTGATGTTTTTGGCATTTATCTTTATCATCTGTCTTAATCATTTTGAACACATAAAGATGTAAGCAAGAGAAAAAGTTTGCCAAAAATGACCAAAGCTGTTGACAAGCTATTAAAGTATTTCACTCAAGAAAAAAATAGTGCTGAAATTACTGTGACTTTGTCTGTGATACAATGTACAGCAAAAATGTTCTTTTCCTGTTTTGTGCTGCGATAGTATGTCATTAAGATAAATGAATTATGATTAAGGTAAATGAATCTTGTTTGATTATATTGTTATGTCAAATAAAGATGAGAAATAGTTTCTTGTTAGTTGTAATGAGGTTTGGAGTTGTTGTGGTTTCAACTAAATATGGCGAGGTACAAGTTTGTTCTGAAGAGTTAGTAAGCCAATGACAGTAGTTCAAGAATTGAGCTCTCCAAAATTCCTATTCTCAAACTATCTTCCTGTCACTGCATATGGAGGCAACAGAACTAAAGAAACAAGAGCTTGTCAGAGACAAAGCAACAGTCCCCTACCGGTGCAATGTCCATCTGCCTAACTCCAACCCGTATGTGGAAATTGACCAAAGAATTTGTATGAGACATGCATAATCTCCATATGATCCTCTATCCATGTACAAAGTATCGTCAAAGAAGAAAACGTCGTAAGTCGAGATCATTTAGAGGTTAAGGTCACAAAAATATGTTGTTGAAAAGGTCTTATCGAAGGGGTTGTTGTGACCAAGTTTCAAGTAATTCTGTTTAGAAATAAGGAAATTACGTTTAACATAGTTTTTGGACAAAAAAAACAAAGGTCAAGGTCATTCAGAGGTCAAGGTCACAGAAATGTACTTCATTGGAATGGTATTGTGGCTAAGTTTGAAGTAATTCCATTCAGTAGTAAGGAATATATGGTCAATGGTAAAGTTTTCGGAGGAAATGACTGATAAACGGACGGACAGTTCCTCCTGTAGGACCATAAAAAAATGAGGTGGATATTCTCCATACTGCCATTTATCCATATTTCAAGTTTCATAAAAATATTTGAAGTACTTTTTGAATTATCACAAATATTGCTATATTTGCCATAATTTAAGTCTATTTGTTGCCATAGCAACCAGATTTTTCAACATAGGAAGAAAAAACAAGACGTGTATAATCTCGATACTGCCATCTATCGATATATCAAGTTTCATAAAAAATATTTTCAGTACTCTATGCGTTATCTCGGGATCCAGTTTTTGCGGACGGACTGACCGAAGGAGGGTAAACCTATAGTCCCCTCCGGTGAAACCGGTAGGGGACTAAAAAGGTCGCAAAACTAGAATTTTGTCACAGATGGTGACTAATACCCTGCACTGCCTTGTCACAGGATGGTAGCCCATTTGGAACAAGTTGCACATAATCTTTAATACTAAGTTTCAACTATCATCTGACCTTTACCTCTGTTGAAAACCCATGAAAAACTAGTTCCTAATGTTTAAACTTTCTCAGGATCACTACGTTTAACTTATGTTTCAACTTTACTTTATTCTTAGTAAATTTGTTGGAAAAGTTCCAAGTACTTCAGAAGTGATCTCTGGAAACAGTTTTTAGGGAAAGACAAATGTACCAAATTTTTCAACATAGGAAGAAAAAATTCAAAGTTCAAGGATGATAATTCTGACAATTTAGGGGCTAGAATTATGAACCTTGTCACATATGATGTGGGTGATGATAAGAAACCAATATTTAAAGTTTGAAGTAGATACATTAAGAAATAATGAAGTTATATACAAAAAAACACATTTTTTCATGAAAATTCTAAGTTCAAGGGGGATAAATCTAATAATTTTGGAGCTAGAGTTGTGAACCTTGAGGTGCATTATCTTCATAATGTCACCCATCCATACTTCATGTTTCCTAAAAATATTTTCAGGACTTTTTGAGTTTTACAAAAAAAAATAATATTTTTTTCATGAAAATTCTAAGTTCAAGGGGGGATAAATCTAATAATCTTGTTGCTAGAGTTGTGAACCTTGAGGTGCATTATTTCCATACTATCACCTATCCATATTTTACGTTTCATAGAATTATTCTAAGAACTTTTTGAGTTTTCCCAAATATTGTTATAATTGCCTTATTTTAAGTATATTTGTTGCTATAGCAACCAAAATTTTCAACATATGAAGAAAAAAAAGACGTGCATAATCTCCAGACTGCCATCTACTCATATTTCAAGTTTCATTAAAATATTTTCAGTACTTTTTGCGTTATCACGGGATCCATTTTTTGTGACGGACTGACAGACGGAGGGTAAACCTCATCGTCAGAAACCCACGTTCGATCCATTCCGTTTCACTCTATTTATCTACGGTACATAATGTAGTTGTGCGGAATATGTACCGGGTGTCACCGACGATGGGTAAACCTATAGTCCCCTCTGGTTAAACCGGTAGGGGACTAAAAAAAAAACAGAAAATCGCTGAACTGGAATATATGAAGGGTATTGTCTAGTTGAAATTAATGTTTCTATGACATTTTGGCCCACTGGAGGGGATACTGGGATATCTTGAATAAATCCCGTCATAGTCTGAATATCTTGTAAGGTTGCTAATAAACACCCTCGAGGGGTTAGGTTTTGTGTTCTAGGAACGTGTAAGGAAAGTCTTTGAAAAAAATTGCCTGAAACCAGGTTATGTTTTACATATAAGTACATTTATGTAGGTCAAAACAAATCCTCGCTTCTTTCCTCAAGGCCGACGGCTTCCATAATCTGAAAGTGACATTGTTAAATTAGGAATTACTGCGTAGTTACGGTCCCACCCTGGTGAAGACACGTTAACTGGCTTCTTTTAAAAAGGGTCAGTCTTATACAAAAAGGCACATTGTCCTGTTATATTAAAACGTTTTGGTAGAAGTCATCTAATCATACCCTTCCCCCTATTAATTTGTTTTCAGCAGACAGTTTTATATTCAATCTACATATGTCACTTAAAAACTTATTTATACACTTAAGTTGTGAAGTGTAAAATACATTATATAATTTTGCAGAATCATTCTCCATTTCACCTTTACCTTGATTTTTCAGCCAATATTTTGTCCCTAGCTGAATGGTGCCATAACTCCAAAATGTTTTGTATGGTTTTATTTGTAACTTGGTGGGATTAAAAGTAATGATATGGGAATGACGTCTTAATTTACAAACTAATACCTGTTTTTGCCCTTGGATTTAGAAATTCTGACAGTATGTCCGTCCAGGGCCAAACTTAGCAAGTAGTTGAATTTAATGACACGCAAAAAAAATATAGTAAAGGGACATAATTATTCACCACCAAAATGTAAAAACTTGGTGTTGCAGTAGCCTACCTTTACATTTAGGTGTGGTTGGTCCAACCCCAAAGAGCGATAAACTTCACAACGCACTTTGGCGTCAAACGCACTTTAGCGTCAAAAGTTAAGAAATGAATCCCAAAGTGTGTTAATATGATACATATCAACGCACTTTGGGTTCCAATGTTCTGAAGTTGTCAACTGAGTTCTGCTTAAATACTAAGTACTGACTTATTTTCGATCTACAACCTTGAAATATTTAAGGCGGAGTTCAAGATGAAGGTCAATACTTAGATACATCACTGTGCGATCAAATAATCTTACTTAGCGCCATTTAAATTCTGTATTTGTCGCTTATTAAATAAATACAAGTGATAAATGTTTTAGGAATTTTACCACTTTAAATATCACGAAAATCGTGACTATATAACAAACTATTTAAAAATTGTAAATGTATTCCTAATAATAACAGATGTTTCCGAAGAGCATTCTGTTCTGTCAGCCATTTACTTGATAAGTTTTGGTGCCATATTGAACCCCAAATTAGATATGATGTAATAAAATGCAGTTAATATCATCTTATTTTCAAACCATTCAATTTCTGTTTAAATGACTTATAACAAGTAAGTTGGAAATAACATTCATCATAGTAAAGTTGCGTGAGGGCAACAGCTGTAACTTCATTTAAAGCCTATTTCACAATTTTCGATTTTCCTGAATATTTGGACACATGACATCGCTAATGAAAACGTATACATTGTCAAAATCATTAAAATTTTAGAAAAAAACATAGTTTGCAAAAAATTTACATCAACACGGAATGACCATGATCACTCGATCAGTAAATGCCTTTAAGTAAATGTATTATTGATTGCCATCTTGTAAAGAGCTGCCGTTTTGAAATCTTAATGATTTTTAGGTTTGTCAGGTATCAATCATGTTATTTCATGAAAGTAACTGCTACCATATGTAAATTTTAAGTATTCTGAAATATACATTAATGTGTCTGCAACGACTTATTTTCAATTTGTGGCCATTTTTGACGCCATCTTGAGGCTAAAAATGAAATGACACTTGTGAAATTTAATGTAAACGTTAATTTACAGAACGAGACATTTTATATTCTGAATCAATGAAATCTTACAGGTTATTTAGGGATTATTGTAAGGTTTTACAAAATGTATCTGTTTTATGTACCACCAGAAATGCTGCCATTTTGAAATGACCGCCATATTAGAAAAGAGATGAAATGCGTATTCTTATACGTGTTAAAAAATAATTCCTGCAATAAATGGACATGAATTTCATCTAAATATGGACTTATAATCTTGATCAGTATGTTAAATTCTTATAATTTGGCATCCATCTTGGGTGCCATCTTAAATATTTCATTTTTCCCAGTAGTGGCAGGATGGCACCCGCTGAATTCTTTTCAATGAAAGTCTTTTCTACAACATTCAACAGAGAAGTACTATGATTATACTCTATTGCAAGGTTCTGGTGAAAGATCAGGATTCTCGGTCGGACTATAAATAATGATCTTTACAAATATATTATTAAGTTAATCAAATAAGTTTTTAAGCTCCGTTACAACCGTTTAGAGCGTTCGCCAGAGGGGGTCGAAAGGCTTTTTAAAGGGAAATCTTATTACAGAGGAGGTCCGCCTTGATTTTTCAGGGGTGATCGAGCGTCAATTTTGTATTGATTTTCCACTAAAACCCTAATTTTCATAATCCAAGGGTGTCCGACACCCCTCGACCCCCTCTGGATCCCCAAGTGAGAAATGTACATTATTTTGAAGTTCCGTTGGTAAATAAGTGACTACTTAATACTTAATGATATTTTTGAGTACTGCGTACTAGAGTTTTGGGTACTGAGTACTGCTTAAAACACCCCGGATACGTTGCATCAAAGTGGGAATGGCATTTTAAGGCATTCAAGTCAATAAAGACGTGTGTACACGTACGCAAGTGGAGTTAGTTTCGGCATGTTTGTAAAAGTCTTCTGTGGTTCGTGAAAACGCTTTTGATGTTACCGACAGTGGTTGCAGCATGCTTGTATAAGTCTTTTGATCTCTTTGAAAACACTTTTGATGTTGCCGACAGTGGGGAAGTTTCGGTCAAGGTTGACATTCGACTCTCACACGTCTATTTTTTGAATGCCCAGCTCGACATTCCGCATGTATAGCTCGACATTCGGTATGCATAGCTCGACAGTAGAATGCATAGCTCGACATTCGATATGCACATCTCGACTGTCGCAATGCCGAGCTCGACTGTCGGCATGCACAGCTCGATATTCGGTATGCTTATATCGACATACGGGTCTTGAAAACCGAATGTCAAGCTTGACATTCCGAATGTCGAGTAATGCATTCTGGAATCGACCTATGCGAACAGAATGTCGAGCAATATATAGCAAATGTCGAGCTATGCATACCGATTATCGAGCTCGGCAAACCGAATATCGAGCTGTGTATTCAAGCTTTACATCCCGAATGTCGATTTACGCATATCGAATGTCCAGATATGCATACCGAATGTCTAGATATGCATACCGAATGTCCAGATATGCATACCGAATGTCCAGATATGCATATCGAATGTCCAGATATTCATACCGAATGTCCAGATATGCATACCGAATGTCCAGATATGCATATCGAATGTCCAGATATGCATACCGAATGTCCAGATATGCATACCGAATATGGAGCTATGCATACCGAATGTCAAGCTCGCTATTCAGAATGTCAAGCTATGCAAACCGAATGTGCATTTCCTCCCTTCGAACAACAAACGTAGCTCTTCAGCACGTACTGGTTACCTAGTTGCAAATAATCGTTATGTACAAGAATGGGTAAGTGCCGAAGTATCTGGATTTAAGATGTTCTAATCCAGTATCTCATTGATAATCCTGAGGCCCTGGGCTGAAACATGCTGTTGTTAAAAGTACTGACTCTACCCAAGAGATTTCTCTCGTGAAACGATGCTGTTCCTTGACCAATCTGTTGCTAGACCATTGCCGGTAACCTACATCGGGCCGTTGCTGACTATCGTATTTTGCCAAGGCCCGGCGCTGGGAGTGTCTTTTGGACTGGCCAACCGCTGGACAGTACCGTGCCTATCTGCCCTTATTATACATGTACAAACATAATAACAGACGATAGTTTAGTTTATTTTGTTAAATCTAAAGGTTGCATTTAATTATATTTTTATATTCAATTATGTGTCTCAAAGAATAGAGGCCTTAAAGTAAGATATATAAATATGTTTGATGTGTATTGAATGTAATAATACATTAGATAACATAGTATTTGGGCATTGCCCATGAACTTGCGTTGTGCGCCGATAATGCGGTTGCGTGACACACATATTTCAATCTGATTAAAATCCAGATCCTTATACCATAGGATCTGAAGACGATCCATTAAAAATCTTTTAGTTGTATTAAAGGGAGGTAACATTTCTATAAATATAAATGTTATTCAACATTTATTTATTTAATTTTAATACCTAAAATGTCCACTGATACATGCACATAAGTGTTTGCACAATATTAATTAAATTCATGTACATTAAAAACGATTCATAAAAATATAATGATTTTATTCTATATTAACCTGAAATTAACTTGGTCTTCGAACTATCGTCTGCTATCGTTATCCGACTTACTACATTTCGCCTACTTCATTCCTTACTACTAGTTTACCATTGGCAGTAACAAGAAGATATTACTTAAAAATGTCTCTTAAATTCATTTTTAATGATTTAATTTTTATGACCCAAAAGTGCGGTCGTTTGTCTGATGTTAAAAATTGCATATGTAGATCTAAATTTGACCCCGAAGTGCATAACGCACTTTGGTCAGACCCAAAAGTGCGTTGACCCCAAAGTGCATTGTTACACATGTGACAAGCAGGCAAATGGCGCTAAAGTCTTGTCACTTCCATCAGTGCAGATCTGGCATATTCGATCACGTTGCGTAGACGGGAACTCAAAAATGGTCTATATACTGTTGAAAAAAGCTTTCCAGCGCGCTTTGAATGCGATATAATATGGGAGTAAAAGACTCATAGGTTCTATCCAAACTTGAAAATCGCGTCCAAACAGCTCAAATATCCGCCATATTGGCTGTGACATACATACCATTTGGGTCACGTGGTTCTCCACCCTGAATCACTTGACTTCAGTTTTTTTTTCTGTCGCAAAGGTGCAGGGCGCCAGAACCAGCAAAATATTTTCAAAATAACTCAATTTTACTTAAAACTCATTTTAATATTAAGGTCCTAGGATCGAATATTTCTGTCAAGCTGCCTTTGAACTGTAGAAAGAAAGGCCGTTCTTCAATTGATAAATTTTTCGCCGACGTGGAAAATACCGCCAAAGAACGTTCGTATTGTAGCGTACCAGAGACAATGAAACCCAATTAAAAAAACTGTAGACCAAGGGTATTGAATTACTTCTTCTTCTGTTGAACGAATTCTGCAATTCCGGTATCAGTGGCTGAATGTCCACGTCTTTTTAATTCTACAAATGTATAATACTCAGGGCAATCAAACACAAATTTACACCGTGTTTGAACTAAGGAAATTGTCATTCACTATATGTTAATTCCAACTGGACACAAGGTAAATAGATACACATGATAGATATTACAGATTGTATGAATTTACATATCTGGCGAAATGTGTAAAAGTTATTACATTTTAATTAGTCGAACTATTTGTACCCCTAGGGTCACTTCCATACCGGAAATGACATGAACGGTTGTCAAGCGCAATTTGTCAATATTTCAAACATTATTAATTCATAGCATATAGGAAAATATAGTAACACATGCATAACATTCTTAATTCATTACTATCAGATGGATATTTATTCAATTTATATATGAAATATTTTTGACATTAGTATGTAATGTTTCAGCCTGCTATAAATACTTAGTCAAACAGTGTCATTCTCTTTATATCATATTCGTTTTGAAACGTGCTTACCTAGCGGAACGGTGTGTAAAATACTAAATAAATATACCCGGATTAAAAAAAAAACAGATATTTTTTGAACAGGTTATAATAAAATATGTCTCTGCATGTATACTGTGGATTTGTTTGAATGGTTCTGTTTTTATTGAAATGTAAATACATTGTGTTTCCTTTGGCATACTCTGTTTACATTATCGACCATTTATGTTACGGAGACGTTTTTGAAGTGAATAGACTACAACTTTCTGTACAAATCTAGAACTGGTATAAATAAACTGGAGGGCACTTATAAGACGAATATGTTTATGGCGAATTATGCAGACTTTTGACGTGTCTAATGTAAGTTACCTTGATTTTATTTTTTGTTTTCTACAATTAAATAGTACGAAGTAATTGTTTCAAGCTTACTTATTTAAATACAAGTGCCTTGTAATTCTTTATAAGAATTGTCACAATGTATGTCTTTTAATATTTATGTGTCTTAATGCATACACATTGTACTTACAAGGGATTTTATATTTGTGAAAAATTTACTGCGGATCCTTTGTGGAAAAGCATTATCAGTTTTGCAAGACTGGGTGAATTGTTATATTTGGTTGCAAAACGTGAAAAAGAAGTCAGCCAGGTGGAAAGGTAAAATTTTAGTGTAGTGTAATTTGAGAAAAGTAGCATTACTTGAGACATGTTTAAATTTATTTCGGGTAGCAGTCTAACCTCACTTTTGACCTATTTAGGAACGATGACGTAAGACAATGAATATTGCATGTCGTTAAGATGACAATTATCTGAAATATATGCTTCATATTCACGAAATTTTAGTATCCTGACTGAATTACAGTTTCTTTGATTTGAACTGTTTAACAATTTTGTTTTATCAAACACTTTTCGTAGATGCACGTTGAAACCTGTCGAACGTATATAAATATCTGTACAATACAAACACGTTCTCCGTTCCTTTAATCCTATTCCAAAGCTGAATATCTTTTGTAAACATATTTCTTGTTTCTCATGTGTTAACAAGACATTTGACTATCAATTAATGTGTCGAAAATTGAATTTGACGATGTGCGCATTCATTAATCTAACGCGGCTCACAACAACTATTTCTGTATTTACAAGTAAACATGCATAACGTGCCATCGGTGATCTGTACTGTTCGTCGTAGAACTATATTTGGTCATGTTCGCTTCTCAGCTGCGATTGAACTATATAACCAGTACTGTCCGCTGAGTTATAAAAATGATACTTTCGCTTTTCAGTAGCATTTGAACTAAATAGGTGGTACTGCTCGCTTTTCTGTAGCGTTTGAACTAAGTAAATGGTACTGTTCGCTTTTCTGAAGAGTTTGAACTAAATAAAAGGTAGGCTACTGTTTGCTTTTCAGTTGCGTTTGAACTATATAACCAGTACTGATCGCTGAGATATAAAAATGGCACTTTCGCTTTTCATTTCCCTTTTCAGTTGCATTTGAACTAAATAAATGGTACGTCATGTTCGCTTCTCAGCAGCGATTGAACTTACTGTTCGCTTAGTTATAAAAATGGTATTGTTCGCTTTTCTGTAGCGTTTGAACTAAATAAATGGTACTGTTCGCTATTCAGCGGTGTTTGAACTAAATAAATGGTACTGTTCGCTCTTCAACTTAACAAATGGTACTGTTCGCCCTTCAGTAGTGTTTGAACTAAATAAATGGTACTGTACGCCCTTCAGTAGTGTTTGAACTAAATAGGTGGTACTGTTCGCCCTTCGGTAGTGCTTGAACTAAATAGATGATACTGTTCGCCATTCAGTAGTGTTTGAACTAAAAAGGTGGAACTGTTCACCCTTCAGTAGTGCTTGAACTAAAAAGAGGGTACTGCTCGCTCTTTAGAAGTGTTTGAACTATATAAATGGCACTGTAAGCTCTTCAATAGTGTTTGAACTAAAAAATGGTACTGCTCGCTCTTCAGTAGTGTTTGAACTACATAAATGGTACTGTTTTCTCTTCAGTAGTGTTTGAACTAAAAAAATGGTACTGCTCGCTCTTCAGTAGTGTTTGAACTAAAAAAATGGTACTGCTCGCTCTTCAGTAGTGCTTGAACTAAATAAATGGTACTGTTCGCCCTTCAGTAGTGTTTGAACTAAATAAATGGTACTGTTCGCTCTTCAGTAGTTTTTGAACTAAATAAATGGTACTGTTCGCCCTTCAGTAGTGTTTGAACTAAATAAATGGTACTGTTTTCTCTTCAGTAGTTTTTGAATTAAATAAATGGTAATGTTTTCACTTTAGTAGTGCTTGAACTAAATAAATGGTACTTTTCACACTTCAGTAGTGCTTGAAATAAATAAATGGTACTGTTCGCCCTTCAGTAGTGTTTGAACTAAATAAATGGTACTGCTTTCAGTAGTGTTTGAACTAAATAAATGGTACTGTTTTCTCTTCAGTAGTATTTGAACTAAATGAATGGTACTGTTTTCACTTCAGTAGTGTTTGAACTTAATAAATGGGACTGTTCGTTCTTCAGTAGTGTTTGAACTAAATAAATGGTACTGTTCGCCCTTCAGTAGTGTTTGAACTAAATAAATCTTACTGTTTTCTCTTCAGTAGTATTTGAACTAAATAAATGGTACTGTTTTCACTTCAGTAGTGCTTGAACTAAATAAATGGTACTGTTCGCCTTTCAATAGTGCTTAAACTAAATAAATGGTACTGTTCGCTAGTCAGTAGTGCTTGAACTAAATAGATGGTACTGTTCACCATTCAGTAGTGTTTAACTTAACTAAATAAATGGTAGTGTTTGCATTTCAGTAGTGTTTGAACTAAATAAATGGTACTGTTTTCTGTTCAGTACTATTTGAACTAAATGTATGGTACTGTTTTTATTTCAGTTGTATTTGAACTAGAAAAATGATACTGTTCGCTCTTCAGTAGTGTTTGAAAAAAATAAATGTAACTGTTCGCCCTTCAGTAGTGTTTGAACTAAATAAATCTTACTGTTTTCTCTTCAGTAGTATTTGAACTAAATAAATGGTACTGTTCGCCCTTCAGTAGTGTTTGAACTAAATAAATCGTACTGTTTTCTCTTCAGTAGTATTTGAACTAAATGAATGGTACTGTTTTTATTTCAGTTGTATTTGAACTAAATAAATGATACTGTTCGCTCTTCAGTAGCGTTTGAAATAAATAAATGGTACTGTTCGCCCTTCAGTAGTGTTTGAACTAAATAAATGGTACTGTTCGTCCTTCAGTAGTGTTTGAACTAAATAAATCGTACTGTTTTTTCTTCAGTAGTATTTGAGCTAAACGAATGGTACTGTTTTTATTTCAGTTTTATTTGAACTAAATAAATAATACTGTTCGCCCTTCTGTAGTGTTTGAACTAAATAAATGGTATTGGTCGCCATTCAGTAGTGTTTGAACTAAATAAATGGTTCTGTTCGCCCTTCAGTAGTGCATGAACTAAATAAATGGTACTGTTCGCCCTTCAGTAGTGCTTGAACTAAATAAATGGTACTGTTTTCTATTCTGTAGTATTTGAACTAAATGAATGCATTTTATTTCAGTTGTATTTGAACTATAAAAATGATATTGTTCGCTCTTCAGTAGTGTTTGAAATAAATAAATGGTACTGTTCGCCCTTCAGTAGTGCATGAACTAAATAAATGGTACTGTTCGCCCTTCAGTAGTGCTTGAACTAAATAAATGGTACTGTTTTCTATTCTGTAGTGTTTGAACTAAATGAATGCATTTTATTTCAGTTGTATTTGAACTATAAAAATGATATTGTTCGCTCTTCAGTAGTGTTTGAAATAAATAAATGGTACTGTTCGCCCTTAAGAAGTGTTTGAACTAAATAAATGGTTCTGTTCGCTCTTAAGTAGTGTTTGAACTAAATAAATGTAACTGTTCGCCCTGCAGTAACGTTTGAACTAAATAAATGGTAGTGTTCGACATTCAGTAGTGTTTGAACTAAATAAATGGTTCTGTTCGCCCTTCAGTAGTTCTTGAACCAAATAAATCGTATTATTTTCTCTTCAGTAGTATTTGAACTAAATGGATGGAACTGTTTTTATTTCAGTTGTATTTAAACTAAATAAATGGTACTGTTCGCTCTTCAGTAGCGTTTGAACTAAATAAATGGTACTGTTCGCACTGCAGTAGCGTTTGAACTAAATAAATGGTAGTGTTCGACATTCAGTAGTGTTTTAACTAAATGAATGGTTGCGTTCGCCCTTCAGTAGTGCTTGAACTTAAAAAATGGTACTGTTCGCCCTTTAATAGTGCTTGAACTAAATAAATGGTACTCTTTGCTCTTCAGTAGTATTTGAACTAAATAAATAGTACTTTTCTGTCTTCAGTAGTGCTCGAACTAAAAAATGGTACTTTTCTGTCTTCAGTGGTATTTGAACTAAATAAATGGTACTGTTTGCCCTTCAGTAGTGCTCGAACTAAAAAATGGTACTGTTCGCTCGTCAGTAGTGCTTGAACTAAATTAATGGTACTGTTTGCCCTTCAGTAGTGCTTGAACTAAATAAATGGTACTGTTCGCCCTTCAGTAGTTCTTGAACTAAATTAATGGTACTGTTCGCTCGTCAGTAGTGTTTTAAGTAAATAGATAATACTGTTCACCATTCAGTGCTGTTTGAACTAAACTAAATAAATGGTTGTGATCGCCCTTCAGTAGTGTTTGAACTAAATAAATGGTACTGTTTTCACTTCAGTAATACTTGAACTAAATAAATGGTACTGTTCGCCATTCAGTAGTGCTTTAGCTTAATAAATGGTACTGTTCGGTCTTCAGTAGTGCTTGAACTAAATAAATGGTACTGTTCGCCCTTCAGTAGTGCTTGAACTAAATAAATGGTACTGTTCGCCATTCAGTAGTGATTTAGCTTAATAAATGGTACTGTTCGCTCTTCAGTAGTATTTGAACTAAATAAATGGTACTGGTCGCACTTCAGTAGTGGTTGAACTAAATAAACTGTACTGTTCACCATTCAGTAGTGCTTGAACTAAATAAATGGTACTATTTTCCATTCAGTAGTGATTTAGCTTAATAAATGGTACTGTTCGCTCTTCAGTAGTGCTTGAACTAAATAAATGGTACTGTTCGCCCTTCAGTAGTACTTGAACTAAATAAATGGTACTGTTCGCCCTTCAGTAGTGCCTGAACTAAATAAATGGTACTCTTTGCTCTTCAGTAGTATTTGAACTAAATAAAAGGTACTTTTCGGTCTTCAGTAGTGCTTTAACTAAAAAAATTGTACTGTTTGCTCTTCAGTGGTATTTGAACTAAATATATGGTACTGTTCGCTCTTCAGCAGTGCTTGAGCTAAATAAATGGTTCTGTTCACCATTCAGTAGTGTTTGAACTAAATAAATGGTACTGTTCGTCCTTCAGTAGTGTTTGAACTAAATAAATGGTACTGTATTCTCTTCAGTAGTGCTTGAACTACATAAATCGTTCTGTTTTCTGTTCAGTAGTGTTTGAACTAAATAAATGGTACTGTTCGTCCTTCAGTAGTGTTTGAACTAAATAAATGTACTGTTTTCTCCTTAGTAGTGTTTGATCTAAATAAATGGTACTGTTCGCCCTTCAATATTGTTTGAACTAAATAACTGGTACTGTTCGTCCTTCAGAAGTGTTTGAACAAAATAAATGGTACTGTTTTCTCTTCAGTAGTATTTGAACTAAATAAATGGTACTGTTTTCTCTTCAGTAGTATATGAACTTGATAAATGAAGCTGTTCGCTTTTTGGTAGTATTTGAAGTAAATAAATGAAACTGTTCGCTTTTCAGTAGCATTTGAACTATATAAATGATCCTACACGTAATTTCTGGCCAGCACTATTTGAGCTATATACGACACTGTTTGCTGTTCAGTTTTAATTAAACTATATACATGGTACTGTTCCCTGGGCAGTAACCTTTTAGTTATAAACTCTTAGTGCTGGCTGTACTGTATTGAACTAGCTTCTATTGTTTGCTGACTAGCACAATTTGAACTGTAAATGATAACATTCGCTGGCCATTACCCTATGAGAGAATATAAGTCAAGTAAAAATAATTATAAAGTTTTCTGTAATGAAAGTGTCACTAATTAATTATTTTGCTGTGCCTTCATTTTACCCATATAGCATAGATATAATTAAAAATGAGATTTTACCTTCCAACATTTCTACATTTAAGATTATCACCGAGTGTTTGTTTCAAATTCAAATTTGGACATTGAAGCATATTACACTCGGGACTCTTGTTGTTGACAATGCAACCTTGATCCTTTGATGCTTTTAAAAAAAATCAGCATTTATTGCAAACGTCTGTTTATTTTGAATCACTAAATGCGCTTGATTTTTATACGACCATACTGAATGCTATTCAAAATATTTGTCAGTTTATTTTTGTTTTTAAAAACATTGTTTCAATACGGTTAAGTAAATAAGACTTGCAACTAGAACAAAGGTGATATGGATGAATGTCTATCTATCTACGAGTCATATGACTTACGCCACTTTTAGGTTGCTGGGGATAGTGAAAGTATAGCAACGACTCGTTGAACCTCGGTTTTATGTCTCATTTTAAAGCAGTTCGTTGGTTTAGTGGAGGAGCGAACTCGCGACCTATGGATTATAAGTCCAGTCCATTACCACTGATTCGCCCCTGAATAAATGTACAGTAGATTACCCCCTTACGACCACGCCGAAATTAAGACCACGCCGCTATTACGGGCACTTTTGAAAAGAACCAAACATTTTTATTCTTGTCCTATTACAGATATTTATCAGAATTAAGACCACGCCGCTAATCCGGTAATACGACCATCTTGTCTAGATCATTATTGTATATTTTCTTCTTATTGTAATGCATCGATTACGACCACTCAAATTAATGCCCCCCGGGCATGTCATCAATATCAGTTGAATACACCGCCATGTTTACGACACTGCTTTACGACAGCTGCATGTGTAAACAAAAGAAAGTCTGTGCTGTGAAAAACAAATTTTCTTCAGGTGATTACTGAAAGTCAGGATACAAAAGAATGATATAGTGTTATTTAAAATTGCTTCAATTACAACTTGATTGCACCGCGAGTAAATAATGGGAATGGAACTGAATCGTCGGAGTCACAGGTGCTCGGCGCGTTGATTGGTCAGTAAACTGAAGTTTTTTCATCTAAAATAGGTTTAACTGTTTATTATATGACTGTCTTACAATTTTCTTCTTTTCCTAAAAAAGTTTATATGGTACATATAGAATAGAGTAAAGGTATACAACTCATTTCACCAAAAACTACAGTCAACATAGTTAACCGATCATTGTCACGTCAATTTTCCACCAATTTTACACTTTTATACACCAATCTGTACAGAATTGACCACTCTCTATGAAAATTGAACTGTCATCCCAAGTTTTTTTACTGTCTGATAAATATTAAACGGCAAACAGGCCGAAAACGTTACTCGTCAGAGATCTGACTGCTGGCACTCTTTGAAAAACACGGTATTTTTGTAAGACGTTTTCTCATTAGTCGCGCTCTGGTTGAAAACCAATGAGAAAACGTCTTATAAAAATACCGGAGCATGCGCGGAGATTTTGCAAATGTCTTCCTGAATAAAACGAAAGTAAACATATCCGGAAAAAAGGTTAGCTTCGCTTAGTTATGACTATTTCATTGTTCAGTGTAGTGTAAAATTGAAGTGTTTTATCAGAAAGATGGATATAATGCAGTAAATATTGCACGATTTACGTTTTTCTATGGTTTTACTCTTGTGTTTTTCAAAGAGTGCCAGCGGTCAGATCTCTGACGAGTAACGTTTTTTGCCTGTTTGCCGTTTAATATTTACCAGACAGTAAAAACACTTGGGATGACAGTTCGATTTTCATAGAGAGTTGTCCATTCTGTACAGATTGGTGTATAAAAGTGTAAAATTGGTGGAAAATTGACGTGACAATGATCGGTTAACTATGTTGACTGTAGTTTTTGGCGAAATGAGTTGTATACCTTTGCTCTACTCTATATGTACCATATAAATTTTTTTTTGGAAGAGAAGAAAATTGTAAGACAGTCATATAATAAATAGTTAAACCTATTTTAGATGAAAAAAACTTCAGTTTACTGACCAATCAACGCGCCGAGCACCTGTGCTCGGAGTTATATTGTTTGCAGGGGTTCAAAGCAAAATATAATCTTAGATCGATGTTTACCTATGCTGATTGAATGAGAAATCGTTTTTAGTTGGTTGAATAAAATATTGAGTTAATGTAATTAGGGGCTAATTCTGTGAAAAAAAAAACAAAAAACGTTACATCTTATTTTAAAATTTATTCTAACTTCAAAACTCAGAATATTTACAGTTAAATTTTAATTGTGTCAGACAAAATCCCCAGCATGGAGAAACGAAAATGAAATTATTGAAATGTTTATTCATTATTGAAATGTTTAATTATTGAATTAAATAATATCATATTGATGAATAATTGTGTTTTGTTCTGTCTAAATAATGTTCTATTTCCCTTTAAAGGGGCTGTGCTCCAGATGACAAAAAAAGAAAGTTTTCTTGTATTATAAATTTCATGTAATATTTATGATTAATGCTTAAAAAATAACCTACTGACAAAAAATAAGTCAAATAATTACATTATAAATTGATTTTTTTCCCTTTCAAAGTGCTATACCGTAACGCGACGGTATAACTATATTGTATAAGATTTAAAGTAAATATCTGTAGTATCACATGCGGCGATGGTGGTGACAGTAAAAGCGATGGAAATATTTTGTTAACATGAGGGTCCAGAGTTCAAATCAGGCTGGAGCGAAAACATTTTTTTATTCTATTTTGACTTTTATAATCAGTTTTGAAGTAAAATATTATGTTGTTATAATCTCACGGCATCTAAATATATCATTTATGAATTTTTTTTTTTTATGTCAAATCTGGAGTACAGCCTCTTTAAGAACCTGCATATGTAAAACAAATAAACCAACTCACAATTAAGACCACTTCACTTTATACCCAATGGTGGTCTTAATAGAGGAATTTTACTGTATATCTATTTGAGTTTATTGATAGTCGATACCGGTTACCCATATGACCGCCCCTCCCCACTTCCGCCCCTGCGGACGTTAGTTAATTTAGGTTGTGGGGAATAGTGCAAGATACAGAAAACATCCCATTCCAGAGACATCTTTGGTTCTTTTCCATGTTCAGTGTATAACACTGATACATTGGACCTCACGTCTCAACCGAAAGACAGTAATGTTTGTGGAGGAGCGGGGGATTGAACTTGCGAACTCTGGATTACAAGTTCCGCCCGTTACCACTGGACCACTGATCCACCCCTGAATAATGTAGACCCTTGAGTGTCCCGGTTAATCGTGCAATAATCGTTGTTATAATACCCATTTTAGCCGTAATGCTATTAACCCCTTCTCCTCTTTTGTTTATTTATGTATTTCTGTTGTTTTCTGTATCATATTTGATAGAGAAAGTGAGGTTAAATTTATAATATTGAGTGAAGTATTTTCACTTCTCTACTTATTTTTACATTGAAGACAATCTTTTCTAGTTCTCATTAATGGCACCGTGGTCCAGGGGTAGAGCGCAGGGCTCCGGATCCGAAGGTCGCGGGTTGGAATCCCGTCAGAGGCGATATTCTCTCTCGATCTTCATATTCCTCCACGCTGCGCGAATACTGGTATGGAACCCAGAAAGCAGTCATCGAGCCTGATGAATCTAAGTTGTAAGAACTTGTATCGCAATCGATGTAAAATAAATGAGTCTAAACTAACTAGATAACAGCATCCAGATGGGACATCTGTTCGAAGAAAATGTAAACGAGCAAAATATAATTAAAACATTAAATATTTGTCATTGCAATATGTTGTAGCAGTTTTTCAATCAATATAGAATACGCAGGACTTCAACATGTGTAATATTTTATGTTGATGTACCAAGATGTTCACAGTTAAGAGACTGGGTATCTTAAACACACGTTGTGGTAAATCTTCAATTTTACATTGCAACATCAAATTTGACACCTAGGGTTTTTCATTAAGGGAGAGGATATCTTACATATGTGTAAAACTGCGATTTTACATTGCAACATCAAATTTGACACCTAAGGCTTTTCATGAAGGGAGTGGATATCTTAAATAGTGGTAAATGTTCTACTTTACGTTGCTGCATCAAACTTGTTTGTCACGAGGAAAAGAGTTTCCATATATATTGTAAATTGGGTGGACCTTTAAATTGAAAAAGCTTCGTAGCGCTATAGGATAGCCATTCATTTAATACTTCAATAGACCGAAAAGATTGAGGACTTATCCCGCTACAGGCTCGTTATTTTTCTCTTCCGCTTTAAACCGTCTAGAACAGATTATTTTTTTCAAATAGTATTTTGACTTATCTTTAATTCAAAAGAAAATGTTTTATCTTAAAGCTTAAATCTGTGGGTCAGTAGATTTAAGTCATAAAGTTTTGAATACATTTGTACTTCACTTCCCAAAACTTAAATGACTACAAGCTTTGACTATATTCATTTGAATTGTATCGACTGTTCCGCTCTATATGTCAGATCTCTAGGTACGCTAAATTTTCTGGTTCAAAACTTATTGTGAATTGAAGAAGCAATGTGTAAACCAAACGCTGGTTAAAACATTGAATATCTGAAATCGATCTGACAGAACTAAGTTGTTAGCAAAAAAAACTTTATCTTAACATTTCTTCAACACTACCGAAGCAAGAACCCTCTTTAAGACGCTAAAAATAAAGAATAGGTCTAATGCTTTGGTAAATTTATGAATTAAGTAGATGTTATTGATAATGTATTTCAGTTTTTGTGCCGGGGCACTTAGATTTACCCTTGTCCGTCTATCCGTCTGTCTGTCTGTGTCGCGCGCTCAGTCAACACTTATACAATTTGGATCATGAAACTTCACAGGAATATAAATGAAGTTGCGCACCAGGGGATTTTCATATCCCTCCATCCAGTGTGAGCAGAGTTATGGCACCTAATTTAGTAAAAAAGCTACCCAAAAGTTTGTGTCAAGCGTTCAGCCAACACTATTAGACTTATGGTCATGAAATTTCACAGGAATATAGATCAGCAAATGATATTGCACACTGGGTTATTGTCTTCTTCCTCCTAGGGAGGGTAGAGTTATAGCCCTTGATTTAGTCGAAATAGCTACCAAAAGGTATGTTACATGTGCTTAGCCAACACTGTTTGGTACCCAGGTTCATAAAACTTTACAGGGATATATAGCAGCATGTGTTGTGCACCCACCTAGTGTTTTGTTTCTACCCTGTTGGTGGAGCAGAGCTTTTGGCCCTTGATTTAGTGAAAATCGCTACTAAAAACGTTGTGTCACACACTTAGCCAACACTTTTGCACACTGGGTCATGAAACATTACAGGAATATATACCAGAAAGAAAGGTTGCGATCCTTGGGTTTTATAATTAAGTTACAGATTCCTTGACTGACAACCTACATTTTACCCCTTGCCTTGTGAACTGAACTAATAATAAACACAGTAACGAAGATATAGTATAGTAATAATAATAATAATAATAATCATAATAATCATAATAATGCTAAATTCTTGCTCTAGAGTCCATTATCGAAACAATGCCTTCTTTTAATGAGTAATTTAATTTCTTTTATTTTTTTAACAGTAAACTATCAGCTGTTTCCTAAATACCTTGCGGGTGTGTGTTTGTGTGTGTGTGGGGGGGGGGGGGGGAGGGGGGGGGGGTGAAGGAGTATCAGTTTTGATAGTTTTGACACCTGAATTCTAGGATTGCTTTGGGCTCTGTACATTTAAGGTCAATGACACTAGCTTAGATCAAAGGAAAACGATTTCCGCTCAGTATCCGTAGTAATGAAAGAGAAACTGCGATGAAACTTGGAAAATAGACAGGTGGTGTAAAGATACAGACATACAAGAAATGTTTGTAAAACATATATGACCCCTCCCCCCCTAGCGCCTTATCTCTAGAGGCAGCCATGAAGTTTTGAGGAGCTGGGGCCAAGCGTTCTATAGTTATTGATCGGAAATCATTTTGCTATTCAAAGACACTGTGACCATGGCCTTTGACCTGGTGACCTGATAAACTTAAGGGCTCATCTACATGTCATGAACAACTTATAAACAAAGTTTGAGGAACATGGGCCTAAGCGTTCTACACTAACTCACGGGAAACCATTTTGCTTTTCAAGGTCACTGTGACTCTTGACCTTTGATTCATTGACCTGAAAAACGATAGTTGATATCTATTGCTCATGACAAACCTATATACTAAGTCTGACGAACCTGGACCCAAGGATTCCCTAGATATTCAGCAGAAGCTGTTTTGCTTATTTAAGGTTACCGTTAACTTGACCTTTGACCTAATAATCCTAAAAACTACAGGGGTTATCTAATTGTCATGACCAACCAACATGTGAAGTTTAGTGGAGCTTGGCCCAAGCGTTCTGTAGTGATTGATCATTATTTTGCTATACAAGGTCACTGTGACCTTAACCTTTGACCTGAAAAGTTATAGTGGCCATCTACTGGTCATGGCAAACCTATAAACCAAGTTAAGAGGAGCTGGGCCCAAGTGTTCTATAGTTATTAACTGGAATTCATTTTGGTTTTCAAGGTCACTGCGACCTTGGCCTTTGATCTCGTGTCCTAAAAAAACTAAAGAGGTCATTTACTTGTCATGACCATCTTACACACTAAGTTTGAACTACCTGGGAATAAGAGTTCTATAGTTATTCATCGGAAACTGTTGTGCTATTCAAGGTCACTGTTACCTTAAAATTTCACCTGCTGACATGAACCACTATAGGGGTCATATACTGTCATGGTCAACCTACGTACTAAGTATGAAAAACCTGAGACCAAGCCTTCTATAGTTATTGATCGGAAACCGTTTTGCTTTTCAAGTTCACTGTGACCTTGACCTTTGACCTGGTGACCTGAAAAACTATAGAGGTCATTACTAGTCATGACCAACCTTACACACTATGTTTGAATAACCTGGAATCAAGGTTCTATAGTTATTCATCTGTCACTGTTTTGCTCTTCAATGTCACTGTGGCCTTAACCTTTGACATGGTGACCTGAAAAACTATAAGGGTCATCTACTGGTTATGGCCAACCTACTTGCTAAGACTGAACAACCTGGAAACAAGCGTTCTATAGTAATTGATTGGAAACCATTTTGCTCTTCAAGATTACTGTGACCTTGACTTTTGACTTGGTGATCTGAAAACCCATAGGGGTCATCTACTAGTCATGGCCAACCTACCGAGTCTGAGGAAGGTGGGTCTAAGGATTCTCTACATATTGATCGGAAACTAAAATGTCTACCGACCGACCGACATTTGCAAAACTATATGCTCCCTCATCTTCGATAGGGGGCATAAAAATTAACGGTTTACTTACAATAACTCTAGTTAGATGTTGAGATTACAGTTACATTATAGGTAGTTAATATGAAGATATATTTAGGGACAAGCTTAAATAGAAGGATAGCTAAATAACTGCAGTTTAGAGAAGATACAGAGATGAAACGTTGTAATAAATAGGCGATATTAAGACAAAGGTTGTTGATACAGTTGGGATCTTTAGGGTCAAAGTCAGGGTCACTGTTACTCAATATTTTAAAGCGGTTTTGCATAAGTACTTGAGATTGCATTAATCTTTTGCAGTGAAACGTGTATTGATACTTTCCATTGAGACAAATCTTGTGATTGCACATGTAGCCAATGGGAGCCAGGCAAGGTCACTGTCACTAAAAATAGTCATATTCCCTGGATATGTTGTTTCTGCTGGTAACTTGTTGATACTGAACAAATGCACTTTAAGTATGAACATATATTCGTAATCAAAATATGTATTCAGAGTAAAAAAAATGAGTACGATACATCGTGTCACACAGATGTGAATTATACTGTCATTTTTAACATTGTGGGTTACTGAGATATTTAGGAAGCTGTGATAATACCATTTTTAACGAGTTTTGATAACACCGAGAACATATTTTTACAGGTTTTACTTTTGTACCAATACTTGACAATGTAAGCCCTCTTCATAATTATGCATTATAATATTTAATATTATCCCATATGGTCAAGAAGAAGTTGGTCGTGCTAAGTAGTTTTCACAACATGCAGAAATGTCCATTTTACTTTGAGCAAGAAAATTTTATTTGTAATGTTTTACAGGTAGTAAGTCAAATATTTATTTTAATTTCAGACTGTTTGCACAGATAAGTCAGGTCGTGGATGTACAAACGTTAATTTACTAATGGAGAGCATTGTAAAGTTAGGGGACACGATGTTTATCTTCGAGGTGTTCCAGAATGGCCTGATATTTGCAGCATTAACTGCGGGATTCGTCTGCATTTTTCACGTGTTGTATTGTCGTGCAGTCGTCTGTCGTAATTCGTCATTATTGCTCGCGCTCCTTTTGACAGGACTTTGTCATATGTTAATATGTGTGTTCTTACTTCATATCTCCGAGCAATCAGCACTGATAGAGTTGCCACGTGGTGGGAACCAGGCATGTATAGATTATTATCTTCCTGCGACCATTGCAAATTCCATTACGTTAATAGTAATAGTGCATAACATCATAAGACAAAATGTTAAACCCACCATCTTGGCTGTTATTGTCTGGGGAATAGCTTTCGGCAGTATTTTTGCTGGGCTTATGTGTGTTGTGCAGTTACTGGGATTTAACCCTCCGAAACTGCATCAAGAAACATTCATCACGGTTGGAGGAAAGAACGAAACTCACCTTGATGTGTTTTGGTCGGTCTGCAAAAAAGATGTCCATGCGGAGAAACTCAGACTTTTAGCAGAGTACGGGCTAATATTTTTACCCATCACTGTCATCGTCCTGTTCGCATGGTACAGGTCATTCAAAAGGAATAAAGGTATATAGATATTTTTTTAATTTACTAGCATAGTTATGGAACGCCTTATCAAAAACTTTTAAGTGTTCCTGATCTAGATACTCTGTGTCTAATATGCCGGTTTATCCACTAAATGCGAAACCATGCAGTCATGATTGAGACTTTCATTCATCTAAAGCGCACTTAAAAATCTTTTTTTTTAAATGTTCAGCTATGTCAGTTACTCCATTTTCCGTAGAAACCGACATATCGATGCTAAATACAGTCCGGATCATGTCCATTAAGTTGGCTTTGAAACAAGCAATCAACATTAAACACGACAGTAGTTTTGTTTAGGATTTTGTTTTTGTCTTCGAGTGTCGCTAGGTCGACATTCGGCTCGACAATTGAAAATAAAAATCTTAAAAATACGAATGTCGAGTTGAATGTTGATTGTTTATCTAAAAGCCAACTTTGTGATATAGTCAGAATCGTATCAGACACAGAAGAACCGATGAAGCAGACGCTATACTACCCTTGATATTAAAGATTTATTGGTGAGCAAAAGTCCAAATTTTACATGTCTAAAATCGAATATCATTTTACCTTTTCCATGCTGGAGACAGCTGTTTTTGCCTATGTAACAAATCCCCGTCCCAGACTTCGAGTAAAAGTTATTGAAATGGGCGTTAATCCCGAGTTTACTCACTGAGCGCCATGTATTGTCACAATTCATTTGGTTTTGATCATGATCTGCGTTGTTCTCTAATTAGTCAGCAATCTATCAAGTGTGGTAATGTCAAGGCTTTCATTTAGATTATAGTGACTCGAATGAAGCTTATTTATTTTTTTTGAAAGAAAATACAAGGTCTCTTACACAATTTTATTAGAGTAGAAAAATGCATTTAATTGTTTTTTTGTTTTTTTTCCAGAAATGTCATTTCTGAAGATTCGGATTGTTGACACCGACTGTTGCGATAATAAGACGGAGGTTTGTGTATGCTCTGGACTTGGCCCAACATTTAGCGCGATTTTGGCGTACTCGGCACTAATTCTACTGATTGTCCGCCCAGTTTTTATTGCGCATGCGTATTTGACAACTGGTTACTACCGGGACATATTGCCGAGTCTATTGCATACTGTTATGTACTGCTTTATCTGTTCCGAGTATTTGACAAGGGTGTTCAAGCGTAATCCGAGAATAGTTAACGGCATCGCTGACGGCAAAAGTAAAAAGACTAAAGTGATTCTAAATGTGTGATAGACGAGATTTTGATTTATGTGCATTTTAAAGACGCTTAACCCATTTTATTTGTTGTGTACAGATATGGGCATTGAAGGGCACTGGTTCAGACACCAGCCGAGGGACACCAATATTAGTTATTAGTTCTTGTTTTCTTGTTTTGGCTTTAAAGTATTAATATGATTTGAGTTAAAATTAATGTTCTTCTGTTTTCAGAATATTTTAAATGTTTAGTTATAAAACATTTAAACATGTTGAATAAATGAAAATTTGGTATCCGTGATTTCATTTATTAATTTCTCCCAAATAACATGGTAAACATCTTTGATAGTTTGCCAAATTGTTCAGGACATACAATTATGATTTAATTTATGAATAATACAGATTCATTTTATCTGAAGCCTCTAAGATACAAGTATTTGTTGAAGTTATTTTGATATCATTTTTTAATGAAGCGGGTTTAAGAAGTGAGAGGATAGTGTCAGAGGTGCATGTATATAAGAAGGGTTTCACAAGGGAGCTAGGTACTTGTTTGAACGAGAAGAACCCTGTAGAGTAAGATGCGAACAAGACTAAATATGGATAATGGATCGTTACGAGAATGGGGCGAGCTGTGTTAAAACGAAGATAAGTCTTTTTGCAAGGATGACGTGTTGGGACGATGGGTTCCGCTGAGACACGAAGCATACCTCAGTATTGCGAAAGTACTGGGATAGGGCGCAGCCATGAAGTTTTGAGGAGCTGGGACCAAGCGTTCTATAGTTATTTATCGGAAATCATTTTGCTATTCAAAGACACTGTGACCATAGCCTTTGACCTGGTGACCTGATAAACTAAGGGGCTCATCTACAAGTCATGAACAACTTATATACAAAGTTTGAGGAACATGGGCCTAAGCGTTCTACACTTACTCATGGGAAACCATTTTGCTTTTCAAGGTCATGTGACCCTTGACCTTTGATACATTGACCTGAAAAACGACAGTTGATATCTACTGATTATTACAAACCTATATACTAAGTCTGACGAACCTGGACCCAAGGATTCCCTAGATATTCAGCAGAAGCTGTTTTGCTTTTTTAAGGTTACCGTGGACTTGACCTTTGACCTAATAATCCTAAAAACTACAGGGGTCATCTAATTGTCATGACCAACCTACGTGTGAAGTTTAGTGGAGCTTGGCCCAAGCGTTCTATAGTGATTGATCGGACACTATGTTGCTATACAACGTCACTGTGACCTTAACCTTTGACCTGAAAAGCTATAGTGGCCATCTACTGATCATGGCAAACCTATAAACCAAGTTTAGAGGAGCTGGGCCCAGGCGTTCTATAGTTATTAATTGGAATTCATTTTGGTTTTCAAGGTCACTGCGAACTTGGCCTTTGACCTTGTGACCTAAAAAAACTAAAGAGGTCATTTACTTGTCATGACCATCTTACACACTATGTTTGAACAACCTGGGACCAAGGGTTCTATAGTTATTCATCGGAAACTATTTTGCTATTCAAGGTCACTGTTACCTTAACATTTCACCTGCTGACATGAAACACTATAGGGGTCATATACTGGTCATGATCAACCTACGTACTAAGTATGAAAAACCTGAGACTAAGCCTTCTATAGTTATTGATCGGAAACCGTTTTGCTTTTCAAGTTCACTGTGACCTTAACCTATGACCTGAAAAACTATAGAGGTCATTTACTAGTCATGACCAACCTTACACACTAAGTTTGAACAACCTGGAACCAAGGGTTCTATAGTTATTCATCTGTCACTGTTTGCTCTTCAATGTCACTGTGGCCTTGACCTTTGACCTGGTGACCTGAAAAAACTATATGGGTAATGTACTGGTTATGGCCAACCTACTTACTAAGATTCAACAACCAGGAACGAACCGTTCTATAGTTATTGATTGGAAACCATTTTGCTCTTCATGGTTACTGTGACCTTGACCTTTGACTTGGTTATCTGAAAACCCATAGGGGTCATCTACTAGTCATGGCCAATCTACCGAGTCTGAGGAAGGTGGGTCTAAGGATTTTGAATTATGTGCATTTTACAGAGGCTTAAAGTGGGTTTGTTACTTATTTGTTGTGTACAGATATGGGCATTGAAGGGCACTGGTTCAGACACCAACCGAGGGACACAATATTAGTTATTTGTTCTTGTTTTCTTGTTTTGGCTTTATAGCATTAAAGAGGCTGTACTCCAGATTTGACATAAAAATTTTTTTTCATAAATTATATATTTAGATGCCGTGAGATTATAACAACATAATATTTTACTTCAAAACTGACTATAAAAGTCAAAATAGAATAAAAAAAATATTTTCGCTCCAGCCTTATTTGAACTCTGGACCCTCATGTTAACAAAATATTTCCAACGCTTTTACTGTCACCACCTTCGCCGCATGTGATATTACTGATATTTACTTTAAATCTTATACGATATAGTTATACCGTCGCGTTACGATATAGCACTTTGAAAGGGAAAAAAATCAATTTATAATGTAATTATTTGACTTATTTTTTGTCAGTAAGTTATTTTTTAAGCATCAGTCATAAATATTACAAGAAATTTATAATACAAGAAAACTTTCGTTTTTTGTCATTTGGAGCACAGCCCCTTTAATATGATTTGAGTTAAAATTAATGTTCTTCTGTTTTCAGAATATTCTAAATGTTTAGTTATATAACATTTAAACATGTTGAATAAATGAAAATTTGGTATCCGTGATTTTATTTATTAATTTCTCCCGATTAACATGGTAAACATTTTTGATAGTTTCATACAATTATGATTTAATTTATGAATAATACAGATTCATTTTATCTGAAGCCTCTAAGATACAAGTATTTGTTGTATCTCATTCTCGTAACGATCCATCTTCCATATTTAGTCTTGTTCGCATCTTACTCTACAGGGTTCTTTCTCGAAGTGATACAATTTTTATATTTTCACTCGCGGTACGCGCTCGTGAAAATATTTAATTGTATCACTTTTCGATGAGATATATTCCATATTCACGAAAAACAAACAAATATCCTCTATATATGGCTCCTCATGTCTTATAGTTAAAAGTCTTCAATTTAACGAGTCATAAAAAAGATGCCTCTCCCTTTGACTATAACTGTGTGAAGTTTTATTCAGTTTCCTTCAATACTTTTCAAGTTATTTTCCTAACAAGCATTATATTTGTTTTATAAACGAGCTTTATGATTATTAAGATCTAACTCAAACACTCGGGAAATATAAGTATTTGACTGTATATCCAAAACACGAATCTATGACGAAGAAACACTCGCTTTTTGTTTTCTTTTACATACACATTCCTTTTTCAAAGACCGTCACAAGATCTACTGTACCATCTTGTTAACAAGGAAGATAACTGGATGTTACTAATTTGACTGGAATTATAAATTGTTAGTTTCCTATTTTTTCTTCGCTCGCTTCGCTCGCGTATCTTTATACAACATTGCCTTTTGAGATGTACTCGTACACAACACAGAGTGCACGCAATTTAAACGTTCCCGCTTAGAGTGATTAAAAGTTACGCCCCCCCCTAACCCAAAATCCTGGATCCGCCCCTGACCACTGGGCCGAGAAGTGACGACACCGACAAAATATAGCATTCTGGTGTGCCTTATAATCGACAGATCACGTTTGATACACTGCAAGGCTAATATGAAAAATACTATCAATAAAGGAAGGAACTCATTCGTTATTGCGAAAAGTGGCAAAGTAAAAAAAAACAGCACAGGCTGATTATTTCTTATGTTATATGTAATAAGAAAAACAGATTAGTATAAGTTTGATATAAGAAACATCTTTTTTCAAACAATTATTGAATATCTTTTATCTCCATATTTTCAAATGTTTGGTATATAGTTGTAGATTTTTTAAATGTCTAGTCGTCGCATGAAGCGGCCATATGACGGCTGTATTTTGAGAGTGCATCTCTTTTATAATGTCTGGAAATAGCTGGAGCAACTGTCTTCTGTACGGCAACCATCTGCTTGGCCTTTGATATCTTGCCGTTGACATCAACACAGATAATATCTCTTCCTCGATTAACACATTCACCTGAAGGTCCACCGGACACACATACTGCATTCTGTCCATTTGTTCCGAGCTTCTCGGATGGCCCACTTGTCACACGCTTTGCACATTGTGAGGCTGCAACTTCAAAGTGCTCAGAAATATCTGCTAACGGAACCCAACCCTCAACACGCACATACTGACTGTCCACAAGGAACACAAACTTTTCATACGTGTAACCAGGACCAGGGTTGGCGACAATGTCCTCTGTTGTATATTTGTACAGCGCCATAAAACTGGCAAGATCTAATCTCCAGTGTGCTGGTCGGTTGGCAAGGAATTCCAGGAACCTTCTTCTCGGTACCGTGATATAAATTATGTCCCGAGGCAAACCTGTGGCTTCCACTGCGTCGCTGATTTGTCGCTTCGGAAAACAACAACTGAACCTTTTTTTTAGAAATGATGTCATTTTGAAAATAATCTTTCTAGTGATGATTCCGTTTAGTATCTCGGTAACTATGAAATGACGTTAGTGACGTCAACATACGTCGATGACGCAATGACGCGATCTATTGTCGATTGACGTCAGGCATTACTACTAATTATTATAACAGCTTCGTATCTCAGTTTTAACCTTCCTTTTTTATTCACCTGATTCTTTTTCTCAGAAAAAGTTGTTTTAAAACATTTTATGATATCAAATTGACACCCAGTATTTATTTATCCTTCCAACCGTCCATCAGTCATCATGTTGTTCCGTTCGCACTGTGACAGCCGTATGGTTACCTCTAGTTTATGAATGATATAAGAAAGTATCAACCTATTCTTTTAATAATTTTCTTCATTGTTTATGTTCGTTTATTTTCATTTTTTTTTATAATGAATGTTATTATTTTTTAGTATATTTAAAAGATTTTCGAGTTCATTTATATTTTTAATTTAATTTGATTTTTTTTATCTTTTATCTTTGTCAGTTATAACGTGCCTGCCTAGTATAGTCAGTATTGACTTTTGGCAGTAATAAATTGAAGTATATGTACTGAATACTGTTTAATGAATTTTTTTTTTAATTTTAAAGAAACAGATTACTCCTAATATTTTAGAAATACCAGTCTTTTGGTCCGTGCTTAAAGAAATGTTGTTGCATAATATTTAGGCAAGACTTCATATAACATTTACAATCTTGAATGTTCTAATTTTTACAGTGTACATTTTAGATTCATTATATGTAAGACCTTAAAAACATCACCATTGAATCCTTGGGTAATAATCAAAGAACAATTGATTCATTATAGGCAATACCTTAAATAAAATTGTCAGTCTTGAATCATTTAATTGGAGAATAGTAGATTCATTATAAAAAAGGACTTGAAAATTTCACATATTTCATTATAGGCAAAACCTTTGATAAAAATATCGATCTTATCAACTAACCCTTGAAAAAAATCAATACTGAACCTTCAAAACTGCTTCATTATAGGCAAAACCTTGAAAATATCATTTTCGATAAATGGACAATAAATGATAGAGGTTTCATTTAAGACGAAACCTTGGAAAATCAGTTTGCATCCTTATATATTGTAGCATAGTAATTTCATTCATTAAAGGTAAAACGTCGGAAATATCAATTTTGAATCCTTAGATGATATAGCATGGGAGCCTCATAAAAGGCAAGGTCTTGAAAATTTAGATTTTGAATCATTGAAAAACGTAACATTGTAGTATCAGCAAAGGCTGAAAACCTCAAAAATATCGATTTTGAATCCGTGAATTATATAGAATGGTAGTTTCAGTAATGACAAAATCTCAAAAATATCGATTGTGAATCATTGCATGCTATAGCATAGTAGCGTCATTAAAGGCAAACCCTTGAACATATCGATTTTGAATCCTTCAAGTTTATAGCATGGTAGTTTCATTCAAAGGCAAGGCCTTGAAAATGTTGATTTTAAATCCTTAGATGATATAGCATGGTAACTACTTTAAAAACAAGGTCTTGAAAATATTGATGTTGAATATTTATGTGGTATAGCATGATCACTTCATTAAAAGCAAGGCCTTTAAAATATAGATTCTGACTCTGTAAATGGTTAGTATGGAAGATCCATTAATGATCAGGCCTTGAAAATATCGGTTTTGAAATCTTATATAATAAAGCATGGTAACTTCATTAAAGACAATGCCTTGAAAATATTGATTTTGAATCCTTAGATGATATAGCATGGCAACTTCATTGAAGACAAGGGCTTGAAAATGTTGATTTTGATCGTTAGATGATATAGCACGGTAACTTTGTTGAAAGCAAGGGCTTGAAAATATTGATTTTGAATCATTAAATGATATAACTTTGTAACTTCATTGCAGGGAAGGCATTGAAAATATTGATTTTGAATTCTTAAATGATATAGCACGGTAACTTCATTGAGGGCAAGGCATTGAAAATATTGATTTTAAATCCTTAGATAATAAAGCACGGTATCTTCAATAAAGGCAGGCCTTGAAAATATTGATTTTGAATCCTTAGATGATATAGCACGGTAACTTCATTGAAGGCAAGGCACTGAGATTATTGACTTTGAATCCTTAGATTATATAGCACGGTAACTTCATTGATGGCAGGGCATTGGAAATATTGATTTTGAATCCTTAGATGATATAGCACGGTAACAATATGCAAGGCAAAGACTTGAAAATATTGAATTTGAATCCTTAGATGATATAGCTTTGCAACTTCATTGAAGGCAAGGCACTGAGATTATTGATTTTGAATCCTTAGATGATATAGCACGGTAACTTCATTGAAGGCAAGGGCTTGAAAATGTTGATTTTGATCGTAAGATGATATAGCACGGTAACGTTGTTGAAAGCAAGGGCTTGAAAATATTGATTTTGAATCATTAAATGATATAACTTTGTAACTTCATTGCAGGGAAGGCATTGAAAATATTGATTTTGAATTCTTAGTTGATATAGCACGGTTACTTCTTTGAGGGCAAGGCATTGAAAATATTGATTTTGAATCCTTAGATGATATAGCACGGTATCTTCAATAAAGGCAGGCCTTGAAAATATTGATTTTGAATCCTTAGATGATATAGCACGGTAACTTCATTGAAGGCAAGGCACTGAGATTATTGATTTTGAATCCTTAGATTATATAGGACGGTAACTTCATTGAAGGCAGGGCATTGAAAATTATTGATTTTGAATCCTTAGATGATATAGCACGGTAACTATATGCAACGCAAAGTCTTGAACATATTGATTTTGAATCCTTAGATGATATACCACGGTATCTTCAATGAAGGCAGGCCTTGAAAATATTGATTTTGAATCTTTAGATGATATAGCATCGCAAATTCATTGAAGGCAAGGCACTGAGATTATAGATTTTGAATCCTTAGATGATATAGCACAGTATCTTCAATAAAGGCAGGCCTTAAAAATATTGATTTTGAATCTTTAGATGATATAGCATCGCAACTTCATTGAAGGCAAGGCACTGAGATCATTGATTTTGAATCCTTAGATTATATAGCACGGTAACTTTATTGAAGGCAGGGCATTGGAAATATTGATTTTGAATCCTTAGATGATATAGCACGGTAACTATATGCAAGGCACAATAGCACAGTATCTTAAATAAAGGCAGGCCTTGAAAATACTTATTTTGAATCTTTAGATGATATAGCATCGCAACTTCATTGAAGGCAAGGCACTGAGATTATTGATTTTGAATCCTTAGATGATATAGCACGGTAACTTCATTGAGGGCATGGCATTGAAAATATTGATTTTGAATCCTTAGATGATATAGCACGGTATCTTCAATAAAGGCAGGCCTTGAAAATATTGATTTTGAATCCTTAGATGATATAACTTGATAACTTTATTGAAGGCAAGTCATTGAAAATATTGATTTTGAATCCTTAGATGATATAGCACGGTAACTATATTGAAGGCAAAGTCTTGAATATATTGATTTTCAGCATTTGGATAATAAGGCATACTAGTTTCTCTAAAGGCAAGACCTTGAAATTATTTGTTTTGAATATGCTGCCCCATCTCACATCTTGAACTGTTTTGCTTTGTATACACTGGCCCAACCTAGTATATTCAACAAAATAACAGTGTATGAAATTGGCAGACATTTAAGTCGGGACTTGGACTGCTGTACTGCACCCAGGCATTTGGTTTTTGTGTCGCCCTTTCGAAGAAACGGCGATACATAGGGATCGCTTGTCCGTCGGTCCGTCCGTCACGAAAACTTTACGTTGGCTATAACTTTATCATTTCTTGACATTTCCATATCAAACTTTCAAATTATATTGCTTATGACAACAGGGTTGTGATGATGCCAAAATGTGTAGGTCAAGTTCAAACTTGACAGAGTAATATCCCTTTTTGTACTTGGATTTTGTCATGAAAATTAACATTGGCTATAACTATGCCATTTCTTAATATTTCTTCATCAAACTTTCCAATTGTAATGCTTACAATTGTAACACTTAATACTAACACCATTTCTCAAGGGCAGATAACCCTCAAATTTATTTTTGCTATGTTATGCCCCTTTTTCAACTTAAAATGTCTTGGTTAACCTTTTTGTTAATGTCCATTTCTCAAAAAAGTGTCAAAGATATTCCATTCAAACTTGGAATACTTGATCACCAGCAAGACCTCTGCAAAGATTGCTTGTACCCATGTCCCTTGCGTCAAAGTTAGCCCCACCCCAGGGGTCACTTGATTTTTATTAAAATTATATATAGGAAAAAAAACTTCTTAAGCCTAGAAATAAAATATTAACTGACATGGGAAAGTACTCCCTCCGCACCTCCTCCCACCCACCCCCTCTGCATGGGGGTGGGTGGGAGTTACCCATGTTACCCCCCCCCCCAATTTTATTCCCCAAAACCAGCCCCCGCCCCCCCCCCCCACCCGACCCGAAATTTTTATAATACATAGGTACTTGACTCCCAATCCACCCTCAACTCCCCCCCTCCAACCAGTCCACATCCCCCGCCGCGCCCGAATTTTTGACCCCCCCCTCACCAGCCCTCAATCCCCCCCTCTCAACCAGTCCCCCCCGGGCCAGAATTTTTTTTTATTACATATATACTTGACTGCCCATCCACACTCAATCCCCCTGCCCCGGTACCAGTTGTTTTTTATTTCTATTTTTTCATTTTTAATACATAGGTACTTGACTCCCCATCCCCCCTCAACACCCCCCCCCCCCCCCCCCGACACACACAAGAAATTAATCTTTTTTCATCTTATATGAGTAGGTACTTGCCTTCCCCCACTCAAATTTTTTCACTTGGGCCTCTTGTTTAACTTGGCTTATAATTTATTATCCAGCACTAAGAAAAGTGGAGCATACTGTCTGCGGACAGGTCTTGTTGTACTTGGACTAGCATGCTGTCTTTTCAAGCAGGCTCTTGTTTACCTTTTTAGTTATTCTAACAGAGTACCCAAGGGCGACACAAGTGTTCAACTGAACACCCATCTAGTTGTAATTACGTGATTCAGTAATTTTTTTTCAGTCAGTCAGTCATTCAGTTTCCTTCAATACTTTTCAAGTTATTTTCCTAACAAGCATTATATTTGTTTTATAAACAAGCTTTATGATTATTAAGATCTAACTCAAGCACTGGGGAAATATAAGTACTTGACTGTATATCCAAAACACGAATCTATGACGAAGAAACACTCGCTTTTTGTTTTCTTTCACATACACATTTCTTTTGCAAAGACCGTTACAAGATCTACTGTACCATCTTGTTAACAAGGAAGATAACTGGATGTTACTAATTTGACTGGAATTATAAATTGTTAGTTCCCTTTGATATCAAAGTAATGCTTTTCTAACCACGGGAAGAGTAGGACAATCGCGCATTATTTTTTTGAAACCACTGGGCCGAGAAGTGACGACACCGACAAAATATAGCATTCTGGTGTGCCTTATAATCGACAGAACACGTTTGATACACTGCAAGGCTAATATGAAAAATACTATCAATGAAAGAAGGAACTCATTCGTTATTGCGAAAAGTGGCAAAGTAAAAAAAAAACAGCACAGGCTGATTATTTCTTATGTTATATGTAATAAGAAAAACAGATTAGTATAAGTTTGATATAAGAAACATCTTTTTTCAAACAATTATTGAATATCTTTTATCTCTATATTTTCAAATGTTTGGTATATAGTTGTAGATTTTTTAAATGTCTAGTCGTCGCATGAAGCGGCCATATGACGGCTGTATTTTGAGAGTGCATCTCTTTTATAATGTCTGGAAATAGCTGGAGCAACTGTCTTCTGTACGGCAACCATCTGCTTGGCCTTTGATATCTGTCCGTTGACATCAACACAGATAATATCTCTTCCTCGATTAACACATTCACCTGAAGGTCCACCGGACACACATACTGCATTCTGTCCATTTGTTCCGAGCTTCTCGGATGGCCCACTTGTCACACGCTTTGCACATTGTGAGGCTGCAACTTCAAAGTGCTCAGAAATATCTGCTAACGGAACCCAACCCTCAACACGCACATACTGACTGTCCACAAGGAACACAAACTTTTCATACGTGTAACCAGGACCAGGGTTGGCGACAATGTCCTCTGTTGTATATTTGTACAGCGCCATAAAACTGGCAAGATCTAATCTCCAGTGTGCTGGTCGGTTGGCAAGGAATTCCAGGAACCTTCTTCTCGGTACCGTGATATAAATTATGTCCCGAGGCAAACCTGTGGCTTCCACTGCGTCGCTGATTTGTCGCTTCGGAAAACAACAACTGAACCTTTTTTTTAGAAATGATATCATTTTGAAAATAATCTTTCTAGTGATGATTCCGTTTAGTATCTCGGTCACTATGAAATGACGTTAGTGACGTCAACATACGTCGATGACGCAATGAAGCGATCTATTGTCGATTGACGTCAGGCATTATGATTAAAACTGAAATACAACTGCATCACTACTAATTATTATAACAGCTTCGTATCTCAGTTTTAACCTTCCTTTTTTATTCACCTGATTCTTTTTCTCAGAAAAAGTTGTTTTAAAACATTTTATGATATCAAATTGACACCCAGTATTTATTTATCCTTCCAACCTTCCATCAGTCATCATGTTGTTCCGTTCGCACTGTGACAGCCGTATGGTTACCTCTAGTTTATGAATGATATAAGAAAGTATCAACCTATTCTTTTAATAATTTTCTTCATTGTTTATGTTCGTTTATTTTCATTTTTTTTTATAATGAATGTTATTATTTTTTAGTATATTTAAAAGATTTTCGAGTTCATTTATATTTTTAATTTAATTTGATTTTTTTATCTTTTATCTTTGTCAGTTATAACGTGCCTGCCTAGTATAGTCAGTATTGACTTTTGGCAGTAATAAATTGAAGTATATGTACTGAATACTGTTTAATGATTTTTTTTTTTAATTTTAAAGAAACAGATTACTCCTAATATTTTAGAAATACCAGTCTTTTGGTCCGTGCTTAAAGAAATGTTGTTGCATAATATTTAGGCAAGACTTCATATAACATTTACAATCTTGAATGTTCTAATTTTTACAGTGTACATTTTAGATTCATTATATGTAAGACCTTAAAAACATCACCATTGCATCCTTGGGTAATAATCAAAGAACAATTGATTCATTATAGGCAATACCTTAAATAAACTTGTCAGTCTTGAATCATTTAATTGGAGAATAGTAGATTCATTATAAAAAAGGACTTGAAAATTTCACATATTTCATTATAGGCAAAACCTTTGATAAAAATATCGATCTTATCAACCAACCCTTGAAAAAAATCAATGCTGAACCTTCAAATTATGAAACAAAACTGCTTCATTATAGGCAAAACCTTGAACATATCATTTTCGATAAATGGACAATAAAAGATAGAGGTTTCATTTAAGACGAAACCTTGGAAAATCAGTTTGCATCCTTATATATTGTAGCATAGTAATTTTATTCATTAAAGGTAAAACTTCGGAAATATCAATTTTGAATCCTTAGATGATATAGCATGGGAGCCTCATAAAAGGCAAGGTCTTAAAAATTTAGATTTTTAATCATTGAAAAACGTAAAATTGTAGTATCAGCAAAGGCTAAAAACCTCAAAAATATTGATTTTGAATCCGTGAATTATATAGAATGGTAGTTTCAGTAATGACAAAATCTCAAAAATATCGATTGTGAATCATTGCATGCTATAGCATAGTAGCGTCATTAAAGGCAAACCCTTGAACATATCGATTTTGAATCCTTCAAGTTTATAGCATGGTAGTTTCATTCAAAGGCAAGGCCTTGAAAATGTTGATTTTAAATCCTTAGATGATATAGCATGGTAACTACTTTAAAAACAAGGTCTTGAAAATATTGATGTTGAATCCTTATGTGGTATAGCATGATCACTTTATTAAAAGCAAGGCCTTTAAAATATAGATTCTGACTCTGTAAATGGTTAGTATGGAAGATCCATTAATGATAAGGCCTTGAAAATATCGGTTTTGAAATCTTATATAATAAAGCATGGTAACTTCATTAAAGACAATGCCTTGAAAATATTGATTTTGAATCCTTAGATGATATAGCACGGTAACTTCATTGAAGGCAAGGTCTTGAAAATGTTGATTTTGATCGTTAGATGATATAGCACGGTAACTTTGTTGAAAGCAAGGGCTTGAAAATATTGATTTTGAATCATTAAATCATATAACTTTGTAACTTCATTGCAGGCAAGGCATTGAAAATATTGATTTTGAATTCTTAGATGATATAGCATGGTAACTTCATTGAGGGCAAGGCATTGAAAATATTGATTTTGAATCCTGAGATGATATATCACGGTAATTATATGCAAGGCAAAGTCTTGAATATATTGCTTTTGAATCCTTAGATGATATACCACGGTATCTTCAATGAAGGCAGGCCTTGAAAATATTGATTTTGAATCCTTAGATGATATGGCACGGTAACTTCATTGAAGGCAGGGCATTGAAAATATTGATTTTGAATCCTTAGATGATATATCACGGTAATTATATGCAAGGCAAAGTTTTAAATATATATCTTTTGAATCCTTAGATGATATACCACGGTATCTTCAATGAAGGCAGGCCTTGAAAATATTGATTTTGAATCCTTAGATAATATAGCACGGTATCTTCTTTGAAAGGCAGGGTCTTGAAAATATTGATTTTGAATCCTTAGATGATATAACTTGATAACTTTATTGAAGGCAATGCATTGAAAATATTGATTTTGAATCCTTAGATGATATAGCACGGTAACTATATTGAAGGCAAAGTCTTGAATATATTGATTTTCAGCATTTGGATAATAAGGCATACTAGTTTCTCTAAAGGCAAGACCTTGAAATTATTTGTTTTGAATATGCTGCCCCATCTCACATCTTGAACTGTTTTGTTTTGTATACAATGGGCCAACCTAGTATATTCAACAAAGTAACAGTGTATGAAATTGGCAGACATTTAAGTCGGGACTTGGACTGCTGTACTGCATCCAGGCATTTGGTTTTTGTGTCGCCCTTTCGAAGAAACGGCGATACATAGGGATCGCTTTGTCCGTCGGTCCATCCGTCACGAAAACTTAACGTTGGCTATAACTTTAACATTTCCTTATCAAACTTTCAAATTATATTGATTATGACAACAGGGTTGTGATGATGCCAAATTCTGTAGGTCAAGTTCACAATTGACAGAGTAAAACCTCTTTTTGTACTTGGATTTTGTCATGAAAATTAACATTGGCTATAACTATGCCATTTCTTAATATTTCTTCATCAAACTTTCCAATTATTATCGCCGTTCCTGGACGGCGATATATACAATTAACAAGATTTGAACAGTTTTGCCTGTACACCGCCTGCCTTTAGCCAATCAAAGCAAAGCATTTCATATCACATGATAACAAAATGGACGTCAAAATTCTTCAGCAAGGGATGCGTAAATGGACTCGCCCAACCGCCATGTTTGTCGGGTTACTTATTCTTACAACTGAAAAATACCATCATCAATGTACGATCTCAGTACCAGTCTTCAGGCTCGTGTAGGATAAATACAGGATCATCGCAATATTTTTTTGCTACATGTCATTTTTAACTAGAGAATGTAGTCTAAATAAGAGTATGGTTTGTTTGTTTTTTCCAAAACTTGCACTTAAAGAAAAAAATAAATTCTTGCTTCCGGGCGATTCTAATCAGGATACAAACTCCCCGCAGGGGTTACTTCCCCTGATTAGTACAGTAAAAGTAGCAAAGCGTGACGTGACCGGTGCGAGGAGTTTGATCAGGATTTTTCCGTGTTTTATATATGCTTGATTAGGGTTAGGGCAATATCGTATTTTTTACCTAAAATTTATTCTGTTTAAATTGTACATATAATATTCTTATGGTATTGAAGAACTGTATCTAGCTTTTGTTAAGTATACATTTTTTAGTAATAAATAAAGTTAAAAAACTACGCAGATAGTCAATTAATTATGCGTAGACTGGTTTACAACAAAGCAATATTTACAAGGTTTTAATGCTGCAAATTTTAACATGATGTATAAAGATATTGGGATGTTTTCATAAAGAAACCAAATCGTCTGCTTTCAAAAATAGTCCAGCTACAATAATAATTACAATGTATATTTCATCTTCTTTATAATTTCTGTGTGAAAATTATCAAATATAACTTCGCTTTTCAGTGGAAAGCATGTTGTAAGATTATCAAATTAATGAATGAAGAACATGAAATACATTCATCTATGGATAAGACGAAACGCATGGCTGAACGGCGATTTCAAGCATTTTTGGAAATGCTAATACTTGTAATGCTTACAATTGTAACACTTAATACTAACACCATTTCTCAAGGGCAGATAACCCTCAAATTTATTTTTGCAATGTTATGCCCCTTTTTCAACTTAAAATTTCTTGGTTAACTTTTTTGTTAATGTCCATTTCTAAAAAAGTGTCAAAGATATTCTTTTCAAACTTGGAGTACTTGATCACCAGCAAGACCTCTGCAAAGATTGCTGGTACCCATGTCTTTGGGGTCAAAGTTAGCCCCACCCCAGGGGTCACATGATTTTTCTTAAAATTATATATAGGAAAAAAAACTTCTTAAGCCTAGATATAAAATATTAACTGACATGAGATGGGAAAGTACTCCCCCCCCGCACCTCCTCCCACCCACCCCCTCTGCATGGCAACCCCACCCCTTCCATGTTACCCCCCCCCCCCCCGCATTTTATACCCCCAAACCAGCCCCCCCCCCCGGCCCGAAGTTTTATTAATACATAGGTACTTGACTCCCAATCCACCCTCAACTCCCCCCTCCAACCAGTCCCCCTCTCCCGCCGCGCCCGAATTTTTTTTAATACATAGGTACTTGACCCCCCACCAACCCTCAATCCCCCCCTCTCAACCAGTCCCCCCCCCCCCCCGGGCCAGAATGTTTTTAATATATAGATACTTGACTGCCCATCCACACTCAATCCCCCTGCCCCGGGACCAATTGTTTTTTATTTGTATTTTTTATATTTTTATTACATAGGTACTTGACTCCCCATCCCCTCTCAACACCCCCCCCCCCCCACACACACACACAAGAAATTAATCTTTTTTCATCTTATATGAGTAGGTACTTGCCTTCCACCACTCAATTTTTTTTCACTTGGGCCTCTTGTTTAACTTGGCTTATAATTTATTATCCAGCACTAAGAAAAGTGGAGCATACTGTCTGCGGACAGGTCTTGTTGTACTTGGACTAGCATGCTGTCTTTTCAAGCAGGCTCTTGTTTACCTTTTTAGTTATTCTAACAGAGTACCCAAGGGCGACACAAGTGTTCAACTGAACACCCATCCAGTTTTAATTACGTCATTCAGTAATTTTTTTTCAGTCAGTCTTGTGTGCCTCTTCACAGTTTTCAACGAGCATATTCTTGCGCCATCACAATCAATCTATGATCATCAATAAAAACCAATTGTTTTACGTAAACTACCCTGTTGTTACTTTCAAATGTGAGAAATAATGCAGATACAACATCCAGATACAATGTACTAGATCTGTCAAAATTATAAGTCGGCGACGAGTTATTTAATACTTTCAGTTGATGTAAAATGAATGGTCGTCAACAATAATGTTCGTACGTCATCGTTTGAACATCTAGGGAATATTGCAAACAGTAAGACAAGCATGCTACTTTGCCAAGATGAAATGTGTGAATTTGGCAGAAACCTTTTTTCTTTCTTTTTAAATACATTATGTAAGCTAAAGTTTTTCCATTTGTGCGAGAAACGTCACAGACCCAGCGCTTTGAAGTGCTAGGCACATGTTTGACCGCGTGTTTTTTAAGTATGCTAGACTTATCTATTTACTTATGTGTTCTGAATATAAGTCTTGTTAATGCATCAGAAGTTATAGTGAGTTGTATAAGACAAGATTGGAAACAAAAGCACTAGTTTATATTCAAGGCGGAACCGACAGGGGACTTATGTGTTGCGAGCAACACCAGTGACTTAGTGAATTAGCTAAATCAAATAGACGTGATTCAGCAGTAAATGAGTTATAGCCCTGACAGAATACTGACGTTTTTGTACGTTTTGATGCCAAGACAGGATACAACCACACCGATAAAATAATTCCGACAGTATGGCAGACACAAATAAGCATACACAGTTAAATTTTGGTTACAGATCAAAATCGGATCCTTCAAATACCATACTGTTAGCATATTTTTCTGTAAATGTGAAAGGAGTGTAGAGTTTTATGCTCAAAGTAAACCCTGTGGCAAATTCAGAGAGAATCTGCAATGATGCTAAGAAGATATGCAGTCCTGACACGATGAAAAGCTAATAAGCGGTTTCATCCTCTACAGCTGAATAAATAAAGTAAAACAGGTTCATTGCTTTTTAATTTCATTAAAAACAAAAGAAAACAAAAATATTTTTATGATCTTGTCATAAAAAAGTTTTTCTTTCAAACAATAATTTGATTTTTTGTATCTCTATAAATTATTTGCAAACGCTCTTTATATAGACCTTTAGAAAGGTCTAGTCACTGTATGAAGTTGCCATGTGACGGCTGTATTTTGAAATAGCATCCTTTTTATATTGTCTGGAAATAGCTGGAGCAACTGTCTTCTGTATGGCAACCATCTGCTTGGCCTTTGATAACTTGCCGTTGACATCCACGCATATAATATCTCTTCCTCGATTAACACATTCACCTGAAGGTCCACCGGACACACATACTGCATTCTGTCCATTTGTTCCGAGCTTCTCGGATGGCCCACTTGTCACACGCTTTGCACATTGTGAGGCTGCAACTTCAAAATACTCTGAAATATCTTCCAACGGTACCCAACCCTCAACACGCACATACTGACTGTCCACAAGGAACACAAACTTTTCATACGTGTAACCAGGACCAGGGTTGGCGACAATGTCCTCTGTTGTATATTTGTACAGCGCCATAAAACTGGCAAGATCTAATCTCCAGTGTGCTGGTCGGTTGGCAAGGAATTCCAGGAACCTTTTCCTCGGTACCGTGATATAAATTATGTCCCGAGGTGAACCTGTGGCTTCCACTGCGTCGCTGATTTGTCGCTTCGGAAAACAACAGCTGAACAATTTTTTCAGAGATGTTGTCATCTTGAACTGTATTTTTTCCAGTGATGAGTGAGTGAGGACCCTTACCGCTAAGTATCTCTGTAACTATGAAATGACGTTAGTGACGTCAACATACGTCGATGACGCAATGACGCGATCTATTATCGATTGACGTCAGACATTTTGATTAAGATCATAATGAATCTCTATCATTATTAATTACAACAATAGCATCGTATCTGTTTTCTTAACCTTCATTCATTTATTTATCTGTCTTATCTCAAAAGAGGTTGCTTAAACCAGTGCAAGATATCAAACCAACAGACAACCAGAATTTTCTTTCCTCCCAACCATCCGTCATTCATGTTGTTCCTTCCGCACTGTGAGGGCCGGTGGCCTCATGTCTTATGGTTACCACTAGTTTATGTTTGGTGTAAACCAACCCATTTTATAATTCTCTAAATCGTTTATGTTCCTTTGTAAGATTTTGTATCGCAATCGATGTAAAAGAATTGAGTCTGAACTAAACTATGTTCCTTTATTTTTCATTTCTGTTCTTGAATTTTAAAAATCTTATAGTTTATTAAAAAGTTTTTCGATTTTATTTATATATACTTGGTTATTTTCATTTTTAACGAAAGAGATAATTTCAATATTCTAGAAATGTCAGTCTCTGAATCCATGAATGAAAATAATTCTTGCATTGTATCCTTGGGTAATATAGTGTTACACTGGTGATATACCTCAATTATCTGTCTAATAAAATGAGATTAAGATACCGATGCTCGTGGACATAAGTACTGTGCGAAACATCAAATGTTAAAGGAGATTTTGCAAAACACGAAAAAGTTTAAATATGAGTTTATTTTTTTCTTGTTTAACTGCCTGTAGAATGTAACAAATTGTTTTTCCAGTGGAATCACATTTGCCGTAACAACTTGTGAAACTGACATTTGTTTTTAGTGATATTAAAAGACATGATTGTGTTTATTCCATTTTTCACCTATGAGTTTGAAAATTATCAAATACAATTTCATTTTTGTTGTCAGTCAGTCAGTGGTGGGTTACTCGGTTGAATACTTGTGACGACAATCATTATAAACTGATGTGCGAGAAGATTCGTAAAGTCGTTTTCTATAATAAAACTATTATGCCAGAGAGAACTTGTAATGATACAAGGTACAACAGAACTGGTTATAAGCGGTTTCATCCTCTGGATCAGTTATTCTGAAGTTCACTAATTCTGGCTGACGATCCAAGGTGTAACAAAGATATATGTCTACATATATTGCTATATATAAAAGGACTCGGTATGTAAAATGTCTAGAGAGCTGACATATGATCGCATTGGTTTTGTTGTCATTGATGTTGTTGTTTTAGTTTAAAAAAGCAAATGATCCCAACCAATATACTATTAATATTTGACAAAGCAATTTCCAGAGTTTATATAAAATTCAAAATCAAATGCCGACATTTAACTTCTAATTTTTATGTGCATTTTTTCTTCTCAAATGCAATAATTCATCGCTTTTATTTACTTAACGCCTCCCACTAAAATTATATACCGTGTGAGCAGCTTTGTAAAGAAATAGCAAAACAATATTCATTGTTTTTGTTTAAACGTTTATGTTTGAAACAATGATGCTAGACATTTTAATAGAATGGTGTCCTGTTATGGCATTTTAGTCTAAAACTCATACCAAGATTTGGAAGCCAAAATCGATATTTGTTAATACATGTAATAAAAAAAAACATCGCTTACTGGTTTCTTGTTCATTTCAGGGGGGTGGGGGCAATACGCTTGTATTTCAGGAGGAGCATTGGTCGAGAAAGCGCCGGACTCTCGATCCGGACGTTGCTGGTTCGAATCCCATCAGGGATGAGATTCTCCAGTGACTTTCCACATTCCTCACTTTCGGCGCGAGTTCTGGTTTGAACCCAGGAAGCAGTCGTCGTGAAGGATTAATATAAGTTGCAAGAACTTGCTTCCCAATCGATTGAAAATAAACAACAAATTCGATTAAAAAACCCAAATTGTACAGGCTATCAACAGACCTACTAACTTAGTCATTATTTTTTAACATGCGCAATAATGTCTTCCGTGGTCAATATGCATACATGTGGGTTCATGTGTTTAGTTTATGACGAGTTACAATTGAGAGTGTAGTTGGTGGACACTGGCTTACTATAGGTTAATAATAAAGAATTCCACCAACGTTTGGCGTTTTAATTTCTTAATCTTTTCTTTGTACAGACCAGTTCCGTCTTTTATGACAAATACTATTTCAGTCTTCTCACCATCCTGTGCACGTCTTACGAAGGCGAAAGGTCAAGTTTGTCTTACCATCTACTGTCTACATCTTTTCTGTTTCCGGTAGATAAATAACTGATGACCTACGTATTTTTGTTACCATATTAAACGTAAAATCGTTCTGCCTAAGTGTATGCTAAAATGATTCTTGACAGTTTAAATATCTGAATGAAGAAGTTACCTATTTCCCCACCTTGTCATATTCAATGGACCTGGTTGCAATACGTTTATCTAGTCTGTAACCAGAGATCTATTTTGGCGGTTATGGCAAAGGCAAAGATAAAATTTCTTACTTTTTCTGGAAAGGAAAGGAACTCAATCGCGTTCAGAATTAACCCAAATGGACTTAACTACAGGAAAGAGTTCAAAATACTCAAAAGCTCAACACACTGCCTTGGTCATGTAACGAGTTTTTAATCTACCTATTCAAAGTCTATTATGTACGAAAGACACTGCAGAAGAAAATCTAAAATGAGTTTGGTATGAAACGAGCGCCAAAAAGCCGTCAACATTTTAGCAAAACATTTCAATACCTAAAACTAAAGTAAACTTTTGACGTTATACTGCTACTTCTGCCGGTTTTGTTCAGTTGAAGGGAGGCATTATATTTTAGAACATACTATTGTCACAGAAGATATTGTTGCTGAAGCTTTGAATATTACGTAACTTGGAGAGCATTTTTAAAATGTACATTCTACATGAGTGCAATTTCATCATTTATTGTTAAATAGTTAGATTGTTTACCACTGACTGCTAATTCTGTTTTTTTGTAAATGGTCCGCATATATTCTGCTAAATATCAGATACATTTTAAAAGAAAGAAACCGTGATGTTTTGACTTTTAGAATGGGTTATTTAAAGAACCTACTGATGAGCATTGTCGTTATCAACAATACAATACTGCCCCTACGTTTCTCCCTGTTCATTAGTTGTTCCTCAAAATTTTCCTTTCAAATGTCTTGATCTCGAAAAGAAACGTGGATAGCAAAATAATTCGTGTTACAGGTTAGCATGAATTTGGTATAAATTTGCTTTATAGAATGTTCCTGTGTTTGGCGTTTAAATGTCCATTTTTCAGGTCACAGCGTTAATAAGACCAACCGCTGAGGTTAAAATGTTTGTCAGGATTATGGTCATGTTACAAGGCGGCCATTTAGTATATATTTATGCAAAAATATGCAGAGAATCAAAACATTCATGTGATATCTGTATGGCGTTAGAAAACATGTTTTGCATAGACGAAGCTCTTGTCTTTTGACGCCTTTCTGCACCAGTATGCAATGAAAAATCTTTTATTTGAACAGTACCATTTCCGTCTGTTTCACAAACAATGCTTTGTTGCCTTATCATACTTAAGGCAAAATGTGTGGAGTTTGTTTTTCTCTCAGCTACTTCCGTTACACACGTAGCTGATGACGTACGTACTCTGGTGGCCATTAAAAGGTCAACAAAATTTGTCAAACAAGAGTGCATGTTAATTATTCTAACAGATTGAGTATTTGATTTAAGTGGTTGCCTATTTCCTCAGCATGAAACTATCAATGGAACTGGGTGCAATCAATTTGATTTTGTAGTACATTCTACATGAACAGATGCATTTGTAACATTTCTGTGCTAAATACTTTGATTTTTCCGTTGACTACCAACCTAACAACATTAGGACGGCAAAAATATTCCGAAACTATAATATATTGAATAGGAAGATATTTTCATGTTTTAACCTTTACGATATAGTATCTAGAGAATAAACTAAGCCGTATGTACTGACGAAGACCCCCGATCCGGGCGTTGCTGGTTCAAGTCCCACCAGGGGTGAGAGTCTCCAATGACATTCCACATTCCTCACTTTCGGAACGAGCACTGGTTTGAACCCAGGAAGCAGTCATCGAGAGGGATTAATATAAGTCGTAGAACTTGCTTCCTAAATGATGTAAAATAAATAAATTTAAACTAAACTACTAACGAGGAAGCGTAGTCGTTATCTGAACCGCAAGTATACTTGGAACGCAGCCGAAACCGTAAACATGAAAAATAAAACAAATAATCATAAATACAAAATCAGACTCTTTTATTTTTGTATGAAAAATATATATCAAATATCCGACTATAATCACATTCATATTTGCTTGAATAAGTAAAAAAGTCATAAATAATATATTTTTTTATTTTTTGTTTCATGCTTTCTATAGTTCCCCTTGGATTTTAATAGTTGCATATTGACAAACATGGTTCAGTCACCTCATTCACTTCGTTCTACTGGGATTCTAAAGTTTAATGTGAACGACCCAGAGGCAAATGTTTTATACCCATAGAGATCAGCAGATAAAAGTACAGTTAGTAGTTTTTAATATTTAAAAAAGCTGACATATGATCACATTTTTGTTTTTCTCCAGCAAAGCAGAGCACATATGTTATTTTCAAACACTGAAATGTCACCAGAAATATGAATAATGAATAAATGCAAATTAAGTTCTAAATCGTCTGCTTACATTTATATTTGAATATAAACGTTATTGCGACGTATTTGATAGGTCTTTTCAGGTCAAAGGTTGTAAACACGTAGTTGATGGCAATAGTTTATAAGAACGTCTAAGTGATTATCGTCGGTACCAGTTGCCCATGTGACCGACGCCCCAAGAAAAGTTTAGTTATTCAAGGTTGTGAGGGATAGTGCAAGATACATAAAGTATCCTGCCCCTAAAGACACTCCTGGTTCTTTAACATGCTCAGCGTATAGCATCATTGAATGGGCCTTTGTTTAACGTCGCATTCCAAAACAATAAAAGTGTTTGTGGAGAAGAAGGGGATTGGACTCGCGACCCCTGGATAACAAGTCATTCGCATTTCTTCGCTACCCTCTCGATAAATTTCTAAACGTCTGATACATGACCAGTAACTAATACTCACTTTGCAATAGATATTCATCGAGGTAGGAGTCTGGTGCATCTCAGCTATATTTATTACTTTATTGATAAAAATAGTGTCATATTTTCACTTTTGTCTTAGTCTTGTTTTGAATAGAGTCACGAACATTTAAAAAAGCGTTCTGTTGTACAGTCTGTTTCAAAATATTGACAGTTTCTCGATTCTTAATCATTGGGGGCATTGTCCACATTTAAGTTAAATCGATTATCGGACTGAGACAAAACAATAATAGATATTTAGTACGATAAATGAAACAAATATCAAATCTCTGAATGTATTCATATACTTTTTCAAATGATAAATGATTTAAGAATTAAATGCCTACTGTAGTTCTCCGCTGACTTCAGTAGTTGCTTATCTGCTTAATGGTACAGAAAGTTCATTCTTCCCATTCCCTAAGTTTTTGCAGAGATTCTTAAAGCGACTGACTCACGGAATTTTGCTGATTTTTTTTTTCTTAAAAATTTAAGAGAATTGAATATACTATGGAAAAAACATAATATTATGCTTCTATACACCATGAAAACTGAAAAAAAAGTTGTGACTTAACCAGGATTCGAACCCACGACCTTTCAGACCACTGCGCCACAGCGCCAACTTGAATGGTTGCGTCAAAATTAACGTTATAACTAAAAGTATTTACCCCGTGACTAACAGCGTAAATTTTTTACCGATAAAAGTGGGTAAAACTTTATATTTTGATGTTTTTCTGTATAAAAAAATGAGTCAGTAACATAGTTTAAATATGTTCTTCACAATTGCAGCAAACATTTCAAGATATGAGAACATTTTCTTTTTTTTTTTCATCGTCGGCCCATCTGTGAGTCAGTCGCTTCAAGTTCAAAATGAATGACAGAGACTACTGTTATATTCCCATAGACATCAATGACAAACAGTTTATGTTTAGGTTTAAGCGGGAAAGGTCTATTGTTAATTGATAATACATAATGAATATAATTTTGAGTGTCTGTCGATGTGTATTGTGTATGTGTGAAGCTTAAATGGATAATTAACATGTATTATATTCTGTGTTTAATCTATTGTTTAAGAAGGCCATATTGTAAATAAGGTATATGTATGTTTCATGTATAACCTTAATATGTCACCTTCTTTATAAACAAAGATGATATTATTATTATTATTATTATTATTATTATAACTATTACTAAATTATTCTTAAATTATCTTTCACACAATATCCTCGTCAAACACAACGTCACAGATGGTGCGGCTGTTTCTTAAATTGCTGTATGCTTACTGGAAGTCTAAAAAACACTTCTACTCATCACCTGTCACATGCATTTCAAACTAATTTTACAGAAATGTTTCTAATGTGACCCTCGACTAAATTCCGCCAAGCAATCATTAATCGATCAAAATGAATGCCATTTGAAAGACAAGTTTACAATACTGACTCTATTGATTATTTTAAAATATATCTCTTCATTGTAGCTCGTACGGTTGTACAGCATTAAATTAAATATGAAATTACAGGTGATCGTTCGGTGGTTCTGTAATAAGTTAAAAAAATAAAAATAAAATAAAATAAAATAACAACTGCTCCTTCAGTGAGCTTTCATTATTAAATTTCCATCTAAGAGTTATTAGAATTTCATCTGGAAGTGGCACTTGGTTGTCAAGGCCATCTTGTTTTATTTACAGATTAAACGTTATTGACACACTGGCCGAGGAATGTAACTTGGACTCGAAAGATGCGTTATTAGAACGAAAATCACAACTTTTAAACGTATTCATTACTGTAGGCGTGAAACTATTTTATTAATTATACATTTAATATCAAACGTGTCACAGTTGTGTAATACTGCATTTAATACACTCACTGAATATGACTATTAAATGAATGCAAATTAACGGGGGCTCAAAAATTAATTATGGCATAATAAATTTATAAACTGTTTCATCAGCAAGGAAGAATTGTCGTTAATACACATCATTTTTGTACAGTTGTTTTATATACAGTATTTTGTATTGCATGTTCCGTCATCGCCCTGATATAACCCGTATATTTGTGCAAACAGTTTGCTTTGAGGCTAATAGGCGAACATTACGGAGATAAGTACATATACACCTTATCAAGAGACGTATTTTGTAAGGTAACCTAAATTATGCGGAAGGTGACCGTTACCTTCCTCAATAAAGCTGAAAAGAATTGGCATTAATTAATATTAGTGATATTATTAGAAGGTGCTCAAAGCAGTGGGTAGTGGTAGCTGAAAGAAATTGATTCTGGTTTTTATACCAATTTGCCAAAAACCATACCTGCTCCAAAAACACTTAAACTAGTTCGGTGATTTGGTTGTATAACTTGATTCGACATCGGTCACGTGATCCCCTCAATCGGTCTTTACAGAAACAGACAGAACCGGGAAGAATTTAAATACTCCTGTATTAATGTTTCTGTGACTGCCTGTTTAAAATAAAGTTAGCAATTCGTTTAAAATATATAGATAACGTTGAAAGTGGAAACGTTCTGCTAAGTTCTTTTAAAAATACAATAATATTGTAAAATTAAATGAAACAAATTGTACCCATTCTTTTTCGAACCTTTTTAACCGTCCCTCGATTTTACAAAGAAATTGTTTGAATTGATAGAGAACTTGAAGAACATCAAAAGCGAGGTAAGTTTCTAATTACTAGGTCCAGTAGACCTAAACAGTGTTCCTATCGATCTCGGTAAACATAACAAAGAATTATGATTGGCAGGAAACCAAAAGATCGATCATCGTTGTAGGCTGTATCCACTGAAGCCAGAAGCCGTTCACGTTAATCAGAGAGACAGCGAAACTTGTAGTGTTAATCGTTTGTAGATAGCGTGTTTTATATTTAATCTAATCACCGAAGTTTTGGATGGTAGGCCATGAACGTGTAATTCTAAAAGGACTAAACTTAAAACGAATTAAAAATTGTTTAAATTTTATTAGAAAAGATGGAGCTAGAAACAGAAACATTAACGGCGAAAAAGTGTACACGTGAAAAACTACAAAGCTTAGAAAAACAAAACAAAAGCTGTAGAAGTTCCCATTTTCTAAAAATTATTCAGTTATTTTAGGTAGTTGCATTTTAAAGAAAAGCAAAATAAAAAGGTGAAAATGGAAAGTAACAAGAATTTTGAGGCGTATGCCAAAAGTCTATTTGGGGAAGATTATGGCGAGAAGAAAAAGGAAAAGGTTTATGCGCCCTGGTCAGAGGCAGCCGAGGCTCATCCAAAACCGTTTGATATGATTGTAGACAATTCAAAAGACACCGGCAGAAAAAGAGACAAAAAGGGTGAAACAAAGGAAAAGAAAAAGAAAGGCTGGTCACAGACAACCGACGTACACCCGGAACCATTTGATATAATTGTAGACGATTCCAAAGAAATTAAACAGAAAAGTGAGAAAAAAGGTGAAACAAAGGAAAAGAAAAAGAAAGGCTGGTCACAGACAACCGACGTACACCCGGAGCCATTTGATATAATTGTAGACGATTCCAAAGAAATCAAACAGAAAAGTGAGAAAAAAGGTGAAACAAAGGAAAAGAAAAAGAAAGGTTGGTCACAGACAACCGACGTACACCCGGAACCATTTGATATAATTGTAGACAATTCCAAAGAAATTAAACAGAAAAGTGAGAAAAAAGGTGAAACAAAGGAAAAGAAAAAGAAAGGTTGGTCACAGACAACCGAAGTACACCCAAAGTCATTGGATATAATGGTAGACAATTCGAAAGACAAAGACCGGAATAGAGACAAAAAGGGTGAAACAAAGGAAAAGAAAAAGAAAGGCTGGTCACAGACAACCGAAGTACACCCAGAGCCATTTGATATAATTGTAGACGATTCCAAAGAAATTAAAAAGAAAAGTGAGAAAAAAGGTGAAACAAAGGAAAATAAAAAGAAAAGTGGGTCACAGACAACCGAAGTAAACAAAAAGCCATTAGATATCACTGTGGTCGATTCTGAAGAAAACAACCAAAAAATTGACAAAAAGAGTGAAACAAAGGACAAGAAAAAGAAAAATACAGGGATAGGTAGAGGTTCCAAAAAGACTAAAAAGCCATTAAAGGACGATGGACATCTTACACCTATTGTTATCGACATGAGTGAAAATCCTTTTGTGGAAGAAAAAAGACTTCAAGAGTTGAAGAAACAAAGAAAATATGAGAAAAACAAGCTTAGATTGGAGCGCGTTAGTTCTGAGAGAGATGATTCGGGCATAAGTCTTAGTGGCGAAGGCGAGGAAAGTGAGGCAGTTCATTTCAACCATTTGCCTGCACATTTAAAAGATAACGAAGACTCCGGAAGCGAGAATGATTTGGCATATTTTTGTGTTGATCATATGAAAATGTGCAAGTCGAGAAGTGAGTTCTATAAACATCGGAATTGCAATTTGGACAGAACCAAGTCTGACATAAACTCTCCTGTATTACCTACTTCCAGGAAAGCACAAGGTTTTTCGTGGACAAACGACTCTGTAGGCATGGGAGGCAGCCGTGTATCAAGCAGAGGTAACGTCAATTCTTTGAAATATAAAGTTTATAAAAGAAATGATATATGTTATACAGATTTTCCTTTTCGAACAGTTTCATATTTTCTCATTCAAAGAAAATACAAAATTTCTCACAATAACTTTCCTTGTTGTAAGCAGAAAGAAACAAGAACAGAAGAAACGAATGAATGAATGAATTAGAAAGCAAATGAACTGATTGAGTGAAGCAAAGAAAGACTGAACCAATGAAAGGAAGAAAAGACGGACAAAATGATTAAATGTCGAGTGGGAGAAGCGGTTAGAGATTGAGAGTTAAATCAAGAGAAGATAAAAAGGAAAGTAAAAGAAAGAACAGAAATAATTACATAGAAAAAGAAAGTAAAGTAAAAAGTAAGAAAAGGAGAGGGGGAGAAAGAAAGAAAGAAAGAATAAAGAAAGAAGGAAAGAAAGAAAGAAAGAAAGGAGAGAAGAATGAAAGGGAAGAAGCATTTAAGAAAGAAACAAAAGAAAGAAAGACGGATATTTTTCAACAACTGACGAACACTTTAAAACTAGTGAAACTGCTTTCTTCATCCAATGGCGATTTTTTAAAAATTCATTGCAAACTGCTTGAGACTGGTTGAGAAACATGTTATTCCGTTTTACATTCAGCTTCTATCTGGAAAGCAATAGAAATACATTATTACGGCTAAATGCATTCACCGGATGTTAATATCCGGCCGATTTTATCACATAGTACCAGGATTTGATTTCACTTTTTAGCGTTATTTAATCGGTAAATCGAGGACAGACACAATAATGTGTCAACAATTTTGCACTACCTGTAACAAATACTTGTCAGCAAGTTTTTTTGCAATATTGTTAGACCGCTGCTATTGACCACTGACTGTTTCTCTCTGATATCATTATATTCATTATAATATTTATTTTACTTTGTAGATAAAACAAATCGGTTAGATTTTATATCGCATTATATACAGAGAGAATTAATGCGTACTGTTATATATTTTACTGAAATGAATTAAGATATTTTTTTCTAACTAAAATCCTTTCCTTAAAGCAGCAAATGACACAAATGATACAAAACGACGAACTTTAAAAAGTTCTATAGAAAAAGCAATGATGGAAATATTTTGTTATGCATTTATTTTAAGCGATCGAAACTGTCTTTATGTTTCATTAATATTTACCTTTATTTTTTTTTTTGAACAACCGAAAACGCGTTTTTGTTAGTCACATAATTTCGTGATAATTAACTGGTTCACTAGTTTACCATTGCGAAAAGTTTTTGATATCTTAACACAAAATATAGACCTGGTAGTGCGCCAGAACTGCCACCAGTGAAATCAATGTTTTATATTACTTCTGCTAGTAGGATCACAAGAAAAAAAAAATCGCGTCCCCGCAATTCATATTACCAAGCTGTCGACACTATCCTTATACAGAAGATATTCTGATAGTCTTATCTCAGACAGTTGGCAATAATTCTGAACTCATTGTTATGCTCTTGATATGCATGAAAGACTTTGAAAATAGACCTAACGCAATCAATCTATGCAATCCTGTTTTATCGAACTATACCTTTTTTATATCAACTTCGAGGACCAAAAATATTGATATTTTCATAACATCAGAATCTCAAACGTTTTAGTATTCCTTCTTGGCTTTTGCTTTAGCTGGCCAGAAGTCAGAGGCGGCGTTTATGGGTATGCAGACGATGTACAAAGAGACGCTGGAGAAACTGTACAACTACGCAGGTGTCATCATACAGGACCGACAGAGCTTCAAGGCAGAGTTAACTAACAGGAAGGTAGCGATGGAAGAGATGATGCTAGAGTTTATGGAAGAAATTATGACCCATGTATTACAGGTGATATCTGTTTTTAGTGTGAACCCATTTCAAAATTACCGTATCAAACAACAGTATAGTATGGTAATTAAGACCATTCAAAAGGTTGTCTTAATAACGAATCGTTCTTAATAGTGAATCTTTTTGTATTATATACTTGACTTTAGGTTCTTTAAAATTGCTGAATTTTTGTGTGATTTTTAAAAGATCAAAGAGGTCTTCAGGGCGGAAATTAATCTGTATTTCGCAGCTTCCTTGGTTAGGATGAAAGGATATAAAGAGTAATAACATAATATCAGTATGTAACAAGTCCGACCGGTGATCTGCTCACATCACGTTGTTGTTTTGTTGTTGATACAATCACTCCAGTGAAACCTAGAATTCTTATATTCTTTGAAACTATTTTGTTTGAAATATAAGGGACATGGTATTCTGATATCCTAGATAACTGAATATCTTGTTGAATGTTGTCATATTAGTTTGAGAGCACACGCGAAACTAGATACATAGTAAAGTTGTAAAATGGTTCCTAAATTGATTACTACTATGGCCGATTTTTTTCTTGCCCTGTTTTATAGAAAACGTGCACGAATAAATTTATCGAAGAATCTTGAAATACCGTTTCGCCTTAAATATTCTTTATTATTTCTTAGACATTCTAAAATTGTTTTATACGTTTAATGTTCACAAAATGACAAGGCCTGTTGTGGCTGTTTTTGCCTTTAATTGAGATATTTTTGTTAGGAAATCTATAAGAAGTGCAAAAAGTAACGTACGGCGATAAAGTTAAATAATTCTCAAAATTATAATTAAGAAATAATAAGTATCCAGGCGTGATTTATCGTAGAATAACGCACGTTCTGAGTTCTTATGCGTAGGCGTAGGCCTAGTTATATCTAATTATTGAGAAGAAAACCTGTATATTTTTCTTAATCACCAAGAAAGCACAAGAAATACTGGTTTGTCTCAGAATTATTATGATGTTCATTTCTTAAGAAACTGTGAAGTTATTTCACCATTTTATCCAAATTTGGTTATTAAAACTCATCGGAGTAAGAAAGAACAAAGGGTCAGATGATTCTTGTGTATTGTCTATTGTCTAATATTTGAATATTTTCTATTGCAAATAGTTTTACTGTCTCCTGACCCCGTGGGGTTAGAATTTTAGGGTATCGTTGGTGAATAAAAATTGTATGATAGTTATATAAATACGAACAAACAATAAATAACAAACGAGGATCACAGAGACGGTTGTTCTACATTGCAAAACTAATGAATAACACCCTCTCAGTGTGGGTGACTCGGCAAATAGTTTAACATAAACGTCCCCTGGCCTAATGTAAACAAAACGTTTGTTGGCTAACAAAACTTACCTGAGTTAGAATAATTAATTAGATAATATTTAAAGAACTTTTCTATATATGGACCCTGGAACTGAGCAGTTGATTAAATCAACACTTGAGAATACATTAAACTATGTTTCGCCAAAATGAACAGACCTTGGCCTAGTGTTCTGTATAGTTTTAAGCAATGTATTGTCAGATCCTGGAAATTGTATTCAATATCTAGTCAAAAAAATCTACCGAAATCAATTTGTCACAGGAGGGTTTGAAACACCGTGTTCTGAAAAACGACAAAATCAATTAAAAGCATGAAGATAATTATAATGGTGGGGCATATCTAGCAGAGGAAACAACTGAGATAATTGAAATAAAAATGATCTTGCTGTTCTCATAAGCAGTGTTCTTTGGTCTATTTTACAACTCAACGTTCTTACCCTTTTTTTCAAACAAATATGTACGGATTTTGTTATTTCAGTCTTTTTTATGCCCCCATTTTATAGGACTCTTGCTTTATTATAAAACCATCTCATTTGTAACATCTGATTTGGGGGTAAAAATAGTAGTGTAAATTCTTATATCTGTCTATACAAAGTATCTGTCGGTGATAAGAGTACTTTGTTGGCCGCCAAATTATGAAAATGTAGGAACTGAAAGAAGAATAATTGCTTTAAAAATTCTTTTAATTATGATTATGATTTCATTATGATTTCATTATGAATTTTAGATCAAGTCCAAACGCTTAGCTGAAATCGAGAAAACACATACTGAGAATCTTCTGAGGGTTTCGGATCAACTCGTCCGCATAGAGAAAATACAGAATGAAATATACGAAACGTGGGAAACACTCCAGGTAATTTCATAGTTCACTAAACCATTTCAATAGTAACATTTCGTTATTCGTTGGTGCCACATAGAAATTTATTTTAAACAACTGTTGCATTTCATTCAAGTATAAATAACTGTATAATAAAACTTAAGATTCCATGATCAATAATAAAATCAAATCTCAGTAAGTAAGGTAACTTCTGGAGCATTAAAAATAGTTCGATAGTTGACATGTGTCCAAATAACTTGTGTGAAAATACACCATGGTTCCACAATTCATCTATCCTTAAATAAATATGAAGAAAAACCGTGCATTGAAATTGACATGAAGCTTTGCAGGGTCTGTTGAAACTTTATATCATCGTAAGATGCTTGACACGGTGTTCCAAATGTCCTTACTGTTTCCATTTTCGGAAGTAAAGATAGAAAATCATCTTGGAATTCAATCATTAATTTTGATTACACAAACTCAAAATTTAATATTGAAAAAGTTTTGAAACGATGTCATCAGCACATTCTAATCAATAGCAGTAGTTCTTTGTGTCACGAAAAGAGGAGCATTTACAGATCTAAAATAGAAGAGATTTCTATTCAGTCTCCAAAATTTAATTCAGATCAAATTTCAAAAAGATCTTATTTAATCTGCGTAATTAAAAGGTAAGGTGAAGTAAATAGTTCCGGTATTTATTTTTATGGGAAATCCGGACGTTGTTTCCAGCATATCGACACCCTTGCACGACAACGCCTGTTTTATCAAGCAGTTGTCAAAACAATTCTCAAAACAAGCCTATATAATATCAATTTCATTTGAGAAATTTGTTATAGACAGACACGTTTATATCACATGACAAATGTTGTTTGTACAACAATATAACCATTACACCCTTTTATTACACGTGTGTAAAATAACGGCTAACAAAACATTACGCATTTATTTTTTGCTTTGAATTAACTTTTTTTAATAAATTGTCATTTAAAATTTTTTATCATATAGACATTATCATGTTCGTGAAGTTGGCGGCCTAGCGACCTAACCGTAATTGCATAACGGCCTAACGGCCTAAGATATAAAATTGTCTATCGAAATAGATTTAATATCTTTGGACTAAGTTTAAAAAAATAACAACAATTAAACGGGTTTGGTGTGTATTTTTGCAAATTCAAAAAGAGGATTTTTCATTAAAAGAGGTATGTACTATCTGAAGGCTGCTTGCGGCCCAGCGGCCTGAGATATACCTTGTGTATCACAATTGAAATAATACTTTCAGCTAAGTGTCAACAAGCAATAACAATAAAAGGGGTTTAGAGTGTATTTTTTTATGATTTTCTATCCGAAGGCTGCTAGCGGCCAAGCGGCCTAACGGCTTAAGATATACCTTGTGAATCATTATTACAATAATAACATCTTTAAACTGTCAACGAACAACGACAATAAAAGGGGTTTTGAGTGTATTTTTGCAAATTAAAAAATGTTGTTTTTTTATGAAAAACAACAACAACAAAACATTTGCCTAGCGGCCTGAAATTTATACAGTGTATCACAGTTAGAATAGTATTTTTTACTTCAGTTAAAACAAACAACATAAACAAAAGGGGTTTGATGTGTACTTTTGGAAATTAAAAAAACTAGGGTATTTCAGGTATAGAAACTTTATTTGCTCTAGTGTATCAGAGTTAAAATAATATTTTTGAACTGATTTCAATCAAACAACATAGGAAGAAGGGGATTGGGATGTATTTTTGCAGATTAAAAAAGTAAGTTTTTCGCGAAAAGACGTATTCGCTATCTTAAGGCTGCTAGCGACCGAACGCCCTAAAATATACATACTGTTAATATAATGTATAATACATCAGAGTTAAAACAGTTTGGTATTTGTAGGCTGCCAACGACCTAAACAAAAGCTAAAACTTCTCTTCATGAAAAACATTTTATTTTGAATTTGCGAAAGGACACCCCAAACCCCTTTTAATTATGAGGATTGTTTGAACTGAGTTCTGAAAACTGTGAATCACTATGTATATCTCAGGCCGATAGGTAGATGAGCTGCTATCAGAAAAAGGCAAAAACTTCTCTTAATGAAAAACCTTTTCTTCATTTTTAAAAGGACACAGAACCCCCCCCCCCCCGTTTTTTTTTTTTTTTTGGTTTTAACTGAGTTCACAAATACTTTGAAGCACAATGCATATCTTAGGTCGTTGGCAGTCTTATGATAACCAGTTTTCCTATAAACACCGTTTTTTAATTTTTTTTCTCGAAAAGTACACCAAAAACACCTTTTGCTTACTTTTTTTGTTTGAACTGGGTTCAGAAATGCGTTTTTAACCGTGATGTACTATGTATATCTCAGGCCGTTAGCAGCCTTAGCAAAGCAGAACCTTGTCTTCGTGAAAACCCCCTTTTTAATTTTCAAAAAGACACCCAAATCCCCTTTTGTTTATGCTGTTTGCTTGAACTAAGTTCAGAAAGATTTTTTTAAATGTGATACAATATGTTTATCTTTGGCTACTGGGCCGCTAGCAGCAAATAAAGGTAGAAAATACTTTTTTTCCTGAAAACCCCTATTTCTTGAATTTTCAAAAGTACACATCAAACCCCTTTTGTTTATGTTGTTTGTTTTAACTGAACTAAAAATACTTTTCTAACTGTGATACACTATATAAATTTTCGGCCGCTAGGCCGTTAGCACCTAGATATTGCAAATACTTGTTCATGAAAACCCTCTTCTTTGAATTTTCAAAAATTCCAACCAAACCCTTTTAATTATTGTTATTTGTTGAATTAAGATCATAGATATTATATCTTAGGCCGCTAGGCTGCTTGGTCGCTAGAAGCCTTCAGATAACAAAAATTCTTTTTTTCATGAAAAATCCTCTTTTTTTTGAATATGCAAAAAATACACATCAAACCCCTTTTATTGTTGTTGGTTGTTGACACTTCGTTCTAAGCTATTATTTTTATTGTGATCAACAATGTAAATTTTAGGCCACTACACCACTGAGCCGCCAGACCGCTATAGTTAGGCCGCTAGGGCGCCTGGCCGCTAAATTCACAAACATTCTGCAGTCGAAGATTTTTGTCGGCAATAAAGTATAAAAAATGTAGATGAATGATATCTTGATATAAATGAGTTTTTCTAAACCTTTACGACTTACTTTCCAGGTGCCAGAAGACTTCAGGAACTTTGATGAGTACAAAAACCTGATAGTTGAGTCTGGAAAAAGGTCCATGATTCTTGAGGAAATACTACATTCTTTATACAAATCATGTGACAACTACACCTACGAGTTTATTGCACCAGAACACCTGGACAGTATGTACGAAATAGAAAATTATGCTAGTGTCAAAGAAATTCAAGCCATTCCACTTCTTCCGCCATTTTTATCAGTTAAATCAACAGAGGATGCAGAGAATGATGAAGAGTCAGATTATACATCACTAAAAAAACTAGAAAGAATTGAAAATGTAGGCGGAAAACATGAATCAGGAAATGAGAAATGCTGCTTCACAGGCTGTGCGTACATTTTAGACGATTCAGTATTGTTAGCAGATTGGTCAAACGGTGTAATCAAAATGCTTAACAAACTCGGACTGGTAGCGGATACGCTAGAGTTTGAAAAAAGTCCATGGGATGTTGTGCAGACTTTTGAAGGACAGGCCGCTGTTACCGTGCCGAAACTTCAGACTGTATTTTTTGTTGAAGCAGAGCCGCATTTGCGAGTTGTGGAACAATTCAAGACTAAGTGTGACTGTTTTGGTATATGCAAGATAGGTGAAAATTTTGCGTTGACATGTGACCCATGGAGTAAAGTGCCATCGGTTCGCGTGTTTGACAGAATTGGCAACACTTTACTGAAAGTTCAGACTGACGGAATGGGAGAAAACTACTTCAAATGTCCACTGCACATTTGTTCTGACTATTTCAATTCTGTGATGTATGTATCTGATGCAACAGCAGACTGTGTCTTTGCCATTTCTCTTTCCGGTGAAATTATCTTCTGCTACGAGCACGATGATCTCGAGTACCCGACTGGTGTAGCAACAGACAGGAACAACTGTCTATATGTATGCGGAAAAGCTTCTTCCAATATTCAGAAGCTCACAAACAGTGGTTCACTGGAAGAAAAATTTGTGCAGACGTCGCACGGGATAAGAAGTCCTTGCGCAATTGCTTTCCATCCAAATGGAGACCACATGATTGTGACAGACCTCGACGGTGAAATGTCCACTGGTTATTGGAAGTTAAAGTTATTATAGGCAGGGAAGAATCCGACTTAAAGGACACACGAGATATTGTTATGCATATTCTATTATTTGTTCTGTAAGTTTTGAAGGGATTTATTAGTTTGGCGGGCCAAACAATATAAGCAATTGTAACATAGACAAATACTAAAGGTTTAGTACTGTAGACCTCAAAAATCATTAAACTGAACAGTATGTGAATAAAAAAGACGTATATTCAACACATTATGACAGCGTATGTAAAGGCTTAGGACAAAGCTCTCTAGTGCATTTTCAGTAAGTGTTAAATTATGATTGTAATTCACCTAGACACTGACTTATAATACACAGTTTAAATATTTATCTCTTAAGTTGTGTGATAACACCACTTGTTCATCACAGTTTCACAGTGTTTATCAAAAATACTTTTACCTTTTCAACGGTATTTTTTGTCTCACTAACAATTATTAGCTAGTCATACTTCAGTTAAGATGAAACGACGTCACTTGTTCACTTTCAGTGACAGTTTAACGTATTTTGTTTTAGTTACTACCGCTTGCAAAACTGATTAGAGTTTACACTGTTAGGTGAAGAACGAGATTCGTCGATACACCTGACAAAAATCAATAAAAACGCGCCCAATGTGTTTCTTTCAAACTCCGCCTTTTACCTGCCAAAAGTGTCATTTTAGTATCATTTTGTGTACGAAATTGAAAAGCGGTTAGGACAAAAATATTGAGTGAAGATTACCAGTAGCAACGCAGCGACAATTACGACAAAGGAACTTTGGCGCCGCCCAGGCACACATTTTTGGCTGCGGGCAGTTTGCAAGACGCAGTTTTATTGACAGGTATACCTGAGGAGTCTGCCTCGCTGTGATTAGATGATCAGTAAAGTGACAGTTTAAGCTACTGAAATAAACATCGTAACATCACTTTTTACCGCTTTCCGAATACGTGAAACTCTAATCAGTTTTGCAAGCTGTAGTATCATGGTTGCTATTTGTTTTCACTGTTTTGCATTCGTCTCGAAATTGAATCTGAATTTAGTCATTTAATATTGTTATTGTTATCATGGATACAAAGATTGTTTTAATAAACGTTAAGTTGTTACTGCATTTAAAATGTATTCACTAAAATCACAAGTCTTTGTTGTTCATCAAAACACAGACGGTGAAGCAGATACAGGTTTTACTCATCGACCAATCATGATAACAAACAGAAGACACTCTCTCAGTAGACGTGGCTATGTAACTGATTTTAAGTCATCAGTACAGTCAAATTAATACTCGTTTACCCTACCAAAACAGAATATAGCTTTTGTATGCAAAGCAAAACTTGGCAGTTTTCAGCATTGCAATAAGAAATATAAGAAAGTCTACTCCGTGGTTTAGTGTCAATATTCAAAGCTTGTTTTGGTAAGTTAAATCGACAATTGATAACTAAAAAAGCAATAACAATGAACACGGCCTTAGTACTACAGACCAAAAAAATGATAATTGTGAATTCTGTAAGCAAGTTCAAGACAAAGTTTTGCACTGGTATTTTGCGTTTCTAAATTACGAAAATAAAAAGACTATATCCTTCTTAACGAATATCTAGTTTTTTAGGTATTATTTAAACATGTTGGTCAAACTAAATTTACTTTTATGTTAAGATTTTCTTTAAAAGCAAGCAAGAATTAAGAGGTCTGATAATCAAAAAAAAGCCATAAGAGTGTATGGTAGCAAACAAACGAAACAAACAAACATAAAAAGATTACTTGAGTTTATTTGTCGTTTTTGGAAAGGATTAAGTGGTTGAATTTTATCAAAGAAATCTCCTTCTGTTTTGGACACATAAAAGTGAGACAGATATGACACATCTTAAAGGAAGCGTAAGTACAGTTTTTATGTAAATAAAGCTCACCACATATCAAGAGCAAACGGTCAAATTTATCATTAAGTTTTTGATTTACAAAGCACAAACCACATTGGTACTTCCAAAGCTATAAAGAATCTGAAATAAGACGGCTCAGATATTTGTTTTATCTTACATCTTTGAATCAATAAACGCCAAAACCTTTACCAGCAGGATTGATAATAACAATCACGTCATTGAACAAGTCTTTTCCCAAACCAAGTTCTACAGAACATACCGACTGTCAAACAATGTATATTTTAATTCATTAGGTAATTGGTTCTGTTCTGCTGTGCACAGACCTTTACAAATACTCAGTACTGCAATTTGTTCCGACATTATTATTGTAAAATAGGTGAATACATTTCCAGATTACTTGCCTATAAAATAAGTGGTTCATAACGCTTCAAAGAGTTTGAACTAAAAAATTGATTAATATAATAATTGTGTCATGTTATACTTGTATAATTCATAAATAATGCATGTAATTCGAAGCCTGTTTTTTTAGAAAACGGATAAATCTATTACAGACTTTGCTGAAGCAAGGTCAGTCGAGGTACATTTGATTTTCATAATTATAAATATATGAATAAAACAATAAATACATTTGCATCGTTGTTCTCAACTCCAGAACACTAATGAATAAAAGGATTCGAGTAATTTACATTGGTCAGTCAACATTGCATTTAGACGACTTTTGCAACTTAGCATATCAAAGACACAAGCTAAGGAATTATTTCTGTACAACTTTATTAAGTGTTGGTTCGTAGTGATTGACGTAATTCAATTCTACATTTTGCGATTTCACAATTTAGGATTTAAAGAAAATATTGAATATATATGACCAGTGTCACTAGATTTGTGCCAGACATAGATATAAAGTTGCTAGCGCAACGGTCATCTTTAGTTTTTCTGACTGCTTTCTGAAACCTTTGTAATTGCATTATAAAGTATGTTCTAGTAAAAGAATACGTTTCATGTTTAAAGCATAACTATTTGTTGCCCATGAAAATCATGACCAAAATTTGTACAACGTTTTTGAAAACGTGTACAAAACTTTCAATATCGATAAGAAAAAAAATCTGCTTATATTGAACATTTGTTAAATTTAGTTAAAATAGACAGCTTTTATGAACAGGAATCTTACAGAATAAAGCGTGGTACATAAGTCAGAATATGATAGATTATGTAGCAAAAGAATCAAGATGAAGCTGATGTATCCAAATACATTATTGTGTTTTGACTTTTGCCCTACATTTTTACAACTCTTAAATATCTTCTGCGCATATATTTACCTACTTGAGTAAAACCACTTAACTTTAAGTACGGTATAATTTATAGAAATAATAGTTGCCATTACAAAAAAGAATGATAAAAAACCACAGAAATTGATACAACGGAAATATTGGAACAATTCATTGTTTAATCTACGGTTGAACGTTTGCCCAGTTATTGATCTTGAACGAGACACCGTTTCTTGACAGCTATTGTGTACTCGGAGCCCTGGTAACTGAACACATGCCAACTTTCATTAAAATTCACTGAAACAGCTATCAGTCATTCGGCCAAAACCAAAGCTGGCGCTGTAAATATGAGGCGTACTAAACTTGCTACGTAAAATTTATTATTTTGACGGCATAAAGATTATTTTCCGAAATATTTTCTTTATTCTTCATAAAGACTGACTTGTTTTAGAACAGACTGATAAATTATTTGATTGTTAAATTAAACAGAAGTATGAGAAACAAGAGTTGTCACTGGAAATTGACATATGCCCCCGAAATGTAGCTTTGAAATGAAATTGGTGTAAATATATAATTGCAAATGCTTGTGGAAAAGAGATCAGACAAAAATAGAGCATGAACTGAAGGTAAATGGTAAAGTAATGTTTTTCTGCTTCAGATTCTTATATAAAGGTTAAAGATATAATTATTCAATGAAATAGAAAGCTGTGAGTTTGGCCTTGAATACGAACAATATTGTTTCATTCCCAACCGCTACTGATGTTTTATATATAGTAAAATCCCAAAAACGGTTTTGGAAATGTAGCTTGGACAAGATTTTAATATAGAAGTTATAGTAAAAAATGACTAAGGGCCTATAACACTGCCAAAAATAATCCGACCAGAAACTCCTGACGATATGCACAGATAGGTTTGGTGACAAACATTCCTGTGTAGTTCCAATGAAATCCTCCAGTGGTTTTGGAGATGAAGCATGGACAAGATTTTAATATAGAAGTTAGAGTAAAAAATGACTAAGTGCCCATAACTCTGCCAAAAATAATCTGAACAAAAACTCCTGACGACATGCACAACAAGGCTTGGTGACAAACATTCCTGTGAAGTTTCAAAGAAATCCTCCCAGCGGTTTTGGAGATGAAGTGTGGAGAAGATTTTAATATAGAAGTTATAGTAAAAATGACTAAGTGCCCATAACACTGCCAAAAATGATCCGAGCAGAAAATCCTCCAAGCGGTATTGGAGATGAAGTGTGAACAAGACTTTAATATAGAAGTTAGAGTAAAAAAATGACTTAGCGCCCATAACTCTGCCAAAAATAAATCGACCGGAATCTCCTGACGATATGCACAACTAGGCTTGGTGACAAACAGTCCTGTTAAGTGTCAATGAAATCCCTCAAGCAGTTTTGGAGATGAAGCGATGACAAGATTTTACCGGACGGAGGGACGGATAGATGGACGGACAGACAGACAGACAGACAGTGCGATTACAATATGCCTCCCTTCGGGTACATAAAAATATCAGGTTCAGGGAATGATCAGCAATAAAGAAGTACTTGTTCTTTAAAAACCAATTAAATCATGATATACTAAAACAATTCAAAATGGATTAAAAAATGGAATTGAAATGGAAAAACAATCGTCGAAAATAATGGTTTCTGAATAATATGAATTAACGGGAGTGTATGTCTGTTGGTGTTGTTGGTGTGTTTGTGTGTGTGTTCGTGGTGGAGAGGGGTAAAAGGTAGAATGCCACTCGACCGGTTTAAAATCAATGTCATTTTGTCAAGTTAAGCATTCTGTTTCAATGTTTCTACAATAGGGGCATGGTTATGTTGAAACAAGTCTTTATGAATGAAAACGATTTTTTTGTACATAAAAAGTTCTTTTACAAATGGTGAGATGACTTTCTGTTTATAATTCACTTTCAGGATTTCAAGTACCCTTCAGAAGTTATTGTATTTATCTCGATTCAGTCCATACAACAGTTCGATTGACATGTAATCATTTTAAAAAGAATGGGAAAAATATACATTTGATATACATTGTATAACTAGAGATGTTCAAAGAATTTCAATATTTATCCTATTTGCAGTTGATAAGTTAAACATTTTGACAGCCATGACTCAAACATTTATTACTGAACAGTTACTGTATTAAAGATAGTGGATCTTGTATTTGAAATCGATTGTTATTGAAGGTTTTTTGAATACTTGGCTGTTGAGGCGCAAAATACAATTGAATAATTGTGTCATGTTTTTTTTTCAGTTGCTGATCTGTTGTCTCTATCTAGTTGTGACAGAAAGGAGTTGTGTCACAAAGTTAAAGTCCATTAAATATGCATAACTGTAACTAGTCCAAAGTTTTAAGTCACCTGATCAGGTTGATTTACTGGAAATCGATAAAAAAAATTCTGATCATCTTGGCTTCATTTATTTACCTTTGTGTTATCGAAATTCAGTCACATCTTATAGGCGAAATGTTACAATCCTAAAGATTTTATTTGCAATATTAGTAAAATTTGTTTTTCGTGCATCACGTCAAGATAATTAATTTAAATTGAAAGTTTAACTTAGTTAGCTACGTCTACCAAAAGAACAAAAATATCATATGAAACATAATGGAAATAACAACATTGAGACAAAATCTTAACTGCCTACTTCTTTGTATTTAAAGGCAAAGGCAAATCGTTTGCAAATAACACACAATACTACTCAACAATAGGATACTACGTCATCGCGCACCTGCTTTATGCTCTCTCTCGCGGATCATTTTTGTCAACAATCGGTCGCTTGAAAAGTTAAATGGTCTTTTTCAATATGAAATCTGTAGAATTGCAACAGCATGCATTCTGAAAAAAGTCTTAACCGGTTTTCAGGCCTAAACTAGAATTTTAGCTAATCTTCGGTGCACAAATGATTTTTGGTAACTCTACTGATCTCTTATTGAAAAAGACCATTTTACCTTTCAAGCGATCGGTTGTTGATCCGCGAAAGAGCATAAAACAGGCGTGCGATGACTTAGTATCCTACTCTTGCTACTGCAGTATTCAAAAACAATATAACTTTACTCATGTCCTCGTTATATCAAATTAATTGTCGTGTTTTTTCTAACTGTTCACTTAAGATTTTGACACTTTGAACCTGACATCAAAATTCTGGCAATCTGACAAATAAACTTATAAATTAGAACAATGAAGGCCACAAGGACTGTCCACTCATTGTATCAGACGGCACATTTCCCTGTGTATCATATTGATCATGCTTCCATGACTTAAAGGCAGAAAGTCAGATTAAAAATGTACGACCATTGATCTAACTTTGGCGAGAATATACTCTTCAATAGAATTTACTGCTCTCGGGTTTCATCAATATTGAATAGAAGAATTCATATGAGGTAATTATAGTACTGAATTTGTTATATAATGAATTTGTATAGTTTTGTCAAATTGTTAAATTCAGTTTACTATAAAATAATAGGTTATGAATTATATTAAGACACAGTGTGAATGGTTGAAAAGATGTGACACCGTCGTTAACATTTGATTATTCTAAAATATTAATTCAGCAAGAATATGTTGATTGTACATAACAACTCGAAAAATATAAAATGGATTTTATTGATATATCGCACACTGATAAAGAACATTGAGAGAAAGTGCACTGTTCAAGAACTATAACTCTGTATTGCCCTATCTTTTTAAATTATTTCCTGAACTCGGTTCTAGACTATTTGAACAGAGCCTATCTCAAAAACTATTTAACTGATTCAGTCTATATATTTCAAACATAAATATACGATATTGAGAGCTGCAATGTGTACCAAAAATGACTCCAACCAGCAACATTTTTATTGTCTACCTTTGACACGTTTGTCCACTGCTGAACTCCATAATTATAGAAGGGAATTTTTTAACACTATACATTGATAGAGGGCTTTGAAAAGAAGTGTAATGTACGAGGGCCATAATTCCACCTTTTCCCATTCTTTAATTGTCTTCTTTTTATGTCCCCGAAGGAGGGCATATAGTTTTAGAATTGTCCGTCTCTCAGTCCGTCCGTCATTCCGTCCGAACACTCTCTTTGCTCATAATTTCCTTTTTAATAAATGGATTTACTTCATACTTGGACACAACACCCCTTTTGAAAAACATTCGCACTGACATATTTTTTGACTCTGACCCCTGAATGACCTTTACATTAAACGTCCAATTGTCAAAAACTTTAACATCGCCCATAACATCTTTATTAGTAAATGGATTTACTTCATACTGGAACTTAACACTCCCTTGGACAAGACCTTTCCACAGACATATAATTTTTTTTATCTTGACTCCTGAATGACATTGAGTTTGAAGGTCCAATTGTCAAGAATACTTTATATTGGCCGAAACACCTTTATTACTACACAGATTTAGTTTGCACACAAAACCCCTTTTGGAGAAATCATCCAAATGCATATACGTTACTTATACCCCTAAAATGACCCTTTTTTATCTATTTTACATTGGAAGATAACACAAAGCCTATGCAAGGCAGTTTCACGATATCTCAAACACTGGTAGAGTACATTAAGAGGAAGAAGAGTGTACAAGAGCCATATCTCCGTTTTTGAATATTTGCCCTTAATTTTATTTTATAATCCTTGTCCAGAGAATACATAACAAAACTATTGATTTGTTTACACAGTAATAGATGTTATAGAGAGCATGTGTAGGAATCATAATTCTTATTTATCCTTTTTATAAAATTGTCTTTCTTTATCATATTTTATGATGCACGTCTCAATACTCGTATTCGTGGTATATACAGTAGTTGTTACTTCAAAGAACAGTTGACGTCACAAGGAAAGTGCATTCCGAGTGAATCGTTATTCTTTCCTTCTGTTTTTTTTTCAAAGTCATTTTAGCGTTGCCTTTTTCTTGTGTTTGGAGTATACGTAGAAAGGAATCGTTTGTTTTTAATTAATTCTTGTCCAGAAGATTGAAAACTTGATATATATATAGCGATAGCCACGAGTGAAATATGATATTTTTCATACCACGAGATGAAAATAAAACCCGTATTTATAGAAAAAACTTGAATTTTCTGTTTATTATATACTTTCTCTTTTTTGACCTTACGATTCGAAAGACTTCCCCTTTAATGTTGTGTATTGCCTGGACCGCACAACGGATGTAGCTGTTATCGATTTCTAACGCTCTAAAAATAGTTTTTAGGTGAGATCAGTTTATTTCTGCTTTTAGAAAGATTTACAACCTTAAGTCATCTTTCGGTTAATATATGTCCAGAAATCTTTTTTATTATAACAATCTCAATTTAAAAATGTTCAATCTATTGATTTCAAAAGCTTTAAATTCATCCGTTTCGTCATTATGAATTACGCCATTTTTAAAAGCGAATGGCGTACGGATTAGAAGGTTCGTAATAATTTGGATAAATCTATGTCATTACGAAGGGAAGAAGGGTGGAAACATATCTGAAATGTGAGAAAACATTTATTGCAGCATATAAACAGTAAAATATAGACTGTCAAGCTGTGAATTAAACGAACAACTAATTTATGTAACGGTGACCATGTGCTCGTGATACATGTACTGCGTAACACTAACAGTCAAACAGTTTCAACAGTAGAAATTAACGTTTAACAAACAATACACGATCACTAATGTTAATGTTTCAAAGACAGTTTATTCTGAGTCAGAGTCTAATGGAAGAATCCTTCGGCGTTTGGATACTGGTGGAGAGTTCATGATGGCCTGGACATTGGAATTTGATGTGTTAGACATGTTACTTGTGTGAAAATGGATATTGATATTTCCACTGATCTGGTTTCCACTAAAAAAACCACCTAAGAAATCATACGGATTCCTGGGATCTTGAGGAAATTGTCCAAATGACTGTTGGCGATTTCCATAGAAATGAGATGCAGTTGAGCCTGGAAAGGCGGGTTGTTGAACATGAGACTCCGTGTGCTGACGACTGATGTTGTATTCACGGTGTGCAGCTGAATTTTCACCGGATCTAGTGGTTTCAGGTAATTTACTCAATGTTCTCGAAATATCTTTCTGCTGCTTTTCATTTAAGGTGCTGTAATTGTTGACACTGTTGACATTCTTGTGCCCACTTGTCTGTATGATGTGGTTTGGTGCAACACCAGCATCATTGAGAGTCTGTACCATCCCTTTCCTTACACTGCAAAAATATTGTATTTTTAAATTTTGTATATAAAATAAAACGATTTTTCGTTCTTTTTTTGTACAGCATGTAATCAAAATAAAATTAATGTTTTTAAATTGAGACACTTAACAGAGATAAAAAGGCAGCATTTGACGCCACTGAATTTATAAATTTTATTAATTAAAAAAAGATATCCTACAAGTATATTTTATTAACATTTTTTAACAATTCAAGTTTTTTTTATAAATACGGGATTTATTTTCATCGAGTGGTATGAAAATAAATATTTCACGTGTGGCGAGTATAATTTATTAACATTTTTTAAATGAAAAATTATTTCATTTCAGAAATTACAGTTCATTTAATAAATATGGAGCAATTTCTCTTCTTAAACAGTACAAATATTGCTTACTAAATTATTTATCGGCAAATTTGTCTGATTTATTTCAAATAAAATTGCAAAAATTAATTTTCGGACCATTTTTTCAAGTTCATATAACATAAATTGAAATTTTGAACATTTTTTTCATATTTTATATTAAAATGAAAAATAGTTTTATTACTTGCCTATATGGTGTTAAATTGGGCTTATCTATGTTTGCAGCTTTCTTCATGTCTTTCATGATGCTGTAAATCTTGTTTATGCCCATAGCACATTTCTTGTACCATGGTTTTCCATTTTCAGGATGGTTGGAGGCCACAGTCAAGAAGAACGGAGAGTTTGGCTCCAACATTGTTTCGGGACGCCTGTTAGCAAACTGCTTATATAAAGCCACTGGACACCGCGCAGGATTCTCCACAATTTCATAAGCTCTTGGCTTTATTTTCCTAGTGTCGCGTGGATCAGCTCCAGTCCTAGTTTTGGTTTGGCGCTCCTGGCTGTAAACGAGATATTCAGAGCCATCATCATCGCATTGCAACTGAATATCACCCCAGCAAAGAGAATGAACCTCCGTGCCAGTTCTCATACCAAAAAAGTTAGTGCAAATGTACCACATGGAATTTTGCAGTGCTCTGGGATTATTACCACCAAGCTGGTCTGCTGCGTAGAACTTCTCAATATCATCAGGTGTAATAGCAGCAGCAGCATTGGGGTTGTTGCCTTTGCCTTGTGATTTTAAGTGCTTTGTCTTAGATTTTAACACCTGCTTACACCTTTGAAAAATTTGATCTTTATTCAGAGACAAGCCATATTCATTCAAATTGAGATACCTCTGAATGCTCTGGAACTTGGAAATCAGAGAGTTGGGCTCGTATTCCTGGCCGTCTTTTTTCCGGACTGCATAGATAAAGTTACTCACATGTGGGGATAAATCCTCAGCAGGGATTTCAAGAATTGGTCTGTTTTCACCGACAGAGATCAAGAACTCATGGAACAGTTTAATATCCTGGTCAGTTTTAACTCTAGTATTTTTGTTAAGACCATCTTCCAGAAATTTATCAACAAGTTCTTTGTTGGAAGTAACAAAACGTGGATTTTCTACATTGACAGTGTTCTTGACAGCTGGTTCATTTGGAAGAGTTACTGGTTCATTCTCACTATTTTCAACTGACACATTATCCTGCTGTAACATGAAGGCTGCATCAATCATATGAAAATCAATGTTTGCTAAAAACTCATCAGCTTCATTGTCTATTTCAATTTCCAATTCAATATTGCTTTCTTGTGACATTTTTGCAGAAGACAGTACTGATTTTCAAGCATCCGACATTTACTATGAGACTAGTAAGCATCTACTGATACAGATTTTATGATAGGAAATTATTAGGAATAGAACTGAATAGAACAGAAAAATTGTTAAAGGGGAACCCTTTTTTTTTGTTAAAAATTGTTAAGATGATAAAATACTTATGATAATTGATATTACTTTCTTTTTTATCATTTATTTGATATAAATTTAGAAGAAAGTAGTCCGGCAAGACACCAGTGAAAATACGGAAAATATTTTTCACTGCAGTGAAAAATAAATTTTTACAGTGAAAATACGGAAAATGAAAATACGCAATTTATTTCATCAATATTTCTCAATATTTCATTTATAAGTATATAATAAATAGTTTTATTACTTGCCTATATGGTGTTAAATTGGGCTTATCTATGTTTGCAGCTTTCTTCATGTCTTTCATGATGCTGTAAATCTTGTTTATCCCTATAGCACATTTCTTGTACCATGGTTTTCCATTTTCAGGATGGTTGGAGGCCACAGTCAAGAAGAACGGAGAGTTTGGCTCCAACATTGTTTCGGGACGCCTGTTAGCAAACTGCTTATATAAAGCCACTGGACACCGCGCAGGATTCTCCACAATTTCATAAGCTCTTGGCTTTATTTTCCTAGTGTCGCGTGGATCAGCTCCAGTCCTAGTTTTGGTTTGGCGCTCCTGGCTGTAAACGAGATATTCAGAGCCATCATCATCGCATTGCAACTGAATATCACCCCAGCAAAGAGAATGAACCTCCGTGCCAGTTCTAATACCAAAAAAGTTAGTGCAAATGTACCACATGGAATTTTGCAGTGCTCTGGGATTATTACCACCAAGCTGGTCTGCTGCGTAGAACTTCTCAATATCATCAGGTGTAATAGCAGTAGCAGCATTGGGGTTGTTGCCTTTGCCTTGTGATTTTAAGTGCTTTGTCTTAGATTTTAACACCTGCTTACACCTTTGAAAAATTTGATCTTTATTCAGAGACAAGCCATATTCATTCAAATTGAGATACCTCTGAATGCTCTGGAACTTGGAAATCAGAGAGTTGGGCTCGTATTCCTGGCCTTCTTTTTTCCGGACTGCATAGATAAAGTTACTCACATGTGGGGATAAATCCTCAGCAGGGATTTCAAGAATTGGCCTGTTTTCACCGACAGAGATCAAGAACTCACGGAACAGTTTAATATCCTGGTCAGTTTTAACTCTAGTATTTTTGTTAAGACCATCTTCCAGAAATTTATCAACAGGTTCTTTGTTGGAAGTAACAAAACGTGGATTTTCTACATTGACAGTGTTCTTGACAGCTGGTTCATTTGGAAGAGTTACTGGTTCATTCTCACTATTTTCAACTGACACATTATCCTGCTGTAACATGAAGGCTGCATCAATCATATGAAAATCAATGTTTGCTAAAAACTCATCAGCTTCATTGTCTATTTCAATTTCCAATTCAATATTGCTTTCTTGTGACATTTTTGCAGAAGACAGTACTGATTTTCAAGCATCTGACATTTACTTTGAGACTAATAAGCATCTACTGATACAGATTTTATGATAGGAAATTATTAGGAATAGAACTGAATAGAACAGAAAAATTGTTAAAGGGGAACCCTTTTTTTTTTTGTTAAAAATTGTTAAGATGATAAAATACTTATGATAATTGATATTACTTTCTTTTTTATCATTTATTTGATATAAATTTAGAAGAAAGTAGTCCGGCAAGGCACCAGTGAAAATACGGAAAATATTTTTCACTGCAGTGAAAAATAAATTTTTACAGTGAAAATACGGAAAATGAAAATACGCAATTTATTTCATCAATATTTCTCAATATTTCATTTATAAGTATATAATAAATATATATATATTTTTTTATAGTTTACACACTGATAGAGATCATGAAAAGGAAGTGCAAGATCCATACTCCTATAGCTCTGCCTTATTCCCTTAACTGTTATATATTTTATATTGTTTTTAATATACACACCTGAAGCATGACTAAAAACAACTGCAAGGCTTTTATTGATATTTCCGTCATAGATTGGGGTTGGTAATACTTTCCATCCGTCCTTAGGACCAAACGTGCATAACACATTTGTTGGTAGCACAAAACAACTGTGTCAGTGAGTTGCCTCAACATTGTGACCCAAAAGGGATTACTTCAGCTTGACACAAACGTACACAACATTCTAAGGATATGTTCTATCGAAGACCTATGACTGTATATTCTTTATTTATCTTTCTTTATGTCACATTTCCAGTGGCAACATAGCTTCGATATAGAGGTTATGTCTGAAATGGTTCTTATTATATAAGTTTTTGTACCATTTAAAGAAGCACCCACTGATTTAAAGACGAATTAACCACCTCCTGATCTACCAAAGACCATATTTTTGATTATTCAGTCCCAGTATATGGCAACCCGTTTGTATCTATTTTCAATATCTAAATACAAATAGATTAGTAAATGTTTTGCTCTGAATAATTGATAGAAATGGAAATGAATAGATTTTTAGTTTGATTTGAGTAAGATGTAGAAATTCAGTATTCTTTTTTTAATTTATTTAATACATATTTTAAACTGCTTGTCTTAAGTACACTGCATTTTCAAGTGCTTATTAGGTAAAGCTTTTCAAATGTTGTTGGAATTATTTATTAGATTATACTCACGCCGGGACAACACTCCCGCGCGACACCGTCGTTGTATCGAGAAATTTCGCAAGAGACATATCCGGTTTCTACAAAGGATCCTATAGTCGACCAGTGCTTTTTTGCGGGAGAGGATGTTTTCTTGCGGGAGCAAAATATAATTTCACTGGTCGATTATCAAAAGTAATACCAAAGACTTTCTTTTGATATTGCCTGAAGTAAATTAACGTGTTATGGCGTCTCTTGCAAAGTTCTAGTTGAAAACATAATATTTTATTATTTGCTTGGGCACACAATTTTGTAGCTGTGTCCATTCGTTATTAGTCATTATTTCTAGAATTTGATTGAACGAAGGGCAAACTTGTTCTTTCTGTAACCTTATCAAGAAACTTATGGCAAGAATCAGGGTCAGTACAATGAAAAAGGTCAGCAGTGTTCCAAATACACAGTGAATTAATACATATGTTGCTATGGAAGGCAGTTACTAAAAATTTTTAACTTGCAAATTGTGAAATCGAACTAATAAGGCTTGCATATTTTACAGCATAATGCAATTTTGTATGAATTAAATGATTAATCTTTTGATAGGCAAGCCAGATTATAGGTGTAATTCTATTTCAGCAGATAGCAGTGCAATTCTGTTAAGTTATCTGATGACAGCTGATATCTGCTAGGATCTTGAAATTATGTTGACCGTGAAATTGTTGAATGTGATAAGTGAATAATTCATATTGTGTACAACTACACCAGATATCAATGCGTGTACTTAAAGCACTCTAGGGGATGAAGATGCGAAACATTTTACCAGTTGGCTATTTTTGTTACAAGGTAATTTCTTCAAGGGAGCCATGGTAATTTCAATTCAAATACGATTTAGTTTTGAACCTTGTCCGGCCGATAAAGCAAGAAGTTTACTCATAAGTGGGCTAAAAATTTTCATGACTCGAATTAACTGTTTCATGTTTCATTTTTTAGATTTCTTAAAAAAAGGTGTTCAGTTGGAAAAAATGTAAGCATCTACCTGTTCAAAACAGAAACTGGATATTTCTCGATACACCGGGCGTTGTAACGCAGGAGTGTTCTCCCAGCGTGATACTGATCCTCTGAACAAAAACAGAAACTGGATATTTCTCGATACACCGGGCGTTGTAACGCAGGAGTGTTCTCCCAGCTTGATACTGATCCCGTGAACAAAAACAGAAACTGAATATTTCTCGATACAACGGGCGTTGTAACGCAGGAGTGTTGTCCCAGTGTGATACTGATCCCTCGAAAAAATTCATATCAATATTCAAGGGAACGCTTCACTGTACAGGATAAACATAATGTTCGACAAATACTTTAGCGCACAATAGCGAATGCATTGAGATATTAGATTGCAATATAGGTAAAAGTTAGTGATATTAGTTTAAAAAACTGCTCTCGATACGTAGAGTACATATAAAGCCTTGTATAAATGTCATAGAAACTTGCTGAATTTTCATTTTTGGAGGCAGCTAAAACCTTTTGACTTACAATGTTATACATGATAAATTTTTAAAGTCTGATATTACTTGTAATAAGTATCTATTCAAATAAAAATTCCTATGTTTTACAAATGCAATTTAAATAAAAATTCATATGTTTTACATATGCCTTTCAAATAAAAATTCCTGTGTTTTACAAATGCCATTCAAATAAAAATTCCTATGTTTTATATATGCCATTCAAATAAAAATTCATATGTTTTACAAATGCAATTCAAACAAATTGCCTATGTTTTACACATGTTATTCAAATAAATCTCCTATGTTTTACATACGAATTAAAATAAAGTTCCCATGTTATAGATATATAAATTAAAATTAATTTCCTATGTTTTATATATGTCATTCAAATAGAACTCCTATGTTTTACATATGAATTAAAATAAATTTCAGATTTTTAACATATGAATTAAAATAAATCTCCTATGTTTTACATGTGCCATTCAAATACATCTCCTATGTTTTATATATGCCATTCAAATAATCTGATATGTTTTCCATATGAATTCAAATTAATTTCCTATGTTTAAGATATGCCATTCAAATAGAACTCCTATGTTTTACATATGAATTAAAATAAATTTCCTATTTTTAACATATGAATTAAAATAAATCTCCTATGTTTTACATATGCCATTCAAATACATCTCCTATGTTTTATATATGCCATTCAAATAATCTGATATGTTTTCCATATGAATTCAAATTAATTTCCTATGTTTAACATATGCCATTCAAATAAATCTCCTATGTTTTACATATGAATAAAAATAAATTCATATGTTTCACATCTGCCATTCAAATAATCTACTTTGTTTTACATCTGCCACTCAAATAAATTTCCTATGTTTTATATATGCCATTCAAATAAAACACCTATGTTTTACATGTGCTATTCAAATAAAATTCTTATGTTTTACATATGCAATTCAAATAAATCTCCTTTGTTTAACTTATGCAGCAAAATAAAGCTTTTATGTTTTACATATGTCTTTCAAATAAATCTCCCATTTGCCATATAGATTAATCTCATTTCTTTTACATATGCTATTTAAATAAATCTCATATGTTTCACATATGCCTTGCAAAAAATCTCCTATGTGCCATTCAAATAAATGTTTAACATATGCCAGTCAAATTAATTTGCAAATGTTTTAATTAAACCATTCTGTTCTTCAGTAATTGTTAAAAAAATTTATTTAAGCTCCTGAAATTGATTGTTCTTCTATAGAGGCTCACTGACTTTTCCTCTTAGTCATTTATGTAATAAACTTTTCAGTAACAACCATTCGAAGCATGTGAAGCTCACGTGTTCTTATAATGTCATATAAAATCAACATGTTTGTTTTGTTGAACGGTCATTTAAAGTAAAACAACTTATTTGTATAAATTAAATGTGTTTTTGATTTGCTTACACTTTCAAGTATGATATTTCGGACTCAAACAGTAGATCTATTATATCAAAACAGACAACGCAAAAAGCGGTTTCAAAGCAGGTGCGTCAACATCACTTTGATCTCGATTTTATCTTATAAATGCAAAACTACGTGCTTGAGAAAAAGATGATAAGAATGACTTATGGATTGTTTGTATGTGTCACCACAAACAAACTTCATACAATGCTGTATATTTTTTTAATCAAACCCGATGTAATTTTGTAAAATTATTTTTTATCGCATTTGACTTAACCTAATTTGTAAGCAGTATCTTAGATACACGGCATACACAATCCAAATAAAAAGTTAAGTTATATTCTGGTATCTTTGGATTTTAGTGAAAAAAAATATATTCTAAATAATATAAAGATAAAGTATACAGTATGTGTGCAATATATTACTTTTTTGCGGTCTTGGAGATGTTCACATTATTAATTGAACACTTTTTATTAGTTTTTATATTAAGACTGCAAAGCAATTTTTTCTACTATCGGTCAGAATGTCTTGTTATTGACTTTTCATACACACAATGGACAAAGTGCTGTTACAGCATTCTTCTATACCTAAAGAAACTTTTTAACTCTATTATTTTCAAAGAAAAGCTGAAAATATCAGCAATTGTCTCTAGCCGTAGATAAGTCATACTATGACAGTTCTTGATAGGGGATATTGCACAACATTGTCAGTATGCATATAAGTGTGTGAAATCAATAAGATATTATCTTTGAATTTTGCATGTGATGCCATTTATAACCATAAAAGTGCATATAGGTGATAGAATTTAAATCTTGAAATAACAATGAGTCTTTCTCTGTGTCAAATCATCCAGTAACAAGTTTGATGCCCACAGGACTTCTTTAAACTCAGCAAATTTGAATGCTAGTTTCTGTGGCACTTTTTTCATGTTCAGACGGTGAAAAGCCTTCTTCTTAACAGGGACATGGATGACAGCAGGAATATCTTAAATAGATGAAATATCAAGAGATGTGTCTTGTGCTAGTTGTTGTATTTTATGATTTTAAGCTGCAATGATGTAACGCCCAAGGCATTTGCTAAAAAACAAAACAAGAAAACAACAACAACAACAACAAACATAGTACTGAATGGACAGGAGTTTATGTTTCAGGGTTGCACTAGCTTCCGGATGCCTTCAGTGGTAACAGGTTAAATTAACTATTGGTTTCAGAGGGTGTCCTCTATTGACAGTGTTTCCTTTGGACAAGTTTACAACTATCTTCTTTATATCAAATTCTATTCTAAAACATTTAAAATGGACTGATTGGACATTGACTCCAACTTGAGTAATTTCTACTTCTAAACTACTAAATGCATAAGGAAGCTGAAGCTTCTTTTCATGAAATGTAATTACTTACAAAAAAACAGCTTTAAATGTTTCAGTGCATTGGAAGGCACAACAATTACATACTTCTTTACCTCTGCCTTTAAATGAGATGGCAAAGATAAATATTACAGTTAAGTCGTAAGTGATTTAGAATTACGTCAAGGTCTAATAAAATAGCATTAAATACATGAAAATGAAGCAATAAGGTTAATAAAATAACTGTACCAAAGTAAGTTTTAATTCATTTCCAAAACAAAAAAGTAGTGACTTGAAGTGAAACCTGAGAAATTTCGCGTCGTAGTCCGCGAGTGCACTTCACTCTGGTATTTAAACCAAACGGCTAGTTCACAGTGTGAAATGCACTAAATGAATCCGCGCAGAGTGAAACTCACTTCCCAAAGGATGCACTGTTGCATTTGCACAACGCACATAGCGCACGGTGCAGTGCACAAAATTTTCTGTGCAAGCAGATGCTCGCATTAAAAGTAAAATTTCATTAGATTTCAGAATGAAAGTTAGCATAAAAATATGCCATATACAAAATATACACCTCGTATGACCGTTTCCTTGGATTACAAGCATAAGCAATGTTTTGAAATTCTGCAACTGTAATCTTTAAAATCAAACTGTGTACTAGGGTGCTGGTCACGTAGCAACTTCCACAGAGTGCGCAAAATTTGGCGACCGTTGCATGCTGAAAGTGAAGAAAATAGTTTCAATTGTTATTTAAACAAAATATTTTCTAGTGAATAACATAAATGAGTGCATTCTATTCCTCTGGGTATACTGATCATTCAGAATTAAAGTAAATGGATACAAATACGGCATTCAAACACAATAAAATGATAAATATAAAGATTGAGTGAACAGTATCCGGGTGAACAAAACTTACGGATAGGAAAACAGACAGAAAGCTGTATAAGACAGAATGGCATGACAAAACGATCACAAGTCCTGTTTAATAACCTAGAGCTGCAACCAAATCCAGTAACTTTCAGATATTAAAGAATAACAATTACATGTATTGGAAGAATTTTACAAGTTGACTAACTGTAAGTAGAGCTAGTATATTTGAGAATGTGTTAACTGTCTGGGACATTACAATAATGTGATATTCATAATCTTATGAACCATAAAAAAAGAAGAATTCTGAGAAAGAAATTACAGAAAACATAACCATAATAAATGGACAGTGACGATTAGGCGATTTCTTTTATGCACTGACATTTAATCTATTTCTAATTTCATCTATATTCTGTTATATTTTTTCGAGTTTATTTGATATATACTACTTATCAAAGTCTGTGGTGCGTATCTGACATGTGACCCGAAACATTCTTGTGAATGAAATTCTCAACTTACATCGAACTGTCATACCTTAGGGTATGACGTAATGTACATTCATATTCATAAGGTATGATAATAAGTTAAAAACACTGACTGTATACTCATAGTCATAAGGTACAACAATCAGTTTAAAGTTGTGATTTCTGTTCATGCATGTTAGATCCTATAAACAATGCATCTAAATTTAGCCTTGTGATAGTTCATCTGACGTAGTCGTCTGTTTGATTGATATCTGATATACACCAACAGTTCTTTTAAAAGCAAGCATTTGCAACATCTAAATTATACATATGTTGCTTATTGATTGATTTCAAAGTATTTTCATCACTAAATAAGTTTACAGAAGTCTGAATAACCACACATTTGACTCGCTAAAGTTTATATAAAGACCTGTGCTATGTATGAATTACAAAAATATGTTAAATCTATGCAAATGCTGTATGATACAAATTCTGAATATAAATGATCTGAATAACTGAAAACTTAAAATGACCGGGAAAAAATCGGTAGAAAGCAGTCGGCATTTAATAATGCAAGAAAATTTAAAATGTGCTCTGATTACCAGTACTTGTTTATTCAAAATTATTTATGGAAAGTAAGCTCTTCACAAATTTAAAACAAATTTACATATCAGCAATCATCATAAAACATGTATAAATATAGCAATTTCTTGAAGGATTCTTGAAAAAGAATTACAATATTTCGCCAGCAAAATAGGTTTGTATTGTTTTATAGGTCATATAACAAATACAAAACAAAAACAAAACCTGCTGGCAAAAATCAACAAGATACTGTGACGTTTTTACACTTAATTTTATGAATATTACTTCATGTTATGACAAAAATATCATTGCATTTTATCAAATATATTCTAACATCTATAAGAAGTGAATATCATTTCCTATGACCAGCCATGACGCTATGACATGTATTTGTTACTTAATTATGCTTATAATTGTAAAAAAAAAACCACTTGGTCCGTTTCAAACGTATTGGACCAGGAGAAAATTAAGAAACAAAAATATGATATAAAAAAAAACAGACAAACAAAAAACAAAAACAAAACAGGATGGCAACAACAAAAAAAGACATTTACATAAAACCGCCTAAAATATCCCACTAACAACCCTGAAATAAAAGGTAAATAACAACCTCGATTATTCCCGCAACGCTTAAATAACACATTGAGAAAAACAAAAAGAAATTTCTACTATCAACTCTCACAACTACACCAATTAAAAAAAATGAAATAATTACAAGTATACTCATAATGAAAATAAAAGCTGTAAGTATTTTCTTTAAGAAAACAAGTTGGGCTTGTTACTACTGCAGAAACGAAAAATAACTATTCCATATTGGTATCTTTGAATATCACTTAGACTAAGGTGTTTTGGCTTTGTGGCATTTTGCTCTTTTATTTCCTTAAATCTTCCTCGGATCCTATTAAACTGTCTTTAATCTCAGAAGTGTACTATCATAAAATTCCTTTTCTGGGAAATCATATTTTATAAGTTTTCATAAATGAGTGTTTGTTTGTTTTCATCTTCAGTTATAGCACTTAAGGTTTTGCTACAAAAAAGTTACGGCCAAAACATGAAGATCATACTGTAAATTATACGTATAGACTGACTTTCGCTGACGCTATAATGCCAAACTTTGAATGACAAAATACAACCAAAATAAACCATTAGAAAATTATAATGAATTAAAACTACAAAATGTCAAATGTAAAAACAATGAACTGTGATTAAAAGTACCCATTTCCGTCTTAATTGTTTGCTTCAACAAACGAACGGCTTGTGACGAGTCTGTTGAATGGCGAATAATTTTCGCTTGAAAGGGCCACTGTAAGGTAAACATTGCAGCAATTACCTATGACAAGACACCAAATAAATCAATTTTATTGCACTATATCTGTACTTTAAACCAATATATTCAGTGTTGTTTAGCTATTGTCCTTTTCACAAAAAGCTGTCAAGGCCTAAATAGATAGGTGTGGCTGTATAAAAGGATTTCCAAATAATGGAATTATTTTCCAAAACAGACATATCATCAAAATCAATTTCTTTTATAGAAACGCAAGCATAAAAGCAAACTAAAACTTCAAATAGAACTGTTATTTTCTGATATATTTTCATCACTGAGAATTTGATAAATCCATGAAAACCATAACATAAACTATAATAAATTGAGAAGTTTAGAGCTTTCTGCAATTTAATTCGTCATTTTTTAGTTCAATTTGGATAAAAGTAAAAACAAACAAAAATAAAACAGAATGAATTTCAACTCTATATGCTCTTGCTGAATAAATAACACCATTATGTTATGACTTTGTTTATCTATCTATTTGAGTTTATTTATCGTTGGTACCATTTGCCCATATGACCGACGCGCCCCCCCCCCCCCCCCCCGCCCCCCACCCACTGCAGAGGAGATTAGTTATTTTGTTTAAGGGGTAGTGCAAGATACAAAAAACGTCATATTCCAGAGAGCCCTTGGATTCTTTTCTATACTCAGTGTGTAGCACTGATAAATGGGACCTCGGTTTTACGTCTCATCCGAAAGACAATTAGTATTCTTAGTGGAAAAGTGGGAAGAGTTTGCTTATATAGTGGCTGAATTCTGACCCGGCACGAAAAGGCGCCAATTAGCGCGTTGTGGTCTCGGCATTTTTTCACTACCGCCGAAGCGAAAAGTCGCCGATCTACGCGTTGTCGTCTCGGCGTTTTTTTGTTTGTTTGTTTTTTTTTTTTTTGGTATTTTCCCTAACGCCGACGCGAAAAGTCGCCGTTCTGCGCGTTGTCGCCTCTGCTTTATTTCGTCTTTTCGGTAGCGCCGAAACGTTGTAACAAAGCCACACATAGCCTAAACATCAGCGCCTCTTCTAACCTCGTCTTTTTGCTTCGACGTCTTTCCATACTTTGCGTTGTCACTTCGGCGCTAGCGAAACCTCAAAAGACGACGTGACGCTAGGGGCAGAAATCATCCACTATATGCTTATTAGCATGGGATCGAATAGAATGATGTTTATTGTATTAGATTTTGTAAGGTTATCTTATATTGCCGATAATACAAATGTACACTAGAAATCAATAATGTGCCTTTATTTATTTGAGCAAACCTTTGGTTGTGTTTGTTTTACCAGCTTCAAACTGTTTGCGAAAACAGAAAAGCAAATTAATCCCGCTTTTAATGGTTACGGTATTTCATAGGTATAAATGTGCTTAGTTAAAAAAAAAATTCGGATACTCATTCCGTTAACAAGAATACCGGTATTAATACCGGAAACACGCTTTGTCTGTGTTCGAGTTATTATGATGAAGTAACAAACATGGCCCACTGTATCAGTCAAAAACATCTCCCCTTCCTAATGACAAAACTGCTTTATTTCACGACAAACGACGCGAAAATCATCAGATCGGAACATTCTGATTAAAAGCATATATTATTTGCAATACTGAAGCTTCTCATTTACTGGCAGACTTTAAACCATTAGTTCTAGAAGAATAATCCACAAAAGGAATTATTCAGTTTTTTAAGTCAATGGCATTATCTATGAGATAATTCATGCGACCGGAACAGCTTTACAATATGCGAATCCCATCTTGCACAAAGTTTATTGAAGATGACTTATATATTATTGAGAAATAGCCTGGAAACGAGTGAAGGACAGACGAACCGGCGACTGTATGCCTCTTCATTCGCCCCATTTGCTTAAAAAATAATGAAAATGGGCGTTTTGTTAACGTTTGACCTCAAAAACAAATCTTACTATATATTCAGATTTAATGTGTACAACCATTTTATTGTTTAAACAAATAACACACTTGAAAAAGAACAGAAGACAAAATATATTTAAACTTAACTGTCTGAGGCGTGAAATGCCGAAAACATTTTTATATTTTGCATACTGTATCGTTTTAGACGTTTATCTTACTTAAAACAGACAAGAAGGGCCTCTTTCAGATTTATTTCTTGTAGCCATGAAAGATCCGTATATGACTGCGTGTAAAAAATTAAGACCGTACTAGTATATGGAACGCCAGGACTGTCTAAGTGATGGGTTATCGTTATGTTATGTGTACCTACAGTATCGACTTGTTTAAAGTCATTATGTTATGTCAATTCAGTTTGCTTTTACGTCAATTTGTTATATCATCTTTTCCAATGGATATGATATAATGTCTAGAAACAAAATAAACTTGTTTATGACAATTCGCAATGCTATCCTGTCTACTCAGCATAATACTAGTATCTTATTTACAGTCGTATTATAATGTTTTTTTTTTCGGTATGGTATCTTGCCTTTTCATAAAACAATCTTGTCGAAAAATATATAATTATGTTTATAGATTATAGAATGTCTTGTTTTAACATACTGGCATGTCTAAATGAAAAGGTAGTATGGTGATTAGACAAGATAATTAGGAAGACTTTGAACAAGTTAAAGAGGCTGTACTCCAGATTTGACATAAAAAATTTTTTTTATAAATTATATATTTAGATGCCGTGAGATTATAACAACATAATATTTTACTTCAAAACTGATTATAAAAGTCAAAATAGAATAAAAAAAAATATTTTCGCTCCAGCCTGATTTGAACTCTGGACCCTCATGTTAACAAAATATTTCCAACGCTTTTACTGTCACCACCATCGCCGCATGTGATATTACAGATATTTACTTTAAATCTTATACAATATAGTTATACCGTCGCGTTACGGTATAGCACTTTGAAAGTGAAAAAATCAATTTATAATGTAATTATTTGACTTATTTTTTGTCAGTAAGTTATTTTTTAAGCATTAGTCATAAATATTACAAGAAATTTATAATACAAGAAAACTTTCTTTTTTTTGCCAACTGGAGCACAGCCCCTTTAATACTATATGTGAAAATATTAGCATATCTGTTTGACAAGATAATACGGAAGGCAGACAAGTTAGTAAAGCCAGTTGACATAATAACTCTACTGTAGTTGGCAATGTACCTATACATCATGACATACCCGTTTGACAAAATAATATAGTGAGTTGATAAGTAAGCGTAGCAAATGAACATGATAAAACAATTTTCAACAAGACAGTAAATGTTGCATTTAATTATAATAATGTATCCGTTGACAAATTAATAAGGTAAGTAGAAAAGATAGCACAAAGAGTAGATATAATAACATGGCTGTCTAGATCTTTTATCCTTTGAAAAGACACCATAGTTACAAGTTAGATCCGTATATACATAATAACATAGCAGTTTGAAAAGATGACGTAGTAAATAGACAAAATAGCATAGCATATTGACATATAAAAATATCAAAACAAGTTAAAACTGTATGTAGACACAACAAAATGATGACTTATCACATCAGACCAGGCGTTCCATAATCATACCTACAGCACTTTCCCGTGATTTCCAAGGAGTATGAGATTTCCTGTTGAGAATGAGACCTACGATGACGTAAAGGTAAGTGAAAATGATAAAAAAAGTAAAGAAAGTGGTGACAAGATAAATTTGAAATAACCTTTTAGAGAAACGAAATTTCAGTATAACTTATATCATATGGGATCTCGGCCAGATGATTTCTTTCATAAAAATGTTACTCGATCAGATACCCAGTCTGAACTTTTGTTAGATGGGCTGACCGCTAGGATATGACCACAAACTCCTATGAACAAATACACAACAGTTATTCCACCGAAGTAGATTACTTTTTTAAGGTTTGCACATGCTTCAGGCATTGAACTATACTACTCAAAATTTGCTAAGGATCACTTTTTTGACATTAAATATTTCGTTCCTGTTATCATCATATGAATTTAGATGCATATTAATGACATACCTATATATGGGCCTCATAAGCGTGTAGTACAGTTATTGATACAGCACGTACACCTTGCACGAGAAGCACGAGGAAAGACATACTCACGGGATTATGGTGATTATGGTCATGTGCATTCATGTTCATGATTACATGCAGCAAGTTTTGTTATCATCAAACTTTGAAATTCACAAAAACTATTGCAAAGCGACATGATAGACGCCATCTTAGTGGAGATGATAGGAACAGATGCATTGGAATGCTTGAGGCGGGCTTTTTTGCACATGTCCTTAGGGTAACTGAGAGCGTTGTTTCAAGAATGTGGAATGTTTTGGATCTGCATGCGTTTAACTACTCAAGTCCAGGACCGATTTATCGCGACGCCATCGTCTCCAAAACGCAACGTTAGGGAATGCTACTGGTATGAATATAAGTGCGCAAACAGTTAAAAACTGGTTGTATGATGCTGGATTAAGGTCACGGCCGCCTGCAATAAGCATCCCATTGACAAAACAGCATATTCAAGAGCGTTTACTTGACCTCTGTTCTCTTTACAGATGAGTCCAGGTTCAGTGTGGACTTCACGGCAGGCGGGCTAGGGTCTGGAGAATGACACTTATGAACGCTTACTCGAGTATACATTGTAGAGCATGAACGTTTTGGCGGGGGCTCAGTCATAGCGGTGTGGGTGGGAATAAGCACTCACGGGAATACAGATCAACAGCAGTTTAGGGTCATCATAGCCGTCTTGTTATGCTCTAGTTATGATGTATTAAGAGTAGGAGGCCAGTGCTACGTTTGCTATCAAGGCGTCGCTGCTAACAAAAGTACCGTGAAATGTTCATGTGACAAAGTTCTTAGAAGAAAAGAGTCTATTAGATTTATTTATGGACAAAAAAATCCTTCTTGCAGAAAATGAAGAGAATGTTTTTGTTTATGAGAAAGTTCTTATGTAGCCTTATGTTTTGTATTTTATTTGCAGTTTTCAGTAATGCAGTAAACAGCAGAAAACTACACACACGCTGATATGCCACATTTCGGTAAAAAAAGGCGTAGATATGCTTTTTATAAGAACGTCATTGATTTGTCAAAGTTATTTATAGATCGGTCTGTGTAAAAAAAGAACACATTGAAACCGACTAATCGTTGCTCGCAGTATTTTCAACAGCTAAACAAGACTGTCTAAGACAATGAATATATAGGTTCTGCTTAAGGAACATTGCTTAGAATGTAAAATTGCGTGTCATTTTCAAATGCTATTAAAATGCAAGGCAAAGCTTAGATTTTGAACACGGCTACTTCTAAAAACAATTAAATTACCGCTTCCAATAAAAATGTTCTGCCATAATGAAGAAAGATGAAACAAGCAACAAGCATTGGTGTTCTATGGATTGATTTTAAAGGTCACTTGTTTACTTTTGTCTCATTACGGAGGTATTGGGTAGCTGTAACACCATGCTAAATAAACTTGGTTTTAGCAGTATTTGTAAACGGATGTTTGACAGTGGTCAATAAGTGTTTAAGGGTTTCTTTTACCCTGACAATTAATTATTCAGAAAATATCCCCCGGGAAGTTTATATTTAAAATTTGGTGCCAGCTTTTTTCATAACTACATGACGAGTATTGTAACTAGCAATTATTATTCATGCTGCTATGGAACGCCTGAGCTGCCTCTATATGATGAATCCCAATTCGTCATGTAGATTAATAAGTTTGTCTTGTGCAATTATTAGTTCGTGATGTACAAATTTTAGTTTGTTATGTAGATATATCAGTTTGTCTTGTGCAATTATTAGTTCGTGATGTACAAATTTTAGTTTGTTATGTAGATAAATAAAGTTGTCTTATCCAATTATTAGTTGGTGATGTACAATGTTTAGATCGTTATGTAGATAAAATAGTTTGTCTTGTGCAATTATTACTTCGTGATGTACAACGTTTGGGTCGTTGTGTAGATAAAATAGTTTGTGTTGTGCAATTATTAGTTCGTTATGTACAAATTTTAGTTCGTACTGTAGACAAAATAGTTTGTCTTGTACAATTATAGGTTTGTGATGTACAAAGTGTAGTTTGTTATGTAGATAAATAAGTTTGTCTTGTGCATTTGTTAGTTCGTGATGTACAAGTTTAGTTCGTTATGTAGATAAAAAAGTTTGTCTTGTGCAATTATTAGTTCGTGATGTACAAAGTTTAGAATGTTATATAGATAAAAAAGTTTGTTTTGTATAATTATTAGTTCGTGATGTACATAGTGTAGTTTGTTATGTAGAAACAACAGTTTGTCATGTGCAATTATAAGTTTAGTTTGTTATGTAGGTAAAATAGTCTTTTTTATGCAATGATTAGTTCGTGTTGTACAGTTGAGTCTTATCCCTAGAATCTGAGTATTTCTAAAAGTAATCCCTAGAGGCAGCCATAAAAGTAAGTTAAGCATGAGTCAAAGAATTGTACAGTTATTGATCGGAAACCGTTTTGCTGTTCAAGGTCAGTGTCACCTTGGCCCTTGACCTGGTGATCTGTGAAATTATAAAGGTCATCTATTGGTCATGACCAAGTTTGAGGGACCTGAACCCAAGCGTTCTATAATTTTTGATCGGAAACCGTTATGATTTTAAGGTCACTACGACCTAGGCTTTTGACAGAATGATCCTAAAATCTATAGGGGTCATCTACCGGCCTTGACAAACCTATCCCTGAAGTTTTAGGGAGCTTGGCCAAAGCCTTCTATAGTTATTGATCGGAAATTATTTTGCTGTTCAAGGACACAGTGACCTTTGCCTTTGTACTGGTGACCTGAAAAGCTATAGGATTCATCTTGTGGCCATGACCAACCGGCGTACCAAGTTTGAGGAATCTGAACCCAAGCATTCTATAGTTATTGATCGGAAACTGTATTGCTTTTCAAGGTCACTGTGACCTTGAACTTTGACTTAATGACCTGAAAAACTACAGGGGTCATCTACTGGTCATAACTAACCTGTCTTTAAAGTCCTGGGGAGCTTGGCCTAAGCCTTCCATAAAACTTGATTGGAAACTTTTTGCTATTCAAAGTCACTGTGACCTTTGCACGGTGACCTGTAAAGCGAAATTGTTCATGACCAACCTACATACCAAGTCTAAGGAACCTGTGCCCAAGCGTTCTATGGTTATTTATCGGAAACCGTTTTGCTTATCAAGGTTACTGTGATCTTGGCCTTTGATCTGCTGACCTGATAAAACTACAGAGGTCATCTATTGGTCATGACCAGCCTACATATCAAGTTTGTCAGAGTCTCCACTAATTTCGCCAATATTTTAGGCGCTAATGTAGCACGAAAACGTGACGTCAAATTCATACTAATTAGTTGTAGTTTTCTCCCTTTAATATCATCATCATCATAATGAAATATGCACAGCACAAACTAATGAATGTACATAACGAACTAAATTTTGTACAACACGAACTTATAAATGCACAGGACAAACAGTTGAAGCTACATAACGAACTAAACTATGTACAACACAAACTAATTATTGCACAGGACAAACTATTTTATCTACATAACAAACTTAAATATGTACATAACGAACTAATAATTGCACAAGACAAACTATTTTATCTACATAACGAACTAACCTTTGTACATCATGAACTAATAATTGCACAAGACAAACTGTTTTACCTACATAACGAACTAATAATTGCACAAGACAAACTATTTTATCTACATAACGAACTGATAATTGCACAAGACAAACTATTTTATCTACATGACGAACTCAACTTTGTACATCACGAACTTATTGTTGCACAAGACAAACTATTTTATCTACACAACAAACTAAACTTTGTACATCACGAACTTATAATTGCACAAGGCAAACTATTTTATCTACATAACAAACTAAACTCTGTACATAACGAATTTATAATTGCACAAGACAAACTGTTGTTTCTACATAACGAACTAAACTCTGTACATAACGAACTAAATATTACATAGCACAAATTGTTGTATTTACATGACAAACTAGTATTCATTATATTAAGGCAGTTCAGGCGTTCCATACTTTGCTGTAGAAAATTTACGTTATGCTTTTTATAGTAACTAATGTAGCGAAAACAAGGCAGTGTAGATTTATACTTCTTTTTTGTTGAAATTATAAAAAAATAATGTAAGTAGAGACATAGATAACAGAGATAAGCAGCTCCTATTTACTCCATTGAAATAGCGCACATGCCTCTCAAAAAGTGAAAAAATAAGGCATTTTGTAGCAATTAAAACTCAATGGCTATTTGTTCGACCCTTTTAAGGTATACATCATTTGAAAGCTTAAACAGTCGTCTATAGCTGCAAGTTAAAATACTGGCAACTTTCTAGCACTTTAATTTAATATAACTTGGCAGAATATACCCACTCTCCCAGTTTTTCACCATCTTTATAGTTTTGTGAAAAATGATTAAGTTGCAGTTCTCTTTAACACATGATGCATCATTTATTTTTACCAGGACTAAAATTATTTTACCTGCAGCAATAGACAAATTACTAGGCTTTCAGAAAATGTATAATTTGTTTCAATTTGGCAACTAGTTAACAAGTTATACTTGCTACAAGACACTGTCTTAGCAGGCACGCGTGAGACCTTAACTAGCTAGGAAGTTGCCCATCTCTGTTATCTATGTCTATGTCTCTGCTGTAAGGAAGCAGGAAAAACTGTAGACCATTAGAAGGTTCATTTCTATCGTCCAAATTTACAAACGCGGCCATATTTGGTATTTAATTTTAGCATTGACTAAGACTAGTGTTTAAAACATGTACACCTACTTTTTTGTAATTACAATTGGTTTTAACACACGGGGTTCATGTTTGTTTCTTCATTTAAGTCTCAGTCAATCATAAAACACCATCCCCACACTGTGCTGGCCCCTGTGGTTCGATCAGTTTCAAATTCACTGTTTTGCAGGTCAAGTAACTCATGATATTCTGAAGAATGTGAAGAAATATTTAGATTAGAAAATATATCTTTAGTGCTAAGATGCACTTAAAAAGGGTGTTTATTTATAAGATTATGCTATCAACTGAAAACTTACACAACAACTACTTTCTGTATTAAGATAAGTACTCATGTAGTTTGAATTTTTGACTGACACTTTCGCATCGGGACATTATTATTATCGTTCAGTTTTATATGATTTTGAAAGAACTAAAATGGTCTAAATTACAGGGTATGCCTCTAAGTCAAAAGGTGGTCGACTTACTTTGTCTTTTGCGGACATACAAAATGAGACTCAAATGCACTAAACAATTGTTTATTATTAATAATTAATAAATTTGTTAAAAAATAATAAGTAAATTTGCCGGTTTAAAATATTTTCATTTTTCCCCCTGGAATGTTTCGTGTAATTCCCTTCATACCTTCCAAATCAATTTCATCAGAACTTTGATCAAGACACACTCTAGTGCTTGTTGGAATACAAGCATTTTTTTGTTTAATGAATGTTGAATCTAAATATGAAAAAATAATGACAAATGATATATGACTTATATATTATGTTCTCATCGAGAACATTACATATGATTAATTTCTTTCAACTACTTTTTTAGAGGCACACTCGTAATTATTAATTTAAAACATTGTCCTATTAACAATTTGTAAAATGTTTATTTGTATAGTTGTTAGCAACAACATTTTAGGAGGCCAAACCTTCCTGTTCATTTGAAAGTTTATATTTTTGACATATGTTTAAAATGGAGCTATGTGAACAATAGTTTTTGATACAGGCATTTCATAAAGACTAGTTTATATAAATTTTGAAAATCAGTGCCTTAATTCACAATGGTAGGATATTACGTCATCGCGCACCTGTTTTATGCTCTCTCGCGGACCATTTTATTGTCAACAAGCCGTCGCTAGAAAGGTAAAATGGTCTTTTTCATAAAGAAATATGTAGAGTTGCAAAAAATCATGTGCATCGAAGATTGACAGGTGTACTTTGTATTTGCGTCAAGAATTTTTATAATGTAAAATTCTAGTTTAGGCCTGAGGACGGGTGGAAGTTTTTTTTTCAGCATGCATTAAGTGGGCCAGGAGTAAAGAGATAAATTTCATGCAAAACTATGGTTCCTACGGCCACCAAAATAAAACTTCAACACTTTACTTGTCTGAAACCACCAGGCCTTAAGCTCTGAAATTTGGCGTGTAGTAGACCTTTGCCGAGATTTTCCAACTGTGTTTCTGGGGTAAAAAAATGACCCTGCCACGGGGGTCATTTGATTTACAATGAATTATTTAGGAAAACTTTGAATATATTCTTCTTCGAAACCACAAAGCCTAGAGCTTAGATATTTTCCGTGACATCCTCTAGCAAGATTGTTCAAATTATGCCCTAAATTGTGGTCCTATTTGTGTGGAATATAACATGTTTCTTGTCAGAAACCATAGACTAGGCCAAAGACATTGAATGTTTGGTATTTAGCATTCTTAGCATATTTCTGCGAAGAGTATTCGAATTATTACCTTAAGGTCAAATTCGACACTGCCCCAATGGTCAATTATTTTAGATTATGTTATAAAGGGATTTTTTTATAATCTTCCTGTCTGAAATTGTATGTCCTAGAGCTTAGATATTTTTATGAAGTATTGTTTGGTAAACCTAAACCAATTTTGACCATATTCAGTTCCTAAGAAAAAAATTGCAAAATTGGCCCCTCCTCATGGGCCCTTTTATGTAAAATACAAAATCGTTTAAAATCTTCTTGTCAGAAATTGTTTGTCGTAGAATAAAATTAATCGAATACAGCATTGTGTGGTTGACCTTTACAAAGATTTTCCAGATTATCCCCACAGAGTTAAATGTACTTCGCACGTAAGGAGGGTGGGTTACCATAATAATTTAGACTTTAGAAGAACAAATAGTCCCCTTAATAATTTCTAAAGAATCTTGCTTTACACATTTTTAACTAAGTCCTTGACTTTAATGTGACTTTGACCTGCTATCTTCTTTTAAAATCTAGAGCATGGAAATCTGAACTACACTTACAAATTGGCATGCAGATTTAAACATTGACCTTAGCCGACATTGACCTTAACATACTGACCCATTTTTTACTTTGAAACAACAGTATTGAAATCAAAACTATACTGATAAGTTTGCATACAGCTTTCAAAATTGACCTAAGGGGACATTGACCTTGACCTATTGACCTTCTTGTTTTGGTACGGGAATTTGAACTAAACTAATAATTTTGCGTGCAGGGTTCAAATTTGACCATAACCGACATTGGCCTTTACCCCTGGCCCACTTAATGTCTTTGAAGCTGTGTCTATGAAATTGAACTAGGTATACAAATATGCATGTAGATTTCAACTTCAACATTAGGGGGAATTATCTTGATTCCACATTGCCCTTGCTGTTTAAATGAGTTTCACTCAGGTGCCCGAAAAAGTGCCATCATGGCCCTCTTGTGCTTTTATCAGGTAATATTTTATTATCTTATTTCAAATCGTATAGTGTTTCAGTCAGATTAAAAAGATATATTTACAAAGCAATGTTATATGTTTATTTGTAAAAGATGTTGAAATATTTATTTATATTTTAAATTTAATATTTTACAACACAGTATTGCTCTCCAAATGGTTATGAAATGTTTATATTATCATGTTTGAATATATTTAATTTCCCAATGCGATAATGGTATGTACATTCTCTGAGTTGGTGACTCACATGGTAAAACTATGCGAATAAAAATTATAAAATGCTATGAAAACATGACCAAAAATAAAATGTAAATGAATGCCAGTTCTTGTGTTTCTTTTTAACGAAATTGATACTACAATGAATTCATTATTATTTTTAGGTGCAGTTATTTTTGTGTCTGATCTTTAGGAGTGTTAGGAGTAGAGATTAGAAATTTCTTGAATGCTAATTTTCTTAGGGTAACGTCTTACTTTAAGTTCTTTTTCTATATTGAAGATATGGACGGACACCTTTTGCCAGAAAATGGTACATGCGCGTCCTTTAAAATGGCGAGATATTGTAGAAAAGGGCCTTTATGTTGCATATGAATATATTTTACTGTAACTAAACCTCATATCACGGGCTTTTAAAATTGATTTACGGTAGGAATAAAGAATGGTCCCCGTCTGGGCCACATTTCTCCATGCAAGGAAGGATTTTAAAGCACCTTGGCATATTTGTTCACCTTGGTAAGACGGTGCGTTGCGTGTAAGACTCTTGTCCATAGCTTAAAGGTCAAAGTCACAGACACTTGTCAAATGTAAAAAATGTTGATTAACATTGTTCGAGCCATAACTTATCCGTCCATGGAATGATTTTTAAATTTCTAGGCATATTTGTTCACCTTCATGAGACCCGGTCGATAGCTCAAAGGTTAAGCTTAGTACAAATGCATATATCTACTTTACTGCATAATAAAAGGCTTTATGCCAAATTTTAGAATTCTGGGCCCATGTGGTTGCGTAGAAGAAGGATCTGAAGGATTTCTTTGTACATTTCTATGTTAATCATGTGACTCCTATGGCGCGGATATTAGTGCCCTAAGGGAAATTATTTGAAAAAAAGTTTGTAGAGGTCCGCTAGACAGTGCTTTGTTGAGAAGAAAAGGGTCCCTCTACATTCCAGACCTCTTGGCCTAGTAGTTTTTTTACTTTTTTTAAAAAGTTTTTCATTCTTGTTGCCATAGCAACCAGAGGTTAAAGATGGAATATCTTTGGTAAAGATTTAAGCAATGAACATTTTTGCAAACTTTATCAACTTTCACCATGTGGTTTAGGAGGAAAAGGTGTTTAAACATGATGGCTTTATATTGCTCACAGGAGTACTGCTAGTACTCAACAAAGCCAATAAAGGGATCGAGGTAAGTTCACCCAATGTTGACAGGCAAAATTGTACCTCCGGTCCAAGTTCATAGAACAGCCCTAAAATACAATGTTAGTAGTACAAGGTCAGTGTCTGCCAAGGTCAAGTTGAAATTCAAATGCATAATTATAGTTCAAATTTCAATACCATAGCTGCAAAACAAGAAAGAAGGTCAGTAGGTCAAGATAAATATCTGTTAAGGTCAAAGTTGAAATCTACATGCGAAATTATAGGTATAGTTCAATTTTCCATACTGTAGCTGCAAAAAAAAAGAAAGTAGATCAAAATAAAAGTCGAGGTCACACAAAGGTAAAGGACTAAGCTAAATATGTGTACATAAAAATCCAAAATAATATTAAGGGAATAATTTGTTTTTCTTTAAGTCTCAGTTAAATGTTTCCTTAGGCCAAATATACAATGCTTCATACCAATTATCTAAGTTTGACGGCCTACGATATATGACAAGAAGATAAAGACTTTGTATTTTACTTAAACATGACCCCTGGTGTGGGTCACTTTTGACCCCAGGGACACAATATGGGGTTCTACCAAAGAATGCTACATACAAAATATCTAAGCTCAAGGGCATACAGTTTCAAAGTTTTCCCTACAACTACATCTTCAATAAGTGACCCCTGGAGTGGGGTAAATTTTGACCCTAAGGAAATAATTTGAACAATATTTGCAGAGGTAAGCTACATCTAGAGTCTAGGACCCATGATATCTGCAAAATATTTTTAAAGTTTTCATAGTTTACAGAAATACGACCCCAGGCGTAATTTGAACAACCCTGGTAAAGGACAATGTTCAGTGCAGAATGTCTAAGCCCTAAGACCTCGGCCTTGTGGTTTCAGAGAAGAATATTTTCAAAGTTTTCTCTATATAAGCCTATGTGAAGTCAAGTGAGGCCTAGAGCTGGGTTATCAACGACACACGGAGTATAACTTCAACAAACTTTGCAAAGGTAAGCTATATCTTTGGTCTAGGAACCATGATTTCTGCCAAAATATTTTTTTAAAGATTTCATATTTTACAGAAATACGACCCCGGGGCATAATTTGAACAAACTTGGTGAAGGATTCTAGATGAGGTTTAATGCAAAATGAAATCATGCGGCCTGTATGGCGGAACCAATTTTAAATCTGGAGGTCATGACTTCAAGACACTTGGTAGAGGTTCACTAAACAATGCTACAATGTATATATCTAAGCTTTAGGCCTTGCGGTTTCGGAAGGAAAAGTTTTGAAGTTTTCACTTTTAGATATAATAATAATAATAATAATAATAATAATTATAATAATGTTTCCAGGTGAAAGCTACTCCCACTTCTCTGAAAGGTTGGTAAAAAATGAAAACTATTGTGCCATTCACTTTAACAGATTACGCTAACACACAAAGGAGGGCTGGAACTAAAAAAAAAACAATCTTAGTTTAAACATTTTTTATTCACATAATGTACATAATTAAAGAAAACAGTCAAGTATAAATATAATTCAACAACAATTCAAGGTCCTTATTAATTCTTCTCATTATTGGACTTTACTTAGTTTCATTACAACAATAGTTTAACACCAAATATATGTATCTAGACAAACAAGCCTTCAATTTTTTTAACGTTTTGTAAAACTCTTTTTGGTAAGCTGCAAAAGCCTTTTTAATCTTTTTCTTGTTTCACCTTTCCTTTTTGCATTTTATTCTGTTATCTTTCATCTCGTCATTTCATTGAAAAAAAAAACTCTTCAAGTACCAGATGAGCTTCATGAACAACTATTTTGACGCAGAACAATTCAATTCAATAGTATATTGTGGTGTAGGTCTCTGACCCATTACACAGACACATCAATACAACATGAAATATCCATTTCAGTACAGTGATTTGGCAATATATTTTACATTACATAAACTATCCATTCGAGATGAGGAATTATTAAGTTGGATACTTAGTAAATGTAGACTAATACAATTTGCTATACCAGCTTTAAATTAATACAAAAATAGAACCAAAGTATAATCCTTGAAGAACAAGTAATACTGATCCACGATTCAGAGTAAACATCTCACTCGGCCTTGTCGAAATGAAAAGCAATGTATCTGAGCGAGAAAAAAATAACAACAATAAAAGTAACAAAACAGCGTCACAAAATAGTAAAAAAGACAATTTTAACATGCACCAATATGCAAATACAATATTGTAGCTATGATAATCTACATTACATAACATCACATGACACACTTAGATTCTTATTCACGCACATGAGGGGATAATGAACTATAATACAGTTGAACGGAGAACAAAGCCATGGTAAATAAATGAAGCCAGATTTTTAATAGTTTGGTCATTTGTGAAGACATAAGTATATTAAGTCAATGTAGATTTGGATTTATGTAATATTTCTTATCAATATAGCGTTCACGTAATGATTTATAAAAAGGGTAAAATGGTATTCATTTTCAATTGGTCATCACAATAGAAACAAGTTCTTTGCTCTCTTTCCAAACCAATATGTCTGCCTTTTTCTATTAATTACGAATGCAATGATAATCTTAATGAAGAAATATATCAACTAATTGTGCTTCCCAAATATATCCGAATCCTTTCGATATAAATTTCTTTAAACTGATGTAACCCAATTTGAAAAGCCTAAACTATCATAATGTAAATGTACTTTTTCTATACAATACATATAATCGAGCCCCCATATCTCAGAGTCATATAGTAGAATTGGAGCTACTTTTGCATCAAATACTTAAAAAAAACATTTATCGGCATAGGATGTAAGAACAAATCTTTGTGTGAAAAGTACAGCAAAAAGGGGGTATTAACAACTTCTACCATTTTTGAATGTCTACGAATTGCCAATAATATATATTTTAGTTCTTGTATTTGTATGTGTTTGTATTCAAGTATTTGTCTATGTAGATCAGTAGGTACCCTCTTTCAAACATCTGATACTTACATTTTAACTTCTAATTTTCAACAACAACGATATAATTGATTATACCATAGGACTTTGTTATGGTTCAGTGCACACCCGCCTATAATTGAAGTCTGTGAAGTTGGCTGTGGGATCAACATTCGACATTCGACAATCAATGTCCCGCAGTTCATTGGACATTCAGCAGGACATTCGATTTGATGGATGTTTTTGAATGTCCAGCAGTGCATTGGACATTCAGCAGGACATTCGATTTGATGCATGTTTTTGAATGTCCAGCAGTGCATTCGACATTGGGCAGCACATTCGATTTCATGCATTTTTTTGAATGTCCAGCAGTGCATTCGACAGGACATTCGATTTAATGCATGTTTTTGAATGTCCGGCAGTGATTTCGACATTGGGCAGGACATTCGATTTTATGCATGTTCTTGAATGTCCTGCAGTGCATTTGACATTCAGAAGGAAATTCGATTTCATTCATGGTTTTGAATGTCCAGCACTGCATTCGACATTGGGCAGGACATTCGATTTCATGCATGTTTTTGAATGTCCAGCAGTGCATTCGACATTCAGCAGGATATTCAATTTAATGCAAGATTTTGAATGTCCTGCAGTGCTTTCGACATTCAGCAGGACATTCGATTTGATGCATGTTTTTGAATGTCCAGCAGTGCATTAGACATTTAGTAGGACATTCGATTTCATGCATAAATTTGAAAGTCCTGCTGTGCATTCGACATTTGGCAGGACATTCGATTTAATGCATGTTTTTGAATGTCCAGCAATGCATTCGACATTCAGCAGGATATTCAATTTAATGCATGTTTTTGAATGTCCAGCAGTGCATTCGACATTGGGCAGGATTTCATATATTTAATCGAATGTCCTGCCCAATGTCGAATGCACTGCTGGACATTCAAAAACATGCATGAAATCGAATGTGCTGCCCAATGTCGAATGCATTGCTGGACATTCAAAAGCATGCATTAAATCGAATGTCCTGCCTAATGTCGAATGCGCTGCTGGACATTCAAAAACATGCATTAAATCGAAAGTCCTGCCTAATGTCGAATGCACTGCTGGACATTCAAAAACATGCATGAAATCGAATGTCCTGCTGAATGTCGAATGCACTGCTGGACATTCAAAAACATGCATGAAATCGAATGTCCTGCCCAATGTCAAATGCACTGCGGGACATTCAAAAACATGCATGAAATCGAATGTCCTGCCCAATGTCGAATGCACTGCGATACATTCAAAAGTATGCATGAAATCGAATGTCCTGCTGAATGTCGAATTCACTACAGGACATTTGAAAGCATGCATTAAATCGAATGTCCTGCCCTATGTCGAATGCACTGCTGGACATTCAAAAACATGCATGAAATCGAATGTCTTGCTGAATGTCGAATGCACTGCTGGACATTCAAAAACATGCATTAAATCGAACGTCCTGCCCAATGTCGAATGCACTGCGGGACATTCAAAAATATGCATGAAATCGAATGTCTTGCTGAATGTCGAATGCACTGCTGGACATTCAAAAACATGCATGAAATCGAATGTCCTGCTGAATGTCGAATGCACTGCGGGACATTCAAAAACATTTATGAAATCGAATGTCCTGCTGAATGTCGAATGCACTGCTGGACATTCAAAAACATGCATGAAATCGAATGTCCTGCCCAATGTCGAATGCACTGCGGGAAATTCAAAAACATGCATGAAATCGAATGTCCTACCCAATGTCGAATGCACTGCAGGACATTCAAAAACATGCATGAAATCGAATGTCCTGCCCAATGTCGAATGCACTGCGGGACATTCAAAAACATGCATGAAATTGAATGTCCTGCTGAATGTCGAATGCACTGCAGGACACTCAAGAACATGCATGAAATCGAATGTCCTGCCCAATGTCGAATGCACTGCGGGACATTCAAAAACATGCATTCAATCGAATGTCCTGCCCAATGTCGAATGCACTGCGGGACATTCAAAAACATGCATGAAATTGAATGTCCTGCTGAATGTCGAATGCACTGCAGTACACTCAAGAACATGCATGAAATCGAATGTCCTGCCCAATGTCGAATGCACTGCAGGACATTCAAAAACATGCATTCAATCGAATGTGCTGCCCAATGTCGAATGCACTGCTGGACATTCAAAAACATGCATCAAATCGAATGTCCTGCTGAATGCCCAATGCACTGCGGGACATTGAATGTCGAATGTCGAATGTTGATCCCACTGCCAACTTCACAGACTTCTATAATTGTATAAATAAAACCTTTGACAACTCTCCCAGGGAATATATTTAGCTCAATGGTTAGAGCGTTGGTTTTTCATCCGGGAGGACCTGAGTTCGAATCCCACTGTGGATGGTCTTGTTCAAGATGCATTGCATCTTTCTGTTAACTACTTTCATATTTTGTATTTCATTTCTTCTTATTTTCATGATTGATTAGAGAGTTTGTGCACTGTCGATACATTTCTCATTTTTACTGTTCCTAATTTTTTAATAAAACACGTCGTAGAACACACGTGTAATTCATACAACGTAACTTACCTAGTGTTATCAATGAAAAACCTGTCAAATGAAAAAAATGCATTTAAATGGTAATGAAAGAATGAAAAAATTATAATGACTCCAGATGAAAGGTTTCACTAATACGCTACTACTTCTTCTCTGAAAGGTGGTCGAAAACACTGAAAACCGTCGTATAATTCACTTTGGTAGACAACTGTAAAACACAAAGGAGAGCTGGAATTGAAAAAAAAAATCTTAGTTTAAACATTGTTTATTCTCATAATGTACATTCACAAAAACCAGACAAATACAAATACAATTCCACACGGGAAAGGCTAAAAATGAAAGACAAACAGCCTTAGAAATTCTTCTTCTTATTGGACTTTAACAGGCTTCATTACATCAATAGTTTAACAACAAAATACAAAATACGCGTCTATGTAGACAAGAAAGCATTACCTTTTTTAAATGAAATAACGAAATAAATCGAGATGAAAAATAGCAGAATAAGAAAGCAAAAAGGAAAAGGTGAACCCAGAAAAAAATATTACAAAAGACAAAAAGGGAGAAGAAAACAAAAGAATGAAAATAAAGACATCTCTAGCACTAAGTAGATCGCTTACTATCATGGATATAAAACATGACCTGATAAAGATAAGGCATATTCCTGGCCGGAGTGGGTAGGATAACCATGTAAAACAAGGTCTTAATTCAGCTATTTTTTGGCAGTTTATCAATACGAGTTTTACGAATACTTAAAAGAAATGTACATTCGAAAGGGAGATGGTAAGCAGTCACTATATATCTACATCTATACAAAGCTGTCGGTAAAACATTCCTTAAATGCAGGACTACACTTTCTTCGATGTCGCGTGTGTAATATATGATGTGTTCTTGTTCCAGTACAGTAATATTGTGGAACTAAGGTTCTCTTTCTATTAAAATAATTAATATGTGAATATCGAATTTCCAGAGGGAGAGCATTCTTCCATCGAACAGCGGTAGAAAGAAATGAGTTTTATGAAAGAAATCTTCATCTTTTCCTATGTTTATCATCACACTATACAATATCATCACACTATACAGCCCGTTGTGTGTTTTCTTTTTAAACTAAAGTGACATTAATGTTTTTTATTTTATCAGACGTGCGGCCTGACTCGGTCGTGAGAAGCTCTTGTTTTAGATATTTTTTCTAAAAAGGGAAATAATGAGTACAAATAATCTGAAACTACATTTATCTCCCTTCTTTAAAATAATCTTTAAAAAAGAGATAAACCGGTTTTAGCCAGTTCGCGCTACTGATAAAAATTACCATTGAATGTATGTGAAGCAATTTTAATTCAAACCAGTACCAGATGATCTTCAGGAACAGCTATTTAGTAGCACGATGTGTGTTATGGTTCAGTGCACATCGACCTATAATTGTATAAATACAACCGTCGGCTTGATTGTAAATCGAACCTTTAGTTCAGTGGTTAAAGCGTTGGCTTACCATGCGGGAAAGCCTGATTTCGAATATCGCTGTGGGTGGTCATTCACATCAACATGCGCTTTAATTTTTCTGTTAACAACTTCAGTGTTCGTCAGAATTTCTTCTTATTTTCGTAATTGATTAGAGATTTTTGCACATTTTTTACTGTTCCTGTATTTAATTTTTCTTACTGTTAATAAAACACGTTGCAGAACACACATGTATAATTCATACAACATAACTTACTTTGTCTTATCAATGGAAATCCTGTCAAATGAATATTTTTGTATTTAAAGAAGAATGAATGAATGAATGAAAAACAACAACAAAAATAATGACTCCAGATGAAAAGTTCCACTAACACGCTGCGGCTTCTTCTCTGAAAGGTGGTCAAAAACACTGAAAACTGTCGTATTATTTACTTTGATAGTTAATTATTAAACACAAAGGAGGGCTGTAATTGAAAACAAAAAACATTATTCATAGTTTAACTTTGTTTATTCCGATAATGTACATAAACAAAAACCAGACAAATACAAATACAGCTCCACACGGCAAAGGATAAGGATGAAAGACAAACTGTCTTATGAATTCTTCTCCTTATTGGACTTTACTTAGTTTCATAGGCTACACAGTTTTGGCAGCTTATCAAAAAAAGTTTTACAAATACTTTAAAAAAATGTACACTCAAAAGGGAAAAAGTAATCAGTCACCATATGTCTACATCTGCTCAAAACCGTCGGTATAATATTCCTTAAATGCAGAACTACACTTTCTTTGATGTTGCGTGTGTAATATATGATGTTTTCTTGTTCCAGTACAGTAATACTGTGGAACTAAGGTCCTGTTTCTTTTAAAATAATTAATATGTAAATTTCGAATTTCCAGAGGGAGAGCATTCTTTCATCGAACAGCAGTAGAAAGAAATGAGTTTTTATGAAAGAAATCTTCATCTTTTCCTATGTTTATCATTACACTTTACAATATCATCACACTATACGGTATATCGTGTTTCTTTTAAAAACTAAAGTGATATCAGTGTATTTTATTTTATCAGACGTGCGGCCTGACTCGGTCGTGAGAAGCTCTTGTTTTAGATATTTTTTCTGAAAAAGGGAAATAATGAGTACAAATAATCTGAAACTACAGTATTCTCCCTTCTTTAAAATAATCTTTAAAAAAGAGATAAACCGGTCTTAGCCTGTTCGCGCTACTTATAAAGAATACCATGAAACGTATGTGAAGCAATTTCAATTCATACCAGTACCAGATGAGCTTCATGGACAGCTATTTTGATGTAGCACAATGTGTGTTATGGTTCAGTGCACATCGACCTATAATTGTATAAATACAACCTCTGACAATCGAAAAAAAATCGAGACTTTAGCTCTGTGGTTAGAGTGTTGGCTTACCATGCAGGATAGCCTGCGTTCGAATCTCGCTTTGGCTGGTCATTCACAGGAAGATCTTTTTTTAATTTTTTCTGTTAAGAACTTCAGTGTTCGTCAGAACTTCATTTCTTTTTTTTTTTCGTAATTGATCAGAGATTTTGTGCACTCTCGATACATTTCACATTTTTACTGTCCTATATTTAATTTTTCTTACAGTCAATAAAACACGTCGTAGAACACACATGTACAATTCATACAACATAACTTACTTAGTCTGATCAATGAAAAACCTGTCAAATGAATATTTTTGTATTTAATGTAGAATGAAAGAATCAAAAACAAACAAAAACAGCATAATGCTTCCAGGTGAAAGGTTCCACTAATACGCTGCGGCTTCTTCTCTGAAAGGTGGTCAAAAACACTGAAAACTTTCGTATTATTAAGTTTGATAGATAACTTTTAAACACAAAGGAGGGCTGGAATTGAAAACAAAAACATATTCTTAGTGTAACATTATTTATTCCGATAATGTACATAAACAAAAACCAGACAAATACAAATACAGCTCCACACGGCAAAGGATAAGGATGAAAGACAAACTGTCTTATGAATTCTTCTCCTTATTGGACTTCACTTAGTTTCATGAGCTACAATTTTGGCAGCTTATCAAAAAAAGTTTTACAAATACTTTCAAAAAATGTACATTCAAAAGGGAAAAAGTAATCAGTCACCATATGTCTACATATGCTCAAAACTGTTGGTAAAATATTCCTTAAATGCAGGTCTACATTTTCTTCGATGTCGCGTGTGTAATATTTGTTGTTTTCTTGTTCCAGTACAGTAATATTGTTGAACTAAGGTTCTGTTTCTTTTAAAATAATTAATATGTGAATTTCGAATTTCCAGAGGGAGAGCATTGTTCCATCGAACAGCAGTAGAAAGAAATGAGCTTTAATGGGAGAAATCTTCATCTTTTCCCATTTTTATCATCACACTATACAATAGCATCACACTATACAGCCCGTTGTATGTTTTTTTTTAACTTAAGTGACATCAATGTATTTTATTTTATCAGACGTGCGGCCTGACTCGGTCGTGAGAAGCTCTTGTTTTAGATATTTTTTCTGACAAGGGAAATAATGAGTACAAATAATCTGAAACTACATTTATCTCCCTTCTTTAAAATAATCTTAAAAAAAAAAATAAAACGGTTTTAGCCAGTTCGCGCTACTGATAAAAATTACCATTAAATGTATGTGAAGCAATTTTAATTCAAACCAGTACCAGATGAGCTTCATGAACAGCTATTTAGTAGCACGATGTGTGTTATGGTTTAGTGCACATCGACCTATAATTGTATAAATACAACCGTCGACTATCGATTGTAAATCGAACCTTTAGTTCAGTGGTTAAAGCGTTGGCTTACCATGCGGGAAAGCCTGAGTTCGAATCTCGCTATGGGTGGTCATTCACATCAACATGTATTTTAATTCTCTGTTAACAACTTCAGTGTTCGTCAGAACTTCTTCTTCTTTTCGTAATTGATTAGAGATTTTTGCACATTTTTTACTGTTCCTGTATTTAATTTTTTTCACTGTTAAAAAACAGGTTGTAGAACACACATGTATAATTCATACAACATAACTTACTTAGTCTTATTAATGGAAATCCTGTCAAATGAATAGTTTTGTATTTAAAGAAGAATGAATGAATGAATGAAAAACAACAACAAAAATAATGACTCCAGATGAAAGGTTCCACTAACACACTGCGGCTTCTTCTCTGAAAGGTGGTCAAAAACACTGAAAATTGTCGTATTATTCACTTTGATAATTAACTATTAAACACAAAGGAGGGCTGTAATTGAAAACAAAAACATATTCTTAGTTTAACTTTGTTTATTCCGATAATGTACATAAACAAAAACCAGACAAGTACAAATACAACTCCATACGGCAAAAGATAAGGATGAAAGACAAACAGTCTTATGAATTCTTCTCCTTATTGGACTTCACTTAGTTTCATAAGCTACAATTTTGGCAGCTAAATTAAAAAAAAAAGTTTTACAAATACTTTCAAAAAATGTACATTCAAAAGGGAAGAAGTAATCAGTCACCATCTGTCTACATATGCTCAAAACTGTTGGTAAAATATTCCTTAAATGCAGGTCTACATTTTCTTCGATCTCGCGTGTGTAATATTTGTTGTTTTCTTGTTCCAGTACAGTAATATTGTTGAACTAAGGTTCTGTTTCTTTTAAAATAATTAATATGTGAATTTCGAATTTCCAGAGGGAGAGCATTCTTCCATCGAACAGCGGTAGAAAGAAATGAGCTTTTATGGGAGAAATCTTCATCTTTTCCCATTTTTATCATCACACTATACAATAGCATCACACTATACAGCCCGTTGTGTGTTTTTTTTTTAAACTAAAGTGACATCAATGTATTTTATTTTATCAGACGTGTGGCCTGACTCGGTCGTGAGAAGCTCTTGTTTTAGATATTTTTTCTGAAAAGGGAAATAATGAGTACAAATAATCTGAAACTACATTTATCTCCCTTCTTTAAAATAATCTTTAAAAAAGAGATAAACCGGTTTTAGCCAGTTCGCGCTACTGATAAAAATTACCATTAAATGTATGTGAAGCAATTTTAATTCAAACCAGTACCAGATGAGCTTCAGGAACAGCTATTTAGTAGCACGATGTGTGTAATGGTTCAGTGCACATCGACCTATAATTGTATAAATACAACCGTCGACTATCGATTGTAAATCGAACCTTTAGTTCAGTGGTTAAAGCGTTGGCTTACCATGCGGGAAAGCCTGAGTTCGAATCTCGCTATGGGTGGTCATTCACATCAACATGCATTTTAATTTTTCTGTTAACAACTTCAGTGTTCGTCAGAACTTCTTCTTATTTTCGTAATTGATTAGAGATTTTTGCACATTTTTTACTGTTCCTGTATTTAATTTTTCTTACTGTTAATAAAACACGTTGTAGAACACACATGTATAATTCATACAACATAACTTACTTAGTCTTATTAATGGAAATCCTGTCAAATGAATATTTTTGTATTTAAAGAAGAATGAATGAATGAATGAAAAACAACAACAAAAATAATGACTCCAGATGAAAGGTTCCACTAACACGCTGCGGCTTCTTCTCTGAAAGGTGGTCAAAAACACTGAAAATTGTCGTATTATTCACTTTGATAGTTAACTATTAAACACAAAGGAGGGCTGTAATTGAAAACAAAAACATATTCTTAGTTTAACATTGTTTATTCCGATATGTACATAAACAAAAACCAGACAAGTACAAATATAACTCCATACGGCATAGGATAAGGATGAAAGACAAACTGTCTTATGAATTCTTCTCCTTATTGGACTTCACTTAGTTTCATAAGCTACAATTTTGGCAGCTTATCAAAAAAAGTTTTACAAATACTTTCAAAAAATGTACATTCAAAAGGGAAAAAGTAATCAGTCACCATATGTCTACATATGCTCAAAACTGTTGGTAAAATATTCCTTAAATGCAGGTCTACATTTTCTTCGATCTCGCGTGTGTAATATTTGTTGTTTTCTTGTTCCAGTACAGTAATATTGTTGAACTAAGGTTCTGTTTCTTTTAAAATAATTAATATGTGAATATCGAATTTCCAGAGAGAGAGCATTCTTCCATCGAACAGCGGTAGAAAGAAATGAGCTTTTATGAAAGAAATCTTCATCTTTTCCCATTTTTATCATCACACTATACAATAGCATCACACTATACAGCCCGTTGTGTGTGTTTTTTTTAAACTAAAGTGACATCAATGTATTTTATTTTATCAGACGTGCGGCCTGACTCGGTCGTGAGAAGCTCTTGTTTTAGATATTTTTTATAAAAAAGGGAAATAATGAGTACAAATAATCTGAAACTATATTTATCTCCCTTCTTTAAAATAATCTTTAAAAAAGAGATAAACCGGTTTTAGCCAGTTCGCGCTACTGATAAAAATTACCATTAAATGTATGTGAAGCAATTTTAATTCAAACCAGTACCAGATGAGCTTCATGAACAGCTATTTAGTAGCACGATGTGTGTAATGGTTCAGTGCACATCGACCTATAATTGTATAAATACAACCGTCGACTATCGATTGTAAATCGAACCTTTAGTTCAGTGGTTAAAGCGTTGGCTTACCATGCGGGAAAGCCTGAGTTCGAATCTCGCTATGGGTGGTCATTCACATCAACATGTATTTTAATTCTCTGTTAACAACTTCAGTGTTCGTCAGAACTTCTTCTTCTTTTCGTAATTGATTAGAGATTTTTGCACATTTTTTACTGTTCCTGTATTTAATTTTTTTCACTGTTAAAAAACAGGTTGTAGAACACACATGTATAATTCATACAACATAACTTACTTAGTCTTATTAATGGAAATCCTGTCAAATGAATAGTTTTGTATTTAAAGAAGAATGAATGAATGAATGAAAAACAACAACAAAAATAATGACTCCAGATGAAAGGTTCCACTAACACGCTGCGGCTTCTTCTCTGAAAGGTGGTCAAAAACACTGAAAATTGTCGTATTATTCACTTTGATAATTAACTATTAAACACAAAGGAGGGCTGTAATTGAAAACAAAAACATATTCTTAGTTTAACATTGTTTATTCCGATAATGTACATAAACAAAAACCAGACAAGTACAAATACAACTCCATACGGCAAAAGATAAGGATGAAAGACAAACAGTCTTATGAATTCTTCTCCTTATTGGACTTCACTTAGTTTCATAAGCTACAATTTTGGCAGCTAAATTTAAAAAAAAGTTTTACAAATACTTTCAAAAAATGTACATTCAAAAGGGAAGAAGTAATCAGTCACCATCTGTCTACATATGCTCAAAACTGTTGGTAAAATATTCCTTAAATGCAGGTCTACATTTTCTTCGATCTCGCGTGTGTAATATTTGTTGTTTTCTTGTTCCAGTACAGTAATATTGTTGAACTAAGGTTCTGTTTCTTTTAAAATAATTAATATGTGAATTTCGAATTTCCAGAGGGAGAGCATTCTTCCATCGAACAGCGGTAGAAAGAAATGAGCTTTTATGGGAGAAATCTTTATCTTTTCCCATTTTTATCATCACACTATACAATAGCATCACACTATACAGCCCGTTGGGTGTTTTTTTTTTAAACTAAAGTGACATCAATGTATTTTATTTTATCAGACGTGTGGCCTGACTCGGTCGTGAGAAGCTCTTGTTTTAGATATTTTTTCTGAAAAGGGAAATAATGAGTACAAATAATCTGAAACTACATTTATCTCCCTTCTTTAAAATAATCTTTAAAAAAGAGATAAACCGGTTTTAGCCAGTTCGCGCTACTGATAAAAATTACCATTAAATGTATGTGAAGCAATTTTAATTCAAACCAGTACCAGATGAGCTTCATGAACAGCTATTTAGTAGCACGATGTGTGTAATGGTTCAGTGCACATCGACCTATAATTGTATAAATACAACCGTCGACTATCGATTGTAAATCGAACCTTTAGTTCAGTGGTTAAAGCGTTGGCTTACCATGCGGGAAAGCCTGAGTTCGAATCTCGCTATGGGTGGTCATTCACATCAACATGCATTTTAATTTTTCTGTTAACAACTTCAGTGTTCGTCAGAACTTCTTCTTATTTTCGTAATTGATTAGAGATTTTTGCACATTTTTTACTGTTCCTGTATTTAATTTTTCTTACTGTTAATAAAACACGTTGCAGAACACACATGTATAATTCATACAATATAACTTACTTAGTCTTATTAATGGAAATCCTGTCAAATGAATAGTTTTGTATTTAAAGAAGAATGAATGAATGAATGAAAAACAACAACAAAAATAATGACTCCAGATGAAAGGTTCCACTAACACGCTGCGGCTTCTTCTCTGAAAGGTGGTCAAAAACACTGAAAATTGTCGTATTATTCACTTTGATAGTTAACTATTAAACACAAAGGAGGGCTGTAATTGAAAACAAAAACATATTCTTAGTTTAACATTGTTTATTCCGATAATGTACATAAACAAAAACCAGACAAGTACAAATATAACTCCATACGGCATAGGATAAGGATGAAAGACAAACTGTCTTATGAATTCTTCTCCTTATTGGACTTCACTTAGTTTCATAAGCTACAATTTTGGCAGCTTATCAAAAAAAGTTTTACAAATACTTTCAAAAAATGTACATTCAAAAGGGAAAAAGTAATCAGTCACCATATGTCTACATATGCTCAAAACTGTTGGTAAAATATTCCTTAAATGCAGGTCTACATTTTCTTCGATCTCGCGTGTGTAATATTTGTTGTTTTCTTGTTCCAGTACAGTAATATTGTTGAACTAAGGTTCTGTTTCTTTTAAAATAATTAATATGTGAATTTCGAATTTCCAGAGAGAGAGCATTCTTCCATCGAACAGCGGTAGAAAGAAATGAGCTTTTATGAAAGAAATCTTCATCTTTTCCCATTTTTATCATCACACTATACAATAGCATCACACTATACAGCCCGTTGTTTGTTTTTTTTTAAACTAAAGTGACATCAATGTATTTTATTTTATCAGACGTGCGGCCTGACTCGGTCGTGAGAAGCTCTTGTTTTAGATATTTTTTCTAAAAAAGGGAAATAATGAGTACAAATAATCTGAAACTATATTTATCTCCCTTCTTTAAAATAATCTTTAAAAAAGAGATAAACCGGTTTTAGCCAGTTCGCGCTACTGATAAAAATTACCATTAAATGTATGTGAAGCAATTTTAATTCAAACCAGTACCAGATGAGCTTCATGAACAGCTATTTAGTAGCACGATGTGTGTAATGGTTCAGTGCACATCGACCTATAATTGTATAAATACAACCGTCGACTATCGATTGTAAATCGAACCTTTAGTTCAGTGGTTAAAGCGTTGGCTTACCATGCGGGAAAGCCTGAGTTCGAATCTCGCTATGGGTGGTCATTCACATCAACATGTATTTTAATTCTCTGTTAACAACTTCAGTGTTCGTCAGAACTTCTTCTTCTTTTCGTAATTGATTAGAGATTTTTGCACATTTTTTACTGTTCCTGTATTTAATTTTTTTCACTGTTAAAAACAGGTTGTAGAACACACATGTATAATTCATACAACATAACTTACTTAGTCTTATTAATGGAAATCCTGTCAAATGAATAGTTTTGTATTTAAAGAAGAATGAATGAATGAATGAAAAACAACAACAAAAATAATGACTCCAGATGAAAGGTTCCACTAACACGCTGCGGCTTCTTCTCTGAAAGGTGGTCAAAAACACTGAAAATTGTCGTATTATTCACTTTGATTATTAACTATTAAACACAAAGGAGGGCTGTAATTGAAAACAAAAACATATTCTTAGTTTAACATTGTTTATTCCGATAATGTACATAAACAAAAACCAGACAAGTACAAATACAACTCCATACGGCAAAAGATAAGGATGAAAGACAAACAGTCTTATGAATTCTTCTCCTTATTGGACTTCACTTAGTTTCATAAGCTACAATTTTGGCAGCTAAATTTAAAAAAAAGTTTTACAAATACTTTCAAAAAATGTACATTCAAAAGGGAAGAAGTAATCAGTCACCATCTGTCTACATATGCTCAAAACTGTTGGTAAAATATTCCTTAAATGCAGGTCTACATTTTCTTCGATCTCGCGTGTGTAATATTTGTTGTTTTCTTGTTCCAGTACAGTAATATTGTTGAACTAAGGTTCTGTTTCTTTTAAAATAATTAATATGTGAATTTCGAATTTCCAGAGGGAGAGCATTCTTCCATCGAACAGCGGTAGAAAGAAATGAGCTTTTATGGGAGAAATCTTCATCTTTTCCCATTTTTATCATCACACTATACAATAGCATCACACTATACAGCCCGTTGTGTGTTTTTTTTTTAAACTAAAGTGACATCAATGTATTTTATTTTATCAGACGTGTGGCCTGACTCGGTCGTGAGAAGCTCTTGTTTTAGATATTTTTTCTGAAAAGGGAAATAATGAGTACAAATAATATGAAACTACATTTATCTCCCTTCTTTAAAATAATCTTTAAAAAAGAGATAAACCGGTTTTAGCCAGTTCGCGCTACTGATAAAAATTACCATTAAATGTATGTGAAGCAATTTTAATTCAAACCAGTACCAGATGAGCTTCAGGAACAGCTATTTAGTAGCACGATGTGTGTAATGGTTCAGTGCACATCGACCTATAATTGTATAAATACAACCGTCGACTATCGATTGTAAATCGAACCTTTAGTTCAGTGGTTAAAGCGTTGGCTTACCATGCGGGAAAGCCTGAGTTCGAATCTCGCTATGGGTGGTCATTCACATCAACATGCATTTTAATTTTTCTGTTAACAACTTCAGTGTTCGTCAGAACTTCTTCTTATTTTCGTAATTGATTAGAGATTTTTGCACATTTTTTACTGTTCCTGTATTTAATTTTTCTTACTGTTAATAAAACACGTTGCAGAACACACATGTATAATTCATACAACATAACTTACTTTGTCTTATTAATGGAAATCCTGTCAAATGAATAGTTTTGTATTTAAAGAAGAATGAATGAATGAATGAAAAACAACAACAAAAATAATGACTCCAGATGAAAGGTTCCACTAACACGCTGCGGCTTCTTCTCTGAAAGGTGGTCAAAAACACTGAAAATTGTCGTATTATTCACTTTGATAGTTAACTATTAAACACAAAGGAGGGCTGTAATTGAAAACAAAAACATATTCTTAGTTTAACATTGTTTATTCCGATAATGTACATAAACAAAAACCAGACAAGTACAAATATAACTCCATACGGCATAGGATAAGGATGAAAGACAAACAGTCTTATGAATTCTTCTCCTTATTGGACTTCACTTAGTTTCATAAGCTACAATTTTGGCAGCTTATCAAAAAAAGTTTTACAAATACTTTCAAAAAATGTACATTCAAAAGGGAAGAAGTAATCAGTCACCATATGTCTACATATGCTCAAAACTGTTGGTAAAATATTCCTTAAATGCAGGTCTACATTTTCTTCGATCTCGCGTGTGTAATATTTGTTGTTTTCTTGTTCCAGTACAGTAATATTGTTGAACTAAGGTTCTGTTTCTTTTTAAATAATTAATATGTGAATTTCGAATTTCCAGAGAGAGAGCATTCTTCCATCGAACAGCGGTAGAAAGAAATGAGCTTTTATGAAAGAAATCTTCATCTTTTCCCATTTTTATCATCACACTATACAATAGCATCACACTATACAGCCCGTTGTGTGTTTTCTTTTTAAACTAAAGTGACATCAATGTATTTTATTTTATCAGACGTGCGGCCTGACTCGGTCGTGAGAAGCTCTTGTTTTAGATATTTTTTCTAAAAAAGGGAAATAATGAGTACAAATATTCTGAAACTATATTTATCTCCCTTCTTTAAAATAATCTTTAAAAAAGAGATAAACCGGTTTTAGCCAGTTCGCGCTACTGATAAAAATTACCATTAAATGTATGTGAAGCAATTTTAATTCAAACCAGTACCAGATGAGCTTCAGGAACAGCTATTTAGTAGCACGATGTGTGTAATGGTTCAGTGCACATCGACCTATAATTGTATAAATACAACCGTCGACTATCGATTGTAAATCGAACCTTTAGTTCAGTGGTTAAAGCGTTGGCTTACCATGCGGGAAAGCCTGAGTTCGAATCTCGCTATGAGTGGTCATTCACATCAACATGCATTTTAATTTTTCTGTTAACAACTTCAGTGTTCGTCAGAACTTCTTCTTTTTTTCGTAATTGATTAGAGATTTTTGCACATTTTTTACTGTTCCTGTATTTAATTTTTCTTACTGTTAATAAAACACGTTGCAGAACACACATGTATAATTCATACAACATAACTTACTTTGTCTTATTAATGGAAATCCTGTCAAATGAATAGTTTTGTATTTAAAGAAGAATGAATGAATGAATGAAAAACAACAACAAAAATAATGACTCCAGATGAAAGGTTCCACTAACACGCTGCGGCTTCTTCTCTGAAAGGTGGTCAAAAACACTGAAAATTGTCGTATTATTCACTTTGATAGTTAACTATTAAACACAAAGGAGGGCTGTAATTGAAAACAAAAACATATTCTTAGTTTAACATTGTTTATTCCGATAATGTACATAAACAAAAACCAGACAAGTACAAATATAACTCCATACGGCATAGGATAAGGATGAAAGACAAACAGTCTTATGAATTCTTCTCCTTATTGGACTTCACTTAGTTTCATAAGCTACAATTTTGGCAGCTTATCAAAAAAAGTTTTACAAATACTTTCAAAAAATGTACATTCAAAAAGGAAAAAGTAATCAGTCACCATATGTCTACATATGCTCAAAACTGTTGGTAAAATATTCCTTAAATGCAGGTCTACATTTTCTTCGATCTCGCGTGTGTAATATTTGTTGTTTTCTTGTTCCAGTACAGTAATATTGTTGAACTAAGGTTCTGTTTCTTTTAAAATAATTAATATGTGAATTTCGAATTTCCAGAGAGAGAGCATTCTTCCATCGAACAGCGGTAGAAAGAAATGAGCTTTTATGAAAGAAATCTTCATCTTTTCCCATTTTTATCATCACACTATACAATAGCATCACACTATACAGCCCGTTGTGTGTTTTCTTTTTAAACTAAAGTGACATCAATGTATTTTATTTTATCAGACGTGCGGCCTGACTCGGTCGTGAGAAGCTCTTGTTTTAGATATTTTTTCTAAAAAAGGGAAATAATGAGTACAAATAATCTGAAACTATATTTATCTCCCTTCTTTAAAATAATCTTTAAAAAAGAGATAAACCGGTTTTAGCCAGTTCGCGCTACTGATAAAAATTACCATTAAATGTATGTGAAGCAATTTTAATTCAAACCAGTACCAGATGAGCTTCAGGAACAGCTATTTAGTAGCACGATGTGTGTAATGGTTCAGTGCACATCGACCTATAATTGTATAAATACAACCGTCGACTATCGATTGTAAATCGAACCTTTAGTTCAGTGGTTAAAGCGTTGGCTTACCATGCGGGAAAGCCTGAGTTCGAATCTCGCTATGGGTGGTCATTCACATCAACATGCATTTTAATTTTTCTGTTAACAACTTCAGTGTTCGTCAGAACTTCTTCTTTTTTTCGTAATTGATTAGAGATTTTTGCACATTTTTTACTGTTCCTGTATTTAATTTTTCTTACTGTTAATAAAACACGTTGCAGAACACACATGTATAATTCATACAACATAACTTACTTTGTCTTATTAATGGAAATCCTGTCAAATGAATAGTTTTGTATTTAAAGAAGAATGAATGAATGAATGAAAAACAACAACAAAAATAATGACTCCAGATGAAAGGTTCCACTAACACGCTGCGGCTTCTTCTCTGAAAGGTGGTCAAAAACACTGAAAATTGTCGTATTATTCACTTTGATAGTTAACTATTAAACACAAAGGAGGGCTGTAATTGAAAACAAAAACATATTCTTAGTTTAACATTGTTTATTCCGATAATGTACATAAACAAAAACCAGACAAGTACAAATATAACTCCATACGGCATAGGATAAGGATGAAAGACAAACAGTCTTATGAATTCTTCTCCTTATTGGACTTCACTTAGTTTCATAAGCTACAATTTTGGCAGCTTATCAAAAAAAGTTTTACAAATACTTTCAAAAAATGTACATTCAAAAGGGAAAAAGTAATCAGTCACCATATGTCTACATATGCTCAAAACTGTTGGTAAAATATTCCTTAAATGCAGGTCTACATTTTCTTCGATCTCGCGTGTGTAATATTTGTTGTTTTCTTGTTCCAGTACAGTAATATTGTTGAACTAAGGTTCTGTTTCTTTTAAAATAATTAATATGTGAATTTCGAATTTCCAGAGAGAGAGCATTCTTCCATCGAACAGCGGTAGAAAGAAATGAGCTTTTATGAAAGAAATCTTCATCTTTTCCCATTTTTATCATCACACTATACAATAGCATCACACTATACAGCCCGTTGTGTGTTTTCTTTTTAAACTAAAGTGACATCAATGTATTTTATTTTATCAGACGTGCGGCCTGACTCGGTCGTGAGAAGCTCTTGTTTTAGATATTTTTTCTAAAAAAGGGAAATAATGAGTACAAATAATCTGAAACTACATTTATCTCCCTTCTTTAAAATAATCTTTAAAAAAGAGATAAACCGGTTTTAGCCAGTTCGCGCTACTGATAAAAATTACCATTAAATGTATGTGAAGCAATTTTAATTCAAACCAGTACCAGATGAGCTTCAGGAACAGCTATTTAGTATCACGATGTGTGTAATGGTTCAGTGCACATCGACCTATAATTGTATAAATACAACCGTCGACTATCGATTGTAAATCGAACCTTTAGTTCAGTGGTTAAAGCGTTGGCTTACCATGCGGGAAAACCTGAGTTCGAATCTCGCTATGGGTGGTCATTCACATCAACATGCATTTTAATTTTTCTGTTAACAACTTCAGTGTTCGTCAGAACTTCTTCTTATTTTCGTAATTGATTAGAGATTTTTGCAAATTTTTTACTGTTCCTGTATTTAATTTTTCTTACTGTTAATAAAACACGTTGCAGAACACACATGTATAATTCATACAACATAACTTACTTTGTCTTATCAATGGAAATCCTGTCAAATGAATATGTTTGTATTTAAAGAAGAATGAATGAATGAATGAAAAACAACAACAAAAATAATGACTCCAGATGAAAGGTTCCACTAACACGCTGCGGCTTCTTCTCTGAAAGGTTGTCGAAAACACTGAAAACTGTCGTATTATTTACTTTGATAGGTAACTATTAAACACAAAGGAGGGCTGTAATTGAAAACAAAAACATATTCATAGTTTAACATTGTTTATTCCAATAATGTACATCAACAAAAACCAGACAAATACAAATACAGCTCCACACGGCAAAGGATAAGGATGAAAGACAAACTGTCTTATGAATTCTTCTCTTTATTGGACTTCACATAGTTTCATAAGCTACAATTTTGGCAGCTTATCAAAAAAAGTTTTACAAATACTTTCAAAAAATGTACATTCAAAAAGGAAAAAGTAATCAGTCACCATATGTCTACATATGCTCAAATCTGTTGGTAAAATATTCCTTAAATGCAGAACTACACTTTCTTCGATCTTGCGTGTGTAATATATGATGTTTTCTTGTTCCAGTACAGTAGTATTGTGGAACTAAGGTTCTGTCTCTTTTAAAATAATTAATATGTGAATATCGAATTTCCAGAGGGAGAGCATTCTTCCATCGAACAGCGGTAGAAAGAAATGAGCTTTTATGGAAGAAATCTTCATCTTTTCCCATTTTTATCATCACACTATACAATAGCATCACACTATACAGCCCGTTGTGTGTTTTTTTTTAAACTAAAGTGACATCAATGTATTTTATTTTATCAGACGTGCGGCCTGACTCGGTCGTGAGAAGCTCTTGTTTTAGATATTTTTTCTGAAAAGGGAAATAATGAGTACAAATAATCTGAAACTACATTTATCTCCCTTCTTTAAAATAATCTTTAAAAAAGAGATAAACCGGTTTTAGCCAGTTCGCGCTACTGATAAAAATTACCATTAAATGTATGTGAAGCAATTTTAATTCAAACCAGTACCAGATGAGCTTCAGGAACAGCTATTTAGTAGCACGATGTGTGTAATGGTTCAGTGCACATCGACCTATAATTGTATAAATACAACCGTCGACTATCGATTGTAAATCGAACCTTTAGTTCAGTGGTTAAAGCGTTGGCTTACCATGCGGGAAAGCCTGAGTTCGAATCTCTCTATGGGTGGTCATTCACATCAACATGCATTTTAATTTTTCTGTTAACAACTTCAGTGTTCGTCAGAACTTCTTCTTATTTTCGTAATTGATTAGAGATTTTTGCACATTTTTTACTGTTCCTGTATTTAATTTTTCTTACTGTTAATAAAACACGTTGCAGAACACACATGTATAATTCATACAACATAACTTACTTTGTCTTATCAATGGAAATCCTGTCAAATGAATATGTTTGTATTTAAAGAAGAATGAATGAATGAATGAAAAACAACAACAAAAATAATGACTCCAGATGAAAGGTTCCACTAACACGCTGCGGCTTCTTCTCTGAAAGGTTGTCAAAAACACTGAAAATTGTCGTATTATTTACTCTGATAGGTAACTATTAAACACAAAGGAGGGCTGTAATTGAAAACAAAAACATATTCATAGTTTAACATTGTTTATTCCAATAATGTACATCAACAAAAACCAGACAAATACAAATACAGCTCCACACGGCAAAGGATAAGGATGAAAGACAAACTGTCTTATGAAATCTTCTCCTTATTGGACTTCACTTAGTTTCATAAGCTACAATTTTTGCAGCTTATCAAAAAAAGTTTTTACAAATACTTTCAAAAAATGTACATTCAAAAGGGAAAAAGTAATCAGTCACCATATGTCTACATATGCTCAAATCTGTTGGTAAAATATTCCTTAAATGCAGAACTACACTTTCTTCGATCTTGCGTGTGTAATATATGATGTTTTCTTGTTCCAGTACAGTAATATTGTGGAACTAAGGTTCTGTCTCTTTTAAAATAATTAATATGTGAATATCGAATTTCCAGAGGGAGAGCATTCTTCCATCGAACAGCGGTAGAAAGAAATGAGCTTTTATGGAAGAAATCTTCATCTTTTCCTATTTTTATAATCACAATATACAATAGCATCACACTATACAGCCCGTTGTTTGTTGTCTTTTTAAACTAAAGTGACATCAATGTATTTTATTTTATCAGACGTGCGGCCTGACTCGGTCGTGAGAAGCTCTTGTTTTAGATATTTTTTCTAAAAAGGGAAATAATGAGTACAAATAATCTGAAACTACATTTATCTCCCTTCTTTAAAATAATCTTTAAAAAAGAGATAAACCGGTTTTAGCCAGTTCGCGCTACTGATAAAAATTACCATTAAATGTATTTGAAGCAATTTTAATTCAAACCAGTACCAGATGAGCTTCATGGACAGCTATTTTGATGTAGCACAATGTGTGTTATGGTTCAGTGCACATCGGCCTATAATTGTATAAATACAACCGTCGACTATCGATTGTAAATCGAACCTTTAGTTCAGTGGTTAGAGCGTTGCCTTACCATGCGGGAAAGCCTGAGTTCGAATCTCGCTATGGGTGGTCATTCACATCAACATGCATTTTAATTTTTCTGTTAACAACTTCAGTGTTCGTCAGAACTTCTTCTTATTTTCGTAATTGATCAGAGATTTTTGCATATTTTTTACTGTTTCTGTATTTAATTTTTCTTACTGTTAATAAAACACGTTGCAGAACACACATGTATAATTCATACAACATAACTTACTTTGTCTTATCAATGGAAATCCTGTCAAATGAATATTTTTGTATTTAAAGAAGAATGAATGAATGAATGAAAAACAACAACAAAAATAATGACTCCAGATGAAAGGTTCCACTAACACGCTGCGGCTTCACTTTGATAGTTAACTATTAAACACAAAGGAGGGCTGTAATTGAAATCAAAAACATATTCATAGTTTAACATTGTTTATTCCGATAATGTACATAAACAGAAACCAGACAAGTACAAATACAACTCCACACGGCAAATGATAAGGATGAAAGACAAACTGTCTTATAAATTCTTCTCCTTATTGGATTTCACTTAGTTTCATAAGCTACAAATTTGGCAGCTTATCAAAAAAAAATTAACAAATACTTAAAAAAAAATGTACATTCAAAAGGGAAATATTAATCAGTCACCATATGTCTACATATGCTCAAAACTGTTGGTAAAATATTCCTTAAATGCAGGTCTACACTTTCTTCGATGTCGCGTGTGTATTTTTTGTTTTTTGTTCCAGTACAGTAATATTGTGGAACTAAGGTTCTGTTTCTTTTAAAATAATTAATATGTGAATATCGAATTTCCAGAGGGAGAGCATTCTTCCATCGAACAGCGGTAGAAAGAAATGAGCTTTTTTGGAAGAAATCTTCATCTTTTCCTATTTTTATAATCACACTATACAATAGCATCACACTATACAGCCCGTTGTGTGTTTTCTTTTTAAACTAAAGTGACATCAATGTATTTTATTTTATCAGACGTGCGGCCTGACTCGGTCGTGAGAAGCTCTTGTTTTAGATATTTTTTCTAAAAAGGGAAATAATGAGTACAAATAATCTGAAACTACATTTATCTCCCTTCTTTAAAATAATCTTTAAAAAAGAGATAAACCGGTTTTAGCCAGTTCGCGCTACTGATAAAAATTACCATTAAATGTATTTGAAGCAATTTTAATTCAAACCAGTACCAGATGAGCTTCATGGACAGCTATTTTGATGTAGCACAATGTGTGTTATGGTTCAGTGCACATCGGCCTATAATTGTATAAATACAACCGTCAACTATCGATTGTAAATCGAACCTTTAGTTCAGTGGTTAAAGCGTTGGCTTACCATGCGGGAAAGCCTGAGTTCGAATCTCGCTATGGGTGGTCATTCACATCAACATGCATTTTAATTTTTCTGTTAACAACTTCAGTGTTCGTCAGAACCTCTTCTTATTTTCGTAATTGATTAGAGATTTTTGCACATTTTTTACTGTTCCTGTATTTAATTTTTCTTACTGTTAATAAAACACGTTGCAGAACACACATGTATAATTCATACAACATAACTTACTTTGTCTTATCAATGGAAATCCTGTCAAATGAATATTTTTGTATTTAAAGAAGAATGAATGAATGAATGAAAAACAACAACAAAAATAATGACTCCAGATGAAAGGTTCCACTAACACGCTGCGGCTTCTTCTCTGAAAGGTGGTCAAAAACACTGAAAATTGTCGTATTATTTACTTTGATAGTTAACTATTAAACACAAAAGAGGGCTGTAATTGAAAACAAAAACATATTCTTAGTTTAACATTGTTTATTCCGATAATGTACATAAACAAAAACCAGACAAGTACAAATACAACTCCACACGGCAAAGGATAAGGATGAAAGACAAACAGTCTTATGAATTCTTCTCCTTATTGGTCTTCACTTAGTTTCATAAGCTACAATTTTGGCAGCTTATCAAAAAAAGTTTTACAAATACTTTCAAAAAATGTACATTCAAAAGGGAAAAAGTAATCAGTCACCATATGTCTACATATGCTCAAATCTGTTGGTAAAATATTCCTTAAATGCAGAACTACACTTTCTTCGATCTTGCGTGTGTAATATATGATGTTTTCTTGTTCCAGTACAGTAATATTGTGGAACTAAGGTTCTGTTTCTTTTAAAATAACTAATATGTGAATATCGAATTTCCAGAGGGAGAGCATTCTTCCATCGAACAGCGGTAGAAAGAAATGAGCTTTTATGGAAGAAATCTTCATCTTTTCCTATTTTTATAATCACACTATACAATAGCATCACACTATACAGCCCGTTGTGTGTTTTTTTTTTAAACTAAAGTGACATCAATGTATTTTATTTTATCAGACGTGCGGCCTGACTCGGTCGTGAGAAGCTCTTGTTTTAGATATTTTTTCTAAAAAGGGAAATAATGAGTACAAATAATCTGAAACTACATTTATCTCCCTTCTTTAAAATAATCTTTAAAAAAGAGATAAACCGGTTTAAGCCAGCTCTCGCTACTGATAAAAATTACCATTAAATGTATTTGAAGCAATTTTAATTCAAACCAGTACCAGATGAGCTTCATGGACAGCTATTTTGATGTAGCACAATGTGTGTTATGGTTCAATGCACATCGGCCTATAATTGTATAAATACAACCGTCGACTAATGGTTGTAAATCGAACCTTTAGTTCAGTGGTTAGAGCGTTGCCTTACCATGCGGGAAAGCCTGAGTTCGAATCTCGCTATGGGTGGTCATTCACATCAACATGCATTTTAATTTTTCTGTTAACAACTTCAGTGTTCGTCAGAACTTCTTCTTATTTTCGTAATTGATCAGAGATTTTTGCATATTTTTTACTGTTCCTGTATTTAATTTTTCTTACTGTTAATAAAACACGTTGTAGAACACACATGTATAATTCATACAACATAACTTACTTAGTCTTATTAATGGAAATCCTGCCAAATGAATATTTTTGTATTTAAAGAAGAATGAATGAATGAATGAAAAACAACAACAAAAATAATGACTCCAGATGAAAGGTTCCACTAACACGCTGCGGCTTCACTTTGATAGTTAACTATTAAACACAAAGGAGGGCTGTAATTGAAATCAAAAACATATTCATAGTTTAACATTGTTTATTCCGATAATGTACATAAACAGAAACCAGACAAGTACAAATACAACTCCACACGGCAAATGATAAGGATGAAAGACAAACTGTCTTATAAATTCTTCTCCTTACTGGATTTCACTTAGTTTCATAAGCTACAAATTTGGCAGCTTATCAAAAAAAAATTAACAAATACTTAAAAAAAAAATGTACATTCAAAAGGGAAATATTAATCAGTCACCATATGTCTACATATGCTCAAACTGTTGGTAAAATATTCCTTAAATGCAGCTCTACACTTTCTTCGATGTCGCGTGTGTATTATTTGTTTTTTGTTCCAGTACAGTAATATTGTGGAACTAAGGTTCTGTTTTTTTTTAAATAATTAATATGTGAATATCGAATTTCCAGAGGGAGAGCATTCTTCCATCGAACAGCGGTAGAAAGAAATGAGCTTTTTTGGAAGAAATCTTCATCTTTTCCTATTTTTATAATCACACTATACAATAGCATCACACTATACAGCCCGTTGTGTGTTTTCTTTTTAAACTAAAGTGACATCAATGTATTTTATTTTATCAGACGTGCGGCCTGACTCGGTCGTGAGAAGCTCTTGTTTTAGATATTTTTTCTAAAAAGGGAAATAATGAGTACAAATAATCTGAAACTACATTTATCTCCCTTCTTTAAAATAATCTTTAAAAAAGAGATAAACCGGTTTTAGCCAGTTCGCGCTACTGATAAAAATTACCATTAAATGTATTTGAAGCAATTTTAATTCAAACCAGTACCAGATGAGCTTCATGGACAGCGATTTTGATGTAGCACAATGTGTGTTATGGTTCAGTGCACATCGGCCTATAATTGTATAAATACAACCGTCGACTAACGGTTGTAAATCGAACCTTTAGTTCAGTGGTTAGAGCGTTGCCTTACCATGCGGGAAAGCCTGAGTTCGAATCTTGCTATGGGTGGTCATTAACATCAACATGCATTTTAGTTTTTCTGTTAACAACTTCAGTGTTCGTCAGAACTTCATCTTATTTTCGTAATTGATCAGAGATTTTTGCACATTTTATACTGTTTCTGTATTTAATTTTTCTTACTGTTAATAAAACACGTTGCAGAACACACATGTATAATTCATACAACATAACTTACTTAGTCTTATTAATGGAAATCCTGCCAAATGAATATTTTTGTATTTAAAGAAGAATGAATGAATGAATGAAAAACAACAACAAAAATAATGACTCCAGATGAAAGGTTCCACTAACACGCTGCGGCTTCACTTTGATAGTTAACTATTAAACACAAAGGAGGGCTGTAATTGAAATCAAAAACATATTCATAGTTTAACATTGTTTATTCCGATAATGTACATAAACAAAAACCAGACAAGTACAAATACAACTCCGCACGGCAAATGATAACGATGAAAGACAAACTGTCTTATAAATTCTTCTCCTTATTGGATTTCACTTAGTTTCATAAGCTACAAATTTGGCAGCTTATCAAAAAAAAAAATTAACAAATACTTTAAAAAATGTACATTCAAAAGGGAAATATTAATCAGTCACCATATGTCTACATATGCTCAAAACTGTTGGTAAAATATTCCTTAAATGCAGGTCTACACTTTCTTCGATGTCGCGTGTGTATTATTTGTTTTTTGTTCCAGTACAGTAATATTGTGGAACTAAGGTTCTGTTCCTTTTAAAATAATTAATATGTGAATATCGAATTTCCAGAGGGAGAGCATTCTTTCATCGAACAGCAGTAGAAAGAAATGAGTTTTTATGAAAGAAATCTTCATCTTTTCCTTAGTTTATCATTACATTTTACAATATCATCACACTATACGGTATATCGTGTTTCTTTTAAAAACTAAAGTGATATCAGTATATTTTATTTTATCAGACGTGCGGCCTGACTCTGTCGTGAGAAGCTCTTGTTTTAGATATTTTTTCTGAAAAGGGAAATAATGAGTACAAATAATCTGAAACTACATTTATCTCCCTTCTCTAAAAAAATCTTTAAAAAAGAGATATACCGGTTTTAGCCAGTTCGCGCTACTGATAAAAATTACCATTAAATGTATTTGAAGCAATTTTAATTCAAACCAGTACCAGATGAGCTTCAGGAACAGCTATTTAGTAGCACGATGTGTGTAATGGTTCAGTGCACATCGACCTATAATTGTATAAATACAACCGTCAACTATCGATTGTAAATCGAACCTTTAGTTCAGTGGTTAAAGCGTTGGCTTACCATGCGGGAAAGCCTGAGTTCGAATCTCGCTATGGGTAGTCATTCACATCAACAAGCATTTTAATTTTTCTGTTAACAACTTCAGTGTTCGTCAGAACTTCTTCTTATTTTCGTAATTGATTAGAGATTTTTGCACATTTTTTACTGTTCCTGTATTTAATTTTTCTTACTGTTAATAAAACACGTTGTAGAACACACATGTATAATTCATACAACATAACTTACTTAGTCTTATTAATGGAAATCCTGCCAAATGAATATTTTTGTATTTAAAGAAGAATGAATGAATGAATGAAAAACAACAACAAAAATAATGACTCCAGATGAAAGGTTCCACTAACACGCTGCGGCTTCACTTTGATAGTTAACTATTAAACACAAAGGAGGGCTGTAATTGAAATCAAAAACATATTCATAGTTTAACATTGTTTATTCCGATAATGTACATAAACAAAAACCAGACAAGTACAAATACAACTCCACACGGCAAATGATAAGGATGAAAGACAAACTGTCTTATAAATTCTTCTCCTTACTGGATTTCACTTAGTTTCATAAGCTACAAATTTGGCAGCTTATCAAAAAAAAATTAACAAATACTTTAAAAAAATGTACATTCAAAAGGGAAATATTAATCAGTCACCATATGTCTACATATGCTCAAAACTGTTGGTAAAATATTCCTTAAATGCAGGTCTACACTTTCTTCGATGTCGCATGTGTATTATTTGTTTTTTGTTCCAGTACAGTAATATTGTGGAACTAAGGTTCTGTTCCTTTTAAAATAATTAATATGTGAATATCGAATTTCCAGAGGGAGAGCATTCTTTCATCGAACAGCAGTAGAAAGAAATGAGTTTTTATGAAAGAAATCTTCATCTTTTCCTTAGTTTATCATTACATTTTACAATATCATCACACTATACGGTATATCGTGTTTCTTTTAAAAACTAAAGTGATATCAGTATATTTTATTTTATCAGACGTGCGGCCTGACTCGGTCGTGAGAAGCTCTTGTTTTAGATATTTTTTCTGAAAAGGGAAATTATGAGTACAAATAATCTGAAACTACATTTATCTCCCTTCTTTAAAATAATCTTTAAAAAAGAGATAAACCGGTTTTAGCCAGTTCGCGCTACTGATAAAAATTACCATTAAATGTATGTGAAGCAATTTTAATTCAAATCAGTACCAGATGAGCTTCAGGAACAGCTATTTAGTAGCACGATGTGTGTAATGGTTCAGTGCACATCGACCTATAATTGTATAAATACAACCGTCAACTATCGATTGTAAATCGAACCTTTAGTTCAGTGGTTAAAGCGTTGGCTTACCATGCGGGAAAGCCTGAGTTCGAATCTCGCTATGGGTGGTCATTCACATCAACATGCATTTTAATTTTCTGTTAACAACTCCAGTGTTCGTCAGAACTTCTTCTTATTTTCGTAATTGATTAGAGATTTTTGCACATTTTTTACTGTTCCTGTATTTAATTTTTCTTACTGTTAATAAAACACGTTGCAGAACACACATGTATAATTCATACAACATAACTTACTTAGTCTTATCAATGGAAATCCTGTCAAATGAATATTTTTGTATTTAAAGAAGAATGAATGAATGAATGAAAAACAACAACAAAAATAATGACTCCAGATGAAAGGTTCCACTAACACGCTGCGGCTTCTTCTCTGAAAGGTAGTCAAAAACACTGAAAATTGTCGTATTATTCACTTTGATAGTTAACTATTAAACACAAAGGAGGGCTGTAATTGAAAACAAAAACATATTCTTAGTTTAACATTGTTTATTCCGATAATGTACATAAACAAAAACCAGACAAGTACAAATACAACTCCACACGGCAAAGGATAAGGATGAAAGACAAACAGTCTTATGAATTCTTCTCCTTATTGGACTTCACTAGTTTCATAAGCTACAATTTTGGCAGCTTATCAAAAAAAGTTTTACAAATACTTTCAAAAAATGTACATTCAAAAGGGAAAAAGTAATCAGTCACCATATGTCTACATATGCTCAAATCTGTTGGTAAAATATTCCTTAAATGCAGAACTACACTTTCTTCGATCTTGCGTGTGTAATATATGATGTTTTCTTGTTCCAGTACAGTTATATTGTGGAACTAAGGTTCTGTTTCTTTTAAAATAACTAATATGTGAATATCGAATTTCCAGAGGGAGAGCATTCTTCCATCGAACAGCGGTAGAAAGAAATGAGCTTTTATGGAAGAAATCTTCATCTTTTCCTATTTTTATAATCACACTATTTAATAGCATCACACTATACAGCCCGTTGTGTGTTTTTTTTTAAAACTAAAGTGACATCCATGTATTTTATTTTATCAGACGTGCGGCCTGACTCGGTCGTGAGAAGCTCTTGTTTTAGATATTTTTTCTAAAAAGGGAAATAATGAGTACAAATAATCTGAAACTACATTTATCTCCCTTCTTTAAAATAATCTTTAAAAAAGAGATAAACCGGTTTTAGCCAGTTCGCGCTACTGATAAAAAATACCATTAAATGTATGTGAAGCAATTTTAATTCAAACCAGTACCAGATGAGCTTCAGGAACAGCTATTTAGTAGCACGATGTGTGTAATGGTTCAGTGCACATCGACCTATAATTGTATAAATACAACCGTCAACTATCGATTGTAAATCGAACCTTTTGTTCAGTGGTTAAAGCGTTGGCTTACCATGCGGGAAAGCCTGAGTTCGAATCTCGCTATGGGTGGTCATTCACATCAACATGCATTTTAATTTTCTGTTAACAACTCCAGTGTTCGTCAGAACTTCTTCTTATTTTCGTAATTGATTAGAGATTTTTGCACATTTTTTACTGTTCCTGTATTTAATTTTTCTTACTGTTAATAAAACACGTTGCAGAACACACATGTATAATTCATACAACATAACTTACTTAGTCTTATCAATGGAAATCCTGTCAAATGAATATTTTTGTATTTAAAGAAGAATGAATGAATGAATGAAAAACAACAACAAAAATAATGACTCCAGATGAAAGGTTCCACTAACACGCTGCGGCTTCTTCTCTGAAAGGTAGTCAAAAACACTGAAAATTGTCGTATTATTCACTTTGATAGTTAACTATTAAACACAAAGGAGGGCTGTAATTGAAAACAAAAAGGTTCCACTAACACGCTGCGGCTTCCCCGGGGGGGGGGGGCACTCACTATATATTGGGTGGTGGGGAGGTTCTGACAAACGGGGGTACTTTTTTCATATTTTTGTCTACAATGGGGTATGTCATTTTTACTATGTCTCTGAAGGGGTCTGTAAAATCTAGTCTCTAATGGGGTTATAATTAGCAAAGATAATTCTACCATGGGGTTGTAAATGAATCTTAATCATAGCAGGTCAGCATCTTTATTGGATTATAACAGTACCCTTTCATTTAAGAGCTCTCATAATTATTATATAAATTACATCCCTTATCACAATCTCTAAGTATTGCACAGCAGGGAATAACATCTGCACCACCCAGACCAGAAAGTAGTGAAAGGCGGTCATTGAGAGCAAGGACTGTCATTGAGTTTACGTCTTAATTTATCTTGTTAAAATAAAATTATGCTTCATACTGTCTTAAAATTTTATGATATAAATGTATAAACACCTGAAAAAGGGGTGTATGATTTTGCATGTCGGTCTATAATGGGGTTTCAAAGATGCCTAAAAAGTCTACAATGGGGTTGCATATTCAGGAAAAAGTAGTCTACAATGGGGTCGGGGTTCAAGACCTCTATCTGAACCCCCCCGCCAAAATTTTTTCAAGTACCCCCCCCGGGGCGGCTTCACTTTGATAGTTAACTATTAAACACAAAGGAGGGCTGTAATTGAAATCAAAAACATATTCATAGTTTAACATTGTTTATTCCGAAAATGTACATAAACAAAAACCAGACAAGTACAAATACAGCTCCACACGGCAAATGATAAGGATGAAAGACAAACTGTCTTATAAATTCTTCTCCTTATTGGATTTCACTTAGTTTCATAAGCTACAAATTTGGCAGCTTATCAAAAAAAAATTAACAAATACTTTAAAAAAATGTACATTCAAAAGGGAAATATTAATCAGTCACCATATGTCTACATATGCTCAAATCTGTTGGTAAAATATTCCTTAAATGCAGAACTACACTTTCTTCGATCTTGCGTGTGTAATATATGATGTTTTCTTGTTCCAGTACAGTAATATTGTGGAACTAAGGTTCTGTTCCTTTTAAAATAATTAATATGTGAATATCGAATTTCCAGAGGGAGAGCATTCTTCCATCGAACAGCGGTAGAAAGAAATGAGTTTTTATGGAAGAAATCTTCATCTTTTCCTATGTTTATCATCACACTATACAATATCATCACACTATACAGTCCGTTGTGTGTCTTTTTTTAAACTAAAGTGACATAAAGTGACTAAAGTATTTTATTTTATCAGACGTGCGGCCTGACTCGGTCATGAGAAGCTCTTGTTTTAGATATTTTTTTCTGAAAAGGGAAATAATGAGTACAAATAATCTGAAACTACATTTATCTCCCTTCTTTAAAATAATCTTTAAAAAAGAGATAAACCGGTTTTAGCCAGTTCGCGCTACTGATAAAAATTACCATTAAATTTATGTGAAGCAATTTTAATTCAAACCAGTACCAGATGAGCTTCATGGACAGCTATTTTGATGTAGCCCAATGTATGTTATGGTTCAGTGCACATCGGCCTATAATTGTATAAATACAACCTCTGACAATCGAAAGGAAATCGAGAGACTTTAGCTCTGTGGCTAGAGCATTGGCTTACCATGCAGGATAGCCTGCGTTCGAATCTCGCTATGGGTGGTCATTCACAACAACATGCATTTTAACTTTTCTGTAAACAACTTCAGTGTTCGTCAGAACTTCTTCTTATTTTCGTAATTGATAAGAGATTTTTTGCACATTTTTTACTGTTCCTGTATTTAATTTTTCTTACTGTTAATAAAACACGTCGTAGAACACACATGTAAAATTCATACAACATAACTTATTCAGTCTTATCAATGGAACTCCTGTCAAATGAATATTTTTGCATTTAATGAAGAAAGAATGAAAAACAACCAAAAAAACATAATGACTCCAGCTAATACGCTACTGCTTCTTCCCTGAAAGGTGGTCAAACCACTGAAAACTGTCGTATTATTCATTTTGATAGATAACTGTTAAACACAAAGGAGGGCTGGAATTGAAAAACAAAATCTTAGTTTAAACATTGTTTATTCCGAGAATGTACATAAACAAAAACCAGACAAGTACAAATACAACTCCACACGGCAAAGGATAAAGATGAAAGACAAACTGTCTTATAAATTCTTTTCTTTATTGGACTCTACTTAGTTTCATTACATAAATAGTTTAACAACAAAAATATGGATCTAGACATGCAAGCCTTACTTTTATTTTGTATTTTTTTTCATTTATTTTATTTATTTATTTATTTATTTTTTTTTGCAGAAATCTTCATCTACACAAAGCTGTTTGTGAAATATTCCTTAAATGCCGGATTATATTTACTTCGAAGTCATGTGTAAAATATTTGAAGTTTTCGTGTTACAGTACAGTAATATTGTGGTACTCAGGTTCTGTTTCTTCTAAAATATTTAATATGTAAAAATTCGAATTTCCAGAGGAAGAGCTTTCTTCTATCAAACAACAGTAGAAAGAAATGAGTTTTTATGAAAGAAATCTTTATCTTTTCCTATTTTTATCATCACACTATACAATATCATCACACTATACAGCCCATTTTTTAAAACTTAAGTGAAATCAATGTATTTTATTTTATCAGACGTGCGGCCTGACTCAGTTGTGAGAAGCTTGTTTTTTTTTTTTTTGTTGTTTTTGTTTTTGGTTTTTTTCTAACAAGGGAAATAACGAGTACAAATAATTTGTAACTACAGTAATCGCCCTTCTTTGATATAATCTTAACCACTGAGCCTGTTCGCGCTACTGAAGACGCATTAAGTACCGGTGTGAAGTAACCAGATGAGCTTCGTGGACAGCTGATTTGACGCAGAGCCATTCTATTTGTAAAAAAAAAAACAGCTAAATAATGTTTTAACAAGTCATAAAATTCCCAAATGTCATATAATTGCCGTATGAGTTTAGTTCTGAAATTAGTATTTGTCTCTGCAAATCAGTAGGTAGTCCCATTTCAAAAATCCACGTGGAACGTCTTCTTAGTGTAAATTACGACATATATAATTATACCACTGAACTTCTTTTCTTTTCTCCTTTCGAAGAAGAGGAGGTATACTGTTTTGCAGATGTACGTCGATCGATAGACCACATCGTTTCCGTTCAATAACTCGTGTACCATTTGAGCTACACCCTTCAAATATCATAGGGTGGTTGTCCTTATTAAGAAAAAGACCCCTATTGTTTTTTGGATCGGTAGGTCAAAGGTCAAGGTCACTATCACCTTGAATTTGAAAAGCATTTTCGATCAATAACTTGAGTACCATTTGACCTTAACACTCCATACTTCAGAGTGGTTGCTCTTAATGTGTAAGAATCCTACTGTTTTTTCAATAAGTAGGTCAAAAGTGAAGGTTATTATCTCCGTCCATTTGAAAGTGGTTTCCACTCGATAACTAGAGTACCATTTGACACACAGCCTTAAACTTCATATGGTAAAAGCCTGCCCATAAAGTAGAGACCCATATTGTTTGTGAGTTCAGTACGTCTAAAGTCAAGGTCACGTTCAATTTGAAAATCATTTCCACTAAATAACTAAACTACCATTTGACCCACAAAAGCACGAGAGTTGCTGTCCTGAAAGTAAAAGATATATATTGCTTTAGGGGTCAGTAGGTCATAGTCAGCCACGTTCACCTTTAATTTGAAAACCGTTTGCGCTCAGTAACTCGAGGACTATTTGATCTGGAACCTTCAAACTTAATGAAGTGGTCTTAATTATTGCGTAGAAGATCCCTATTCATTAAGGGTCAGTAGGTCAAAGGTCAAGGTCTCCTTGAATTTAAAAATGGTTTCCACTCAATATTTCGAAAACCATTTGATCCAAACCTTCAAACTTTAAAGGCAGGTTGCCTTTATTGAGTAGAAGACCCTATTGTTTTGAGTCTCAATAGGTCAAATGTCGAAAATGGTTTCTGTTCAATAACTAAAGTACTATTTAACTCAAAGACTTCAAACAACGTCAGATGGCTGCTCTTAGTGAGAATATTGTTTTCCAGGTCAGTAGGTCAAAGGCCGAGGTTATCTTGAATTTGAAAATGGTTTCTGCTCAATAACTCAAGTATTATTTAACTCAAAAGACTTCAAACTTCCTTGGATGGTTGCCCTTAGTGAGAATATTGTTTTTTCCAGGTCAGTAGGTCAAAGGTCGAGGTCACCTTGAATTAAAAACCGTATCCGCTCAATAAATTGAGTTTCATTTGACCTAAAGCCTTCAACTTCATAGTATGGTTCCCTTATTGAGTAGAATCCCGTTTTTAAGTTCAGTAGGTCAAAGGTCAAGGTCACATTGAATTTGAAAACTGTTCCTGCTTAACAACTTGGCTTTAAATTTCCAGGATGAGGGGGCCATACATGTCATTCTGACATCTCTCGTTTACTAGGGAATTTGTGCGCTCTCAATGCTAATTTCTTAACTGTTGATATTTTTTTTTTACAGTTAATAAGTCATACGTCGCAGAATACACAAGCATAATTTATACAGGATAACTGACTTCATTTGAACTCTACCAACAATTTATTGTGCTTAGTTTCAAAAATGAGCGGAACCATTTCAGTAATTTTCAACATTCCTGTGAAATTAGGTGAAAAAAGATGTTGCAGCTCTAGAGCAAATGTCATTTGTATATTTTTTGGTTTTAGCTCCGGTGGTCCCTAAGGGAAATGGAGCAGAACATTTAGAAAAGAGAAATACAAACATTTTTTTTTTGTGGAACATGGTAAAATGATTTTGGGGTTAAGGAGGATGAGTAGTTTGATTTTTCCTCCTATTTTTAGCTTTTCCGTCTATTACATGCAACAGACCAGAACTGTGTTAGCAATTTTAGAAAAAGGGCCACATAAACATTTCTGTACAGTTTGATGAAAATTGGTTTTTGTGGACGGTGTTGTTGAAAATCTGTTTTAGCCATTTTGTGGAACGGAAGGGCACCATTTCAGCAATTTTGATAGCAGGCAACATAAGGAACAGTTCAGTGAAATTTGATGGAGAGATACATTACAGTTTACAAAAATAGGTCATTTGATTTTTTTTCTATTTTTAACCCTTTCAGTCCATTAATAGAGTGGAACAGTTTGAGCAATTTTTTAACTGAGGTTTATATAAGGAACATATCTTTGAAATTTGGTGGAATAAGACCTTGCAGTTTAAAAGATGTCTTTTAATTTTTTCTATTTTAGCTTTTGTGGCAATTATGAGCAACATAGCAGAACTGTTTAAGCAACATTTGAACAGGGCATTATTAGCAATATTTCTGTAAAGTTTGATGGAAAATGACTGAGCGGTTAGTGATGAGATGTCATTTGAAGCCAAATATTGACAAAATTCTATTTTTTTGCTCTGGTGGCCATTTGTGCAATGGAACAGAACCAATTTTAGTAGAGGGCTATATAAGAAACACTTCTGTGTGGAACAGATCAGTTGTCTAGTGGTAAGATGCTGGACTTGTAAGCAAGGAGTCATGAGTTTGATCCCCTGCTCCCCTTCTAACATTAATAATTGTCTTTTGGATGAGATGTTAAACTGAGGTACCATGTATTAGTTCTATACACTGAGCATGGAAAAGTACAACCAGTGTCTCTAGAAAGGGATGCTTTCTGTACTCTGCAGTATCCCCCACAACATAAAATACCCAAACTCTGCAGGTGGCATCGGTCATATGGCCATAAATAAACTCAAATAGAGAGATGGCATTTGGTGGAAAATGAACTTGCAGTTTAGGATATGTCTTTTTAATTATTTTCTATTTTTATCTTTTTTAGCCCTTCTGTGCAATGGAGCAGAACAGAAAACAGCAAAATAAGAAACATTTCTGTTGTCTGATTGAAAATGGCTTTGGGGTTTTGGAGATGTCATTCGAAGTACAAGGGCAATCAGTGATCACACGTGTCGCCTGATGATAGCCAATTAAACAGTAGTATTGAGAGGTGACTGGACAGTTTGTAGGCTTAAACGCAATTTTTTATTCAAGGGCCATAACTCAGCCAAAAATCATTCAACCGAAAAACCTGTTAGACATGCGCAAGTATTTGAGGTACCGATCAATCCTTAACATTTAATTTAAATTGCTTTAGTTGTATAAAGAAGTAGTCCGGACAAACTTTAAAAATTAAAAATATAAAAGGGCCATAACTCTGACAAAAATCATTTGACTGGAAAATGCCAACAATATGCACAACTAGACTTACTACTGATCATTCCTGTAAAGTTTGGATGAAATTGCACCAGTAGTTTCTGAGAAGTAGTCTGCACAAGTTTTGTGACAGATGGACAGACAGACGACGGAGAAGTGATCCCTATATGTTGCAGCTACTTTGTAGCAGGCAACACAAAAATGTGGGGACACACAACACACGATGGCACATATTGTTTAGGTGAGCTTAAGACAAAAAACAAAAACACTTTTTCCTGTCAAGTTTTTCTTTAAAAAGTAGTTATATTTTAAACATAATGTGACACGCAGCAGAACTAAATAAATAAGGAGATAAGACTGTAGCGAAATTGGGAGAAGTCATTATATCATTTTAAACATTACCTGCATCGAAATGCTGAAAATCGAAAGAAAATAATACAGAAGAAATATTTATAATAAATGAACCATTACAAATAGATGCATTAAGCTGACTGATATGCAATTTTAATGCCTTCTGCAATAATAGATCTTCAGTGATTTCAATACTACCATTATTGATATTTATTTAACATCACTTAATGGACTGTCTCCATAAGGCAGTTTGGTGAACCATAAAGAATCACACTCTTTGTATATATTAGAATGGTATTTGAAGACATTGTTAAAAGAGTACCATGGCCTCAAAAATGATGGTAAGCTAGAAGTTTTTCTGAAGGGAAACGTAAAACAAACTAAAGCATCTGCTTTTTGCTGTGTCTTTCACCACTTTTTGACATTACTAACTTTTGACTTTTTCCTTCAAGTTATTTTTCATATCTAAGCTAGTTAGTTTTCCTAACATGCCCAGATCTTGTTGTTAATCAAGTCAATACACAGAAAAGCTAAGTCAAATCTGTACCCATCAATTGTTATGCTGGTACCTTGTTTCTAGTGCAATCAGTGTTTCGTTTTCGTTGCACTATGTTCATTTTTATTTAGGGATGTCAACGAATACCTAAATCGGTATCCGGATATCTGAATAGAATATTCGGATACTATCCGGATACTCGTATAAAATCGACGACTATACGATCTCAATGTTGCAATTCCTATGCCAAACATTACATTTGACGTCTGTTTAACAATTGTTCGGGTAATCCTATTACAGGTGTTAAAACAGTTTGTTATAAATTGTCATTACGTGTAAATAAAGTTAATAAAACAAAGACATGTTGTTTACTGTTTTTATTTTCCTCGTGGTCCTTGAAGTATATTTTCCCACCAATACGAACATGCTTTATGTCTAAGTGTCTAACGAAAACAGCATGTGTCCAGTTTTTTTTTGGACATTGGCTTTATTTTAATAAACTATGTAATTTAAAAATATCATTTAAAATCACCGTAGATCAGTGTTTTATTTGTATCCTCAAGTGTATGTTACATTATCTTCTTTTATATACCGGTACATGTATTTATGCAGCTTAAGTGACTGTGTGAGTGCCGACAAAATAAGACAAAACAATGATTTCAAATGTGTCAGAAGTTTTAAATAGATTTAATATTTTTGAATGGTTCAAAGTTTTTAATGCGAATGCTTTTTAATGACACTGCTAATTGATTAACAAAGGGGCAAGATACACTAGTATAGATTATATAAACACCATGGATTAAAGTAATTGTTACACAAAGGGATATCCCGTTAGGTCCCAGCAGTTTGCAAGACGAATAAACACATTTAAGGGCGTGCAACAGATAGACGCTTTATCAATAAACCAATCAAGGGATATGCCGCGGGCGGTCAATAGACGCGATTATGTTTAGCATTAAGAAATTGCCAAATTAATTTTGCCAGTGTTTGAATTTTTTTATCAAAGTTAAATTTCACTGTTTTTTTTTTTTTTTTGTATACAAATATTCGAATAGGAAATTTGTATCCGGATACTAACATAGTATCCGGATATCCGAGTACTCGGATACTCGTTGACATCCCTATTTTTATTATAAATGAGAAAATTAAAATTTAACTAAAAAGTAGCAAATTAGATTTAAATTTGATTCTTCCCTGATATTTAAAATGCATCTATGAGACAATCTTAACTCTGTTTATAGGAAAACATGTTAAACACAAAGTAACAATCTAGATTTAAATCTTCTCTGATATCTCTAATGCATCTATGAGACAATCATCACTCTGTTTATAGGAAAACATGTTAAACACAAAGAAACAATCTAGATTTAAATCTTCTCTGATATAATGCATCTATAAGACAATCGTCACTCTTTATATAGGAACACATGTAAATTAAAAAGTAATGATTTTGATACACATATAATGCTTCCCTGATATTTCAAATGCGTCTATGTGACAATCTCTGTTTATAGAAACACATGTTAAAGTGATTTCAAATTATAAGCATAACACATAGAGAAATACATGTGTATATATATTTAAAACTTGGCATTGTTAAATTAAAATGAAGTGTACAAATTATGTAGTATATAAATAAATTAAATCTTATACAATTTATTTATTCAAATTTATAAACTGACAGTCATTATAACATTACAAATGTATGACAACAGGTCACACAAAATCATTAACCAATGAATATACTGTGCAAATTTAAATTCTATTCTGATCAGCTATCTGTTAAAATATACTCAAAAATATATTCAATATATTACTGGAATAAAAACAAACTCTATACAGATTCAAATAACTTAAATAACATAGAGGTATATAAAATGAAAAATTTATCTGGCAAGCTTTTTTAAGAACTGTTTTTGTAAATGCCCATTAAAATTTGTATACTATTTTTGCAGGATAATAACTCTGAATACTAAAAAGCATTACAAATCTACATTTACAACAAAAGACACATACAAATAAACAAGAGGGCCATGATGGTCCTGGATCGCTCACCTGAGTACTTTGCTTGAGGGTCTACCATTGAGCAAACATCAGATGCAACATTACATTTTCTAATTGAAGATATTCAAAGACCTCATATTTTATACAAAAAATCCATGGGGCAGAGGCAATGTCGTGATAACAGCTTGTGGGGAGATGTAATTGAAGCCATATATTGAAGAAAACCTATTTTTAGCTCCGGTGGCCATTTTGTTCAATGGAGCAGAACCGTTTAAGTAATTTTAATGCAGGGGTATGTAAGGAACATTTCCGTGAAATTTGAAAGAAAATTACCTTGCCATTGAGGAGGAGGTGCTGTTTGATTTCTTTTATATTTTTAGCTTTTGCAGCCCTTATGTGCAATGGAGTGAAACGGTTTTAGCAATTTTAGAAAAGGGCAATATAAGGAACATTTCTGTAAAGTTTTGTTAAAATAGCTTTGTGGTTTAGGAGGAGATGTCACTTAAAGTAAAATGTTGACGACGGATGACTGACGCCAGACGACGGATGCCAGACACAGGGTGTTCACAATAACTCGCCCTGAGCATCTGCTCAGGTGAGCTGAAAATATATATACACAAAAGCAATAAATAACAACTTTAAGCTGCTGAAAAAATCTACAATATCCTTTGAAAGGAGCAGCTTATAAATCCTTAATTTACAAAATAGTTTCTTAATTAAACTTCAAATACTAGAAATATATCATTTCATTTACTTGAATATTTCTAAATAACTTGATACAACTTTGAATGACACTTTCAATTTCAGTTTTCAGTGTCTTCATTTTGACATTTCTGTTTATTTTACACATCTATATAATGTAACAATATAAAACAAACAATGTAATTATGAAACAAATGATTTTTTTTGTGTGAAAAACAAGTATTGCATATGAACTATGACCGTGAAATACAAAAGGTTTCATATTATTTCAAACTGTAATTAAACTGGTTTGAGAATTTATTGGCAAGTTTCTTCATTGCAGCAGCATCTAGTGCTTTATTGACCCTCCGTAAAGTAGATCTGAAACAGTGAATATATAGTAAAAAATAATAATATCTAATTTCTGGAGAAATGAAGAAGTGTCCACTAACAGCAGTGTTAATTTCTTTTGAAAAAGTCAGAGGCTGAAATTAAAAGAAACAAGAACTGTAGAAATGACATTCTTCCCCCGTATGCATATCAGAAATTTAAAAGATAAGTAAGGAATGCTGACTCAGCACGGTGTCTTGAGTTGAGTTACTGATTGGAAACTGTTTTTAAAAGTGTGTCCCTATGAGTTAAACATTTGACCCTGTACGTCCAAACTTTATATAGGTCAACTATACATCATGTCCAAGTTCCAAACACCCTGTAATGTTTAATGTCCTGGAAGCAGTTGCTCTTGATTTACTGATCAGGAAGAAGTTCCAGCTGCAGCCTCTTTAAGCTTGACCTTTCACCATGTGGATCCCAAAATATTAGGAGTCATCTATTTATCATGTTCAGCTATCCTGTAAAGTTTGAAGGTACTAGGAGCAGCTGTTCTTCAGTTATTGATTGGAAACCTTTTTCAAACTGAGAGACCCTGTGAACTTGATCTTTGACCTCATATGCCATAATAAATTAGGGGCCCCCAACATCCTGAATGGATTTAAGGTCTTCAGAGCAGTACAGTACTGTTGTTCTTGGTCTTTTTTTTCTGGAAACATTTTTCAAAGCTCACATCCCTCTTAGCTTGAACTTTGACCCTGCAGGCCCAATAACAATAGGGTTCATCTACTCATCATGTCCAACCATCTCGTAAAGTCTGAAGGTCTTTGGAGCAGTTGTTTTTGAGTAATTGATCGAAAACCATTTTCAAACAGAGGGCCACTGTTAGCTTGACCTTTGATATAGCAGGCAACAATGAAGTTCATCTACATGGGATGCACCCAGCTCAACTCTCAGTGCCTATGTTTTCTCAAGTAACTGTCAGATTCGAGACCATCTGGTCCTCTCATGTGCAAAGCAACATACACCCATTTCTTTGAAGGTTTGACATAACTAATTGACATCTTCACAAGACATGCTGTACAGAGTTGACTATCAAAAACAAACAAAAATAACTTAGGTTTAGCAAAACAAAAAGATTCTAATACAACACTTAAGTTATGTTAAACCAAAACATGACAGGTCTGAATTCTCAAAATAAACACTGGTTATATTTAGCCAAGACAAAATCATGGGTTAACTTAAACCAAGACAAAACAACACTAAAGTCATGTTTAACCAAGACATGAAAGGCTAAATACTCTTAAATAACACTTAGGTTATGCAGACCAAGGTGACAAGCCCAAAAAAACTTACATAAACAATAGAAATCCAAAGCAAAACAAGTCCAGAGATAAAATCAAGCTTAAATTCTTTAAAACTGCATTGCACTACAGAATAGCAGAGCAATTAGAAACCAATATCTAAGCTAAACCAAGGGAAAATAAACCTAACAATACTTTATCAACATTCTTATTAAGACACGACATAAATTTCAGCTGGAAAAAAAATATGGGAAAGAAGTACGAGATATGAATGAAAAAAAAGAGGAATTCTTACACATATAATTTACCTATTGAATATTTTTGCCTCCAATCTACTCCTACTGGTGTCATTAGATTCTTGGATATCAGTTAGATTTGGGTATTTTCTCTTTTTTGCTTTCTTCTTCCCTTTGTCCTTTTCTTGACCTTTAACCTTTGACCCCGATGAACTGGCATCAGTCTCTGAGGAGCTATCTTCTGTTTCTTTTGCTAAATAATCAATTTTTTTAATCTATAAGACTGTATATCCTCATTTTCAGACAAAGTCTTTAAGAGTGAAAAAGTGTCTATCAAAAGTGACTGTTTTTGTAAAATATATGTGGTTTTTTTGTTAGGACTAAAATAAAAGACAACCTGTAATGATACAAATTGAGTACAGTATGGTATTAACTGATGCCAGAAGCTTGGCTATGAAGTCTGTTTTCAGACAATGAGTCTCAAATGCACTCATTTTACACCTTAAAATAACCATTAAAAACTGCCTATAACGAATGAAACATGCAAATACAAGGAAATTGATCTGAGGTACCTGTTTCCGCCTTTACTGTTTGCTTCAATAAATGTTCAGTATCTGTTGTGTTCGTGGGGACCCCGTCTTTGTCTCGGCCAATTATTTTTCCATGAAAAGGGCACTTAAATATAACAACTGCTATTATCTCATAACATTAAACAAATAAACTTTTATTCATAGTAGTTGATTTGAATTATTGAACATTTTCGTGTTACAGTCTTAATAAATCTCTTTTCACTATCATTTGTCACGGCCTATACAGAACAATCATAAAAAAAATCTGATTTAACAAAAGCTGTCAGTGGTGACAGCACGCTCGACTATTTAAGTACTTAATAGTTAAGAAAGGGATGACTATTAAAACATCAATTTAATTCAAGATCTATAGATATATAGACAAGAACCTTCTCCATGGTAGATGAAATATTATATAATATTTAATATTCTATAATTGAAAATGCCTGAAGCTAGAGTAAAATCTTACAATTTTTTAGGAAAATTCTAAGTTTAAAAGGCAGATAATTCTGGAAATATGGGTGCTAGACTATGAACCTTTCCACATATGATGTGGGTGATGATAAGGAATATATATTTGAAGTTTGAAGTCAATCCCTAAAGAAATTATAGTAAAAAATATTTTACTGCACAATAACTTTAATCAGAAATCTGCATGTGGACGCTGACACCGGGATGAGGACAGCTCTCCATATATTTACATGTATTATAGTCAAGCTATAAAGCTTTCAGAGAGACAATATCACCAGTGAGTTTCACATGAATATTGAAGAAAATAAAGACTGACAAGTTTAATGTATTTCAACCCCTGGACATAAAATCTTTTCAATCAGAATCATTACATTAACTTTTCATTAGGTTTTGTTCAATAAAGGTTATCAGCAATTTCATTCATCATTAAATACCTGAAACTCAGTTTATCGTATGTGACTGAATTAAACTTTCTAAAACTGCATGCTTTTAGATGTGCCAGCTACATAAATGATTTGATAGTTTTCATTCAATTTACAGTTAAAGCAAGAAGCATTATAGGTTAAAATTAAAATGTTTATTTCCTTTAAAAAATCATATTAAATCAAAAACAGTTCTTTACTTTTACTCTATCCATTCGTTCACATAATCTACCATCACCCATTGGTGCCCGGCATTTCCATTTCACAGGTATAAACTCTCCTGCATAGGTAAAAGAGCGCCGGGTCAAAGAAGCTACTTCCTCTGAGCCACCAGGTTTTTGGTCATCAACTTCCTTGTCTGGTACCCAGAACCTACTTGCATTGTCAAACCTGTAAAAATAATTCTCTACAAATAAATCATGAAGTCAAAAAGAGTTCTTAAACAAGCTACTATCCATAAAAGTAAATTGTGAAAAATTTTTCTAATTTTTGAAGTTTTAAAAAAATTAGATATGTATAAAACAATTTGTGTATTTGTTGTTTCTGTTGCCGTTATTGTTAAAATTCTTTAACGGTGATGGATGGACAGCTAGCCTTAATATTTTGCCTAGAAAGTTCTGGAACTTCTCTTAAATATGCACCAACTTTCTCAGAAAAAGAATGTTTGCTAGTGGAGCTTAAATCCATGAAAGTAGATCACAAATCGGCAGCTATAACCATTCATCAATAAGGACAGTCATCCATTAAGATATTTAAGGTAATATTTAAACATACCTATTTTTCACAGGTGCTTTGATTTTCTCTGGATTTTCCCAGTGTTCTAGATCGACACCATAATTAACAAATGGTGCTTTTTCCAGTAATGACTTCTTCCTATTTTCATCATCTATTACATCTTCAGCCATCTGAGATTGTGAAGATGAAGAACTTGAACTGGTCTGGGTGTTTGTGCATACTTTAACGTCAGAACCTTGGCCGACCAGTACTGAATTGCTCGACTCTTGCTTAACTTGTGATTTACTAGTTGACTGTTGGTTAATCAGAGTTTTACTGATAGCTGCCTGATTGACAAGTACTTTACACACTGTACTGCTGTCACAAGACAAGAAAATACCAGCTTTTGAGTCATTACTGAAAAAAGAAAAAGAGATGACATTAAAATGTGACAATTTTAAAATCAATAGCTATTTGGCCATTGTTAACTAATGGGTGCCTCTGAACATGATGGTGCTGCCTGCTGCAGCTGGTCTTCTGTCTTAAATGAGAACCCTGTGGTGGAAAACCATAAATATTAATTTATTATATACTTACAAATGAAATATTGAGAAATATTGATTAAATAAAATGCATATTTTCATTTTCCATATTTTCACCGTAAAAATCTATTTTTCACTGCATGGAAACATTTTCCGTATTTCACTGGTGTCTTGCCAGACTACTTTCTTCTAAATTCAGCCAATACACAAAATTAAAGGGGAATTCTTTCCAATCATAAGGTCAAAAAAGAGAGAAAGTATATAATAAACAGAAAATTCAAGTTTTTTCTATAAATATGGGATTTATTTTCATCTCGTGGTATGAAAATTATCATATTTCACTCATGGCTATCGCCACTTGTGAAATATTTATTTTCATACCACTCAATGCTTATGTAAATACAGAATAAATCAATCATGACACTGGTGAATGATTTCCTTATTTTTCTGTATCAGAGAACTACAATTACCCAATAAATGATCTTTTCCTATAAAGTGTTAAGCTACATTTTACAAACCTCTTTCCAGTGTCATATGGTCAAGAACTTGTACACCATTTTTATTTTTTAAGCCCAAAATTAATGATAATCTGTTTTCGGTTTATTAGAGATCTGCAATGAAATGATTTTTTAAGAGTTCAGCAATAAAACAGTTTTTTAGAGGTTTTACAATGATTTTATTTTTTCAAGTTCTGTAATGAAATGATTTTTTAGAGTTCTGCAATGTAAATGTTACCAGTGTTATTTCAATTTAGGCTCTATATAAAATGTTACTCTACACCTGTTTCTGTGCCAAGAAATGCAAAACTAATGTTCCGAAAGTTTTGACAAAAACAGCCACTCTATCAAAATTTTACTCATATATCAAATTCTTAAAGTCAAGAAATATAAAATTAACACAGATTTGTTTTGGTCCTTCTTTTAACAACATAACAAAAACAATTAACAGATTTTTAATGAAAAGATAACTTGTTTACAAGATTTAAGTGATTAAACAAGGAACAGTTGCTTTAAGACTGTAAGGAGTGGTCATCTGAAAGGAATCCCGCTGGTGCCATAATTCACATGTTTGATAAAAGATTTAGTAAAATCCCTCTGTTGGGATGAATACACTTTTTCGAAAACAGATTCAGCGGACTGCTGACAAAGAAATTTCATGTTGATTAAATTTTATGAGCCTTAAATGTTGCAATTTAAAAATATGCAACTCTGAATCCTTTGAAATTGGAGGCAAGCTTTTCATATTAAGAAATTTAATGGCCTATAGATACAGTCAAATAATGTTACCATTCTAAATAACAGAAAAAATAATTATTAAAGCATTTGTTCAGTGTTGTTATGGCTGGTTACAAAACAAAGCTAGGAACAGAAGTGATGTATCTGAGGTCTGTTTTTGATGACATCTTTCCTTTCAGCCATGCAATTACCATCATTCGATATTACAACGTAATAGTTCACCTCATTATCGCCTTTAAAACACCGTTTATTAGACAATGGTGAAAAAAAAAAACAAGAGGGCCATGATGGCCCTGGATCGCTCACCTGATTACTTTGGCTGTAGGTTTGCTGTTAAGCAGTATTTCATTTTTTAATTGAAAATATATAAGTGCCTACAAACCAAATATGTAAAATATCAGTCAATAAATAAAGGCTCTATGACAGAAAGTAAAAATATCTATTATAAGCTATGGTGACCTTGACCTTGACCCACTGACCTCAAACCCTACCCATGGGTAGAGGTCCATGCAAGGAACCTATATATTGAATATCAAAGATATTGGTCTATAACTGAAGGCTCTATGAGGTATAGTAATTAAATCTATTTTTAGCCTCCATGACCTTTAACCTACATGTAATCTAATTATTTGCTTCATGCCAAATTTTAAAATTCTAGGCCTTGTGGTTTCAGACAAGAAGATTTTTAAAGATTTCCTTTTTTACATAATTATTAAGGGCCCCCGGGGCGGGGAAAATTTTGACCCCAGGGCCAACGTTTAAACAATATTGGTAAAGGTCCATAACACAATACTCAACACTAAATATCTAAGGTCTAGACCTATTTGTTTTGGAGAAAAATTAATTTTCATGTTTCTCCTATATAATTCTATGTAAACCAAAGGAACCCTGGGGCGTGGCCAATTTTGACCCAGGGGACATAATTTGAACAAACTTGGTAGACATCCACTAGACAATGCTACATACCAAATATCTAAGCTGTAGGCATTGAGGTTTCCAGTAAGAAGATTTTTAAAAATTGCCTTTTTTACATATTAAGGGCCCCCAGAGAGGGGCCAATTTTGACCCCGGAGCCAACATATAAACAATACTGGTAAAGGTTCTCTACACAATACTCCACACCAAATATCTAAGGTCTTGTCCTACGAGTTTCGGAGAAAAATGATTTTTCATGTTTTTCCTATATGTAAACTAACAGAATGCTGGGGCGTGGCCAATTTTGACCCAGGGGCCATAATTTGAACAAACTTGGTAAACATCCACTAGACAATGCTACATACCAAATATCTAAGCTCAAGGCATTGAGGTTTCCAGTAAGAAGATTTTTAAAGATTTCCTTTTTTACATATTAAGGGCCCCCGGAGAGGGGCCAATTTTGATGCCTGGGCCAACATATAAACAATACTGGTAAAGGTTTTCTACACAATACTCCACACCAAATATCTAAGGTGTAGTCCTATTAGTTTCGAAGGAAAATGATTTTTCATGTTTTTCCTATATAACTATATGTAAACCAAGAGAACCCTGGGGTGTTGCCAATTTTGACCCAGGGGACATAATTTGAACAAACTTGGTAGACATCCTTTAGACAATGCTACATACCAAATATCTAAGCTGTAGGCATTGAGGTTTTCAGTAAGAAGATTTTTAAAGATTGCCTTTTTTACATATTAAGGGCCCCTGAGGAGGGGCCAATTTTGACCCCAGGGCCAACATATAAACAATACTGCTAAAGGTTCTCTACACAATACTCCACACCAAATATCTAAGGTCTAGTCCTCTTAGTTTCGGAGCAAAATTATTTTTCATGTTTTTCCTATATAACTATATGTAAACCAAGAGAACCCCGGGGTGTGGCCAATATTGACCCAGGGGACATAATTTGAACAAACTTGGTAGACATCCACTAGACAATGCTACATACCAAATATCTAAGCTGTAGGCATTGAGGTTTCCAGTAAGAAGATTTTTAAAGATTTCCTTTTTTACATATTAAGGGCCCCCGGAGAGGGGCCAATTTTGACGCCGGGGCCAACATATAAACAATACTGGTAAAGGTGCTCTACACAATACTCCACACCAAATATTCAAGGGATAGTCCTATTAGTTTCTGAGAAAAATGATTTTCATGTTTTTCCTATATAACTATATGTAAACTAAGAGAACCCCGGGGCGTGGCCAATTTTGACCCAGGGGACATAATTTGAACAAACTTGGTAGACATCCTTAAGACAATGCTACATATCAAATATCAAAGCTGTAGGCATTGTGGTTTCTGAGAAGAAGATTTTTAAAGATTTCCTATATTAGTCTATGTAAAATGAAGTGACCCCTGGGACGGGGCCAATTTTGACGACAGGGAAATAATTTGAACAATTTTTGTAGAGTTCCATTAGAGGGTGCTAAATGCCAAATATCTAAGCTCTAGGCCTTGTGGTTTCAGACAAGAAGATTTTTAAAGTTTTTCCTTTAGGTTGCTATGGCAATCAGAGTTCTGCATGGAATTGATTTCTTTGAACAACTTTGGAAGAGCTTCATGCAAGGAACATCCATCAACTTTGGCCCAGTGGTTTCAGAGGAGATGTCGTTTGAATAAAAAGTTTACGGACAGACGGATGGACGGACGCCGGACAAATTGCGATCACAAAAGCTCACCTTGTCACTCTGTGACAGGTGAGCTAAAAAAAAACAATAAAAAAAATTAATAGAGACTATTGTCAAATATTTGACATGTGCAAATATGTCAAATGCCAAGTTTTATAAAATAATACATTAAAAAAAAGCAATTGGTTATGCATCACTGCACTGGCAGTTTGATTTACTTACTAAAGTTTTGTAACATTTCAATTAATGTCAAGGTAGGAAATAATAGGCTTTGTTCTGTATTATATTTCAAACTGACACTATGTTAGAAAAGGGCTCTAGCTTAATAACATTACATGCTTTTTATTTCCTAAACTTATCCAATATCTGCTTCAAGGGTGACTTAGCATATTTCATTGCATAACTTTATCTCCCTATTTAAGAGGAGTGATTAATTATATCAGGCCTAATCTTTAGAAATGTAGAATTTTAAAAATGCTCATACTGAGATACCAAATGGCAAAGGCTGATCGAAAGGGGAAAGGGTGGAGGCAGATCAAGAGGGCAAAGGGTGGAGGCTGATCAACAAGGCAAAGGATAGAGGCTTATGAAGAGGGCAAAGGGGGGAGGCTGGTCAAGAGGGCAAAGGGTGAAGGAAGTTTAAGAGGGCAAAGGGTGGAGACAGATCAAGAGGGCAAAGGGTGGAGGCTGATCAAGAAGGCAAAGGGTGGAGGCAGTTTAAGATGGCAAAGGGTGGAGACAGATCAAGAGGGCAAAGGGTGGAGGCAGTTTTAGAGGGCAAAGGGTGGAGGCAGTTTAAGAGAGATCAGGAGGGCAAAGGGTGGAGGCAGTTTAAGAGGGCAAAGGTTGGAGGCAGATCAAAAGGGCAAAGGGTGGAGGCAGACTAAGAAGGCAAAGGGTGGAGGCAGATCAAGAGGGCAAAGGGTGGAGGCAGTTTAAGAGGGCAAAGGGTGGAGGCAGATCAAGAGGGCTCAAAGGATGGAATCAGATCAAGAAGGCTCAAAGGGTGAAGGCATATCAACAGGGCAAATGGTGGAGGCAGATCCTAAGGGCCAAAATTATGGAGGCAGATCAAAAGGCTCAAAGGACGAAAGCAGATCAAGACGGCAAAAGGTGGAGTCAGATCCTGAGGGCCCAAAGAGTGCAGGCTGATAAAGAGGGCTTCAAGGATGGAGGCAAATCTTGTGAAGTCAAAAAGTGGGGGCAGATATGCAGAGGGCAAAGGGTCGAGGCAGATCTAGAATGGGCCTGAAGATGGAGGCAGATCTGGAAGGCTGGAATTGTGGAGAAAGTAGGCATAGATAAAAATGTGAAAAAGATGGATTCCAGGTCCATCTTTATGATTGGACTTTTTTTAAAGTGCCTTAATAGAGGTGTTAAAGATTTCTATGACATGTGTATCTAAGATTTTTACTAGTCATAAATTTTTATGAAATATTTTAAACTATTTTCTTTTAAGTAACTATTAAGTTATTTCACATTCTAAACTGAAATGATTATCTCTAACCTGCAAATGCATGTTTTATCATAATTATAAAATTTTGCTTCATAACTGCCTGTGACATGTCTGTGTATGGAAAAGCCATTACTAACACTACAGTTTATGATAAATGTTAGGATAATAAAATGCCGTTACCAGTCATCTCCTGACAGCATATTCAGTATAAACAAATGCTGTTACCAGTCACGGCATTTGTCTGACAGCACGTTCAGTATAAACAAATGCCATTACCAGTCATTGCCTGACAGCACGTTCAGTATAAACAAATGCTGTTACCAGTCATCACCTGACAGCACGTTCAGTATAAACAAATGCTGTTACCTGTCAGCGCCTGACAGCATATTCAGTATAAACAAATGCTGTTACCAGTCACGGCATTTGTCTGACAGCACGTTCAGTATAAACAAATTCTGTTACCAGTCATCATCTGACAGCACATTCAGTATAAACAAATGCTGTTACCAGTCATTCTCTGACAGCACGTTCAGTATAAACAAATGCTGTTACCAGTCATCCTCTGACAGCACGTTCAGTATAAACAAATGCCATTACCAGTCATCGCCTGACAGCACGTTCAGTATAACGAATGTCGTTACCAGTCATCACCTGACAGCACATTCAGTATAAACAAATGCCGTTACCAGTCATCGTCTGACAGTACATTCAGTATAAACAAATGCCATTACCAGTCATCGCCTGATAGTTCATTGAGTATAAACAAATGCCGTTACCAGTCATCATCTGACAGTACATTCAGTATAAACAAATGCCATTACCAGTCATCGCCTGACAGTTCATTGAGTATAAACAAATGCTGTTACCAGTCATCATCTGACAGTTTATTCAGTAAAAAAAAAAATGCCGTTACCAGTAATTATCTGACAGTACATTCAGTATAAACAAATGCTCTTACCAGTCATCGCCTGACAGCACGTTCATCATAAACAAATGCTGTTACCAGTCATCGCCTGACAGCACGTTTAGTATAAACAAATGCCGTGACCAGTCATCACCTGACAGCACGTTCAGTATAAACAAATTCCATTACCAGTCATCGCCTGACAGCACGTTCAGTATAAACAAATGCTGTTACCAGTCATTGCCAGAAAACAAGGTTAGTATAAACAAATGCCATTACCAGTCATCGCCTGACAGAATGTCCAGTATAAAGAAATGCCTTTACCAGTCATCTTGCACGTTCAGTATAAACAAATGCCGTTACCAGTCATTGTCTGACAGCATGTTCAGTATAAACAAATGCTGTTACCAGTCATCCTCTGACAGCACGTTCAGTATAAACAAATGTCATTACCAGTCATCGCCTGACAGCACGTTCAGTATAAACAAATGTCGTTACCAGTCATCACCTGACAGCACATTCAGTATAAACAAATGCCGTTACCAGTCATCGTCTGACAGTACATTCAGTATAAACAAATGCCATTACCAGTCATTGCCTGACAGTACATTCAGTATAAACAAATGCCGTTACCAGTCATCATCTGACAGTATATTCAGTAAAAAAAAATGCCATTACCAGTAATCATCTGACAGTACATTCAGTATTAACAAATGCCGTTACCAGTCATCGTCTGAGAGTAATATTAGTTGTAGTCTTAACTGTTTAAGAAGACATTATTACATCTCACTCATTAAAATCACGTGATCAAGTTGGGACAACATGGCAGATAATATAGTTGGCTGTCAATGAAAAAAATTGCAATATCAAAGTATGTGTTACTATGTCATCACTGCACACTTTGAACAGTTTGACTGTTATTTCCTTTAAAAGATTCAACATTTTGCTGCATGGCAATAATTTACAACTATGGTATTCAAATCATCCTTAAAATTGCCTCTTTTAGAAATTCTACTCTGTTATATATATAACCACCTGAATTAATGTCATCTTTCTGTCAACAGATGACCAATTGAGAAATGCTCATGTTTCAAAGTTCAGTTACATTAAACTTTAATAAAGCATTTCCTTATATTACAAATTCATCAAATGATCACTAAAATGCTTTCCATGTCTCATATTTCATTCATAATTGGTTTCATTGTATCAATTAAACATTACTGTTGCACTCTATAACATTATTGATTGCATGAATTTTACATGAATCCACGTTGGAATCTGAACTTTTTTTCTGGCAATTACGCCTGTAAAATGGAAGTTCTTTAACTCATAGCAATAAGCTATCATGCATTTTCATTTTGAAAACATCACTACAAAATCCCTCACAGCTGAAATGCTATCAAACAGACTGCATTAGAATGAAATAATGGTGTACTAAATAAACTTCTTTCTGTTCCTTTTGTTTTGTTTTTGTTGTTTTGTTGTTGTTGTCGTTTTTTGGCTACAAACAAAACAAAAGAAGATTCACTCAAAATACGGTTGTATGAAGAACAAAATCCTTCAAAACTTTTCCTGAAGAACAAAAGTATTCAAGAAAATGGGCTTTTATGCCAGTTTCATGTTGTATCTGCTGAAAATGACAGAAATAGGGTGTTTTTCACAAGAAGACAATATAATAAATTGGTATATGCAAAATTGTGTTAGGTGTATATTGTTAATCAACAAGCTATTTGACAGCCCTAAAAAATTGCCTCAGTAGCAATAGTAATAGCACAAAAAGATTGAAAAAAGTTATTGAAGGGACAAATTGATCTGTTGAGCCATTTTGTGAATTTTGACACAGGTTTTCCCAATTTTTTAAAGCCATGGCTGCCTTATCTATCAGGCAGAAGTCACAACATTCTTTTTAAAATACACATGCTAATTTTCTAAAATGGACTTGTTCATCTTGCAATTTAGACAGATCTATTAATTGTTTATGGGGTTGCTTGTTAAAATTACAGACTAAATGGCAAATACTGCAGACCATGATCAGACTACACTGCAGACCATGATCAGACTACATGGATATACAGACAGATCTTTGTCTGCTCTGGTTGTAAAGGTATAGTCAATTGATTCCAGGAAGATATGGGTTAAAATACACATCCCTTTTCAACCCATGTAAGACTAAAAGATACTAATCAGTACTGCGTAATGCAATTATTTGAGTAAAGAAGATTAAATTTCAATTAGTCAGAGACTGAATCATTCCTGATATCCATTCCAAGAAAGCCAAAGCCATATGACCAAACACGGCTTATTTAAAACTCACCACAGCCATGACTGAGTATGGCTTGGTAACTAATAATATTATCAAGTTGGCAATATTTACTGCACAAAAGAATTCTAGAACATTTTAAAAATAAACACGAAGGTGAGACATACTAAACAGCTGGAAAAATACAAAATACTTTCAATAACAGAATTCTGTGTAGGTTCAGAGATCAATAGCAATTTCACAGCTAAAATGGTTGCATTTTTTTTTTCAAATTAGCTCATCATTTCCAGGAACAATGTGTTCATTTATCAGTGAGTGTCAGAGACAAATAAAAGATAATTGTTTTATTGACAGCAAACAAACAGGACATGCATTCAGGATGCACACTCCCCCATAATGGCTCAAAAATCCATTTGGCTCAATAATTAATCCATAACATCATTTACAGCATTTAGAAAGATTTAGTACATTTATACATGTATGCGTATCAGAGAGGAATGGAAGTGTAACACCTTCAGTATGGTACTCTGTAGACAGAATCTGTTCAGGATTTTTGAACCCCTTACCCTGCTAAATTTCTACAATTTGTTTCCATCATTTTAATAGTGACAATAACAAGACAGTTGAAGATCTATTATTTCAAGGGTTAAAATGAAAAATTCTTGACTTTATGTATAACACGGCATAAAATATGCATAACATGGCATACGATCACAATAATATGGAAATACAGACTTATCATGGTCTATCTGCATTAGTCTTAAAGGCCAAAACCATTTAACCCACTAACAGTGTAAAGGTTTATAACCAACTTTTATCAAAATAAGTTGCAGTAGCACTTTCTTATACATTCATGTTGATGGCTTCCAACCTTTACATACAACATGGACCAGTCTAAAGCCAGATTAAAGTTGTTTTACAAAAAATGTAAACAGGAAGTTTCTCCATTAGACATAACTGCATTCCCTGTTATGTAATAGGCACAAAAAGTTGCCTGGACACTGCCACAGAAAGGCATAAGAGTGTTAAATGATTGTTGTTTTATGATATGTGGTCCTACATAAATTATAGGATGTCTAAAACTTACTGCTATTGCAAACATCTGCATATGACCAGCAGACCTGGGTCCAATTACAATTATAATTTAATTAATTATAATTAATTACAACTTTTGAAATAATTGAGAATAATGAATAATTGAGAAAAAAATCTATTACTTTAATTGTAATTAATTAATTAAACTTAAAAAAAGGACAAATAATTGACAATTAAATTCAATTATTTTTCAATTACATATCCAAATTGTAGTAAGTAAGTGTCAAACATACAACAAAATCAGATTATTGTTAGCAGGTGTTATAACCTCTGGGTATGATGTTTGCTTTTTATCACCTAAAGAGAGGTAATACTGGATTAACTATAACTGGTATGGTCAAATCACTCAGCCCTTAAGGAAGATTAGGTGAATTTGAATGGTTGTTGTAAGAAGTGTTCACATCCTTAAAAATAGGCATGCATTAGAAAAGTATATTGAAGTATATCATTTCACATTGACTCTTAAATACAAGATGAATTCTACCACTCTGAAGCATTTCATATTACCAAAGGATACTAGTGGGAATTTTAAAGCGAAATGTCGATACTGCTCATCAGAGTACAAAGGGAGTTTGAAAGTTACTTCAAACTTTGTAACCCATTTACGTGTAAGTAGCTTTTTAAATTATTTTTTGGAAAAAAAGGATCCTCATTTAAAGCCAGAACTTACTTAAAACTTGTAAACTTTTAACTGTTTGCATGGTTATTAGTAAAATAAGTCAAATTTTTATGTATTTTACTATACTTGTAAGTCATTACACAATTGTCTTCAAACTTAAGTATGATTAATGACAAACTTAACATATTTAGTACTGCATGAATGATCATATTTAATATTTCATAATTATTATGGTGCTATAAATATTTTCAGAAGAAACATAGAGATGTCCTCATTGAGAGCACCAAACCATCAGATGCCAGCCAGTCTCCAGTTACAGAATATTTGACTGGAAGTACATCCAGCAAGTATTCCATGAATGATCCACGGCAGACTCAGATCAATGAAGCACTGACAATGTTCATAGCAGGAGATTTAATATCACTGTCTGTAGTTGAAAGTCAAAATTTCAAAAACTTGCTTGAAAAGCTTAACCCAAAATATCAGGTGCCAAGTAGAAAGACATTAACAAATAAACTTATTCATGAAAAATGTTCAGAAATGAGGAATAACATTAAACATAAACTCAAAGCTGCCCAAAACATTTGTTTAACACTTGACTTGTGGTCAAGTAGGCAGATGCGAGCATTCTTGGGTGTTACTGGTCATTACATTGCAGACTGGCAAATGAGATCTGTTATGCTTGCTTGTACCAGGTTCAAAGGAAGACATACAGGGGATGCCATCCGTCGGGAATATGAAGAGACTGTGACATGTTATGAAATAGGTCACAAAGTATCAAATATTGTCACTGACAATGCATCAAATATGATTAAAGCATTTTCTTTCTCCCTGCCTGGATTTGATAAGCCTACCACTGATTCAATGGATACTGAAGTTGACCATGACAATTATGATTATCTGACTGACAGCAATGATGATGGATGCGAGGTTTCTGGAGATTTTGAGTCTCTGCCTAAACATTCTAGTTGTTTTGCTCATTCATTACAACTTGTTGTGCGTGATGGACTTGAAGACTGTACTGGACAAATAAAACAGCTCATATCCAAAGCTTCTAAAATAGTTAATTATGTCCGCAAATCTGTGCATGCCTCTGAAATATTGTCAGATGAAAAGCGTTTACAAGCAGCAAATATGACCAGATGGAATTCCCAGTTTTACATGTTAAAGTCAATTTTAGCAGTAGATGAAGAAAAATTAAACCAGCTTGACTGCATCAAGTTAACATCTTATGAACGTAAAGTCCTTCAAGAGCTGTGCCTAATTCTTAAACCATTTGAAGAAGTCACTCTAGAGGTACAAAAGGAATCATCAGTAAGTGCAAGTTTAGCTATACCACTTACTATTGCACTGAAAAGTCACATGCATAGTATTTCTGGAACATTTAATAGCAAAATGTTGAAATCTTTGAAGATTTCTATTGAGAAAAGACTGTCAAAATATGAAAATAATGAAGATTTTATCACAGCAACAGTATTGGACCCAAGATTTAAGCTGACATGGTGTATAAATGAGGCAATTAGAGATGAACACTGTGCAAATATTCGTGCAAAAATGAATGTTTTTGATGAGCCAGAAGAATTGAATTCTCCTCCTGAGAAGAAGGCTAAAGTCTCCACCAGCAGCATTTTCAATTTCATTCCCCAGACCCCAAAACGTCAAAGGCATACGTCTGTTAAACAGTCAGAACTTGACCTTTATTTGACAGCTGACTGTGAATCATCTGATTTAAACCCTCTTCAGTACTGGTCTGCACATGAAGAGAAGTTTCCAACGCTGGCAAAGATGGCTTGTACTTACCTTGCACTACCAGCATCCTCTGCTCCAGTTGAACGGCTGTTTTCAATAGCAGGCAAAGTTTTTAGACCTGAACGTTGTTCACTGACAGACAGTAACTTTGAGGCATTGATGTTTTTGAAATGCAATAAGGAGTTATAAAAGAAATGACTGTATCATGAGTCTTGCTGATGTCATGAAGACATTTTGGAACACTATTATACTAGCTAATAGATATACTGATCAATTGATACATCTAAAATCATACTAGCTAAGAGCTACTGATCATTTGACATGTTTGTGTTTCATTCTTGTTATTTGAGAGTTTTGTAATAAATAATTAAAATAATTAAAAAGTAATTAATTATTTTCCTTTAAATAATTGTAATTAATTAATTACTTTTACAAAAAGCAAGTAATTATAATTGTAATTTAATTGAAACATTTCTGGATTAATTGTAATTAATTAATTACTTTTCAAAATAATTGAACCCAGGTCATTGACCAGTAATTAATCCTTTACTCCATATATACGCATTTTCATGCATGTGCGACCAGTGTAGATCCAGATCAGCCGGCACGGATATGCCGGCTGATCTGGATCTACACTGTTTGCCCAAGCCATAAAGTGTATATATGCAGGAAAGGGTTAATGCAAGAGGAGGCAAATCTTCCCAACAGTGAAAGAGACTTTTGCTGTACCAAATTTACTATACTTGGAAATAACGCAAGCTCAAAACTCTGGTAAATTGAGAGACCCAAAACATTCATGCTATTACAACTATCTTCAGATGATGACTAAACATCTATGTTAGTTTGAAGCAAAGCTATTAGACAGGGAGTTTGGGAGCTGTTATATCAAATTTTGTAACATATGGACATAGATAAATATGTTTGTACTTTTAAGCACTGAAAGGAATAAGTATCTTAAATACCTTAAGAATACTGGAATGGAGAACAATACTTATGACAAAAAGCAATATTCTCGCAAAAAAGTTGGTCTATATAAACAGTCATTAGTGAACAAACTGATCTCTTCCATGATTTATCAATTCACCATTAATGAAAACCTTTATTTTCAAGAATGATTTCATGATGCATCAATGCAAGGGAAACTACTGATTCTTGAAAACATCTTTTTTCTAAAGACAATTTGTACAATGTCATATATCAGCTTGAAACTGAACAATTCAAGTAACCATGTATAAATAACATTGTTTTCTTTATAACAAACATCTTCTATCAATAATCCCTGAATTTTACAGTCACCTCTTACTTTTAACAATTTTACATTTCTTGGGAAAGCTAAAATTATTTGATGCTGTTAAAGGGAGGTAAACATTATTACAAACTTAAAAGGCAAACAACAGTAGCAGCCCTTGAGTAACACAAGTATGTCAGTTATTTTCAAGTTCTGTTTTTTTTAAATATTTCTTAAAATGAAAGAAGGGTTCTTTAAAAGCTACTAATAGTTTCAGTGAAAATCACTAGTATTTCTTTGTTTAAAGTTTTGATAGGGTAAAAGCTAAGACTTTCAAACTTTATTTTTTGCATGAAAAATCCACATTTTTAAATGAATTTAATTACAGACAAAAATGCAGGTATACATCAGTATTTAAGTGGTATACACTAACTACCAGTATCGAAACAGTTTAAAATGGACTTTACAGCTTTTAAATAACCTTTTACCCTGTAACTGAAGGTATTTATCAGTAACTGATGAACCTATGGCTTAGGTTATAACTTTTTTTACTGCAACAGCCCACAAAATGCTACATATATTTACCTAGCTTCTGCCGACTGCTGTGATGAGCTTGAAGCCTGACTTTTCAACACAGCTGAGTCTAAATCATCTGGTTTCAGCAGTCTCTGGGACTCTAGTATATCTTTGGCCATCTGTTTAACATTCTTGATTCCGAGTTTCTTTTGTGTAGACTTGGTCTGCACTTTGGCTTTCTTTGTTGTTCTTTTCCCTTTTCCTTTAGACTTAGCTGCTTTACTGGTAGCGGCCATCACTGGAAAATACGATAAGTCAAACTGAACAAATGCAATAACTTTCTTTTCAACATGACCTGTGAAATAACTTTTCAAGAGTGTAGGCCATACTGGCTTATCGTTACAGAATATAACAAGAGTGACCAGTGATCACATGTGTCGCCTGATGATAGCCAATTAAGCAGTTGTACTTAGGGGTGATTGGACAGTTTATTGGATATGTAAATTGAGGTACCGATCAATCCTGTAACATTTAATTCAAACTGTATCAGTAGTATAAGAGAAGTAGTCTGGACAAACTTTAAAAATGAAAATCATTAAAGGGCCATAACTCTGACAAATATCATTGAACTGGAAAATGCCAATGTCAAGCACAACTAGACTTTGTACTGATCATTCCTGTAATGTCTGGATGAAATTGCACCAGTAGTTTTTTAGGAGTAGTCACAAGTTTTGTGACGGACTGATGGACAGACGGACAGACTTAAGACGGAGAAGTGATCCCTATATGTTGTGGCTACTTTGTAGCAGGAGACACCAAAAAGGCCCAAATTTAATCTCACAGACCCAAAAAATTATAAAAAGGTCCTGAAGTTTAATTTTTATAGGTCCAATGGGCCTATGTTCAAGCAATATTTGTAGGCTTAAAATTTGTAGACTTTTACAAGCCACTGACATGTGACTTATATTGCAGACAGCTAAACATGCAAAATAAGTTACACTACAACTTTTCTAACATAACAAACTACATGTATTCAGGCACAGATCCAACAGTCACACAAACTTGACACACATGCTCTTCCTTTACGCCAAAGTGCTAATAAGATCTCCAGTAAGCAGCTATCAAAGGTACAATTTACATATTGTTATACTTTGCTTCTACAGTCAGTGCAAGTTGGTTTAAAGCTTATCTTAATACAGGGTGACCTAAATTTATGATGACATGTTCTACAAAGTTGACAAAGTTCCTACCTTCCTCCATCTTAACATGCTCTGGGATATCCTCCTCATACCCTTCCTTCACTGGTACCTCTTCGAAATCATCCTCTTCTGTAATAAAAAAACGTTGTTCCTTCATTTGTAGAACTGACCCAGCCATGTGTAGAACACTGATGGATTATTTGCTTTGTACTGAGATATTTGCAAGTGTTCTTCCCATTGCATAATATACTATTGCACAACTTCAGGAGCACAATATTATGTTCCTCTACGGGAAGAACAAGTGCATATATCCTAAAGCAAAGCAAATAACCTTTTTAGCAAATAAGCTAGATCACTAAATGTGATGAATACCCCCCCCCCAATCACACGATACAGCACTGACATGGTAATTTTTATATTTAAACAGTCAACTTATCCTTCATGTGTAAAAAAAAAAAAATCAAAGGGTCAAAAATCAGTGACAATTCAGAAACTTAACAATGTCATGGACAACTAGGCTTGGTACTAATGATTCTTACAAAATGCTATTACAATCTGACATGGTACTAATGATTCTTACAAAATGCTATTACAATCTGACATGGTACTAATGATTCTTACAAAATGCTATTACAATCTGACATGGTACTAATGATTCTTACAAAATGCTATTACAATCTGACAAATGGTTGCTGAGAAAAAGTCTGGACAAATTTATGTTAAAAAAATAAAAGGATCTTAACTCAGTGAATAATCAAGGCAATGGAATGCACAAACAATATGCACAACTAGGATATGTACTTATGATTCTTCCGAAGTATCATTAAAATCTGAACAACAGTTGATGAGAAACAGTCTGGACAAATTGACCGTCCAAAGCACATGAATCCAGTATAGCTCCCTGATATTCTATCAGAGAATATAAAAAAGAATATCTTGAAGACAATAAAGTACACTTCAGTGTTTTCTTTGTAACTGACTGATAACACCTTTTTTTTTTTTCAAACTATCAAGCCATTTTTGTTCACCAAGTATTACTATAAAATCAGGTGAATTTTATGAATGAGAGTCATAAATTCAGTGTGCTAGTCAATGACTCCTTAAGATGAAATGATAGAAACAAAATACACACAAACATATTTAAAAATAAAGTGATTTCATTTTAGTCATTTTTCATAATACACCTTCTTTTATAATATTAGAAATAAGTTATATTTATAGCTGACTGACATGACTTGTGAACAGGGCTCTACAAATTCTATTGTCCGACGTCCGGGACAGCTCTAAACTTGCTCTCGAACACCTGACTCTGTACAAAAGTTTTGTCCCGGACAACTCAAATTTTGACAGTCATAAATCTCCGATAACTGCTCAAATAAACAACCCAGTTGAATAAACAACATGATGCAATCGACTTCTAACCGACTGGCATTCGATAAGCTCCGCCTTAATAGAGAAGTGACAGCAGTGAGCTGGAAATCACGACGCTAGTTACAGTTTACTATGGATATTGATTATATTTTGTAAATTTGTGTCGGTATCGCGTGACTAAAATAATTCAAGCAAGTAAATGTCTTAATAAAATCATGGAATGCTTAATTCCAAAGGCGAAAGGTTAAACATCAAAGCTTTAGCAATGTTTTTCTAAGCTTTTAGACAAGGAACCACAAAAAGAGCAAGCATTCTTTATAGCATTTTTGTTTTAATTATCAGATTTATCTATGAGAAAAAGTAAAGTAAATTTAAAACAAGCTTAACAAAATGAAGGCAACCAATTCTAGCAAATATTTATTTCATTAAACATAAAGCAGTGAGTGAAAATCTCGGATAAATTCCGTATGTCATATATTTCCGCGACCCCGTCGTATTTTATTTTTGATAGAAAACTGTGTCTTGGAGACTTTTTACAAGGTTTAAACATTCAATCGATTGATTAAGAAAAGTGGTCATGTTTTATTATAATAAGTACCAGTTTTTTTCTTTTTCAATGAAAAATGTTCCTTTTCTCTAAGACTTGAATATTTCTGTCGTATTTACTTTTGAAAGCAACAATTAGAATGAATCAACATATTTTACATCTTAAAAATTTTGTAACTTGTTCAAATAAAATTCTGGTGAAACTGGAAACACATCCCCTAGGAAACCAGGCATGCCACCAAAAAGTCACTGAACTTTGATGCCAGAAGTTCATTAGTTTAAAACAATAAGTTGAATAACAACCAGTCCACATATTTGCTGTCTCTCGTAGTCCTTTCAAGTGAACTTTTTAAAAGATCTATGAAAGAATACAAATGTATTTCATTTTAAAAGTGTTTTTAATTCTTTTTTTAAATAGACGTTGTAAAATAAAAAGCCCAATTAACAAATAATTATTATCGAAAACGTTATACTTGTCACCAGGACATCTGAATTTGTTTTTGGGACAACTTTATTTTGCCATAGTCAGTTGTCCTGGACAACTCAATTTCTAAGAAATTTGTAGAGCCCTGGTGAATAAAGATGGTTTAAAATAATCCTACCAGAGTCACTGTCCTCATTCTTCTTGCGTTTAGACTGGGCTATTTCAAGTTCTACACATTTCTTCACAGCGTCTTCAAGTTTATTTTTCACTGACTCCATTAGTTTAACTCTCTCCTCTTTGGCAGAATTATCACTGAGAATCTGAAGCAGTAAATGATTCAATCTTGAAAATAAAAAGTTACTTTGTAACACTCATTTTTTTAAATCAATTAAAAGATGTTCATTTAAGTACTAGGAAAACACCTTAATGCCGCATTAAGGTGTTTTCCTAGTACTTAAATGAACATCTTTTTAATTATGCAACATATATTTTGAAAATTCTTCAGTGAAGTATGTGATTTAGTTTAAACTTATTTATTTTACACTGACTGGAAAGCAACTTATATTATCCCCTATATTATATCTATTGTGATAAATATATATGTACAGTGGTATGTAATAGTGTTGCAATGCTTTAATAGGCTTGCTTCATACAACCTTACACAGAAAGTGTCTTTTACACTAACAGTGAAATCCACTTTGACTGAACCTTTAATATCTCATATCTTTACTTACATAAAACATTATATTTCAAACATAGTAAATCTTACAACAATCTGTTGAATTAAATCATTACCTGTAACCACCTTTTCACAGCTGGTAAGTATTTAGTTTTGATGAGGATATATTGGTCCCTGATGCCCTGTATAAGGTCCTGATTATCTTCTGTCTCTTGTAGTCTGGACTCGCTGTGCCCTAATTCTATAGTCAAGGCAAACTTCCGATCAAACAGTCCATGTTCCTGAGTGAATCCACCATTTTGAGCAGTGTCCACTTCTTCAAAGTCACCATCTTCCTCACTTTCACTTTCATCAGATCTATTTTCTGATTCATGAGTCCCTGAATATTTGATTGCATCATTATCTTCGTCATTCTCAGAGTTTCTGTCATTAATACTCCTATTATCTGAACTTTTACAACTGCTATTTTCAATATGTTTGCAATTTGTTTTATCTTCCTCACAACATTTTTCACACTGTTTCATTTCACCATCTCCATTTTTCTCATTGGATGTTACTGATGATGTCACAGTTGATGTCACAGAATTTGTTTTCAAGCTGGTTCCAGGACCATCTGTTAGAGATATAAAGAAATCGTCTGGCCGAGGCATTAGAAGCTGGAGACCATTCTCAACCTCTGTCAGACAAAGCTGGATCTCAAGTTCAGATTCTACAAAGATAAAAATTTCAATCTTTGAATAAGTCAAGTAGTATCTTCTAACTTACATAACTCCATATTAAACTGATTTTTGTGCATTGTGTTTTTCAGAAAAAAATCTTTAACATGTTAACTATACCTAGACACCAATGCAAAAAAGGATAATAACTGACAAAACTAAAATGAAGACCAGAAACTGAATTATTTTGAAAATTTTGTGCACAACGTTACCAATGGACCAGTCTTTTTAACTGATCTTTATATCATTTACAGCAACTGGCTTGAACCAATTCAGTGTCTCTACCATTCTGCTCTGTGCTGGCTTCTAAAGTTAGAATGAGGTAACCAACCTGAATATTCTTTGTTCACTTTGTCGAGCTTTTCTTTCCTATTTTCTTCTAATTTTCTCTCAGTTTCTTCCTTCTGTCTTCTCTCTAAGTCTAGCTGAGCCTGAATGCTGTCAAAGTCAATCTGTCATATATAAAACAACATATGCAAGTTATTTGCATGCAACGTTCCAATGTTCACTTGATCTAGAATGCATCTGGTTATGAAGCCAAACTTACAATTACTTTCAGACTCACGGTTTTATTGGGATAAAATGACATAAACTGTAACTGTGGAACAGTTTCAAAGGGTCAACTGGCAAAAACTGAACTACAATATCACACCTTACCCTAATAAAAATATTAAAATGGACCTCCAACTTCCAATTTTATAACTGTCCATTTTAAGGTTTATAGATATCAGGACAGAAATTGGACATCCATCAGTGAAGAGCCTGGCCAGACTGCATGGATGTGCAGGCTGACCTGGATCTGTACTGGTGGCAGTCTTTCTACAGTTAGCTCTAGCATTCAAAGGGTTAAGACAGGTTAACTAACTCTACATTTGTCATTATCTAAATAATGATAATGCACCAACCTTTTTGAAATTTTTCAGAAATTCAAAACCAAGTGTGAGTTTTCTGTATGCATGTCCAAACTTTTCCACCCACAATAGTATACTTCTGTTGACACTGTTTTTCAAGTTTTCTGCAGCAGCCTTAGGTGGGGGTAAAGGACTTCTCTTTTCTGTTCCTACAAATATTGCGGTACTGGTGTTTGAATTCATAGCTACACTAAAACTGTTACATCTTACAAGTACTGAATCGGTTATTTTATGAAAACTTTTGACATAGCCTTTTCTTATTAAAATCTGAAAATAACCTTTTGTTCCATTTTTCCAAATTCTTGTGATTTAAACAAAGATATGGTACTGAATTAAAAGCAAAGCCATAAACACATTCTAGCCAATGAGAATATGATCACAGATTAATGAAATATCCCTGGTATGAATTAACAAGAAGGCCATGATGGCCCTTTTATTGCTCAACTGAAAACAACTGCAACTACTTTCATTCACACACCAAATATCTTAAATCCAGGCCTTGTGGTTTCTGACAAGAAAGTTTTTAAGTTTTTACCTATGTCAGTCTATACAAAACCAAGTGACCCCTGGGTTGGGGCCAATTTTGATTTTTAGCCTTGGTGACCTTGACCCTAGAGACATAAAATCCAACTCAAGGGCAGATGTCCATGGTACATACATACCAAATACCTAAGATATCAGTCAACAAACGAAGACTCAGCCGGTGGTTTGTAAGATTATCAAAGATGTGAAATTCCCATCATGTAGACAATGTGGCAAAATATCCTTTTTTTGACTACATACCTCTGGAACCCATCTGGTTGGTACAGGAAAAGAAAGGAGATTTATCGGTACTGCGTATAAATGTTTTGTGCAAGTTTTGTTGAAATTGAATACTAGTAAAATGTGAGTATAACACTATGATGTTAGAAAACTCTATTTTTAACCTCTGTGACCTTGACTCCTCTCACCTCAAACCACAGCCAGTGGTAGATGTCTATCATAATGATATACCAAATACATGTATCTAAGATATGACTGAGGAGCTCTAGGTGAATGTATGCCAAAAAACAAACCCTACGGCAGTGTAGTTTCAGACAAGAAGATATCTTAAGTTTTCCCCAAAATAAGTCTACATAGAATCATGTTGCAGCTAGGTAGTGCTGGGGCTGGGCAAATTTAGACCCTAGGCCTATGATTTGAACTTGGTCCACTAGACAATGCTACATAATAAATATCTCTGACCTAGGCCTTGTGGTTTCAGAAAAGAAGATTTTCAAAGTTTTCACTTTTAAAATCTATTTTTAGCTCAGATCTGCAATGGACCAGAACCATTTGAAAACTTGGATAGAGCTTCCTGCAAGGAACATGCCAGGCAAGTTTTATCAAATTCTGGCCAGGTGGTTTCAGAGGAGATGTCATTTGAAACAATTGTGGATGACAGACGGATGGACGACAGACAACCAGCGATCCTAAAAGCTCACATCAGCTGTGCTCAGGTAAGCTGAAAACAACTCATTCCCTAGATTACAGCTGAGCTTCAAATGCCCAGTTTCACTTCCAAAGATAAATTCATCCTTGTTTTTTATAAATCTGCAGAAAACACCACCAGGTTCACTAACTTGATGATTCATCAACTAAATGCATGATAATAAGCCAAGTGATGTAGGCCTAGGCAGATCTGAATTTATTACAAACATTACAAATGTCTAATATCTGTTACAAGTTTAGATACAAGTTAGATGAACAGTTATAAAACATAATGTAAATCCTGTTATTTTACTTTTGCAAGTGAAACTGGATTTTTAATTGATTGTCAGAAGAATGATTACAAAAAATTCTTACTTGAATATGCAAGTTTCTGACTGAATCAAAAAATTCACAATGCCTGTCTTTTAAATTTTAGACTATATCATCTTTGCAAACCTTATAAAATCCTATCAAACTAAATCCAAGGCAATAAATGCAGAGTATTTTAAGAACAACTCAAACTGTCATTTCTTGAAGTTCTTACCTGCAGCCAGTTCTAGAAAAGTATCAAAGTTTGCCAGCAGTAGTTCTCGGAACATGTGAGATCTCATAAACAGTTCATCTATCATTTGGAATGTTGACAGTCGCACCTCTGCATGTTTTACAGCTAGCTGCTTCATAAGTAACTCAGACGCATGCTGTACATAGCCATCTGATGTCCTGCCAAACATTACTATACAATGTACGGCCAAAATACAATCAGGCAAAACACAATATTAGAAAACAACTTTCTAACTCCCTTTCGTACATTTTCCTATAAAATAAAAGATGCAAAACAACAGCATATTGTGTAAATTTAGTGGTAGCCTGATAACCTGTGGCTAGTAGAATTTTTGTCGAGCCCGTATAATTTTCCGAATAACAAGTCCGACTGGCTTCTGAAGATTGGTCGTCTGATGAGGATGACAATGAAATGACTGAATTACAAATTGAAAAGCTCAAAGGAATTCAGTTTCAAAATAACTGTATTCTTTTTTCTTTACTTTCTTTACCATTTTATAAGTTTAACATTTTTTGGGGTAGTCAAAACCTATTTAGGCTAGTACATTTTGCCTAACCACTAGTCCAATGGGCTAGTGATTTTGTGGCCCTAAACTCTTTGGCTGCAGCAAATATGATTTTACCATTTTTAATTTTGTCCTGAGGCCCTGAGGTTTTAAAAAACTGAAGAGAATCACATATAAAATGCATAAAACAAAACAAAAGAATTTAGCTCAAAACTTTTTTTTAAAAACTGAAACTTTAAAGACTGAAACTTTGTTGACTTTCAGTTTGTTTTCATTATTAACAAAGCTTCAGAATATATTCATGGATAAAAACTAGTAGTCTACTATAAATAATTTATGACAATCATCTAAAAGTAAGCATTTTTAGTCAAAAGTCATCCAAACATAAATATTTATAATTTTATATTTAAATTGTAAAATCAGCATTCACAAAAATGCATGTCTTTACACATACCTGCAAAATTTCTTAAACTTCTTCATGATTTCTGCATTGAGCACTGGTTTTCCAGATGTTGTAAGCAGTTCCACCAATCCATCCATTTGCTTGCAGATTTTTTCATCTAACTCAGCCATCTTTAACGATCTATTAACAAGTACTTTTCTCTTCCTAGTGGTCAAAGGTCTCTTGCTCAACAAAAAGCTCCTGCCATTAGGTTTTCTGTAACATTGCCAAGCTAAAAGAAAATCAATTGATGAATGCCTCAACAGTATACAGAGAATCTAAGTGTTTCCTTAATTGTTTAGTGAATATTTCTAATACAGAAAAAAATAATTACCAGGTATCTTAACTGAGAAAAAGTATCTTAACAAACTCCAGCAGTTAGTAATGTTTCTTGGGATTCACTTCACGTAAATTTCAGAGATACTTAACAAATGATTTATTACATCAATAAAATATCAAAAGTCAGTAAACTATTGCCAAGCCTAATACCAATCATAACCTTGAAATGAAAAATTATAGTTTTGCAAGAAGGTACATCTGTTTAACTATGCTTCTTAAAGTAATCTGAGACATCTGATCATCTTCAAGAAAATTAGAAAACTACATGTAGCTGTCAAGCTGGGTTTTCCAGGAAACAGAACCCTAGCCTAGGAATTTGAAAAGTGTATTGTAAACTTATAAGTTAAAGTTCTGCTGCTTAGTTACTGATGACATAATTAGCTTTTTCATGTAATCATCTGTTTCTTACAGATCCTTTCAAAGTACATGTTGTTCAATGCAGATATTCTGTGTTGTATTTTTCTGTGCTATAATAAAGGTCATGATGAAGGCATAAAGAATATTTATGCATAAGCAACAAATATGAAAGATATAACACATTATTCATTAGTATATAATTCAATTAGTTTATTTACAAAAGAAATCTGAAATATCTTGACGTTTTTATAGCAGACTGAAGACTGGGAATTCGTGGAAAATGTTTGCTTAGGGATATACACCAGAATGGACCTGTATTACATAAATTGTAATAAGATACATGGAATTATCAATTCATATACAATATTATTAACATATTTACATCAGGTAAAATCAAGTGACCCCTAGGGCAGCTCCATTAATGACCAAAGGGACATAATTTGAACAATCTTGGTAGATGATCTTTAGGTAAACCTGTATGTCAAGTATCTAAGCTCTAGGCCTTGTGGTTTCAGACAAAATTTTCTACTTTTTCTTTCCATTGCCAAGGCAACTGGAGTTCTAGATGGAATTCAATCCTTTGAATGACTTTGGAAGACCTTCAGTTTTATTAACTTTAAGCTAGTAGTTTGGGATGAGATGTTGTTTGAAGGTAAAAATGGTCTACAAAAGATGCACTACCCACACTTGACTTGGCATTTCTAAAAATAGACGAGTGACATGTGGAATTACTTAAAAAACATGATATACTTCTTATCTGCACTGTCATCAAATGTGTCTCTTATAGTCTGTTACCAATATTTAAATGTTCCACTTTGCATTCATATGGATGATGCTTTTCCTGGTGTCGTGAGTAATACTATATCAGCAGTGTTGTTTAAAAAATGTATGAACTGTACTGTTTTTGTTTTATATGATGGATGAGTGGTAAGGACTTAAAACAACATGTTCTAAGATTACATTCTATTTCTTATATGTATTTACTAATATTACTACTACATTATATCTTAACTGGTTAACATCTTAATCCAACAGACTCCCTGTACCTGCTGCATTATAATAAGGCGGGGCTTTATATTATAAATGACAGGTACAGAATTACAGAGTTACATGTACAGACACTACAGTCACTTGAACAAGTTATAACCAAAAACAAAATATAGCTGAATAGTATTATCTTTGTTGCGATTTAACAAGAAATGATTAATATATTTGGCACTTAACTTATCATAAGATCCTTAGCAAATTATTGTTGGTTAATAAGCAAGTCGCAGGAAGCAAATCATTGGTTTTTATACACTACCAATAGTTTGGTGAAATATTTTTGCCATGCATTTATGTCACACTTGCTCAAAGTACCAGGAACAAGCACCTGTCATTGCTGGAGCCAAAAATGTATAAACAAATTGAGGAAAAATTCTCGAGGAACAAGGATATTATGATCATAACAACTCTTAAAGACAATATATGTTAAAAAAGTGTTGATCATTTTAGCTCTTTGATGATAAATACCTATATTACTTACCCATGACTACAGACTAAAGAAAAACCTATGACTGAAGGAAAAGCAATGATACGTAATATCTATATATCTGCAAAACAGAGTAAAAATGTGCTGTGCTAAAATGAAGTGTAATTTAGGTGTTGTTTTCACATTTGCTTATGGGATGTCAGTTTGATGAATTCACTGCAAATGCCAAGAATAGTTTTGACATTCTTTTTCATTACTAGAATAGAAGCTAGATGAAGTGTTGTACTAAATAACAGAATTCAAACAAATACCATAAAACTCATTATCTACTCATTCATATACATTTTAAAACAAGTGGAATTTAACTGTTGCTTGGCATCTACATTAATCTATATCAATGTCAGTCAGTCAACAAAAAATGAAAAAAAGTGTTCTTTTATTCCATTCATCCGGCTACTATGTCACTAACAAACATCCGCATCATACCTTAAACCTGATGGAAGATGGAATATATTCACTACAATACTGGACACACTGATAGAAACTTACCTTAAAAAACAAGTTAAGACATTTAAAGAACTTTCAACAGCTTTTTTTCTCTATTTTAAATATTGCACCACAAAACTTCAACAACCGGTGACGTGAAAATTTACTTACATAAATTTTTGCCTCAGGTATACTTGATTTATAGTTAATAGATTGAAATATTTCTGTAATCGAAATATGCGAACAGTCATTCATTTTGTTTTTCTCTTTGAAAATGAATAATCATAAACAATTGTACGGTTAAGAACGTTTTAGCACAAATATCTTTCACTAAATAACGTAAATTGCTTGTTCACATCATGGAATAAGAATCACAAATAATTCCTATCTTTGAAAAAACAAAAACTTAAAATACCACATATTTGAAACTCCTTTACAAGCCAAAGGAATACACTATTTAATCACGTGGAAAGTCAACATTTTTTCAAAAAATTAAATGGCCTGTAAAAATCCTAACTAGAAGTCAATAGCAGATTATAATTTGACCATTTCAGTATAAAAGAAAACGGTTTTACTTTGATTTTTTTATATATGCTGAAGAAATTCTGATTTTCAGGTAGGCAAGTAACATATATGCTGATTTATTCCAAACAGGTGGTTTTCGTCTTTGCTCAAACCTTGATTACTTCTAGTCTGATTGTGATATGTAATTTAGGTATCACTTTGTAGATGAATTAATGCTCTATTGCATTAAGCATTTGTTTTCATTATAATTATTTTAAGATATTGGAAATATAAAACAAACGAGATTTTGCGAGATCTTTTCCAGCTTCAGCTATATTTTGTGAGATTGCTTTTGTTTACTCTACGTGTAATGTCGGTTAAAACTTCAACTTCAACTTGTTACTGCCAAAAGTCAATAATGACTGTACTAGGCAGGCGCGTGTCAGGAACAATAAAATTATAAAAGATAATAACAAAGAAAACAAGATTTTACTGAAGATCTTACGTAAGCATTTATTTTAAGTACTTAAAATCTATAAAACTTGTTTAGTCCACTAATAAAAGCTGGTACAGTTGGGGTAGCCTTAATCTCGGTCGGTAATTCGTTCCAGAGTCGTATAGTCCTTGGGAAGAATGAGTTCATGTGATGTTGTGTTTTTGATTGTGGGATGAGGAATTTGCTGTTTCTTGTGTTTGTAAGGTGATTGTGATCAACATTGACCTGATTGTTTTTTATTTTGTGTAGCATGACCAGGCTGGCATGGTTTCGCCATTGTTCTAAAGTTTACCATTTTAGTTCTTTGATCATGTTTGTTACACTGCTTGTGTAGTGGTAATCATTATGGACGTATCTTGCAGCTGACCTCTGGACCATTTCTATTCTGTGTGTGAGATATTTTTGCTATGGATGCCATATGGTTGAGCAGTATTCAACCTGTGGTCTTACATATGTTTTGTATGCTGCTTCTTTGAGTTGTTTGTTTTGTGTTTTGCCGTTTCGTCTGATGAACCTTAAGCTGTTTTTTGCTTTGTTTGTGATATTGTTTATGTGGGATGACCAGTTTAGGTTGCTACTTATTGTAACTCCTAAGTATTTTGCATTTTCTGTGGTTTTCAGTTTAGTGTTATGTAGGGTGTAGGGAAAGATGACTGGTTTCTTTTTCCTGTGTATTCTGAGTACTTCACCCTTGTCAGGGTTGAATTCCATTGACCATTCTTTTTCCCATATTTCAAGGTTGTGCAAATCATTTTGTAAGGTTTGTGCAAATGCTTGTGACTTAATTGTTAAATAAACTATGGTGTCGTCGGCAAATAGACGCACCCGGCTCCTGACACTTCCTGGTAGGTCATTGATGTATGCGAGAAAGAGACATGGACCTAAGATCGATCACTGCGGGACACCAGAAAGCACAGGGAGCCTGTCAGAGACCTTGTTTTCCATTGTTTTCCGCTGCTCGCTTATGTTTTTCTTGCTCACTTTCTTGCCGACTTTAAAGGGATATACAGGCAAAAATTTTATGCTTTCTTTCTCATTCCTTCTATAAATATACTATAAATGTGATCGAAATAAATACAATGATCAGTCCCATTTACAAAGATTTCCTCTTTTTAAATAAAAAATCGGGTGGTTTCCTATCTTGACCCACGTGGGTCTAGATAGAAAATTTATATTTCGCGCTAAATTTCGCAGTGAATGATTGGACGGTTGAAGTACCTGTTACGTGGTCTACGGCAAAAACAACCGAGAGAAACGACAATTGGTTGTTTTTGTCACGTGACCTATTTGAAAATGACTCTGTGATTTCGTTCACGTTTTACTTTTTGTTTAAGGACGTTTAAATATTTACGTTTAACCCCGCATTTCACTACAAACATACTGGGAATTTAAAGTTCTTCATATTGAAAGTGATGTGAGAAAATAATATCAGTTTTAATTTTTTGGGCGCTCATTTGCCTGTGTATCCCTTTAATACAAGGAGACATTGTTACTGAAAGGTACAGAAACAAAGGTTTTTCTACTATATCATAATCACATAACAGTGGCCTTTGTCTTTTATAAGGATGCCAAGTGAAAATAATCAAGGTAGCAGAGAAAAAACACATATATTGCACATCCATCTGCAAATTTTCAAATTTAGTACAATTATTAGTTCAAGTAAAATTGAAAACAGAAATAAGATCAGCAAAGAGAATCATAATATTTATCACTTGAGACATTACAATACATTTGCAAAAAGTACCATTTGGTCTACGATCCACATGTGGAAATGCTCTGGAACCCGCAAATTCCGCTGTGCACATGAATAAGATAGATATACAGTTTGGTCATACCACCCAACGTCCTACAATAACACCGTATTTTATGTCTTTGCATCACTTTTAAAATGATGACCCGAACATGTGTCTAATTTTGCGTTAGTCTTTATATTTCAACTGCAAGACCGACCGATTTACAAACTGATATTACATAGATGTCGGCGACCATCGTCTATATAATAAAGAGCCCTGGCGCACAATTTGTTGGGCTAACTGTGCGTGCGCACCCTTAGTTTTTATAACAATCAAGCACACGATGAATTCTGCAAACTGGAATCAAGAAACTAAAGCAAAATTAAATGAGAAAGTGACCGCAAATATTAACGACATGGGTTCACTAGTTAGGCATGTAATAAGAGCATCCAAGAGTACCGAAGTAAGAAAGATATGTCATAGGGTTCGAATGCGATTCTGATTTAGTTCGAATTTGACAGCCGATTTGTACTTAACTTGTTTCGAACCAGAACTTCTGAACCTTGTATTCAGCAGATGCTAGGAGGTTTTGTTGCAAAATTATTCAGAATAAATTTTAATCTTATTTTTAAAAGATGTTTTCAATGGTATGGGGCAGTCATATTGACGAGACTATTAAGTTTTTACATGTTGGGTGCTGGGCCAACAGAGCTAACCAGGCTGGTGATAATTTGTTAGTTAACCATATCATCAATACTGATCCCAATAACTGATACACTATATGTGCCACTTATCATCATGAAATACTTTCAACTTTTCATTTCAGTTGCTTGCACAGGCAGCAAAAAATTTTGCATCCCAGGAGTCTGTGATACAGAATTCATCAGAGGTACATACCAAACTTATAAAACACAACTTTAACATAAAAGTTTACATTCTTTTCTATTTTTTTTCATTTCTTGCTTTTAAAGAAGCTTTTATAATGAAAAAGACAGTCTTGATGGCTCAGCTTGTCGATGTATCTTTTAAATGATGTTTGAAATATGTAAACAATTTAAATGACATAGACTTTTATCTCGTACAACTCTACAAGGTTATGCAGACATCTTGATTAAAATCTCTTTTTTCAAGTTTTGCAAATGCTGTTTATTGTCAGAAAGATATATTCAAGATAATTTTACTGTTTTGTAAGATGAACTTTGCACTGTGACTACTCTTACATGTATATTTCTTAGATTACACAAATCAGTTAGTAGTTATCTTCTTTCTGTAATTCCAGTCTTTGAGGAAAATGAATCTGATCCGGTCACAGTTTGAGTACCAGTAAGTATTTTCATTTTTATTAGTACCATGCACTCTACCATACTTAAAAAGTGCATTTCAAGACCAGAGGCTATACTGTCTTTTGATTGATTACAAAGTGCTGTTAATGATTTTGTTAATTTTGTCAGGTGTGTGATTCTCATCTCCCTTTCTGAAATCCTCCTCCTTTCAGCATGAGAACTAGTTTAATCCAGAAAGCAGTCACTGAATAGAATTAACACCAGAATCTGCAAAAACTTGTTTCCTAAACTATATTAAACATCTTGTCAGTGACTGGATTTGATAAGCACCCGTAAGGCATCATATTATTGAAGCAAAATAACAGACAAGTGATGATAGCTGCATAGATTTAAACTATGTTCTTAAGTCCAGATTACTCTTCACATGTGCTGTCAACTCTACTTTTCTTTGCAGGCAGTCAGCTATAGAAAGAAGGTAAGATTTCTTTTTCAGTGAATGTGCACTCACAGTTATTTTCTATAGTAGCAAGACCACAAGGGAATTTGACTTCTTTTGATGTTTTTGAATATAATCAGAACTTTCACCAAAACCAACAGCTGTTCTGTTTCTTTCATGCCAAGAAAGCACCTTTTATGGAATTAAAAAATAAATATTTTGCTTATAATTGCATGGAACAATGTTTGTGTTTTATTAAAATTAAATGATTTTAATAAATTTGTGAACATTAATAATGTAAATCTGACAAGGAGAAAATGCCATTAAACCTGGTTCAAGGGGGATAAATCAGTGAAACTTATCTTCTGATAATTCAGGCTGTAATCTGCGGTTATGCCACAGTGAAGTTCTGAAAAGCGTTAATGAAACTTTTATTGCAGATTGTAACTGGATGATTAAATCTTGACATGTAAAATTTGATTTTCAAATTACAGATTATACCATTTATTAATATGTAAAGCCTTTTATTCATTATCATCTAATCAATAGTGTTACAGAAAATTTATTCCATTTATTCAATAAAACTTCGGTATGTATTGGTTTAAATCCAAGAAACAGGAAATGAATGATGAAAAATTACAGAAAATTTTTCAGATGAGTTGAATAATTTTAAGCAATGGTTTTAAGAGATACAGTAAAAGAATTTCCTGGATATCTTTACTATAAATGAGTACAGTATTCAGGACATGAAACTTTTAAAACAGTCATGCTTTATTTTATTTACTTTATTTTATAATGAAGTCTGTTAGGAGCTGTGTAAGTATTTTTTATGATAACAGAAAAAAGGAGAAATTTTAAGGATCCAGAGTCTAAAATTAAGATAGGAAAAAGGTCCATGATTAAGATCTCATAATAAAATAATGTAGGTGTTTCTTCTCACATTGTGAAAATGTTTTTGTTTGCAGCATGTAGGTCAGTGATTAAGATCTCATAATAAAATAATGTAGGTATTTCTTCTCACATTGTGAAATGTTTTTGTTTGCAGCATGTAGATCAGTGATTAAGATCTCATAATAAAATAATGTAGGTATTTCTTCTCACATTGTGAAAATGTTTTTGTTTGCAGCATGTCAAGTATAGATGAAGTACAGGACCAGCTTAAAACACTACAGAGGTGACAAAGCAATAGTGTGAAAGGGCAATGTGCAATGTGTAATGACTTCAGTTTTTCAGTGATATATGTGGCAAAAACAACTTTGTGTTGTATTTAATCTACTAATTTAGTTCATTTCTGAGAAACCAAAATGTTTGGAGACAGGTCAGAACAAGAACAGAGTGATTATTTGTCTTATGCATGAACTAGCCACTGAAATCTAAACATACAGCATAAGTAGTTGAACAAAAAACAGAAATGATGACTGAAGGAAAATTGTTTCCTTTAACTGCACAGTAGCACTGCAGAAATTTCATATATAGATATCAAAGGGCAACAAGTTTTTTCAGTTCACCTAGCTTTGAAGGGAAACTAGAAATGAAAAATGTTAAAAGTTTTATTCAAACTAGTAATTTTTTTGTGACTATGTTAGGCAAGCTGTGCTTATTTATTCATTTATTTAAATTGTTCATTTACTCACCTGTATTTATATTTGCTAGTAGATTTTCATGCATCTTTGTTCAGTGTTTGTAAAGTTTAATCTACTGTTTCTTGAGTATATTTATCACACTGTCAAATGTAAATCAGCCTGTTAGTACAACCTTGACCTTTTTTTATAACTGACAGTACAAAACAACAGAGAAGGGAGGAACATTTTGCAGGATCATTGCAACACTATGTTTACTAGATACAAAATGATAAGGAGATACAATAGTGTTACACTGATCCCTCCATTTTCATCTTGCCACTGTAGGAGAGAACTTTAATAAGAGGATGTATCTTCCAGCTCAACCCCTACATCATTTTGTAAATCATATGTATATGTTACAATAGAAATAAAAATGTTTTAGTTAAGCTAAACTGACATGCCACTTTCACCAATATTTTGGTCAAAATTTGAATTTAAAGTGAATATGGCAATTAAAAAATTTTCTATTTATAGCAGAACACGATTTCACGCTTTCCAAAAGAAGTATTTGTAATGAGTGGAACTTTTTTGCTTTAAACCGAGGTAATGTCAAGACTGGATATTCATGTTAGAAAAAATTACAGAGAACATTTTTCTTAAATAAGCAAGGAATATGTATTTGCTCTTGCTTCAATTCTTATTGTGTAGGTTCATCTACATTTTTAATACATGTTAATAACTTAATATTGTTATTAATGTTGTTATTAATGTTGTTATTAATGTTGTTAAAAGATATAATGTAACAGTACTGTGATTAATTGTTGTCAATATTTTTGATATCTTATTTGAATTAAAATATATTCGATAGGAGAGCCTTAAACTTGTTATTTTTATCTAAAGAATACCTTGGCTTGACTAGTAAGCTGTGTACCAGTAGTAAAAGCTGGTGTCAGGTGTTGATACGACGTAACATTTCTTGCAAGCACTTGACAGCATCGTATGTTTTCTTCTAAGTCAGGTTTATATGGATCTTTCCTTTTGAAACATGCTGTATTCTGTCAGAATATGGGTTAGAAGTTTGGACTACAGCTTAACTCATGTTAGCTGGTTTGTCTTTTGACTAAATGATTTCCAGTCAGTTACTTGACAGCAGATAAGTCTTTAGACTTTTTACACTTGTCATTTTTGGGCTTACAGCACACAGGGGCCTGTACTCTGAAAACGATTGCTGATCAATCACTCGGCATTAAGAGCAGTTAATACCAGGACTCAATGGTTAGGCAAGATGAGTAGAAGACCCCTATTTTAACGCCTATTGATTTTGAGCTGAGAGGGTCAAAGGTCAAGCTAACAGGATACAACAAGAACAACTGAACTGACTATTTTAAACTTTTCAGAATGGTTGGGCATGATGAGAAGATGACCTCTTTCGAATTTTGGCTCACTTGGTCAGAGGTCAAGTTCCTCCACTTTGAAAACAGTTTCCAGTTTATAACTCAAAAATAACTGAACTCAGAACCGTCAAACTTTAGAGAATGATTTGACATGATCAGTTAATGCGCTCTATTGCTTTTTGGCCGCACTAGGTCAAAAAATGATGCTCACAAGAATGCCTCTTAGTAAACGGGTTTTAATCAGTAACATAAGAACATCTAAACGTAATGTTTAGGTACAAAGAATAGATAAACGCTATTGATCTTGGCCCACTAGGTTAAGCCCTAATAACAACAGAATCCAGGACCCTCAAACTTAACTGGATCGTTGAACGTTATAAGTTGATGAACTCTCGATTTTGGCTCATTTGGTCAACGTTTAAGCTCACGGGTTGGCAGTCAACAAAAATTCAGGTCACGACCTTCTTTCTTTAGTATATATGTTCAGGCATGATAAGAACACTCTTGTGGTTTTGGGCCTACTGGGTCAAAGGTCACGGGATTGTTCTTCAAAATAAGGTTTAAGAGAAGCTTAACCCAAGACTTTGAGCATTTACAGGATGATTCAGCATGGTGAGAAAATGAACGCTTTTAGTATTAGGTCAAAGGTCAAGCTCAAGTTGGCGTGCGTATAGAAAACAGTTTTCAGTAAACAATAACTAAACACAGAAACCTCAGACTTTTTAGGGTTGTTGGACATGAACGCTATAGACAATGGGTCGAAGTTCGAGATCACAGGGCATTGTAATACAAAAAATGTTTATAAATCATTGAGTCGAGAACAATTGAACCAAAAACTTTCAGATGTAAACGATGGTTGGGCATGGTGAGTAGATGATAGATTATAGACCCTCTGTGTCAAAGGTCGCGCTTACGGAGGTCAGAGTTGAAGTCAAAGAGGCGTATATTTACGGGATGGGGGGCAAATATGTCATACATTTTACACTCTTTGGAGTTGTTGCCCAAAATATCGCAAATCATAAAATGTTCTAGAACGATCAATTATAATTATATTTATTATATTAAACGAAAAAATATTAACCAGTAAAAGAAGCAAATATATCAAAGGAGGTAAATATCTTGCTTTTTGTTAGGGCCATACCGAGGGATCAGTGCAAAACTATTGCAAATAATGAAGAAAAAATTAGATGCAATAGGTTTGCATTGACCTGGACCAGTACTGAGACAAAACGTGAAAATAATAAAAACATTAAAAAGAAGAGAACATAAAATAATTTGGTAGGAGCCTGAAGACATGATACGTGAAATCCAGCAACAGCAGACGATGTTTCCTTTGAAAGACATTTAGTTACAGTCCATTTCAAATTGGTTACTATGGAAACTAAGTGAGCATATCCTGTCTCGCAATAGATCAATTAGTTACAAGGCCATTTTTTCTAATATCGGTTCTTTTGAAATTCCATTCCGGTAAAACGGAAGCTTTTAATATTTCAACAAATATTTTTTTCATCTTTCGTTTGATAGATTAAAACAGATGTCAGATCAATTGCAAGAACATTAGCTAATATAAAATCTCTTATGACTATTTGAAAAAAGGTCTTGAAACACATCAGTCGGTGCACTTAGCGCAAACTAAAAAAACAACTCGCATTTTGACCTTTCTGACCTTTCTGAGTTAGTTTCTTTATCTATTTTGCTCGTTAGAACTGGTTTCCCATATGACCGATCCGGCTCGCCCGCTCCACCCCCCGCCCCGCACCCCCTCTAGACTTTGATCCTGTTCTCATTCTCGATGCATAGCAGATTACATCCGGAAGAAAATTAGTATAGTTAGTTGACGAGCGGTATCGAACTTGCCACAGGAATACCGATCCGTTCCGATAATTAAATGTTTTCCTTGGCTGCAAGGCAGAGAAGAGAAGGTTGAGAAGAGTCAATTTACGACATTTCTGTTAGTTTCCATTGCCACCTTTCCAAAGACGCCTCAGCCTCCTTTAAATTGCATAATGGAACCAGTCTACTGTAAACTGCTTGACGGTCTCTGACGTCTGATTTTTTTATTTCCAATAACACTACATTGTATCACTTTATACATCAGGAATCAAAGACTTTAAATGGCACAGGTAATCAACGTCTTTCTATGATAAAAGCATTTTTTTGCCATGTCGGATGACTTATTTAGACTATTTCTTAAAAATGAATCATGCTTTGACTCCTACAATATTTAATACTTTACTAATATTTTTATAGTTGTAAAATTGCACGAGTTAACCTACATTTTTTTTTGTAAGCGGAAAAAATATCATAATAGCCATTTAAAATTCTTTATTTACCATGTTTTACAAGTAATAAATATATGAAATTTTAAAGCAAACACTATGATTATGGGATTTTCTCCGTACAAAAGGTCAAACTCGTATGACCTAATTTGGCTTCCATAAAAATGACAGGGGATTTCCCGTAGTTTTTATTTTCAGTTTCTGGAAAAATAATAAACTTCAGTTATTGACCAAATCCGGTATTTTTCGATTTGAGTTTAACAAACAAAATCCTCTTAACACGATCGCCATGACCTAAGTATTTACACAGATCTTAATTTCGTTTAAGCAACAATAGACGTTACTTTTTATGTCACAAATTAGCTCCAGTAAATGATACATTTTATGGTTTATTATTAAAAACATGTTGACATGTTAAACTCATGGACAGATGTTGACAGGTGATATGTTACGGGAAAACAATTGTTAGGGCAGCACGTTTTCACGTACAAGGACAGTTTTAATGGAGTCCAATCCGCGAGCAGACTAATGTAAAGAAATAACCCCCCCAAAAAAACAACAACAAAAAACATCTGAATAAGTAACACTAAGTTTTGCTCGATAATTCTTATTTATATTCGCAAAAGAAGCAACACGAAACTTATCTAAATACATGTAGTGTTTATCCTCCTATTCATTGATATTGGCGAAGCACATTATTTTATTATCACAAGTAAATTTTATGACAGTGTTAACAATTTTTAACTGATGAAAATAATTGTATTTGTTAATTTGAGGTGGAATCTTTTTTTCTCGGTGACATATTCGATTGGTCTTCTAATTAGGTTATTAAATAGGTCAAGAATGGGGATAAGACAGTGTACAAAGAAGGCAAGAAACTGAAATTCTGATTAGTAGGCAGCCACTGGCTTCAAACTGTTGAGATGATAATTATTTTTAAAACCTTAATGAAGGCTTGCCAGAATGTCAAGGATCAGGGAAAACTCGACCTTTTTCAAATTTAGAAGCCCAAAATTTTCTGTTTTGTATACATTCAATTATTGGATACAGTGTTTTCGCATTTAGCTCAGTCGTGATTAGTAATGTGCAAAAAAAATGCCAAAAAGTCTTCGACGTTTTCACTTTATAACTTTATGGTAATGTTTTAGGTGTTAAATGCTTCCTGTCATTTAGAAAAAATAGAGATTTTTAAAGACATATGATTATACAACATTGCGTATTCCTTAATGGGTTTAAGGTCATTGTTCTTATGCTTTTGCTAATGTCTTCATTTGCATAAGAACAACGTTTAAACTTTTACAATGCTCATGCATTATGCAAAAATAACTGAAATATTCATAAAAAACGTTTCAGACAAAAATAACTCCGTGTAGCGTGCCCTTTTTTGAAATTGGTGGCATTTTGATTTCTTGTACCACATTTTTAATTTTCTCTTTAAAAGTCTACCTTCTTAACTACTTGGGGCTTTTTAGTTTATCATGGTAGATTTTACTCCACACCCATTAATTTTTGCGATTGTAAACTAAGATGCAGTGTAAGAACACAGTATGAACAAAACTTTTAAAAGAAAGTTAAAAATCCTGTTTCACTTACAAAAATAAAATAATGATAATAAGACTCTTAACACAAACTGTTTCTTTAACTGGAAGATACATCCACTTAATGCAAATTAGTACGCTGACGTGGGTAGTCATGTGACTTTTGGAAGATCTAAAAAAAACAAACAAACAAAAACAAACGAAAGGAGGATTGACAGTTGTGCAGTTGTTTAATAGCTCTGAACTAAATGGAACGGATTAAAAACGATATACATGTTTGTATTTTTTTCTTTTTAACACATCATGCGACTGAATATGTGTAGCAACACTATGTTTATGCGCTATTTATAGAAAGGGTAAATAATATTTTCGATTGATTGTTGTTAATACTACACGTTCTGTTTCAAATATATTTACCGAAACACCGTTAATACCTAAAATGTCGCTTAAAAGATAGAAAAAAATACATGTATGAGAAGATCTTTTATAACAAACTGAGTAACTGAGTGTAATACTTTACTCCCTTAACCTTTTTAATACCAGCGGTTTTTGCTTGTTTTTTTTTTCTTTTTTTTCAGCTAAATGCATCTTCAACTGCTTTATAAATTATATTTTTTGTTTCAAACTTGTGAAGTTTTTTTAATGTTTTTTTTTAACTTTGTTTCGTTTAGCACACATAACACAGTCAAGTCATTAAATGTGCCCAAGTCAGGTCTATTGTCTTTCTCCAGATAATTCTTTTAATGAGGCAAACTTGTTATTATTCTGGGAAAAATATTAAGCTATAACTTATACGAAATTGACAAAGTGGACGATCCCCTTTTTTAAGTTACTGCCGTTCGGTACGAATTTTTCTCAAAATTGAACAATAATGATCCAAAAATAATCAAAGAACTTTCACTGTGTCATGTTCTCAGTTTAAAGAAAAGATATATTTTGTGCTTTTAACTTTTATGTCTGTGGACATATTTTTTTTTTAATTTTTATTTATCCTGTAAGAATAATTGTAACATATACGTAAATTACGATAATTTAGAATAAATAACTTCATCTTTGAAGATTTATTTAAGAAGATATGTAATGGTCCAGCTTGACCCTTCACTGCTCTTGTATTTCTATTCAAATTTCCTGTCCGAGAGACTAATCCCCAGGCCCTTACATATGTTTCTAAACTTGCTCAAGGCCATGCAAGCAATTTTAGAGCTGCTAGTTCGATATGTTACTTTGATCATAATTAAAAATTTCATGATTGCATGCTTGTTTTGCAAAACAATTTCCTTTGAATTAAAATCCAGGAACATATATCTTCATATAATTTTCATTACTTTCAAAAGATAATCGACTTGAGCCATAGCGGTATTGTATGATCTCTTCGGCTGATAATTCCAGGTGAGTTATCAATTTCTTAATGGATATCTGAGTAATACTTTTAACTGAAGATGAGAAAAACAATAACAGTTGATTGAGGTAATGGCTAGCATGAACTTATAAGGCTATCTTTGAATACTAAGTAGTCCATTGAAGTGAACTTTAAAGAACAATTAACTATTATATTATTAAAGCAGAAATAAAAAAAAGCCGCAAGGAATTAGTGATAAACATATGATCAGAAAAACCAGATTTGTCTCGACTAATTGAATTTCAAAAGTAATAAATATTTTTTTAAGAATGAAATCCACCCGTAGAAATTCGTGTGTCGAGAAAAATACTTATCTGTAAAAAAATAATAACTTTTGAAATAAAAATCACTAAATTAAAAATAGATAAACACTCCGAGCTTTATTCATTTCAACGTATTTGACATTTTCTTTCTAGTTCTTTTCCATGTTCAGTGTATAGCACTAGGACCAAAGTTTAATGTCTCGTCCGAAAGACAACTAATCTAGGAGTATTAGTGAAGGGGCGGGGAATCGAACTCGCGACCAATAGAACAAATCCAGTGCCTATCCACTGCTAAGCAGTGCGGTTATATCTATATTTTATGTAGCATGTGGCACACTGAATGCCTAAAATCTTTTAATAAAATGTTTGACTAAATCTAGGGGTGAATTCGAAGATAGGTCTAGGTGCTGTGGAGTTAAGTAGCAGAGAACTTCTTTGCATCCATCCTTCGAAAGACTTCAAATACTTCAATTACAATTTTAGGGTGAAAAATGAAATTTACTCCAAGATCTTTTTTTTCTGGATTTTTGTTTTAAAAAATAAACTTGGCTTTATTCTTGTCCTTTAATACAAGTCATAATAATCAATAAATTCCTTTTCAAATTAAATTTCCTTCACTCATTCTTCATTTTACTTATCAGATTTGTCTTTTTGTTTTCATTTTCACTCAGAAAAAAATACGATACGTTTTTAAGTTACAATTTTAACAGTTTGATTGTTTTCAAAATTAAAAAAATATAAATAAAATATAAATTAAAAAAGAAATGATAGCAAAATAGTTTCCAGTTTTCTTGGCTGTTTTTAACATTGCCCTAATCTGTGTATAAGTTTAAACTTATTTATTTTACATCGATTGGGAAGCAAGTTCTTGCAACTTATTTATTCCTCTCGATGACTGCTTTCTGCGTTCAAACCAGTACTTGTGTCGAAGGTGAGGAATGCTGAAGTCACTGTAGACTTTCACTCCTGGCGAGATTCGAGCAGCGACCTCCAAATGACTCCCACTTTTCTTGCTACTTTTCAAGAGAACAAGTGCAGACTATAAGAGTTTATACAGAATAAAAAAATACTTTATGGTTTCACATTTTGTTAAATTCACGTTATCAGTTGTTATCAAAACATGCGGGCGATCCGAATGAGACTTATGACGTTTTACACCTAAGGCAAACTTATTTGATGTAACAGAAGATAAATCGAATTCTACATGGTTTTACAAATTTTCTTTTAATGCTAAATATAAGAGAACTTTACTCATCTGTCAGTTCGTTCGTTCATTCTTTCGTCTGACCGTCCTCCGTCCGTCTGTCCGTCGGTTTGTTCGTTCGTTCGTTCTTTCTTTCATTCACTGGTCGTGAAAAATATTGCCTTACACATTGCTGACCTGCGTCATACAAGGTATAATTTGTACCTAGTTCTACTAAATGTTTGACATTTCTTTCACGAAAACAGTATTTTCTGAGATCAATATTTAAAAAAATAAATCCTCCTATTAAATTGCTAAACTGTCATTTGCTCACCAAAGCTTGTTTAACAAATGGCATCTTCCTTCAGCTTTGTCTACTCACAGCAATTTGAACAGTTGTAACAATGTAGTGATCTGTTAAAAAACGACAAATATCTTTTTCAATGTGCCAGTATATGGAATGAATACATTCATTAAAAGTAGTTTTTTCCCGGTATATACATATTTCTTTTATCGTTTTCATATTTTTTATTTTGCTTTCAATTTATTCTTTATTATGTTATCAAAACAGAATAAAGTGAGAAAAGCATCTACATCAACCAATAAATTTATCTGTCATAGTTATATGATACTTATAATATGTATATATGTAGAAAAAAAAAAACAGAATAAGTAGAAGAAAACATCTTTTACTGTTGAATACTTTCCGTCTAATTTCAACCTTGGTAATGTCCAATATCTTCGACGTTGTACTAGAAACTCACGTAACTTTATCGTTGAAAAGTTAAATTGAAATTTTATTTACACATTTTATTGTCGCACCAATAAACGATCGCGTTACATTCTCAAAATATTTGCTTTGCACACAGGCTAAAATGCAATAATGGATATTTTGTGGGAACGACAGCCTCGTAGGAATGATTAAATGAAAAATGTTTTAGCTATTACCGGAAACGGCTTATCTCTGCGCTCTGTAACTAGATATATATTGTTCGGCAATAGCGGAATGAAGAACTTGTAATAAATTCATTAAGCAAGTTTTATTGTCACAGATATATGACATGGAAAATACCTATATTTTCCATAACTAAATTTGCCACAGACAACGTTTTCCGAGGGTTTTTCAACATATAACCAAACCATACTTGACACTGAAATTTCATAGTAAAATATATAACTCGAAAAGTGAAATGACACGGAGATAAAAACAACAACATGAAATTCGTGATCCTAGTAACATTAAGTGTTAGTTTACGTGTTTGGAAATATTTTAACTGACTTACAATTTTTACGTTAAATTACATTACAACAATTAATGAGCTAAGTCAAGTATTATTGCATGGAGGATTGAGAGAATATCAAAATGGAGAGTGCTAACTTTACCGTAGTTGAGGAGCTGAACAGAAATCTGACAATGGTTGTTTTACCAGTGACCATTTTCATTGGCATTGAGGCATTCATTGGATTCTTTGGTAATATTCTTATATTACTAATTTACACGAAAAGATACGAGCGCAGTAACTTCCGGTATTTTGTTTTGTCAATGGCCGTGATTGATTTGACAAGCTGCATCACTGCACTTCCGGGTGAGATATTCTCACAAATGAACTGGTACACTTATGAGTACGGGTGGATTTGTAAAATAAAATCATATTTCAACGTATTAACAGCCTGGGGTTCAGCGTCGATTCTACTCCTGCTAGCGTTTGACAGACATCGAAAAATTTGTAAACCTCTGGCTTGGCAAGTTCAGCCTTCATTTGCAAAGAAATTGTGTGTTTGTTCGATCGCTATATCAAGCATTGTTGCAAGTCCTATAGCAATTCTTTGGGGAAAACAGACGTACATTTATGAGCACGAAGGATTGAACCTTACTGTATCCATTTGTGAGAAGTCAAGTCGATATGCAGACGACATTTACCCTCTTGTGTACATCGGCTGCGTCTATATTTTACCTGTTAGTATCATCTTATTTGTCGTCTGCACTTTAAACATTTTCACCGCCCGTAAACTTTTTGGTAGTCAGTCTATCAAACTTGCAACGAAATACAGCATTTCAACATTGTCTACATCTCAATCGACACTGAGCAGTATTGCAACTGAACTGGATCATAAAACCATTGACAATGTTTCTTCTGTTGCTAAAAGATGTTTGGACGCCGATTGCAAAAATAAAAAAGCAGAAAATCAAAAGGCGATTTCTGTATCTAAGCCTATGAAAATTGTGGACAAAGAAAATGAAAACAATTTCGCAAATTGCCGTTTCAATTCACACGATCTTACAGAAACGCATGCGGACGTGCGCACGAGGGTTTCGTTCACTGCGGAACGAAAACCATCCTTAACAACTGAAACTATCTTTACTACAGAAGAATCGAAAACAGACTTCCACTTTGATATCGACATCACCAGCAAGATTGTCAACAATAATGGAAGAAAACTGAAAACTGCAAGATCAACGACAAACACAAGTAAAATTCAAGAAAATGGTTCTACCAGGGATTTCTCTAGAAATTCGTCACCAGAATTCGGAAGAAACAGAGAATCAAATGCACCCGAGTTCCGGCGGAAGCAGAAGACAGTCATCATGTTAGTGCTGACGTCAGTGTTCGTACTAACGATGGTAATGTACGTAGTTTTGATAAGTTTCGTCGCGGGAACAGAAGGCATACTGAAAATGTTGTCAAACTCTCAAAAAGTTGTTTTTTTCTTTTTCTGGCGACTGTATTTTATAAATACTGTAATAAACCCGTTGCTATATGGCTTTTTGGATCCAAGGTTTCGTGCTGGACTTTATTCGCTGCTCAGAAGAGAGACCCAGGGCAAAAAGTACTGTAACAAGTACAGGATGCAAAGGAAACGCGAACGACCTGTCTTTACACTTGCATAAAATAAAGCACTTATTTCTGGCGTAATTATATGTTGCATTTTGTCACAGTTTTTCAAGTTTATATTTTAGACAAGACCTTTATTGACACTAATAAAGATGATAATACTGCGATGTTTGCAATACCAAATTGTAGATCGAGTTTAATATTGTATATTTTAAAGTCAAAGAGTTTAAATATTGTATATGGTCTCTAGTTTGTTTACACTGTTGTGTTTATTATCTGCAGTTTTCAACAGAATGATGCATTTCACGTAAATGTAATCTCAAGAGTGATGTAGATTGTGATTATTTTTTTGTTCTATCTAAAATTGTATTTTTGTTCAAAATCTTTGAAATGGGCAATAAACAAAATGTTTTGTAACTTTTACATATTTGAAATTTCGTTTTTATTTTTGCTTTGCGCGTACGACATTCTTGAAAATGAAATATGAAATTTATTAGTACAATGGCTAAAAACTATTTGAAAAGTGAATATGATAAATACAAATATTCGTTAGAAGAAGCATTTGGAAAGTCTTTAATTCACAATTCAACAATGATTTGTTAAGTACCGTTTTAAGCAATAATTCTGCATAAAGTAAATACCTTTAAGACGCCCCTGATACTGATCTTAATCTTTTGCAATGGGCATAGCAAAACGTCAGCAATTTATTGAACAAATGCACTCTGAAACGAGGAAGTACTTGTAAAACTATGTATTGTATTTTTCAACAATGTTCTGTTGGTCGAAAATTGGACCGAGAGCAATCTGAAGGCGGGTGCTGTGAATTATTTTTTCTGCCATGTAGTTTTTGTCAACTTAGCTATTTTTATTTATTTTATTTTTCATTATGGGGATTTCCCAACAGGTTCATACATTAAGAAAATCAATACCACATTTAATATCTTCAACAATGCTTATTTAAAATAAATTCAGCGGGAATTCCCCGATTAATTTGTTCTGATTATGAAAACTAATAAAAAAATTCCTTATCTTCATCTGACAGAACCTGTTCTATTTGAACTTTTTATATCGCCAACACGGTCGGCATGACTTGGGTATTTGCATTAAACTTAGCTTTGTTTAAACTATAATGGCCGTAATTTTTATAGCATATAATCAAATCAATTCCTACACTGAGGGTTAATAAAGCATAAATTGAAAAATGACCTCTGAGAAAATGAGTCATCGCATTTTCTAATGCAAGATCGGTTTAGAAAAAGTCAGCTAAAACAAGTCAATCTATTTCCTTTGCACAAAAGGAATTAAATGCATAGACATACAGTATTTTAAATTAATAATTTAGTGGTGAATAATTTCGAGTAAATATCCTTTCATCCTTGATGTCGAGTTGTTTAAAGATCTTGTCATCTTTGATGTCGAGTGGCATAAATACCTTAACATCTGATGTCAAGTTGTTTAAAAACCATGTCATCTGAGGTTCTACTGATGTAATACCATGTTAACTTTGATGTCGGGTTGTTTAAAGACGTTGTTATCTTTGATGTCGAGTAGTTTAAAGAGGTTGCTATTTTGATGTCAAGTTGGTTAAATTAAAGACGTTGATATCTTTGATGTCGAGTAGTTTAAAGAGGTTGCTATTTTGATGTCAAGTTGGTTAAATTAAAGACGTTGTTATCTTTGATGTCGAGTTGGTTTAAGGCGTTCTTATCTTTGATGTCGAGTTAGTTGAAGACGTTTGATGTCGAATTGGTTGAAGACGTTAATATCTTTGATGTCGATTTGGTTAGAAAATATGTTGTTTCTTTGATGTCGAGTTGTTTGTTTGTTTGTTAAGGACGTTGTTATCTTCGATGTCGAGCTCCTTTAATATGTTATTATCGTTGATGTCGATTTGGTTTAAGACGTCGTTTCTTTTATGTCGAGTAGGTTAAAGACGTTATTATCTTTGATGCCGATTTGGTAAGAAGTCGTTTCTTTGATGTCAAGTTTGTTAAAGACGTTATTATCTTTGATGTCGATTTGGTTAAAGCCGTCGTTTCTTTTATGTCGAGTTGTTTGTTTGTTAAGGACGTTGTTATCTTCGATGTCGAGCTCCTTAAGATGTTATTATCGTTGATGTCGATTTGGTTAAAGACGTCGTTTCTTTGATGTCGAGATTTTTATGTTGAGTTGTTTATATATGTTGTTTTCTCTGATGTCGAGTTGTTTACTACTTTTTCATCCGAGTCTAGTTGTTTAAAGGCCATGCATTAGATTGCAAGTTGTATCAAAGCCCTCTCTCTTTTGTCGATTTTTTTCAAGACCTTGTCATCTTTGATGTGGAGCTGTTCAAATACTGTATCAAATTTGATGTCGAGTTGTTTAAATACCCTATCATCTTTGGCGTCGAGCAGTTAAAGTACACTGTCATCTGCTGTAGAGTTGTTTAAAACCTGTACTATCTTTGATGTCGATTTTTTAAAATATATTTTTAAAGACGATGCTTTCTTTGATTTTGAGTTGATTAAAGACCATGGTCTATCTTTGATATCGAGTTGTTTTAAGACCATGGTATATTTTTGATGCTGATTTATTTTGATACCACGGTATCTATTTGATGTCGAGTTGTTTAAAGAAACTGTTATCTTTGATATGCCGACTTAAAGACCTGACAGAGAACTGAGGCATATGTACAAAAAGTACTTTTGAAGCTCAGTATTTAAAAAATATAGATGTAATCCCCTCATTTTTCTTTTGAAATATGAACTACAGTTCTATAGATATAAAGATAATCGTGAAAATCTGTCCTTTGAAGATACTCTGTAAACGACATATACTTCCATATAAAGTTGTAAATAGTAATAAAGCGCTTTGATTTAGCACTTGCGTTTAATATTAGTAGCACTATTCCTGAAATGTTCTCATTTAATGCTGCAAAGCAAAAGTGATGTGCTAATGAATTAAAACATAAATAATTGATAAAGAAAAAAAGGGATTTGTGTTAGTAGTAGATCTGAATAAATGATGAATCCACTGAAATTTGCACAGAAACAGTCAATTTAGCATCAGTAAAATATATCATGAAACAAGCAATATTGTTACGCTCTAGCGGTCCTAGTGTCTGGCTGGCCTTGGTATGGTACAATACGATATGCTACAGACAATGTTATGTCCGGATGACTGAGTGTGCGAGTGCTCGACCTTGATATCAGCTCCAATTATACTGCTCAGTTTACCAGGCTGGTTGTCCCAACGCTCTGAGTCCCTCGCAATTATTGTCAGGATACAGGACTTAGGCTTTAGGGTGAAGGGCAAACAAATGGGCTATGGACTTCAGTACTCAATAAAGGGGGGTCTCAACCAGTATGGGTAAATAAGAAATAAAATCTCTTTTTGTACACAGTGACAAAAGACAGGTGATAAAGTATAATCAATTTAATTTTCTGTTAAATATAAAGCAATCAGAACATGCTCATAAATTAATAACAGAGTTTCATGTTTTAACAACTTAATTAACACTCATTAAATTATCTACCAACCTATGGCTAACCACTATATTTACTGAAATGCTAAACCCTTGTGCAAGTAAACGTTTAACTTATAATTTACTCTTCACCGTATATAGAACTTGCAAGCCTCAAACTCATATGGCAATGTAATGAATGTTTAAAATGCACAAGTTATTTAAAGATATTTTAAAAAAAAACAACTCTACTGTATTATTACTTATGATCAATGAGAACTCTACAAAATATTATAAGATTTCTCTTACAAAAATATTACTTTGAAGATATTTAATCTTCCATTAAACCAAGAAAAATGTACTATTAATGATTTTTGTCTAGTGTCTATTCGATATTTTGTTAAGCCTAACCTTTTAGAAAAATAAATGCTTTAAATTGTTCTTAAAATATAGCTACTAGAGTAACGGGTGCCCAGGCCGAAAAAATATCTGAAGTCCCTGAATGCAGCAAGACGTCTGGTATTTATACAAAACAGAGTGCTACCGATGTAGCATGCAACAAAATGATGCATAAATGCATCATTCTCGTAGCATATAGCACGAACGCATCAATGCAGCATTAATGACGTAGCAAAAGCGCGCATCTACTGCAACAGTGATGCAAACTTAAAATCTTTAATAGTCATACCGAGTAGACACTAAAAATAACGATAGAAATGTAAGACAAAAATAATTACGTGATAAGGACGTTTTCTACAGTTTAACAAACTGGCCATAGCTATATTATACTCAAATCAAGACAGTGTAATCAGTAAGGAAAAATATCCTTAGCGCACCGGCGTCCGTAGCAATACAACCGGAAGTTGTCATAACAAAATGGCCGCCTCCTGTACAATAACAATGTGCAAGTGCTTACAAATTGAATCAATAAATTTGGTAGGTTTAACATGGATTTTAAACAAGTTACTTCACACAATACAAGAAAACACGTGTTATTAACAATTTACACTGGATTTATCACAAAAACTTCACGGACTAGGATAAACGGAGCAGCTAAATTGAAAATACAAACTGTTTGTTTACATTTTGAACGGGGAAAGTGCGACGATGTAAAAACTAAGAAATCCTGGCAAAACGCATAGATAAGGCAAGTTGAGCTGAATACTTAAACAGTCCAACTGTCTTGACTTATACGGGAAGCCAGTGAAAGCTGCAAAACTATTTATTGATACAAAAAGAAAAAAAAACAAAGGACACAGAATAGATGCATATCAACAGGTAAGTATCAGTTACCATTAAATACCGGGGCACTACAATATCTGTTTTAAAAAGATATTCGGCGTGGGTGGAAATGACACAGGTGAGTAGAAACGCTGAACTTCAAAGCTAATTCTTACCATGTCATTCTACTTTCTGTTCATCAACAAAGCTCCTGTTCGAAAATAACACATTAGCCTTCAGTTATATTTTTTCCATCAAATACTTCTATTTTTGCATCATTTATGACGATAGCTGATCAAATTCCCAAATAACGCTAGTCGTTGTAATAAAAAAATAGCCTTTCACGTCAATCAGTAGAGGCTATATTGTCACGTAACTTTTACTGCGCAGTTGACGATTTTTAACCAATGAAATGATTGTATATATTTATTCGGAAATATAACCTCGTTTTCGGCGAAAACATTTGTTGTTTTTAAGTAAGTCAAAAGTTGGTTTAGAACTAACAGTTTATATAACCTTTATAACACGCAAGAGTCTCAATACGGACTTATCTAGATCATGTGTATTTCTTAAAGTAAAATCTACGCTTTATTTAGTGCAACATATAAAGCAATTTATATTTGCAGTCCACATTGCTCAGATGTATGTTTCACTCCATACACCAATATACCCTGTCGCTGCCTTTTCGCCTTTTTGGTTGGACAGATGTGGACTAGTTGGTGTCCAATTTTCTGTCAACCATTTATAATTTGTATAACATTTTGTTCTATCTAGTCTTTTAGATACTAGTCTATAGTCTTTTGGATACTAGTCTATTTTATTATATGTCTAAATTTCCATAACTTGTTATGTATTAATAAACTCGTCTGGCACATGCCAGACATTTCCAATCCACTTTCTGTTTGACTGTTATTTTCCCCTATGACAAAATAAACTTCAAAGGCGTTTAAGGCAGCGCAAATATAAAATCTACGCTTTATTTAGTGCAACATATAAAGCAATTTATATTTGCAGTTCACTTTGCTCAGATGTACTTATGACCTATTATTATGTTGACTAACATGGAGGGTTTGGTGAATGTTATTCTTTTTGCTCTTTGTCTCTTGTTGTTACTTACACACTTTGGGTTCACATTCACTAGCTCATCAGCCTCGTTTTTGGATCAAAAGAATTCCTTTGTTCTTTACAGAGAAGTTTCATATTTTTACGTTGTTTTCTTGCCACTTATCTCCCCACCACCCTCCATGGACTAGTTGGTGTCCAACTTTCTGTCACCATTTATAATTTGTATAACATTTTGTTCTATCTAGTCTTTTAGATACTAGTCTATAGTCTTTTGGATACTAGTCTATTTTATTATATGTCTAAATTTCCATTAATAAACTCGTCTGGCACATGCCAGACATTTCCAATCCACTTTCTGTTTGACTGTTATTTTCCCCAATGACAGAAATAAACTTCAAAGGCGTTTAAGGCAGCGCAAATATAAATAAAATATGTGAGGCGTATATATTGATGTTTAAAAATACATTCACTACATACATTTTTTTACCCTTTTTTGTTAATTTAAACATTGTACAAAGTAAAATCATTTACAGAAGCTTTGTGGTAAGGTTTAGAGTTCTCATTCCTTTACAGAAATCCTCGATAACTGGCCGTATATTCATAACCAACAGTGCCATTGCCTATTAGTTACAAAGTAATTAGTTATTTATATGGTATCTAGAATAGTATTATAACAGGTGAAAGTAAAAAAAAATACTGATATTAGAGAGTTAACATAACAAAACTTTTGCTAACATGCGATAAGATTTCCATTACGGGAAAAAGTTGTCAAGCCAAGAATATAATGCAAATGTGATGATTCAGTATCGATCTAACCCTTTAATTACAAAGGTCAGCAATATACTGGTACTTGTCAAACCATATGGCAGGAGTGCAAGCCTATTTGTTCGGCTCTTGAACATTTTCCATAAAAGTTTGTGCGGCTAGGTCATTATGAAGTGCATCGGAGTACTTCATTTCAACAATAATTTGTTGTATAATTGCAAAAAAAGTGTTGTTATGTTGCAATGTCATGCAGAGAAACACTGACGACATCAATTATGTTCCCCAAATAAAATCGATCCTGACGAGATAAAGAGACATTTTGGAAGTACTTTCAATTATTTCCATTTCACGGGGCGAGTTGAAAAATTCAGGAAATAGTCGAGTTGACTAATAGTTCCATAAAGTATGGAAAGCTGTTGCGGCACAAATTTTACCTGATCTATGTCGTAACAAATACAGTCATATAGTTTAGCAAGATAGTATACATAAACCGACAATGTGTTGAAGATTTTTTTAATTTCTCCATATATGCATGCATTATTCTTATGACTAAATATGTTTCTGCTACATGCAGACAATCTAAAGTACGACCATAGATGAGCCAGTTTCTGTTACAGAAAGCACTTTATGCCATGTTTAGTCTGAATGCATCTTTAAACGTACACATTCAAGGGCCTAGCCGATAGCAAAGCGTTTGCAGAATTGCCAAGTTACTTTATGCTTATAAATCAAAACGTCGGTTAACTGTCAATATGACTTAGTCGTGTAAACTCGGCTAGCTCCGGAATCTTTCGTGAGTGTGTAAGATCCAAGAGTATAAAAAAAATTCATGTGATTTGCACCCTATACATAGATTAAAAGTAGTTCCAACATTTCTCTTTGTATAACTTTGTAGGGACTACGATGTCATGGCGGATGAGTTGCTGTGATTATTCTTACGAACACAAATAAGGTTACACATACCAAACTGTGCAGATGGATAGTTTCTTCCAAAAAGATCCATCAACTGAGCATCACAACCTCGAATAATGCATTTTAATATATGACTTTCAAACCTATGTAAACAGCAAACGGGACCTGATAATGACCACAAAGAAGCTGAGAGAAACCATCGATGTGTACTCAGAAATTAAGTCTGTATAACTAACTTCAACGCCTAAGTGAAATTGTTGCAATGATATTTTTTACAACTTGTCAAATACACCTTAAGACGGGCACTCTTGTTTACTTTCATTATGTCATACTGTAGTCATTATTTTGTCATTTTAGTAAATTGTTACGTCATAAATCTAAATTCCAAATGAGGCACAGTATTCAAACAACTTCTCCTGGGAATATGGACATGTTGTTGACGTCCTATTTCAAGAAAAGATTCTTCCACAGAGACAGACAACCAAACATAATATAAGTAAATAATGAAATCCGTCAAGGGTGCACTTGTTGTAAACGTGATAGAACTGTGCAATTCTGCATTCGACTTTTAGAGAACATAGCTGTTCCAACCGCTCTTATCCCACGTCTAAATAATAGAACGCGAAACACACCAGCAACAAAACTATCACAGGTAACAAAAATAAAAGCCGAGGGCTAGCAACATACATACCCACCTGAGTCAACTGACTTTTATATGTGTCTTATTTGACGCAGTCGCAGCACATATTTGACGCAGCACATGTAAAAACATCTTTTATTTTGTCGGTATTTATTGAACTTATTAGCTGCTGCCGGAGAAATATCCTCCCTGCTGAAATGATACAACTACGTCTTATAAATCCGTTTTAGTTTTATAAACAATGTGGAAAAAATAAAATCTTATGAACGCAAAAACTTTCACTTATTTTCGTTTTCGTTTGTTTTCGTAATAAACGACAATTTTGTGTGTGTTTGTAAGGCTGATAAAACCATGAAATTCGTTGGCCGTTGAAGTCACCAATGACTGGTAATGACAGTTACAGTACGTGCCAGGAGGAACTCTCGTTTTCCTCGAGGTCGTCGCGGACTACCCATTCCTCAAAACGCGACCAAATCCGCCGCATTTCAAGGATCACTGCCGCGGACATGGTCACCAAATATCGCGGCGGTTCCGCGAACTTTTTCACAGGTAAGAATTGACGTACCGAGGCTCACAAAGTTCCAGATTACATGCATTTCAGCGAATTTTACGTTTTAAAATATCATTTAAATGTATAAAACTGTCATTCTGATGCATTTGTTTACGAATACTCGTATTTGTCAACGGAAGGAATGACAATTCAAAATCGAAAGTAATTGCTTCTCGGAACAGGTGACCCTATTTTCAAAAATAGATTGACTGGTTTTCGATTTACACGTGTTCAAACTGCTTTCCTTTATTTAAAGAAAACATACAACATGTAAACCCTACTGCGACATCTGTATCGTCTATGCGCTTGACAAAATTATTGATCGATTTTGCTATACAATAACGAGCGTTTTCAACGACGGAAGTACACATAAACTTGCTGGTTGGAGACCACCAAAACCGGACGACCGTCAAACCCGGACGGCTCCAAAAAACACTTGATTTAGTTATTCTCTTTGTTCAGTGATTATTGATCGATCAGTTGCTCTAATATCAGTGCATGTTTCTTCTAAAGTTAATCAATTAATTTGATTTTATCTATCTTAAATGTTAAAATTTTTATGTATACTACAAAATGAAATTCGTTGGCCGTTGAAGTCATCAATGACTGGTAGATCTGGGACCATGTTGAAAAAGCATCTTAAGATTTTCTTAGTAAAGTTTGACTTTAGGCAAAATTTTGCCAATCATTTGGCATCTTTATTGTTTATGGCATTAATATTTCAGACACTAATCATGATATTGTAAAGAATGAGAAACGACAGAAAAAAAATAATTTCTTTCTTGTTTACTGAATTGGTATACTTATTTTAAAAATGGTACTAAAGTAAGAGTTAAGCCTTTTTTTTTACTAAGATGTTTTATGAATACAATGAATGTCTAAAAATGCATTCCCTATGTTTTAATTACCTTCCATTATCCCGCCAATCAACCTTTAGTCAAAATTAGCGAACAGTAATCTATGAAAATCATTAAAAACACAAAATATTCTCTTCAAAAGTCAAAAATTCTCGAGGCATAAAACTTCACGGTACACATTCCCCCGGGGTTACTGGCAAGGTTTGCAGGGCATTAAGAGGAAGTTACTTCAATGTTTGTGTATTTTGCAACCTTAGTTACTGTGTAGCAGTGTTTGCGTAATATGACCAGAAGCTATCGCTTGCAATAGAAAAAAGACTTGCATCCTATCGAATGTTTATTAAATGCATTAGTGGAATGATGAATAGTGATTGAAAATGAAAGGAAATATCTCTTCAAGTTGAATAACATGATTACTGTTAAAAAAAGAAGTGTGATGAAAACAACTTTAGTCTAGAGATTTTAATGTATATCCATTGGCAGGTTCTACAAACTTGAAGACACTTCACATAATGTTCAAAATAGCCAAAGGTAACCCTTATTTCCATTATCTAAAGAAGTAATTCGACAAGCAAACCAATAAATTTGCCAGTCTAAGACTTAAGCTGATGTCCAGATAAAAGACAAAAATAAAATAGATTTTTTACACAATTAAGCAAGATATGGCTTCTAAATGGTGAGTTGTGGTTTAGAAAATATTGACTGATTAACATTCAAAAGATTAAAATTAATGAATAAGCATGCCACGCATTGATTTTGCCTGTATATGGCAAATGCTACTGTTTGTTTAACTGAATTATAAATCAATTCCAGGAAGCGATTAAAAGAGTTTAAATATCAGAAAAATTGTTTAAGAAATATTTGTTATGAAAATGGGATTTTTATCAGAATTTGTTTGGCAAAAAGATTAAGCAGAATTGCCGGACCCTCCATCGAAGAAATAAATAGCAAGAAAGTTTTTTTTATCAGAGTTTGACTGACAAATATTAAGCAGTACTAAACTTCGAAGAAATTGCTGGAAAGTTATTAAGCAGAATTGATTGGTGCGGCGTTTTTAGCAGCTAGAACATTAATGTTTCACCTACAGCTTTGTTTATTTCATGAGAAACAAATAGCATATTGACAGTTCACTCTAGTTTGAGTTGTTATATTTCCGTTCTTCATAATTTTCCATGTCGTTAGCATAAATGTAAAGCAATCAGTAGCAACGTCATCTGGGGGTCACTGCGTAGACGAACCAAGTCCTATTACTGAGGGTCATTGCCTAGACAAACGAACCTCTATAACCATTCCAATGAGAATGGTTACAAGCGAGTTGTTATAGAACGTCGATAAAAGCTGCATTTCATTCGAGCTGAGAATATGTGACGATCATGAATGGGAATATTTCTTTGCTTAAGGAAGACCTGAATCATAATATGACGGCAGTGGTTTTGCCGGTCACAGTGTTCATTGGTGTTGAGGCAATCGTGGGACTATTTGGGAATACGCTAATTCTATTGATATATTCAAAACGCTACAAACAGAGTAACTTCCGGTACATTGTGCTCTCACTGGCTATTGTGGACCTCACTAGTTGCTGTACAACGCTTCCGGGAGAAATATTTTCCCAGCTGAACTGGTATAACTACAAGTATGAATGGATTTGTAAAGTGAAATCTTATTTCAATATATTTACAGCCTGGGCGTCGGCTTCTCTTTTGCTAATTTTAGCATTTGACAGATACCGCAAAATTTGCCGTCCACTTTCCTTGCAAATCCAACCGTCGGTTGCATTGCACATGTGTGGAATTTCTTTTATACTGTCGGCATTTGTGTCTATTCCTGTCACAATTTTTTGGGGCAAGCAGACGTATATCTACGAAGTAGATGGGGCTAATTTAACCGTCTCAGTGTGTGAGAAGTCTGACCAGTACGCAGACGGCATTTACCCATTGATTTACATAGGCAGTGTCTATATGTTACCCGTCAGTTTGATGATATTTGTCGCAGGGTCATTGAACTTTTTAACCGCAAAAACATTATTTGGTCGAAGCATTCTAGAGGCCCAGACAAGAAGGCTGTCTTTGTCAGCAACAACGCTCACCTCTCTATCATTTGAGAGAGATTTTAATGACACTGAGGAAAAGTTAGCAGCGGAAGACGGAAGAGGTAGAGAGAAGCCAAATGGTTATCACAAAGATTCACAAGTCATAAAAGATACTTGTGCAGCAGGGAGTCTTCGTGAAGACGTAAGCAAAAGAGTTCATTTGACACAAGAAGACCATCAAAAAACCAAAAAGAAACAAGATTTCGTGAATACATCTAATGGAATTTCTAGTATTTCTGGGACAATGGCAGACAACTTGGACAATCTTACTGCCAAAGTTGATGTAAGAAATGGTAATGTTACCTGCAGCAGAAAGCATAGCAATAGTGATATTAATGATGACTTGAGGCATTATGAAACTGGCAATTCAAACGAATCTGGTAATGTTCACAACCATAAAACAGTGACAAAAACACATTCTAAATCTCTCAAATCCGGATTTCATCGTAAACAGAAAACAATAATAATGCTGGTTTTAACAGCAGTATTTGTTTTTACGATGTCAACATATGTCATTCTTACAAGTTTCGTTGCCAAGCCCGATGGAATTCTGAAATTGTTGACAAATGCAGAAAAGGTGACATTTTTCTTTTTCTGGCGTCTGTACTTTGTAAACAGTGTGATAAATCCCATCTTGTATGGATTTATGGATCCAAGATTCCGTACGGGACTGTTCTCTTTTATTCCAGGCTATAAAATTAAAAGACGACAAACAAAAAGAGCTACACAAAGTACATTTGTATCAACTCATGACGTCAATAGATGCGCTGTATCAACTCATGACGTCAATAGATGCGCTGTGAATGGAAGCTGACGATAAAATGTTATTCATAACATGCTTATAAATCGGTTCCAGTAGTTTATAAATACTGATATTTTCTGTGTTACAGTTCGTTTTTTTTTATAGTATAAATGTAATAAACGTTTATTATGCGGTGTGCAAAACAAAGTGTCAGAACACACTACTATTTAAATCAAGAAAAGTTAAATGCATTATGGATGGATCCAGTGGTGTTTCTCCTTTTAAATATTGTTAATCTTTTTATTATAACGTCATGCATCATATTTTGTCTGCTGTATAAAAATACAGCGGTATGATGTGACAAAACATAATTTCAACCACTTGATGCAGAGTGGAAGTTCCAGTAATATGTTTATAAATATTTGTAACTTTCAGTTTACAAATGAGCCGTCACGACAATATCACATTTTTACTCTAAAAGTGGCATATAATTCGGTCTTTTATAAATCAATTGATACCAATTTTATGATTTTCTGACAGTGGGAATTAGTTCTGAACATTTTCTGGTCACATAGTTGTAATGATATGTAATGGTAAACCTGACATTCATGACGAAGTAAAGCAAAATTTGACGTCATGTGGAAATTTTAAAAAAGTAATTCCTCTTTTAAATTACTCATTGTTATTACTCAACATTCACCTGAAAATATCAATCAATACATGTATTGACTTTGAATCGATTTAAATTAAATATTTATTCTGTATGGCATTCTTCTGATTGGCTTTTTGTGCAACTGCAGAACAGTAATGGCGGCTTGATTGTCTTTTAGAACACGATATTTTTCTCGGATAACTTATTTTCCAAACTGTCCTTTTTGAATATTTAGAGTGAAAATTATGAAACGTCTATTATGATACGAGTTTTAGGAATATGATGTTTGTGCTCTACCCCTGCATTAAACATGAGAAGTGCTTTAAAAACGTTTCTTTTTATGTTTGTTTGTTGTTGTTTGTTGTTTGTTTTGTATTGGGTTTTTTGGTGTTTGTGTTGGGGGGGGGGGGGGGTGTCTGCGGCTTCAATGGTATTATAATCCTGTCAGCTCTTATGTGTTTTTTTTTACACATTCTTACTGTCCATAGGCCAAAAAAAGGTAGTTTTAAATAAGTAAAAAGCTTCCATGTACAACACTAGAACATTCTTTATCAGAGAGTGAAAATGGCAAACTATTCCTGGATTTATTTCAATATTACTACGCTCACTTTTGATTACACACCTCTGTAGCATAACTGACAAATTAATAGAACAACTCTGTAATGACTTTTAAGCAATTTCAACGCAGAGTTATTTTCCCTGTTATATTTTGAGCCGAAATACATAATATTATATAAACATTTAGAAATATATTTAAGCCCATTCTCTCTCTCTCCCTCTCTCTCTCTCTCTCTCCAATAAAAAAACTTGAAAAGTAAACTTTCTGTTACGAGAAATACCCGTTTTATTCCTTTTCGGTCCGGAGAATATAAGATTTTAAACAAGTACTTAACGATAAAATTAAACGTTCAGCCTTTAAGTATATAGATGTTCGAAAACAAATCTATTTATACTAGATTTTGACGATAAAACTGTGATAGAAAGGATTTTAACACCTTGCTTTACCTCTGCATAATATTATCTAGATTCGGAAAGGTAATTGTAATTTGTAGTACCCATGGCTGTTTCTTTTTTAAATCTTTCTTTCTTGCTTTTGATTTTCTTTTCAAACCGACTAATGTTCTGCTTCATTTCTGAAGTTCTGCATCACTTGCGTGTATCTATGCACAACTTTTTTGTTTGGCAAGCTAGGGCAAATCTGGTAAGCATCAGGTGGTAATGTTCAGTATCGTAAGTGTAAAATAATTTTGTTCATGCGTAAAATTCTCATATGTAGTTCAAAAACCGTCAAAATTAGAAAACAAATTGATAATGAATGAACGAATCCTACACGTGTATGAATTCGAAATGTTTGCGAGACTTTTATGTGATCACTGACCCGACAAAATGCAATGCACATAATGATAGAACAGACGTGTAATTGGAGAGCTAATGTATAAAACAATAAAAAAAAATGAGTAAGTGAATGAATTCACAATTTCTTTCAAACTTACGCCCCCGCAGGACCTTCAGAAAGCATCGCATGGATTGTTTTCATTACTCTGATAACAAATATATGAATTTAGCTAAGCGCTATACGTTTTATTATGAAAACCACCTCTTCCAAGTACTTAATTATGTAAAAAAAAGTTTAGTTAAATGTAAACTTCAGCTCGCAATGTCATATTTGAATGGCCTTTATGTTTATCATATGATTATTTGAATTAGACCAAGTTAATTTGCTTGTACCGAAATGAAAAAGAGACTGGTTGTGGGAGTTAGTTTTGAAATAGAAAAACTTCCCCAGTGATTTTAAAGTTATATAATATAAATAAAATAGACTCATCTAGGATATATCTATGTTTAAATAACTGTTTGAAATTTATAAAAGCCGTTGTATGATTGGTAAAACACCTGTGGCCATTTTCTGTTCTCCAGTTAGTTTGAAACCACTAGCCGTGACTTCTTTGGTCGCTGACATGCATTTTACAAGCCACCTCTGTGTAAGGTTGGGCGGATGTTCACAAAATGAATAAATATATGTGAACAGGTTGTATCTACATCTAGATATGATGCATTATTTTGTTGCTGTTTCTCATACCAAGGTATGGTGCCATCATGGATCATTCTTTTTTCAACACTTTATTCCGTGGGTTGGATGCAGGTTTTTTTTCGCTTTCACATTACTTTTAAATTTATCTTTTGACCGCTTCTGTTTTACCCACAAACATTACCACGTGCTCTTATGTTATATACTTGTTTGTGGTGAAAATATAACTTTATTTCTTCGTCAGATCAGGTAAATGTGCGGGGTTAGGGATCAATCAATTGTCCCTAATCTCTTGAATTTCGGTTTCTTGTCTCGTGTAAATACTCTTGATCGTGAATATTAAAACTGCAGATTTATGGCGGTTCTTAGACTACATGCAAAGATAAAAGTAACACAACAGTTCAATAAAAGTGTTATGCAAAGATTTGTATAAAAAGAAAAACATTTCCTGTCATTTCAGATAACCTTCAGCTTTGTTAAGCGTTTTCAATCGAACGGAGTCAAAAATACAATTATTTGTCGCATGATAGTGTCCATGAGGTCACGTGGTATGTTCCATTTCCCGGATAACGCTTCTTCCGATTCGTCTTGCTACGATATTCCGACTCTTCGTGTATTATTGTACTTAGACTATATTCCATTAAAATATCATGAATGTCAACTGAGTTTACTTGATCTTGAGTGGTTCGTAGGTTCAAAAATTGGCACTTCATGAGCATAACTTGATCTTCACGAGCCTAACCTTTATCATTAATGGCTTTCTCGACTTTTTTTTGCTATAACGCTCAGGTACATTAAGGGCAAAATTGATCACATGAAATCTACTACGTTCTAGATCGCATGAACTAAAGCTGGCTGAGTTCTGTAATGCAGATATATAATGGCAGATGGTTGAATGTAATAAACAGGAACAATATAACGGGCAATTTTAAACACACAAAAATACTTGCCATACACAACAAAAGTAGAAAATCATATGTTAATGGAATAGGCTAATTATCAAAGACAGATAAATTGTTATAAAGTATGATCTGTGATATTTTCAGGACAATTTTACCTCTGGGAATAGGGAGTAGATATACGTTAAGCTGAGATTCCATTAAAATTAGGTTTGGAAATGATAGCTTAGACACACTAATGGAAAATGTGATTAGTACAAACGTGTTTGACTCTGGTTCTAAAATAAACCATATGATTCCCTAATGTGCTTAAGACTTCTTTTAATGACGCGTTTAAAGATTTACCTTTATATTTTAAGGTAGAAATATATATATATATATGATATTATTACTGCAGGCACTGAAACAGCATTTTTTGTTATTCTAGAAATGCTATTTTGTTTTACTTTTTGGTTACATTAATGGTCAAAATGATGAAGAATCATAACGGTCACGGACAATGTTGAAAACACAGTGAATGTTCAGAAATCGTGTAAATTAGAATTTACAATGATTTCTTGCACTTATAAGATGGATATAAATGAAAATGTACATTCAGTTAATTTATGCCTGGGCTAGTCATAAAAGATTCTTTACCAAATTCAGTTGAATCAAAGGTCGGAAATGTTATTTTCAAAATAAACATGTAATTGTAAAAAACATGATTGCTAACGATTGATTCTGTACAAATACACATCAATGCAAATTGAAAATTTTTAAATGGTATGGTTCATTTTGACCACTTTTATATTTTTCAAAGGTGTAAAGGCAAATTAATATGGAAATAAAAATTTTAGTGATATATCAGGAAATATTAATTTTAACTTCAATGTACCACTATAAACACTAAAACAGCGTTGTTTTCTGTTGCTTTATTTTATTTTGTGATAGAAGAAACTTTCATATGAATGTATCTCAATATTCAAAAAAAAGATTATCTTGGATGACGTCATACGTAAATGTCTCAAGGACCTTCATCGGAAACATGCTTATTAAAATGCTTGTAGTATTTTCACGACCATACAAAATGCTTAAGCTCCCTTTACTTTATTTTTTAAAACAAAAAGATATGGAATGGGGCATTTGAGTACTTTAATTTCAATTTTACATTGTTGCATAACTGCATGTGCTGTTTTGACTTTGAAAATGTTACCAATTTTTGAAAATAATAAACAGGAGTCGTCATATGAAAGTAAATAATTAAGCCTTAAACTTGATAGTGGAGTAATTTAGGTCTATGGTCACAGTGGACACAGCCTTACCGCTGCTTAAACTGTCCAGTATAAATTTTGTTTGATGCTGTATAAGATTATACCTGTCGTAATGAAGCATCCATTCATCTAGTTTATATGGCAATAGAATTTCTATTCAGATTGAACATGGCTGTTTTTATCAACTTTGAGGTTTTCAAACTTAAAACACACACACACACACACACACACACACACAAACACACACACATTGACTAAATGATTTCATACAAACTTATTGCTGATTAGCTGGAAAGCTTGAGAACTTGAGTTTTGACTGTTTTGATACTGAAGTTTGTTACGGATTCTTTAAATATATGTAACATCATTACTATTTAGTATTACAGCTCATCACATACACGACACCAGCATTTTTACCTAAACTTGTTGTAGACAAGTAGGCAGTTTAATATTTTGGGGAAATTTTTTAACTCTAATTTGTTTTATCTTTTATTGAAACATTTCTCTGACTTTCTTCGCTTCAGCACTTTCAGTGCTTTGATTTGTAAAAAAGGCTGAACTTTACAGGTGACATGCCTATCGTATCTTGTTGTATTTATTTTTTAGTACTTGTGTATTCATTTCTAAACACCAAATCATATTACATTCCTATTAAGCTTCATTAAAGCATGACAGACGTGCATTACTAAAACTGTCAAGATTTTAAAAGATACCCATTTGCTTTACAACCAATAAGGTGACAAAGAAAATAAAGAAATAAAAAGAAGTAAAATATGCAATGTCTTACTCAAAGCACAAACTTAAAAATCAAGTTTATCTATCACAAATTTGATAAAAGCAGTCACCCATGGTACTTACTTAAAAGGTTTATGATGCTTGAAAAAACATTCCGTAAATAAATTTGAGCTTATTTATCGTCGGTACCGGTTGCCCATATGACCGACGCCCACTGAAAAGATTAGTTATTTTAGGTTGTGGGGGTAGTGGAAGATACAGAAAGCATCCCATTCCAGAGACACTCTTGGTTCTTTTGCATGCTCAGTGTATAGCAGTGATACGTACATGGGACCTCGGTTTAACGTCTCATCCGAAAGACTATTAGTAATATTAGTGGAGGAGTGGGGGATCGAACTCGGGACCCCTCCAGCGCGTTTAACTAATAGGCAACACTTGTATTTCATGCACGAAGTTATTATGGGAGCAAATGCACGAATATACACCTCGACATGCTTTATGATCAGGTAACTTCAGAATTCCTGTGAGCAGTAGACCCCAAGGATGTTTGTTAATTGCTCCTTGAGATGTTTTTGATTTCTAAGTCATATAATGATATTATGATAGTTTAGATACAAGATCTAGAAAATGAAATGCTTTGATATCAAAACAAAAATATAATTCCAACAATTGTTGACTTTTGACTGGTTTGTCTTTTTATGAGTTCGACAGTCTCTAAATACAGGTTATATACTATGGTTTTCTATATTTTGAAAGTTAAAAACAATTTTCTTTTACAATGCCAATTTAATCTATTATGCATAAATATTTTGAAGTCCATTTTCCCAGTAAGGTTCGAACACGCACGGAATGGCACCAACAGCCTAGCAATGCAAGGTAAGAATGCCTTAGACCCCCAAAATTGTGCAAATAAACCGGTGACAATCGTAAGACGTATGACAACACAGACTATATGAACTGGGAGACTTCTTACGGCCGCCACACAGACTATATGAACTGGGAGACTTCTTACGGCCGCCACACAGACTATATGAACTGGGAGACTTCTTACGGCCGCCACACAGACTATATAAACTGGGAGACTTCTTACGGCCGCCACACAGACTATATGAACTGGGAGACTTCTTACGGCCGCCACACAGACTATATGAACTGGGAGACTTCTTACGGCCGCCACACAGACTATATGAACTGCGAGAATTCTTACGGCCGCCACACAGACTATATGAACTGGGAGACTTCTTACGGCCGCCATACAGACTATATAAACTGGGAGACTTCTTACGGCCGCCACACAGACTATATTAACCTGGGAGACTTCTTACGGCCGCCACACTGACTATATGTACTGGGAGACTTCTTACGACCGCCACACTGCAAAAGTAGCGCTGTTGTGAATTATAGATATTCTAGTTCCCAGTAGGATTCGAAGAATTTGTATAAAGGTGTCTTTTAAGGTAGCATAAAATAGTCAAGTCGAATTAAGTGTTGCCCCGCCCAACCTCTCACATCCTTGCTTCATGCTTACGATTCCTTCCAGAAAGTATATAGTATTTGAATTTGACTTTCTTAACTCATACCTTCGAATTTCTTCAAGTTAAGGCATTCATTTTAAATGCAACGATTCAAACTTGATTTACTATGGTCTTGTCAATCAAATATACATAAATATTCTGTCTGTTGCTTCTCCGCAAGACTATTATAACTCAATTTACGATAGTTTTTCACGGAAGGAGAAGGCCATTGTGTGGTATTATAAGAGATATCTGGGGGGTTTTTTCGGGCACGCATGTAAAAAAAATGAAGTTAAAAAACACTAAAAAGTGGATTTTGATAACATTATCAGTTAAGATAATCTTTCGTGTTGGTTTGTAAGGCTATCAATTTCAAATAAATAGATGTTCACATATCCTCCTCTTAAAATTACGGAAGTTATGCAAGAAATAGTAAATAAAGTTAATATACCTTACCCAACACCTTAATATAGCATACAACATTTCACAGGTAGCACTTCAAAAGTAGGATTTAATTCAAACGAGAACAAATAATTGTTTAAATGTACCTGTACCAATGGTGCCTGAATTATCAAATTTAATAATAACTGGTATGATTTTATGGATTCATAAGACTGAATGAAAAGAATAAGACTATATATAGAGAGATAAAGACAAACTGTGATTTTCTACAATATGGCAAAACTAAATAATTCGAGAACAGTTGAGGATTTAAATGACGAGATAACAAGGGATGTCATGCCTGTGACCGTGTTTATTGGACTAGAAATGACTGTTGGATTCGTCGGAAATATACTCATTCTTTTGGTTTACTCAAAGAGATATAAAAGGGTAAATTTTCGATACTTTGTCTTGGCATTAGCAATTGTTGACTTCACTAGTTGTTGTACAACTCTTCCGGGAGAGATAGTTTCGCAGTTAAACTGGTACAATTATGAACACGGTTCGATATGTAAAGTGAAATCCTATTTCAATGTCTTCACCGCTTGGGCCTCGGCAACAATCCTGCTCAGTCTCGCAATTGACAGGTATAGAAAAATTTGCCACCCCTTTCACTGGCAAATCAGTTTTAACAATGCTTTCAGGCTATGTGGATGCTGCTTTCTCGTGTCGGCACTTGTTGCAATACCAGTCGCAGTATTATGGGGAAAGCAGACATACGATTTTAACCTCGAAGATGAAACAGTGACAGTCTCCATTTGTGAAAAATCCGGCGAGTATGCAAACACAATCTACCCCCTTGCGTATATAGTTGGCGTATATCTAGTTCCAGTGAGTATAATTATAATCGTAGCAATGACTTTGAATTTCATAACAGCCCGGAGACTTTTTAGCCAAACAGCAATATCGAAACTAGGAAAGGATAATTTGGGAAAATCAATGACACCTAAAGCTCTTGCCACAGGTTCTTCGGATCGAGTTGCAGATGTTAACAAGGAGTCAACCCTTGTATCAGCAACATCCTTGGAAGATAACTGTATTCAACATGCCGATTCAAAAGTTTCTATAAATAATTCTGATTTCGCAAGTACCCGGTCTACCCTCGAGATTCAAGAATCACGTGACAACTATAGTGATAATTTAAATATGAACAACAGTCAATCTATCCAGTCGAAACACAACCAAAGTCCCGTCGTCTTCTTTGCAAATAAAGCTTACGGAACACATCGGGTAACGAATTCCATTGTGGGAAATTGCAGTATTGATGACGAAAGTTCTGTAGACTGTTATAGTCGAAGTTCACAAAATAATGAAACGCTTGAAGATCACATTTCTAAAGGCACTGAGGTAAAACGGAATGCCAAAAAGTCCAGGTCAAACCGAAGAAGCAAGACGCTGATCATGTTGGTACTTACATCAATTTTTGCCGTTACCATGGTTATATACATCATACTGACAAGTCTTGTAGCAAAACCTGATGGTATTCTTAAAGACATGCCGGGCTCGGAGAAAGCAGTGTTTTTCTTTTTCTGGCGTCTGTACTTTATCAATTCCGTTGTGAACCCAATCCTGTATGGATTTATGGATCCAAGATTTCGTTCTGGACTGATGTCTTATCTACCTAAAACGGTAAATTCAAAGATAAGTTCGTCCACTTGTTCTACATAAAGAGGCTCTCTATTCGGTGTACTAGTAAATAAAGGAATTCTTCTACAGAAGACATTAATAAGACCTATATACTTGTATTTTCGAAAGATTGTACTATTTATTATAATATAGTTTTAGTATTGCACTGAAATCATTTGCAATTTGATTGTTGTTTTTGCTAGTTTCTTAGAAAGGTCAATCGTATATACAGGTCATTCAATATCTTTGGAAGCAAATTGAAAAGTGAACATTTGACTTGTTAAAAATGAAAAAATAGAATATTATTGTTTATGTCATGGAGAATGTATAACATTTGAAGAAAAGAACCTTGTGTAAAGTTGAGTAAATGTTTTTAGCCATGTAGGTGTAAACGTGCGTTTACATTCCATGGAAACGTGTTTTCAATGGGTTTGTGAGGTGCTCACTTAATAACCCTTTTGCTTTTGCTTTTGCGTTTTGCTTGATGAGTTGGATAACAGTTTCTATGAGTGTCAGCTTCTAATTATCACAGGACGGGGATAACCTTTAATAGAATTAACTAAGAAATATCCGACAAGAAAATAACTAACTATCAAAACCAAACTTTACACATTTAGAAAAGTAACAACTGTAAACTAGTAGGTATACATAAATGAATATGCAACGGTTATGAATATTTACATAACGTGTGGTATTATGTTTTCTATTTAATATCAAATCATTGGGTCGTTAAACTTATCCTGCTTCCTGATTATACCTTTACTTAACACATTGAAAATGTACAGATAAAAATCGTTTATTGGAAAAAAATTGTATCATAGAATTTTAACCACGCAACCAGGATATGCAGACAGAAAAAATACTACAGTATACACTAAAAAAAACAAGTTGTAACTGATTGTCACTATTTTAATTACGTAAGAGTACAAATGTAAAGGTTTTATTTTCAGTTAAGTGCAGTAGTAACTATAGTAACCACTGTAACAACGTAACCGGCATATGCAGACAGGAATAAAACTTTTTCTTAAATCAAAATGAATGCAGCAGTAATAATGTAACGCTCGTCTTTTGGCATTCTATGTGGATAGTGATAGAGGTGAAAGCTGATCTATTTTAGCATGCAAAGATTATTGTGTAACCCCTGTATCATATGTAGTTGTAGATACCTTTACCATTAAGGTCAGGGTTACAAAATTAAAAGCATTCGTTTTAGTGGGCCAATTCTGAGCGCTAGATGGCTATTTTGGGTATAAAGACAACAATGTATGATACAAAATATACTTTGTCTCTCCCAGCTTGTAATTATTTACACATATCAAGGTCAAATATCTCACTGTAACAAAACTAATGAGGCATCAATCCTTGTTACAAATCAATTGTTTCAACAAAGTGCGTTTTTCTTTTGATTTAAAAGATTCAGTTGGTATTGTCTATTGTTCGCCTGTTATCTACTTCAAATCAAAAATATTTTGTGCATCAGCTTCCGGTCAATATTGAAACAAGGAAAATATTGTCGATGCACATTGATAACTTGTTGGTTTCTTGCGCCGTGCCCACTTATAAAAGTATAAGTATTGCCGCAAATACACTCCAATTTCGTGTTCTAGTGTCGTAACCTAGTGTTAAGCCGTCCGCTTATGTTGCGGTAGGTCGACGGTTTGAGCCAGATTACTTGAAGTAAGCTTATTTATATATTGTCTGTCAGATGCCTGGCATAATGGATATGGAATGGAGGAGTAAATACGTCCGAAAGTAGAGATGTTTTTAATGACTAGAGGGTTGGTCCTTTCACTCGTGACAGGATAATACTGTAAACAAGAAGTTTAACTGTTTTACATTCAGGTCTGTCTGTCTATCTGTCTGTCTGTCTGTCCCCAACTTCGCTGAAAAGAAACGACATATAAGCACATCCTATTTACATGAAGTTATAGTCTTTAGAAGAATTAGAGCTCTCGTCCCTGACGACTTCCAATTGTGCTAGAAAATGTTCAGCTAAAATATCTTAACCTTATATTGGGTGTTTAATCAAGCAAACCCAATTGTATTGTTTACGGTGAAACGGGTGTCAAACCTTTACATAATTACTGACATTGATTCTAGAATTATATGCTTTTTTTCCAAAAGATTTTAAATTAACTTGTTCATTGTATAAAATTATGTTGTACAATTTAAATAACTGTGTTAATAGCAATAGTCAAACATTTCAATGGATAAAACATATACTAGTACGTAATATATTCATACAATGTAGTTTACTGAATGTAATGGATACTCACAATTTTCCCAACCATAAATGGTTGGTGACTACCGTTCTGATTAACCATAAATGGTTGGTGACTACCGTTCTGATTAACCAAAAATGGTTGGTGACTACCGTTCTGATTTATATTTGAACGAGTGGTACTCTACTATTAATAATTCTAGCAAATGTAGAAACTATCGATTTTTCAAAGAAACGTTTCAATTTGAACTGTACTTAGTTAGTATTCCTTATAAACTGCTTAGATATGTTATCAAATTTAAAACTCGCAATAACAGACTCCCAGAACTAAACCTCACCAGCGTAAATGCACACTTTGCAATTATATAGGTAGCATTGGTGACGAATTTCATTATACGTTGAAGTGTAAAGAGCTTTCTGTGCTAAGAAAAGGCACTTGGATCGTCAATATTGAAGACAGCCAAATATAATGTTGTTCAAATCTATAATGAATACAGACACAAAGCAGTTCGTTAATGTAGGCACTTTAGTATGTTTATTAAGGAAATTGTTATGAAATTTGATAATAGATAATATTACAACCTGCTTGCTGTAATACGTAAATTTTGCATGTGCTGCAATTCAAGGCTTGTTTTGTGGATCTAGTCGCAGGTGTATGCTTCCAAAATGAACTAAACACTCCGTTAAATTTAAAGTTGAAAACACAAGATTATGTATAATATAATAATGCATATTATTAAAAAAGCATGCCATCTGGATCTGTGGGGATCTGTAATGCTAAGCAAATTGTGCTAACATGTTATTGTTTGGTATGAAAATAATATGCAAAATAAATTGCCTCTCCCTCGTATGAAAAACACGAGATATGTCCATGTGTATTTATGCCTCTATAGTTTACTATGTATTTTTATTTTATGCCTACCAATGAAATATAGGGAAATATCAGTGAGATAAAAGTGATAATACACTGTTTTGAATCAGTTAATTACCATTTTGATAATACATGTTTGTGCCCGAACTATTAATTATTGAGTATTAATCCGCTTTTATAATTAAAGTATGTATGGCAAAATTCAATAAATATTGATAAACTGTGTAGACAAAAATAAATATTATTTGATGAAAGTGTATTCAGTTTATTTCAGCAGAAGTAAAGTTATCATATGTATTGGAGATTGTCTGCACTTTTTTTGTGCGGAGTAACCAAAGTACGCATTAACTGATTTGGGGCTCACCATGGGGAATTTATTGAAGGCCCTGATTAAAAATGTCATAAAAAAACATTTTTGACGTGTTGGCATAAAATAAAAAGAAAATTTGTTTGTTTTTTAGTGGAAGATGGGAATTTATTTCATCTCGTGAACACCATATGTTGATATTTTCACTCGTGGCTGCGCCACTCGTGAAAATATCACATATGGTGTTCACTCGATGAAATAAATTCTCATCTTCCACTAAAAAACAAACAAATATCCTCTATATATCATAGCTTCTACTGTTATTTAATGCATGAATTGAGTATTAAAAATAAAGTTGTAAACTTGTAATTCGTTAAGTATTTAATATGATATACAGGTATTTTGTATAATGCCAATTCGATTGGACATGTATCCTGTAATATCTTTAGATGAAGTTAAAGGAATACTATGTCTTCATTATGATGCTTAAAATTCCAGAGATGTACAAAATCGACACTTCAAGCCTTAGTAAAAAATCTATTTTGCAAACCCCTAAAGAATGCCATGATTCTGCGTTTTCAATAATACACTGTATAATTAAGATGAAAAAGCAAATAATTTCTTGCAGAAAAATTTTATAGCACAGGGCAAGAATGAAAAGTGTGGCATATATTTTTTGTATCATCTCCAGTATTTCCATGACGTTTTTTTTATTTGTTTCTTGTGTTTGTTTGCCGTCATTGTTTTTTTTTATAGAATAAATGTTTGCCATTAGGGAGGTGTATTCGATATATACAAACATAATAAAAATGGTTTGTAGTTTTTACCTCTAAGTAAGTGTAATTGAGTTTGGTAAAGTGTTTACCTTTAAATGCTGCAAACCAGTGAAAAAAGGAAGTGATTTTTTCTCTGCTTATGAAAAAGTATACCCAGTTTGTTGTATTATTGCTTTAGAAATGTGTGTACACCTTCGTGTTTTTTGTGTGTTATTTTCGTGTGTATTATAAAGACAAAATAAATGACTTCATACAACCGGTTTTTGTACGTCATCCAACCACTTTTATTCGGCTAATAATTTATCCTTTTTTGAAATTAAAGAATTACTTTCCTTCAGCTATGATAAAATAATTATGTACAAACTGAACAGAAAAAAATACAATTCTATTCATTTCTATTGTGCACAATAAACCTAAATAATACATACATGGCTCACATTTTGATAGCGTTGTCATTATTGATTAGTTCGAGTTAACTTTCATGCAGAAAGAGCTGAAATAAAAACATGGTAAATATTCCATACCCATATCTATTTTCACACAAAGCAAACGTAACTAGCAACATGTTAAATATTTCATGCCAATTTTTCATTTCTCCTCCAATCTGACAATTTCATTCAGAATCTCATTTACTCTTACAATTTATGCATGAGAAGCATTGTCTCTCGTGTCATGTAACTTACATCACAGAGATTTACGGAAACATGGTCCTTGTTAGGGCAAAAAGCCACCAGTCCTAGGGAAAATCTTAAGTTCTTGCTTATGTCATGTCCTCATAAAGTAGAGGTTACTTTTTAACGTCTTTCTCTGGGTTCATCACCCATTGTAACAAGTTAAATGTCTTTCGAACTTTTATAAAAAAGAAGTAACACTTTGAGGAAACCAGTAAGATATGGTCAAAGCTGTGACTTCTTTACTGTAAGCATGGATTGGTTTTAACATGTCATTGGTGGACGACGTAGTTTTGTGTTTTCTTGACTGAATATTTCCAGTTTGACAATAAATTATCAACAAAAATGACAAAACAAAAACAAAAAAACAAAACATATTCGGAGCAAGTTTTAGTAGGATCATTCAGACATGCGACAATGCATTTTACTGTAACAACTGACCTTTAAAAAAGGGGCATTCTTTTATTGTCTCGCTTTAAATTTGTCCAAAACAGTCCCATCAGTTTTCAATAAAACTGACGCACATCATCTAATAAAAACTCAATTATTAATGATAAATTATTATGAATGTATCTGATAATAATTGGGCGTAACAGATTAACTGAGACGCTTTGATTTACAGATTTTAAAGCTAAATTGTTCACTTACAAAAGTTTTATTTTTCGGTCTAAGGAACTCGTCCACTCGATATCCTAATTATTTTTATGAGGATATCTAAATAAACCACAAATAAATTTGTTCATTCATGTAGAATTCAAAACAAGCATTAAATCTGAGCTTAATTTTGTTTCATTTGTTTACTATTCTTATTTCAATGGAAATCATCAATGTTTCAATACTTTACTTTCAAGAAATGACAACATCAAGCACACTAAATTATCAGACATCAAGCAATGACATTATCAAACACACTTAATTATTAGGCATCAAGAAATGACAATATCCAGCGCACTAGATAATACAGTTTAAAGGAATGACAGCATCAAACACACTAAATAATCGGGCCTCAAAGATTGGCAATTTCAAACACACTAGATTTCAGAGTAATAAAGTATGACAGCATTAAGCACGGCCTCAAAGGTGGCACATACCAGTGTTTTAGCCACAGATGCGAATTGGCCATGTAGAAATTATAAAAAAGAGGGTATGAAGTTTGTGTAGTAATGAGGTTTAAATTAATAATTACAACCAAATATTGGTTTAAATAACAGGCAGGATAAGTTTTTGTAACTGTTTTCACAAACCAACAGCAGTCACATGTACTGAGTGTGATGCAGGTGCTTGACATTCGAAACTAATGAAATCTGGCTCTGTCACTGGTTACAGCAGCAGACGCACAGTAGGACGCCGTCGAAGTGAAATTCCGAAAAACTTGTAGGGTTGACAGGTTTTAGCCTCCAGCTTATTAGGATGTACCATTGTTGATAAACAAAATACATGGATTATTATATCTCAATGGGCGGCCTTGAAATTTCAGACTGCCAGTGCATTTCAGTGAATTTGTTTTGTTCGAGGGGCGGAAAAGTGGTGGTTAGGGGCAGTTTTATTTGTGTTTCTGAAGGTTGCTTTCACTACTATTCAAACAACAGTGCATCTCTTTTCAGATTGGTGAATTAGGAGTGTGAGTGAGGGATCTATAACTGGTGTTGTTGTCGGCCTGAGATATTGTGACAAAAACTTGTATCTGCCACCAAAGAATGACAATTTCAATACACAAAATTATCAGGTCTAAAGGAATGAAAATATCAGGCACTTAAAATTATCAGGCATCAAGCAATGAAAACATCAAGCACTTTGAATTTTCGAGCACCAAGGTATGAAAATATCAAACACACTAAATTGTCAGGCATCAAGGAATGAAAACATCAAGCACACACAGTTATTGGGCATCAAGCAATGATAATAGAATCAGGCATCACAGCCCGTATGAAAAAAATTACACTGATTATTTTATATGCTTTAAACATACGTGACATTTTTATTGTATGAACTTTACAACATAATATACAGGATATGATTAATAAACGTCTCACACAGAATTTTATTCCCCGAGTTTATGAATATGGTATGAAGGAAGTCACGTACAAACTTAAAGTTGATGAAACATATTTCCTGGATCATTTGAATAAGATATACTTTGGAATATGAACGAGTGTCTGATTCATTTTATTACATCACCAAAATAACCCTTCCTAAATTGATTCTACCGCGGAAAGGGGATAATTACGAAGCAATAGCAAATAAAAATTCTTCATTAATCGGATATAAGTATATTGTCTCTCCCACGAAGTGGAATGGGAGACATACTTTTTTGTACTTTTCGTCTGTCTGTCTGTCTTATGTATGACATATAGTTTGTTGGCGCTTCCCATAACCTCTGATTGGATTTCAGTGGAGCTTGCTGTGATTTATTAGTATTAAGCCTAGTTAAGCATGTCGTTGGCATTTTCCGGTTTTTCTCAAAAAGAATCTCTAGTACTAGATTTTGAATTGGCAATATTATTGCCAGAAGAATACTAAGAATTCAATCATATATATTAATATAATGTTCCATAAGTAATTTAAAATAAGTTACAAAAATATTTTCGACCTAAACCCCTCCGGTTTTAAATATCATATCAAATTTATTTATGGACTGCACAAAGAAAAAGTACACTTTTGGTCCCCCTTTTCAACTGTGTAAAGAAAAAGGAACAAAAATGATTAGTTTTCTAGTATTCTGATTTTAGCGTTAATTAAAAAATAATCAAATAAAATTTGCTTTTTACAATTTTAAAAGAGATCCAGTGTGTTGACTAGAATAACTCTTATTTGACTTCCCGTTCTAGATTTTTTCTGGTGTTACATAAATGCTAGATGCATTATAAACCATGTTGTTTTGTCTAAGGTTTCTGGATTACAATGCTTAGAAAATGAACATTAACTTAGATTGTTTTTTTTTTCAATTTGAATTTTGAATGCAATTTTTTGGGGGGGGTTTTGAGTAGTGGGAGATCATGTTTAAATCTGATATGACTATTGTTCTTTAAACATTTACAACGGAGAAAAATTTGCTTGAGATATTGATTCTATCCAGGATGCACAAGGTTTAGCTGTGGCTTGCATTCTTAGCACAGATCACATTTCCTTAAATCGTAAATTTATTGCTTTTATAAGTTGTTTTCTTTACACGAAGCAAAAGAAAATGTTTTTCCTTAACTGTAATTTTATCAAATGCCCAGAATGAGTGCATATGTTAAGCTTTTGTGAATGCCCTCTGTTCGTTGTGAGTCATCAACATTTTACGTTGAACATCATCTGCTCCTAAACCATTTGGTCAAAGTAGACAAATTTCGACAGAGATATTTTTTGCATGAAGCTCTTCTAAAATTTATTCAAAGAATACAGTTCTATGCAGAATTCTGGTTGCGATGACAGCAAGAATGAACATCTTTGCTTAAACAACCAGGACTAAATCTCTGGAATGTGATGTGTATCATTGTCTTGTAGGCCTCGTAAAATTTTTTGACAAATATGTCACTGGGGTCACTTTTGTCCCTGACGGGTGGGTCACATGTTTTAATAGAAATAGATGGGAAAGTTAAATTCTTTTTTGTCTGAAGCCACAAGGCCCAGAGTTCTGATATTAGGTATGAATCATGTCTAATGGACCTCCACTAAGTTTATTCAAACCTTGCCCCTGGGATCAGATGTTCTTCATAGGCTTGTATAGGCAAACTTAAAACCAGTAAGGCTAAGATTTTTTTTAATTTAGGTGTAGCATTATCTAGCAAAGCTCCATCAAGATAGTTTAAGTTATAATCCCGGAATTACTTTTTGCCCCGCCTTAGTGGTCACATATTTTTTATAGAAATATATAGGAAACATTTGGAAATTCTTCTTGTATAAAACCAGAATGCCCAGTGAGATAAAACTTTTACCCAAAGCATTGGTTAGTGGACATCTACCACAACTGTTCAAACTTCACCATATCGACATTTGAGACCAGAACCCTTTGTTTAGATGTTTTACAAAGATTTGCGAACTGTTAAATTCCATTCAATGTTACACGACTTCTTTCAAGAAATAATATTAAAGTTATTGGAAATAATTAGACTCTTCTGATGAAAATCAGTCAAAATCTTTCAACAAACACCGAGAAATCGTTGAACTGAGAAAAAAATCCGAACAGCAAACAATGGCCACCCACATGATAAAGACTTGCCGGGAAAAAATAATTTCATATATCCCACTTTCAGTCAAAACAAGGTGGTGAACGGACAGGCCAATATTTTTAAAGCTTGGCTGATTGACGATGAGATTTTTAATAACAGATACAAGAATGCTCTAGTTAGTTTTAGCTATTGTGCGTTACGAAACTTCACACGAGAAAGGCTGAAAAAATCCCTTTTAAGCTATAGGATATTTATTCCCATTGTCTTGTCCGCTTGAAATGACTAGTATGATGTTTAACACAATTTTAACTCACGAAAAGTTCTATAGCAAGTGCTAATATCATGTGCATATTTCAGTTAATACATCAAAATATGACATTCAACAATTTAATTAGTGTACTTGCAGATCGGCAAAAGTTAAATCATGACAAAGACAGTATACATATCAACATGTATGTAATATATATAAAAACTGTTGTAACATCATCTCAATATTGAATGGGATATAACTGTAAATAGAAAGTAACTGAAACATAAATAGTACACTTAAAAGCATCTTATTCCTTCAAGGTACATACACACTCCTTAGCGACATAGACTAACTGATGAGCAATATACAGTCAACACATTTGCGTGTTTATTTTTGGATAATTCAGGTATAACTTGTACATAAGAATGTGTCCTTTAGCAGAACACTGAATACGTGCTCGTGTTTTCATCCACAAGAAACGGTCTTTAGCAAGATACTTAACACGTGGGTTGTTTCGCTCACACATCTTTATGTGTTTTACTTTTAGCGAAAACACTGCGTGTTTCAAACCACAACCCAAACTGTTTCTTAATTTTCTTAATCATGTAAGGAAATATGTGGTAATCGACACGCCTACATGTAAAACACGTGTCCATTATGTGCTGAGCACAAAGGTGCATGCAAAAATAACGAAAGAAACTTTTGTTGTATGAATCCCAATTTGCATATACCATCGTAATTTCCGTTCATGTGTTAACATTACCACAAGCATTACGAAACCCGGATTTCACTACATGTCATTTCCTCTAAAATTAAATAGTTTAATCACATTTTACAGCTAATACAAAGTTCAAGGTAAAATATTTTCAAATATGCGTAATTATCGGTGTAAGAATCTAGAAAATAATATAAAAGCATACATTCAGTAATTATAGCAAAACGCATCTTAAGAAGGAGAAATTAATCATGGTTTTAAATAGTTTTTTAGATAATGTTTAATGTAGACACATTTAGCAAATTGCACGATTGGCAAAATCCAATAACTCAATAAGCAATCCTCTCGCTTTGCTATATTCATAGCAAAAAAAAGCAAAAACAAACAAACAAATAAACAAACAAGCAAACAAAAAATATATATATAACTAAAACAAGGAGTTACTCTTTGGTAATTCTTCCCACAACGTGTTCCTTATTGAAATATTACATATCTTTAAAAATTTCTGAAATCTATTTACAAAGAAACAATGATTAAAGTAAGTATTTTTGATGTTTTAAGAAACGTATGTTTCATATATTGAAACCGTTTCACTTTTTCTTTGAAACACGAGTAACCTTCATTTTCTGTATGAAGTTTAAGTAGGACTTAAGCCCATCCCGAAACCTGGCATCCATAAAGCCATACAAAATGGGATTGACAACTGAGTTGATAAAATATAATCGCCAAAAGAAGAAGAAAACGGCCTTTTCGGATCCTGGCATGTATTTCAGTATTCCACCAGGCCTCGCTACAAAAGCCGTGAGGATAATGTACGAAGCCATGGTGACTGCAAATATTGACGTTAGTATCAACATGATCATTGTTTTACTCTTGCGATAGCTCTTGTATTTGTGATTGATTGGCTTTTTACTGATCTCTGTGGCAATGTGGACACCATTGTTGTCTTCACTTTGTGTATTCCCACTAAAATAACCAATAGAAATCTCGTCATCAGTACTGATATTGTCTTTTGCTATTTCTAACTTGCGCTTATTCTTCTTGATGTCAGCAAAGGGATATTTGAACAGAGGATTGTCTTTAGGATTTGTCACATGATCGGTGGAGATCCCTTTGGGCGTCTTGCAATCTGCACCGTCGTCCTTGTCCCTAGTGATGGTAAGTTCGATAGTTTCTATATTTGGATTCTTGGAAATGTTTTTGTTTTTTTGGCTATCCATGTATGATGCACCAGAGCTTACTCCAGTCTTTGTTGAAATGGTATGCTTTTCAGAAACTTCCTTTTGGGTAAGAGTTACTGCTATCGATGAGTCGACATCTGTGTCCCTGTCAAAACTTTCTGTCGTCATCGCTGTGGAGGTCATAATCGCAGGATGTTTCTCTGCCTCATTTGGTATGGTAGAACGACGACCAAATAGTTTTCGTGCTGTTATGACATTTAATGTCATTGCAACGAATATCATGATACTAACGGGCACGAGGTACACACACCAAACGAATATCAGTGGATAGAGTGTGTCAGCATAATCACCGGACTTTTCACAAACTGAAACTGTAACGTTTTCTCCATGGTATTGATAGTTGTATGTCATTTTACCCCAAAGTACTGTGACAGGACTTGCAACAAGAGCCGATGCCAAAAAGCAGCATCCACATAGCCTGAACGCAACACGAAAACTGATTTGCCAGTGAAAGGGGTGGCAAATTTTCCTATACCTGTCAATTGCCAGACTGAGCAGGATTGTTGCCGAGGCCCAAGCGGTGAAGACATTGAAATAGGATTTCACTTTACATATCCAGCCGTGTTCATAATGGTACCAGTTTAACTGCGAAAATACCTCTCCCGGAAGAGTTGTACAGCAACTAGTGAAGTCAACAATTGCCAGTGCCAGGACAAAGTACCGGAAATTAATGCGTCTGTAGCGTCTGGAGTAAACTAACAGAATCAAAATATTTCCAAAAAATCCGAAAATAGCTTCTATCGCAATAAATACTGTCACCGGAAGTACAGATTCTGTCATGTGATCATTTAGTTCATCTGCAGATCTTGTATTGTTTATGTCCGTCATGTTTGCAATGACTTAGGCAGAAAGAACGAAAATGAATCTGAAATTTTGTCAAAGTTTATCACACAGGTCTTAGACGGACAAACTCATTCAGATGTAATGATTAGATATATATATAAGCCCCCGGAATCAACTATTGATTCATTCTCGATAATATCGCCCTTCTTTCGTAACGACCGGAACATCTCATTACTTTCTTATTGTTTGAAAAACCTTTGACTCATAAGTGGTGAGCGTTCAGTAAGAGATAGCATCAATGCAAATTAACATAATTAAAGGGAAAGGAAAGTCAAAAATTCAACCGACTCCATAATAAAGTTTGTGAATTTAGTGTTAAGTTTTAAAAAATTTATGAATATTGAAAGAATATTTACTTAGAAACGCTTAATCAAAAGTAGCGATATTTCAGTCATCGGTTGAGGTATGAAACCACCAATTCAGTCTCCTGTAGCTCAAAAAATAGTACCCCGCATAATGGCGGCTAGAAATAGTTCTCAGTTTTCTTGGCTATTTTTAACATTTTTTGCCCTAATCTGTGTATTTTTTTTGCTGGAATCATTTTGTTTGACTATTTCTGATAGTGTGGTAGCAATTTTATGCTCATATGCATTCAGAATAGAATTCACAATGTGAAATTGTTTCACATACCCCAATCTGAACATTAGCTCAGATTTTTTGTTAATTTTATGGGTAAGTTGACATGAGCAGAAATATCTTTCTTGTTTGAAACACAACCCCCACTTTTCTTGCTATTTTTCATGAGTACAGATATAGATCTACAAGAATATGTAAGTTAAAGCTATTTAAAAAAAGGTTTTGCTATGTTTTACAGCACTGTGAACTTTATGAGTTTTATGTAGAATAAAGAAGGAATCTGTTTGGTGGTTTCACACCTTGACCGGTAGAACGCGCCATCTTGTCAAGTGACCATTTAGGTTGTGACGTGCTTTTCTCTTATCTAAATTGATAACGACTACAATAGGTAACATTATCGGAAGAATGCCTGTTTATTGCATGAAAGTATGTTTAATTAATTGATGGCTTATTTTGTTTTTGTTTTTTTCAAAGGAATTAATTCGTATGCATTGTTTCTGCCAAAATCGTTTTTACACTTCAATGATTTACTACGCGAATGAGTGTAATTATCAATCTATCATTTTAGGTTGACAGACGTTTCACCCCAAGACTTTTCCTCCCAAGACGTTTCCTCCCAAGACATTTCACCCCCTGTCTATACTTATTAAGTCTTTTCACCCCCAATACATATTCTTTATTATGTTTCAAATTGATATACCCTTGATATTGTTACTTGAACTATATTTGATAAATATCCACATCAAGTAAAAGATTATTTTTCTGATCATAATTTGAAGAACAAAATAGGAAATATAACGTGTATTGAATATGAAAATTATCATCAATTAAGTTATATACATTTTTATACACAAAAATATATAATAAAAATACATTATATAATACTTTTTATTTTATGAAAGACAGGGCTTCGTACGAGCAGATAATTAGATAAATCCAGGTATTGGTTGTATAATCTAAAGAATAATACAGTTGGTATTCTTTTTTATGAATGATCAAAATGAATAATAAGACATGCCTTGAACTGTCCGCGGATCTAAGATTTGTATACAGAGCTTCAAGAATAAATAATTAAGTCGATCACAATCACCTTACAAACACAAGAAACAACAAATTCCTCATCCCACAATCAAAAACACAACATCAGATGAACTCATTCTTCCCAAAGACTATACGACTCTTATGGCACGCCAATTGTCCAATTATTACGTGAACCTATGTTTACGCTCGTAAAACTAGGATTTACGGTAGATAAACTAGGTTTTTCAAACGTTAAACCTGGTTTTTTGATTTTTAATCTCTATTTTCGAGCGCAAACATAGGATAACGGCCGTTAACTGTAGTTTACGCTCGTGATCTTATGTTTACGTTCAATAAACTAAGTTTCTCAAATAATATTAGAATTTCGGTCGTTATCCTAAGATTACCACCGTAAACTTGGGTTTGCGACTGTGAACATAGGTTTACGACTGTAACCTATATTTACGTTCGTAAATTCATATTTTTTCTCAGTAACTTAGTTTATCAAACGTAAACCTAGGTTCACGTCCGTAATCTATGGTTCACGACCGTTATCCTACGTTTTTGCTCGAAAACACTGGTTAAATTCCGTAAAATATATTTCAAGGGAAGTCAACTGTCCAAAATAACATGAACCTATGTTTACGCCCGTTAATCTAGGATTTACGATCGATAAAACAGGTTTTTCAATCGTAAAACCTGGTTTTTTCGAGTTTTATCCTATATTTTCGAGCGTAAATATAGGATAACCGTAGTAAAGCCTAGATTACGCTCTTGAACCTATATTTACGTTCGATAAACTAGGTTTTTCAATTAAACAACGGATTTCAACCGTTATCCTATGTTTACGGACACTGTCTTATTGTTACGCTCGTGAACCCCGGTTTACGCTCGTAAAGGATAGTTTACAAATGTAACCGTAAACTTGTGTTTTCAAACGTGATCTATGGTTTACGAGCGTAAACTACGGTTTACAACATTAACCCATGATTTCGCAGTTAAATCTTGTTTTCTTTGTTATTATCTTTTATAAGTTTAATGTTCCTGACACGCACCTGCTAAGTATAGTCAGTATTGACTTTTGGCGGTAATAAGTTGAAGTTAAGTTGAAGTTAACCAAGGTGTATTTTGTACTGATAAAACTTTTATCATTAAATTAAATTGTTTAAGATGATGAGTTACATTATTTATCAATATATAAATACAAAAATTTATTTGGATGAAATCTACGAATCAGGATGTGTACACTTCCGCCATTTTCAAATGGACACTGATACGTCACAAATCTACAGTCTCGCTTTCTCTCGCGTATTTTTTCAACAATGGCGCCAATATCTTGGATTATGGAATAAAACTACGAGTTAATTTTAAATATACATTTGAAATTTTTGACTTTCGGTACCCTTTAATGTGCACTTCAGTTAAATAAATCACTTGAGTTTGATCGTGATGAGATAAAACGATTATTAACTTCATTGTGGAATAAATCTTATTTCATTGCCTCTCATTTTGCAGAATTCATTCGCCGTCAGGGTGCTCCTCTAAAGACTTTGATCATTTAGTTGTTATTGTTCGATCACTTCCGTTTTTAGCAGGAAAGACAGAGGAACTCAACATCACGTTTTCATGTGTACTTTAAACGTTCTTCTCACAAGGTCACACTGTGACTCAGGAAATATTAATTCATAATTTGAAATAGTTTGAGCAGTCTTATTGACACTTTAATCACATTGGCACAACGTTGTTTCTAATATATAAAAAGGCCACATAACTGTACTAAAACTGTGCTAATTGATTTTTGCTACAGATAAATTGGCTACATTTCAATCAAATATCACCTTGGGTGCGGATCAGTGGTCCGGTCGTAACATGCTGGACTGGTAGTCCAGGGATCGTGAGCTCGAGTCCCCGCTCCTCTTCACTAGCACAACTAATTATATTTCGGATGAGACGTTAAGCCGAGGTCCAATGTATCAGTGCTATAAATGATCATAATATGGGCTACCGGAGTCAACGATAAATAAATCTCACACGTTTGTTCGTTTTATAAAGACATTTTCATTCTATTTTTATCCAGTATAATTTGAGAGTTGATAGAAGAATTTTTAATTGATATCCTTTTTACGGCGCGGCAAACAACAATATGACTAGCTAGGGTACGAAATATCCAGGAAGCGTTTTTGTCATGTGATTAAATGAATCAGACACTTGTTAATATTCCATTATTTTATTCAGCTCCTACGAGAAATATTTTTCATCAAGTTTAAGATTGCAAGTGAATTCTGTCATACCATATGCATGAACGTGTTGAATAAAATTCTGAGTAAAATGTTTATTAAACATTATCCTGTTGTTATAACGTAATTTTGCAATAAAATTTAACATCTGAAGGAAAATGGCTAGGTTACACATTTTGTCAGTGTAAATGATTGCATACGGGTTGCTATGCCTAATAATTAAGTGTGCTTGATGTTTTTTATTCCTTAATGCCTGATAATTTCGTGTACTTGATATTGTTATTCCTTGATGCCTGATAAATAGGTGATATTGACATTTTATTCCTTATTGTTTGATAATAAAGTGTCCTTGATATTATCAATCCTTCCTAGTTACTGTCATAACTCCGCCATGAGAAAGGAGGAAGGTTGCACGTGGGGCTAGCTCCACCACCGTGTTAAACAACTCTGGCTACAGAAACCAACACTACAGAAAACCATATGCACTATCGGAGTCGACCCACAAGAGAGCGTATGATGTGGACTTGTCTGCAGAATTTACTCTCTCCAAAGAACGTCTAACGGATTGGAAATTGGAATGTGAGAACACCCTACGAGACGGGGAAGGCAGCTCAAGTAGTTAGAGAGATGGATAGATATAGACTTGAGATACTTGGCATGAGCGAAGTTAGATGGACATCTGCAGGGAAGATGACCTTGTCAACTGGACATACAATACTCTTCTCTGGTTTGCCAGAAGAGGAGGGGCACCAACACGGAGTAGAGATCATGCTCACCAAGGAGGCCAACAGGTGTCTGATGGAATGGGAGCCTATAAATGAGGAACTGATAACAGCCCGCTTCAAGTCCAAGTTCCAGAATGTAACTCTGATCCAATGTTACGCCCCAACAAACCAGGCAGAAAAGGAAATTAACGAAGATTTCTATGGACAGCTTCAAGAAGTCCTTGACAGTGCACCCAGAAGAGACATAGTGATTGTTAGTGGGGACATGAATGCAAAGGTTGGTGCGGACAATACAGGAAGAGAGTTGGTAATGGGAAGAGAAGGACTGGGCACCATGAATGAGAATGGAGAATTCTATGTGGACTTCTGCGCCAACAATGACCTTGTCATTGAAGGTACCATCTTCTCACACAGAGACGTGCATAAGAAGACATGGAGATCACCAGATATGGCAACCGAGAACCAGATAGATCACATTGCCATATCAAGGCGCTGGAGAAGATCATTGATAGATGTTAGAGCATACAGAGGCGCAGATGTGGGTTCTGATCTTGAACTGGTAATAGCAAAACTTAAAGTTAAGATTGCCAGGATAAAGAGACCAAATCTTCAAAAGACAGCGCGCCTCAACACCTCCAAGCTGAAGGAAACGGATGTGTGCCAAGAGTTTGCAATAGCTTTGTCAAATAAGTTCCAGGTCCTCACCAGCCTAGAAGAAGATACTGTGGACGGAATATGGGACAGAGTTAAGGAAACCTTCAAGAGCACCTGTCAAGAGATACTTGGGTATAGGAAGAGGACTCAAAACAGCTGGCTGTCAGAGAATACAGTGATCTTGATAGAAGAGAAGAGGGAAATCTGACACAAGCTACTACAAGCCAAAACAAGAGCCCAAAAGCAATCCCTACAGGAGGAGTACAAGGCAAAACAGAAACAGGTGAAAAAGGGACAAGAACAACCAGAAAGACCAGATGGCCACACAAGCCCAAGAAGCAGCAACCAAAGGAGACATGAGGACACTATATGACATATCACGGAAGCTGTTAGGAAGGACTATGAACACAGACAAGCCTGTCAAAGCCCTGAATGGTGATATCCTAACAAAAACACAGGACCAACTGGAGAGATGGAGCGAGCATCTCAAATTACTCCTAAATGGCACACCAGTTGAGAAGGTACAAAACATTCCAGCGAGGGAAGACCTGGAGATAAACATAGGACCCATCAACAGGGATGAGCTCATCAAAGCAATAAAGAAGCTCAAGAGCAACACGGCACCAGGCCTAGACAGCATCCCGCTAGAAGCTTTAAAGGCAGATGCAGCAACAACTGCTGATATCTTAATGCACCTCATAAATTATATATGGGAGCATGAAGCAGTACCAGCAGAGTGGCGCAGAGGACTCAAGCTACCAAAGAAAGGAGATCTAGGTGACTGCCAAAATTGGCGAGGAATCCAGCTCCTGTCTCTGCCAAGCAAAGTACTGACAAGGATCATCCTTGAGAGAATCAAAACTGCTGTGAACAAAGAGATGAGGGACGAGTAGGCAGGTGTCCGGGCTGTACGGTCTTGCATCGACCAGATCGCTACACTGCGAATCATTGTGGAACAGTCACTGGAATGGCAATCTCCCTTGTACATAAGATTTGCAGACTTCAAGAAGGCGTTCGACATGGTTGATCGAGCTACAATTTGGAAAATATTGAAGTTCTATGGCATTCCAGACAAATAGTCAACATACTTCGCAGCTTGTATGAAAACACAACCTGCAACGTCATTCACAACTCTGATCTCTCCCCATCCTTTGAGGTTACAAGTTTACAACCGGTGTAGGACAGGGCTGTTTGATCTCATCCTTGATCTTCGCGCTTGTCATCGACTGGATCATGACTACAACAACAAGTCATCCAAGAGGCATACAGTGAACTTTGACCAGTTAGAAGACCTGGACTTTGCTGACGACATAAGCCTGCTATCCCACACCCACCAGCAAATGCAACACAAGATACACGCTCTAGCTGAAACAGCAAGAAGAACAGGGCTCTTCATAAACACTTGCAAGACCAAAGCTATGCGCTTTAATACAGCACAGATAGCGCCGGTAATTCTTGAAGACCAGCCGCTGGAGGAGGTGGACAGCTTTGTTTATCTTGGCAGTAATGTCAGCAAAACAGGGGATACTGAGGAAGACGTAAAAGATAGAGTCGGTAAAGTTCAATATGCCTTCAACTCTCTTAGGCCCATCTGGAACAACAGGCATCTGATGCTGAGCACCAAGTTGACGCTATTCAACTCAAATGTAAAGTCAGTACTTCTGTATGGGTCAGAAACCTGGAAATATACCAAGGCACTTGACCAGAAGTTACAGGTGTTCATCAACCGCTGTCTGCGTAGGATTCTGATAATTTAATTTGCTTAATGTTGTTATTCCTTACTACCTGATAATTAAGGGTGCTTGATATTGTTATTCCTTTTGCCTGAGAATTAAGGGTACTTGATATTGTTCTTCCTTATTGCCTGATAAGTGTACTTGATATTGTTATTTCTTATTGCCTGATAATAAAGGGTGCTTAATATAGTTATTCCTTATTGCCTGATAATTAAGTGTATTTGATATTGTTATTCCTTATTGACTGAAAATTAAGGGTACTTGATACTGTTATTCCTTACTGCCTGATTATTAAGTGTACTTGATATTGTTATTCCTAATTGACTGATAATTAAGGGTACTTGATACTGTTATTCCTTACTGACTGATAATTTAGGGTACTTGATACTGTTATTCCTTATTGCCTGATAATTAAGGGTACTTGATACTGTTATTCCTTACTGACTGATAATTAACGGTATTTGATACTGTTATTTTTTATTGCCTGATAATTAAGTGCACTTGATACTGTTATTCCTTACTGACTGATAATTAAGTGTACTTGATACTGTTATTCCTTATTGCCTGATAATTAAGGGTACTTGATATTGTTATTTCTTAATTCCTGATAATCAAAGGTACTTGATACTGTTATTCCTTATTGCCTGATAATTAAGGGTACTTGATACTGATATTCCTTATTGACTGATAATTAAGGGTACTTGAAACTGTTATTCCTTATTGCCTGATAATTAAAGGTACTTGATATTGTTATTCCTTATTGCCTGATAATTTGGAAATATTGTGCTTGATATTGTTATACCTTATTTCTGGATGATTTGGTGATTTGTTGTTGTCTGATATTTTGCTCTGCTTCATGCTGCTATTCTTTTTTACCTGATATTATTGTCTGATAATTTGGTATGTTTGATGTTGTTATTCCTTATCGCCTGATAATTTGTTGTGCTTGATATTGTTTTTCCTTACTGTCTGATAATCTGGAGTAATTGATATTGTTATTCCTAACAATCTGATTGAAGTTCACCATCTCCCTACGGTTAGCGTAGCAATGTTTACGATATGATTTTAATCAGATTGATTAGCATAGCAATGTTTAGGAAATGATTTTAATCAGATTGTTATTTTCCTAATTTCCTGATAATTCAGTCTACTTGATATTGTTATTCCTTATTGCCTTATCATTAGGTAATTGATATGTAAGCTCTATGCCTTGTGGTTTCAGACAAGAAGATTTTTAAAAACTTTTTTCCTATATAACTCTATACAAGATCAAGTGACCCTGGGGCAGGGCCATTTTTTATCCAGGGGCCATGATTTGTATAAACTTGGTAGAGGTCCATTAGCCATACACACCAAACATCTTAACTCTAGGCCTTATGGTTTCTGACAAGAAGATTTTTAAGTTTTTCATATATAGGTCTAGGTATAATCAACCAACCCCCGGGCTAGGGCCAATTCTGACCCCACAGCCACGATTTATACAACTCTGGTAGAGGTCCACTAGATGATGCTATCAACCAAATATGTAAGCTGTAAGCCTTGTGGTTTCAGACAAGAAGATTTTAAAACTTTTTCCTTTCAGTTGCCATGGCAACCAGAGTTCGGCATGGAATTCCATTTTTATGCCCCCACAAAGTGGGGTGCATATAGCGTTGCACTTGTCCGTCCGTCCGTCCGTCTGTCCGTACGTCCCGAAATCTTGTGAACGCAACTCCTCTTAAACCGGATGGCAGATTTTGCTTAAACTTCCAGGGATGAACAACCTTAATGTGTAGATGGTAGTAAAGGAAGGAATTTTCGCTGCGACCAAATTTAACAGAATTATGGCCCTTTGTTGATTTTTTCACTAGAAATTTTGTGAACGCAACTCCTCTTAAACCGGATGGCAGATTTTGCTTAAACTTCCAGGGATGAACAACCTTAATGTGTAGATGGTAGTAAAGGAAGGAATTTTTGCTGTGACCAAATTTAAAAGAATTATGGCCCTTTGTTGATTTTTTCACTATATACCATATAGAAATTTTGTGAATGCAACTCCTCTTAAACCGGATGGCAGATTTTGCTTAAACTTCCAGGGATGAACACAACCTTAATGTGTAGATGGAAGTAAAGGAAGGAATTTTTGCTGCGACCAAATTTAACAGAATTATGGCCCTTTGTTGATTTTTTCACTATATACCATATTGAAATTTTGTGAATGCAACTCCTCTTAAACCGGATGGCAGATTTTGCTTAAACTTCCAGGGATGAACAGCTTTAATGTGTAGATGGTAGTAAAGGAAGGAATTTTTGCTGTGACCATATTTAACAGAATTATGGCCCTTTGTTGATTTTTTCACTATATACCATATAAATAATTAAACATATAAATTTTACATTTGTAATTTTATTTAACATGTACATAAGGTTACCTGTAGATCATTTTAGGTATATGTACAGAAGAAATCTTACATACAGGATATACATGCTCTTGTTTATGAGCACTTATGCATAGTGGGGGCATATGTGTCCTATGGACACAGTTCTAGTTTATATAATTTTGAAAGAAGACCATTCAAGGATCATTTCTGTTGAATTTAATTGCAACTGACTGTGTGTGGTATAGGAGATGTTGTTTAAAGTCAATTGTGGACAATGGACAGATGATGGACAAAACAGCACAATAAAAGCTACAGCTGACCTTTGGTCAGGTGAGCTAAAAATAGCATGACTTTGAATCACTGTGCTACATAGAACCTTAGACAGAAAATTGTAATAAGAGGGCCATAAATGCCCATAATCGTTCCCCAATGTTCAACTGCTCTAGTTTCATTTACTATAGATAATTTATTTTTAAATCAGGCTAGTGGTTTGTAAGATTAGTAAAGCTGTGAAACCGCTATCAAGCAGACATGCAAAATGTGCCTATTTTGGCCCCCTTATCTCTGGTTCAGGAAAAGAAAGATGATCTATTGTCCATTGTTGAAAGTCTGGTTAAACTGAACTGAAAGAGAGTTAAACACTATGATGTAATATTTTTAACCTCTGTTACCTTTACCTTGATCCCAATAACCTCAAACCCCACCCAGTGGTAGAAGTCCATGCAAGGTACCTCAGATCAAATATCTAAGATATTGGTCCAAAAAAGAAGGCTCCATAACAAAAGGTATATAAAAAAAACCCCTATTTTTAGAATTGGTGATCTTGACCCTGACCCCAGTGAATGGTAGAGGTTCAAGGAAAGTGTCATTAAACAAAATATCTAAAACATCAGCCAAAGATTAAAGGCTCTATAACAGAAAGCAGGCATCAATTATTGTCCACCATGACCTTAACTTTCACCCTAGGACCTCAAACCCAAACCACGGGAAGAGGTCCATGCACATAACCTACATCAAATAAAGGCTCTATGACAAAAAGTAGAAAAATCCATTTCTAGCCTCGGTGACCTTGACCCCTGTGATCTCAATCCCCACCCAACAGTAGAGGTCATTGCAAGTTACCTACACACTAGATATCTAAGATATTGGTCAATAAATGAAGGCTCCAAAAGTTTTTTAAAAATCTATTTTTAGCCTTGGTGACCTTGACCTTTACTACAGTGAATGGCAGAGATTCATGTATGGTGCCTATATACCAGATACCTAAGATATTGGTCAATAAATAAAGGTTCTATGACTAAACATTGAATAGTGTATTTTATGCCTTTGTGACCCCAGGGCCAAGATATGAAAAAAAAATGGTAATGGTCCACTAGACCATGTAACACATCTAATAACCTTGACACTGGGCCTTGTGGTTTCTGACAAGAACCAAGAAAAAAAGTTTTTTCTCTATGCAAGTCTTTAAAAAATCAATTGACCCCGGGGGTATCTCTAGATGACACTCAATGCAACTTGTCAGTACGCCTTACGATTTCATAGGAGAAGATTTTCAAAGTTTTCCCTATACAAGTCTATGTTAAATCATGTTGCAGCTGGGAGCTGGGTTGGGCTAATTTTGACCCTGGGGCCAAAATTAGAATGTAGAAGTGCATCAATCCACGCTACACATCTTAGCTCTAGACCTTGTGGCTTTGGAGAAGATTTTTAAAGTTTTCACTTTTAAAACTAGTTTTAATCCTCCTGTGGCCCTGAAACTATTTGAACAACATGCAAGGAACATTCTAGGAAAGTTTTATCGACTTAACAAGAGGGTCATGATTGCCCTGAATTGCTCACCTGAGAAAGGCTCTATGACAGGAAGTAGAAAAATCTATTATTAGCTGTGGAGCCTTTGACCTTAACCTAGTGACCTCAAACCCCACCTAAGGCTAGAGGTCCATGCAAGGTACCTACATACCAAATATCTAAGATATCAGTCCATAAAAGGTTCAATAAGGTTGTCAATCTACTAGTATTTTAGCCTCAGTGACCTTAAAGGTCATGTGACACGAATTTTTGACCTCGAAATTTTCATATGAGCGAAAAATATATATCTAACTATGACTGTTTTACAAAATTCCGCAGGTAATTTTCATCTTAAAGATGTTTTTATAGCGATTAAAATCCATATTTTACGCACTTGGTTGCGCGCACCTGTCACGAGCGAAACCGGAAGTGAACGCACATTTATCTCTTGCCACTTTACACAGCTGCCTGGATTGTTAACAAAAACTTTGAAATTATGATGGAAAGTGAAAATGTAGACTGAATAAAGTAAAAAACAAAATTGAACAAGTTAAGCTAACATCGTGAATATAAATTGAAGATTTTTTAAATAAATAATTTGAAATTTTGATGGAGTTACGAAGCAAATGAGCAATATTATATAGAGGCTAGTTTAATCAGGGTTATAGAATTAAAAGATACATCAGTGAAAATATCTAGACTAAAAGATATTTTTCAAATAACTGATCTAAAAAGATGCTTATTTTTATCCGATGCAGTTTGTTGGAAATCTTGATTAACTAACTACAATCGAGAGATTTTTTTCCATGAAAACATTCTCCTTACAGTGATGTGTTGCATTTTTGTCTGTGGTATATTTTGCCTGAGGTACGTGTAAGTAATCTTTGACTAGTTCTATGATTTTTTTCATCATAAATGCATATTTTTTTTTTTCTTTGGTTCATTCTACATTTTTTGAAAACAAAACAATAATGATCATAGAACAAATAATATGAAGAAGCCCTTAAAACAATGTCACAATCATAACACAAACACATTATTTTTTGTTTTTGTTTTTTTTAATAATTTGTTCACATTTAGATGTCGAATGATTTTTATTTTCATCATAAATAGATCCATTAAATTTAATTATCTAATTAAAATATGTATCTGCATGGAAGCTTCTTAACTAAAAATCATTCAGACATGTTAATTGGAACAAGCTATTACATAATGTTTTCACAAGTGTGACTGATCAAAAGTAATACAATCAATTTGTAAGATCACTTGCCATAAAATTTTGCTATTTGTCTCAACTTTATCATTGATTGGGTCATAAAAAAGTTAATTGCTTTGTTTTGACAGCTATGCAGAATATACAAGGGTCCCATTTGGGCAGGTTAATTTGCATAAATCCCACAGTATAAGGCAACAGTGAGTAAATTTGAAACAATTATGTCATCTCATTCTAAAAAGGTTCGAGTAGGTCTGGCAAAGTATATTTATCAGGCAAACCAGAAGCGTAAAAATATTATATCTCCCTAACAATGTAAGGATTTCTATATATCTATTTACTTAGTGTAGTTCAATATTTTCTATTTGATTAGGTTAAATTTTAGTATATATAACATGTCTAGCTATGTTATATTAAGTGGAATAGATTATGACTATTTTACTTCATGACTGTATGTAGTTATATTTCTTATAACTCGGGTGTAAAGCATATAATTTTATTTCTTGACTCGTATGTAGTTATATTTCTTATGACTCTGGTGTAAAGCATACGATTTCTATAAGTTGTACGATTAATGTATGTTCAAAAAAAGTTCCTTTTTGTTCAGGATATCATTTATTTCAATTATTCTATGGAGCATATTTGGAGTATACATTGATACACTCAAGTCAAGTCAAGTCAATTAATTTATTAGCATAAACAATAAATGTTCAATGCCATTACACATTTTTAATATTGACAAATATGGCATATGAGAATAGTATGAAATTTCGTGCACACAAATAGAGTATGAGTACTGAAATAACATTAAATACGATTGTTTCTAAAATTCTAGCAACATGTATCATAATTAATTGCCCAATATATTTGGCTAATAAACTATATGTTTTACAATTAGCTAAATATATAAATTTTGCAAGTTTTTTTTATTGTCCTTATTTGATTGCATTTCATGATGTTTCTAAATTTATTGATAGTTGGCCAAGAGCAATAGTAGCTTGGTAGATTTTCATTTCTAATCTGTCTATAAAATGGACACACAAGCAAAAAGTGATACTCATTTTCAATGGTATTCATGTTACAATAATTACAAATTCTATTTTCTCTTGCAATGTTTCGATGTCGTCCTTCTTCAATTAACAAATTATGTGCTGAACATCTAAATCTACATAGTGCTTTAAAATGGTTCATATTACTTATACAACTGACATATTTCTCTATTGTAAATTCGTCTTTAAATAAACAGTAGGTACTTAGCTTTGACATATTATGAATGTCATGAAACCATTGTTGGATATATTGGTCCTTTACTCTTTGTATCACTTGATGTAATTGTACATTAGTAATAGTAACACAGTTCCACAAATGAGAAAAACCTAGATCATCCAACATTACTCTAACATCTTTTGACCATTTGTTAACAATATTTCCAGAATAATCAGACATACAGAATACTTTATACATTAGTGACTCTGGGTTATTCTTTAATCTTTGTAAATACTTTAATATTCTAATTTTTCTGCATACGCGAAGGGGGAATCTCTTTAGTTCTCCATAGACTACAGAGTTGACAGTTTGTTGCCTAACGCCCATCAGTTGCTTCAAAAATTTTGTATGCAAACGTTCGATGTCCGGTGCTTTGTGAAATCCCCAAATTTCAGACCCATAGTTTAGTATTGGTAATACCATGACATCAAATAATTGCAACTTTTCAGAAATATCCATAGGCACTTTATCAAACAAAGAGTTCAATGAATACATTGCTTTACTAGCTTGAACAGCTAAAACTTTTTGTGTCTGATAGTATTTACCATTTGATGAAAGTGTTACTCCAAGATATGTAAATTTCTTAACAACATGAAGTTTCTCATTATTATAAAATATATCAGTGTTATCATTTACGTTATTATTTTTACATAGCATTACAACCGTTTTATCTGTATTAACATGTATACCCCATTTCGTGCAGTAATCACGTAATTTGTTTAACAAAAGACTTGTATAGGCGGTTTTAAGAAATGCTTCTGTTTCTCTCACCATTGTTAAGCATATATTGCAATAAACATTGTAAAATGTTTGTGGGCAAATAAAATCTATTGTATTGTATAAGGCGTGATTTATGGATCTTTGACATTTCATTAGATATTAATATATAAGCAGACACAAATTTCTACTTGAGGGACATGCCATATTATTATTTTTCAAACAATATCCCAACGTGATAATACACTGTAGTGTGAATTTCCATTCCAGTGAAACAATTAACACATTAGATCACCTAAATTCACTTCAATTTTACTACACTTAAATGAAAAAGAACTTGTTTATGACGTAAACATCAAGTGAGGAAGTGTAACGCAGCATGTAAAAACGTGGAGGAGATAGTTTTATATAGAACCACAACATGGAAGAAATTGGAATATTTATTAAGGTAAAATTACAACCCGTTCTCCCGGCACAAAGTTTGAATTTACTTATAAAAATTGAGAAGTAATCACATTATTTTATTTAAATGACAATTTATAGCATGTTATTTTTATAAGTGTGCCTTTATCGTGTTTCTTGCACTTGTGGTTTAGTGTTATTTTTTCATTTTAAAACGGATGTGTTATGAGCAGTGTAATTCTGCACTACTGCCTGGTACAGTAGAGATAAATCTACGTCACAGCCAAAAATTGCGGCGGAAACTACCTATATTGAAACGGAAACAGCCGATCATCAAAAACACGTTTTTTCTAATCAAAAGCAATATTTTCATAATTTCGCAGTTAAACCATTTTAATCAGTACATTATGATTATTTTGAATAGAGAAAGTTGCTATAGTCGTGTCACATGACCTTTAACCCAATTTAATGGAAGAGATTCATGCGAAGTGTCTATATTCTATACTTTCAAATTTAGGGTACGAGTGATAATCTAAATCAGAATCTCAAGGAAGTGTTGCTACACATAGAACTCTTACCTCTTTGCAAGCAAAATGTTTTCTTGCATTCAAACATTCTAACATGTTGGCAAAAGGAAGCATTGCAGCTATTGACAGACACCTCTTGTGTATACCAATAGATAAATGAGAATGGTCCACAATTTCTGTTGTTTTTTTCACAAGCAGATGCTAATGAAATATTTTGTTTCGTATTCATAAATGTACTCGTTTTCCAAACACAATTACAGCTGGAAAGAATACTACCAGTGATAATACCAACATGAAGCCAGACATTCATAGAGTGAGGTTTATCTATCTATTTGAGCTTATCTATCGTCAGTTACAGTTGCCCATATGACCAACGCCCCCTGAAGAGATTAGTTATTTTATGTTGTGGGAGTAGCGCAAGACACAGAAAGCATCCCATTCCAGCGACACCCCTGGTTCTTTTGCAGTGTACAGCACTGATACATGGGACCTTGGTTTAACGTCTCATCAGAAAGACTATTAGTAATGTTAGTGGAGAAGCTGTGGATTGAACTTAGGACCCCTTGTTGACCAGTCCAACATGATACCACTGGACCACATCCGCTCCTCAGAGTGAGGTCAGTCTGAATTTCCCATTTAAAGTGATGGCAAGTTTTCCCGGCAGAGCCAATCGTTAGTCCTGGGACTTAATTCAAACAAACTTGTTAGTGGTCAACTAGAAACCAGAGTTCAAAAGTGTCAGCCTTGCAGTTTTTGACAAGAATATTCTTTTAAGGAATTTGCTTCTATCTCTTTGTAAAAAATATATGACTCCCAGGGCAGAGCCAAAGAAAACACCAGGGACAAAGTTTGAACAAACTTTGTAGAGGTCCATCTGATATGCTTCATGCCTAATATCAGAACTCTGTGCCTTGTGGTATTCTAAATAATACTTTCTTATATAATTCTATGAAAACATGTGACCCCCACAGGTGGGGCTAAAAGAGACCCGAGTGACATTTTTTCAACAAATTTTTAAGAGGTCAAATAGACATCAAATTTCAGAGATCTGGTCCTGTTGGTTTCAGCTAGGAAGATTTCATCCTTGATGATAAAGTAACCAGAGTTCTGCAAGGAATGTAATTCTTTGAACAAATTTTTGTAGAGTTTCATGCAAGAAATGATGGATTTTCTGGGAATATTATTGCTTGAAGTCCACACTGACAGAAGTTTATTCAATGAATTTTGGATAGCTTCCAATAATTCCAGTCTTATAACACATGCATCCTCTAGATTTCACTTTTTTCACATAAATTGTTCTAGTTAAAAATAAGTTACACTCAATCACAGATGTTCAGGTAAGTTATGAAGTATTCTAACACTATCTGAATTTCGCCAACAGTAAACAAAGAAGAAATTGAGCCTGATAGATCTTACATATATATTTATATCACGCAGAAACAAGCATGCAACCACTGACGTCACTGCGAACATCACTGTTAAATAGTGCACATACTTGTGCCCCCTTATAAATAAACATTCGGGTTAGAATGGAAATAGAATTTAAAATTTTCGTGATCTACCATCATATATATTACAGTTTCTTGTTCATATGCTTAACTATTTATGCCTACAGCCTTTGTGGTTAAATTGCTATGCATCTGAACTCGACAAAATTATATATTCAACAGTATATCACTCAAAATCTATTTCCTAAATCCTGCCTAAATATATGTAGTAATTCATACAAAATTTATAATCTAAGTGCATTTTGAACCATACACCTATGATTTCAATTCTCATATGAAATTTATCTATGGACTGGGAAAAAATAAGTTCAACATTGGCCCTTTTTTTCAACTGTGTAAAGAAAAATAGAACAAAATACATTGTAATGATTTATTTTCTAGTATTTTGATTTTATTGTTATTTTGCGTAGTTTGATACAATGTACTTCCATGTAAATTAAGAATAACTAACAACATATCAAACTGTTCATAGAAAAACCTCAAACCTTATTAAATACACATTCAAACAGTAACTGTCACTCTGACCCAATCATATGCAAATACAACCTAGGCCAATGATAAAATTACAACTTTGGAGAAGCATTCAGAGGGGTGAATGCTTAAAAGTGCTGTTAGCTTCTTTGTTTCGCAGCACTTACAGTAAAACATTTCTGCCTTCAGCCCATCAATTCTCTCTTGCTTAATGTAAATAAAACAACACCTCACAGTAAAGTTGAAAAAGCAATAAATTTACATTTTTAGAAATATGATCTATAATAAGAATGTAAGCCCAACTGTAACTTTGTCTAGTCTAGATAAATAAATCTCCTTTCCAGAGGTTAAAGGAACAATGAGTAATATTCCTTAAAACAATTACTGTGAATCTTTGTCCTTAAATGAATATGTATACATGAAAAGAAAGGTAAAAATTTAAATATTTGTTTTTATTATCAGACTAAAATAAGTTTCTTACCTAAAAATTTTTAATTTACCGCTTTTTTCACATTTAGATAAGCAATCTGGTCAAATCAGATTTAAACATGATCTCTCACTACACAACAGAAACATCATAATTTAAATTGAAAATATTATTTAAAGTTTTCCAGAAACTTTAGATAAAAAAGCCAGCACAGTTTATGATGCATCTTGTATTGGTTACACCAGAAGAAATCTAGAACAGGAAGTCAAATTACAGTCATACTGACACACTGGGTCTCTCTTAAATCACAGAAAGCAAATTTCATTTTCTTTTGCATTTCTATACATTTAATTCTTCAGTAGCTTTCTGCTGAGCTTACTATAGAATTAAACAACAAAACTATAAAGAAATAAACAAAAATTTACTTACTGAAAAATTTAAGTCAATCATGCACAAAAAGTAATAATTCTATAGCATGCATAGACTCAACTCTTAGTATTTTAGTATTATCACTTACTCAGTGATGAAATTACAAAAAGAGGATCATACTTTATCTCTTCTCTGTTTGAGACTTTGGGAAGAATAAGTCACACACATACAAAGTTCAGTTGTAAATTATGCTATGTCAGAACTGAAACAATTTACATTCAAACCTCTGGCAGTTTAACTGTGTATTCTTAAATCACAACTCCATTCTTTTTCTATAGTGTAACAGAAGGGGTCCATCCTGTAAACAAAGAACAGACAAACAAATAAGACAAAAGGCTTCTAAACTGACAAGGTTTCAACTGTCATATAAAAATCATAACACAATAGATAAGTCAAAATGGGCAGCCAAGAAATAAAGAAGTTACTGTAAAATATTACAATTTTTAAGGAAAATTCTAAGTTTAAAGGGAAGATAATTCTTGAAATATGGGTGCTAGGGTTACAACCCTTACCACATACCACAGGTGATGACAAGGAACATATACTTGAAGTCTGAAGCAAATCCTTGCAGAAATACAGACGTTATAGTAAAATATTACAATTTTTTAGGAAATTCTTATGGGCAGATAATTCTGGAAGTAAGGGTAGCATGCTAGGGTTATGAACCTTACCACATATGATGTGGGTGATGATAAGGAACATATATCTGAAGTTTGAAGTAAATCCTTTAAAGAAATATAAAGGTACATTAAAAAATATTTTACTGCACAAAAACTTTAATCAGAAATCTGGATGCGGATGCCGGAGTGAGTGGGACAGCTCTCCAAATATACTTCATATAGTCAAGCTAAAAATCATGCAGAAAAAATTAATCTGCACAAAAATTCTTCCCTTTACCTAAGTCAATAAATGTAAAGAAAATGTAACATTTAAATGAAAAAAAGGAACAATCTTCAATTCTTAAATTCTTAGTCTAATTACATTTCTGATATTTCTGACTTTAAATTCTAATACAGTTATCAACACTGAAATAATTATGTCACAAGCTAGTTCATGGAAACATTTAAAGAACAACAACAACTTGAACTACTCTTTTCTCAGAGTATATAATCTATGTTCATTAATGACACTTACAGCTAATCTCCATCTTGTTGCTATAATAAACTTCAGCATGTGGTCCTTACCCAGCAATTCATTGTTACATAGAATGTCAATCTGGAAATATAATGTAATAATATGTGACTATTTCATATCAATACCCTGCACTCCCCTTCTCCATCCCTCCCCCTAAAAAAAATAGGTCATTAGGTCATCAGACTTCAGTCTGAACAGTATCGATTCATTTTTTTTCTATTTCTGTTTAGAGCTGAGGTGCTTGAAGTCCCATTTCCAAGTGAAATCATCAATGACAACATTTGCTAAATGTTCTTTGGGATATTTTACTTCAGTGGGAAGGTAGATAACCTACTCAACCACAGTTCCAATTATCTACAGGCAAAAGAGCTCAAATTTCCTTACAGGAACTGCTAATTTTCTCAAATGAACCATAATGTCAATTCCGGGACTAAAATACATGACCCTTTATTAGGGAAAAAAATGAAACAGTTTCTTTGTTCCTCTATATACATACATGTACATGTACATATATATATTATATATACTACATACATCAATGCGAACCAGTTTTATACATTTCTTATCTTGGTAATAAATTTTACTATGCTACAGTTGGCATATTCACAATACTGGCAGTGATAAACATGAATCATTTATCAATATTCATAAATTATTCATATACCCTTATCAAGCAGAATAAATGATCCTATCTACTTACATCTCTGTAACGATCTATTGAATCAAACACTTTTAAAGCCACAAACTTTTTCAAATGAGTCACAGTGGCTTGAGAAGACAGTCTAAGTATTCTGCGTTTTAAACTTTTGAGTATATTTATTTCTTGGCACTCTAGACACACATTAACTTGCTCATCAAGACGATGGTAGTCTTTATTATCCTCTTTGTCGGGAGAGCTCTTTTCTATATTTTTCTTGTCATCCTCGTATGCTGAAAACAATTAAAAGCAGATAGATATATACAAAGTTCAAAAGCTATGTTACCTAGTAAAATGAACAATCTGCATTAAGTGATACATTGAAATTTGACAAAGGTGAGAAGATCTTATAAAGTACGTTTTTCTGATGAACATATAGAAAGATCTTAAACTGCATCTTTGGTTACTTATCAACAAAGACGTAAAATACGACATATTGAAACTCCTTTAAATGCCAATGGAATACACTTTTTTCTCACTTGACAAGTAAACATTTTCCACTGACATTAATTTGTTCTAGTCACTTTGTTCGTTGTTTTCAAAGAAAATCTCTGAAAGATCTATGCTCTTCTTACTTTTGAATAAGATTGTTTAAAAGTGTTTAGTCACTGTTTGTTGTTTCCAAAAAACAAGAGCCACTGCAAGCCGGGGCCACATTCGACTTTTTCCTATTTCCAAAGGCAAACACATCAGAGGAAGCACATTGTGGTGAAGGGATTTCAAATGAAACATCATTTGGAAATAAAATAATCAAATTCATCCATACCAATTTTTGAAAAATTCAATAATTTTATCTTGCCTGTCAAATGTCAGATTTGTCATAAGTATAGTTTGTCCAAGTATGAATCAATTCCATACATAAATGAGAAAGTTATGACAATTTATGCAAAAATCAATCATCTGACCTTGACGGTCAAGGTCATTTTTAGGTCAAGGTCACATTTGAGTTATTCAACATGTCGGTTTTGTCATAAGTGTTGTTTTGTCCAAGTATGAATAAAATTTAGCAAAATTCACTTATTTGACTTTGAGTGTCAAGGTCATTTTAAGGTCAAGGTCACACATCATAATGTTGGATTTGTCATAAGTGTTGTTTTGTCCAAGTATGAATCGAATCCATAAATAAATAACAAAGTTATAACAATTTGAGCAAAATTCAATAATTTGGCCTTGATGGTCATGGTCATTTTAAGGTTAAGGTCACACTTGAACAATTTATCATGACTGCTTTGTCATAAGTGTTTTTTGTCCTAGTTTGATTAAAATCCAACCACAAATAACAAAATTATGGCCAGTTTTAGCAAAATTCAATAATTTGACCTTGACCATCAAGGTCATTTAAAGGTCAAGGTCATACTTGCAAGAATCAAAATGTCAGATGTGTCGTTTGTGTTGTTTTGTCCAAGCATGAATCAAATCAGTAAATAAATGAGAAAGTTATGACAATTTAAGCAAAATTCAATTATCTGACCTTGATGGTTAAGGTCATTTTTAGGTTATGGTCACACCTGAGTTATTCGACATGTTGGTTTTGTCATAATTGTTGTTTTGTCTAAGTATGAATCAAATCCAACCATAAACAACAAAGTAATGACAATTTAAGCAAAATTCAATAATTTGACCTTGACGCTTATGGTCATTTTAAGGTTAAAGGTCACACTTTAATAATTAATATGTCTGCTTTGTCATAAGTGTTGTTTTGTCCAAGTTTGATTCAAATCTAACAATAAATAACAAAGTTATGGCCAGTTTTAGCAAAATTCAATAATCTGACCTTGACTGTCAAGGTCATTTTAAAGGCAAGGTCGTACCTGAAAGAATTATAATGTCGCATTTGTCATAAGTGTTGTTTTGTCCAAGTATGAATAAAATCCAACTAAAAATCACAAAGTTATGGCCAATTTTAGCAAAATTTAATAATTTGACCTTGCAGGTGAAGGTCATTTATGAGTAAAGTTCAAGTTCAGTCTGGTCCACTTGAAGATCTTGTCCAAAGGGTTGTTGTGTCCAAGTATGAAGACAATCCACATAATAATGACAAGAGGGCCATGATGGCCCTGGTTCGCTCACCTGAGTATTTTGGCTGTATGAAGAACAGTATATAAACCTATTTTTAGCCTCGGTGACCTTTAACCTAATCTAATTATTCGAAAAAGCTTAATAAAGCTTGTTTCATACCAAATCTTAGATCTCAGGGCCTTGTGGTTTCAGACAAGAAGATTTTTTTAAGTTTTACTATATAAGCCTATGTAAAATCAATTGACCCCCAAGGTGGGCCAAATTTGACCCCAGGGGCATAATTTGAACAAACTTGGTAGAGGTCAACAAGACAATGCTACATACCAAATCTTAAGGCTCAGGTCCTTGTGGTTTCAGACAAGAAGATTTTCAAAGTTTTCCCTATGTAAAATAAGTTGACCCCCAAGGCGGGACCAAATTTCACCCCAGGGCCATAATATGAACAAACTTGGTAGAGGTCCACAAGACAATGCTACATACCAAATCTTAAGGCTCAGGGCCTTGTGGTTTCAGACTAGAAGATTTTTAAATTTTTACTATATAAGCCTATGTAAAATCCATTGACCCCCAAGGTGGGGCCAAATTTGACCCCAGGGGCATAATTTGAACAAACTTGGTAGAGGTCCACAAGACAATGCTACATACCAAATCTTAAGGCTCAGGGCCTTGTGGTTTCAGACAAGAAGATTTTTAAAGTTTCACAATGTTAAATAAGTTGAACCCTGGGGCAGGGCCAAATTTGATCCCATAGGCATAATTTGAACAAACTTGTGAGAGGTTCACAAGACAATGCTACATACCAAAACTTAAGGCTCAGGGCCTTGTGGTTTCAGACAAGAAGATTTTTAAAGTTTCACTAAATAAGCGTATGTAAAATCCATTGACCCCCGGGGTGGGGCCAAATTTGATTTCATGGGCATAATTTGAACAAACTTGTTAGAGGTCCACTAGACAATGCTACATACCAAATCTTAAGGCTCAGGGCCTTGTGGTTTCAGACAAGAAGATTTTCAAAGTTTTTCCTTAAAGTTGACATAGCAACCATAGTTCTTGATGGAATTGAATTCTTTGATCAACTTCAGTAGAGCTTCATGCAAGGAACATCCCAGGCAAGTTTCATCAAATTTGGCCCAGAGGTTTCAGAGGAGATGTCGTTTGAATGAAATTGTTGACGGACGACGGACAAAGACCGGTCACAATAGCCCACCATGAGCCAAAGGCTCAGGTGAGCTTATAAAGTTATGGTCAATTTTAGCAAAATTCAATAATTTGACCTTGAAGGTGAAGGTCATTTATGAGTCAAGGTCAAGTTTAGTCTGGTCTACTTGTGGGTCTTGTCCAAAGGGTTGTTGTGTCCAAGCATGAAGACAATCCACCTATAAATAATAAAGTTATGGCCAATTTTAGCAAAATTCAATATTTTGACCTTGAAGGTGAAGGTCATTTATGAGTCAAGGTCAAGTTTAGTCTGGTCTACTTAAAGGTCTTGTCAAAAGGATTGTTGAATTTAAGCATGAAGACAATCCATTAACAAATATAAAAATTATGATGAATGTTAAAGTTTTTGGACGGCAAAAACGAAACCATGACTATAGCAATAACTCAACTTTTTCTTCGAAAAAAGTCGAGCTAGAAACTGAAAATTCTGTAACAAAGATATTCCAGGTGGACACAAGAAAAATGATCATTCAAGTTTCTGAGATTTGAGATAATAATCTGGCTCTCAAATACATGAAAGACATTTAAATGTTTCAATATACAAGTACACTTACATTCCCCATGAGGCATCTGTAATCCTCTCTTTCTGTAAAATTCAACCTGTCGCCGCTTCTCATCTGAAACAAAAACAACATATAAACATTAAACAAATTATTGTCAAACGCAACTGAACAACATCCCCCATCATATTTTGTCTATATTAAATTTCCTCGGAAGAACTAGTATTTTTCCATTGAAGAATGTTTTAAGATTCATCAAGATATAGGAACAAGAAGAAGAGATTTGAAAATGATTTTCAGTAGAACATGCAGTCAGGAAAATAATGCATAAAAGGGAAATAAGCATCCTTTCTAATTTTGATAGGAACTCCTGCAAAGAAAAGTTTTCTTTTTGTTACAGTTATAATGAAATGACCATGGACATGACAAATATTGCTTATTACTACATTTGATAAATCATACCATATTAAAAGTCACATTGTACCTTGTAATTGTAGAATTAACAAAGTGAATGACGTTATTTTAGTGCTTGCAAGAAAAAACCAGTCAGGGTTCCTAACACAGAAAATGACTCGCCAGTAAAATAGCTAACATAAGCTTGACAGACAGATGGACGGAAGGATGGACAGACGAAGCGGCAACTATGTACATCCTCGTTGGAGACCATAAAAATGGCTATCATAAGCTTGACAGACAGATGGATGGAGGGACAGATGGATAAAGCGGCGACTATATGCATCCCGGTTGGAGACCATAAAAAAGGCTACTATAAGCTTGACAGACAGATGGGTGGAGGGACGGACGGACAGATAAAGCGGCGACTATATGCATCGCCATTAAAGACCATAAAAATGGCTACCATAAGCTTGACAGATGGACGGAAGGATGGATGGACAAAGCGGCGACTATATGCATCCCCCTTGAAGACCATAAAAATGGCTGTCATTAGCTTGATGTAATAATGCCCTTTACCGATAAAATGTAAGTGGTAGCACCAAAATTCTGATTTTTAATTTTTTGAAACTCAGCAGTGTTGGGGTATAAATAAAAGTGGATGGAGGGACGGATGAATAAAGCGATGACTATATGCATCCTTGTTGGAGACCATAAAAATGGTTACCATAAGCTTGATGGACAAAGCGGCGACTAGATCAACATGGGTATAAATAAAAGTAAAATGTCTTCGAACAAACAAATCTGAAGTTGTTTGTCAAAGAACAAACAATTATTGCTTTAAAGAAGAGATATTAAGGCAATAAAAACAGCACATCCTTCTAATAAAACAAAATTTCACACAAAAAATAGTCTGACTTACTTTCTTGTAGATTTGGCACAAGTTTGTAGACAATATCTTGCATTGTACGATCATGGCTGCAACACAGAAATAAATACATCCAAAGTAAAGAAAACAGAACTGACAAGGCACCATTACCAACTTCTAGCTTTCATTAGCCAAAGTTTTGAAGACCGTAACAGAAATTTCTATCAAATGCATAGAAACTAGAAAGAAAGAACATAACATACCTGTGTGAATAAAAACGCAACTGAAGTTAAAATTTATTTCAGATGTATCTAATTAAATACATCTATAAAATTTCATACACTTTATTTCATATATTTCATACATTTCATCTATGTGTAATCCAGTTCATGTTCTCTAAGAACTAGGAGAGTAAAAGTATAAAAACTTTTTTTTTCGAAGTCATAAGGAGATGTGTGAACTGTTCCATCAATAAAATACTTACCTGATATAATTCAGTGGATGACTTTGATGTATAAGAATACCACAGCGTGGACATGTATTATTCTCCAAAAGAAACTTCACCAGACAACTCCGACAAACTGAAAAATATTGCATCATTTACATGGACATGAAGTTGGTGCAAAGAAACAGAACTAAATGGCCAAACTTACCGTTTTATTTAAAAAAATGTCTGACATTTTAAAATAAAACAAGCAGGCAGTATGTTTAAATACCACCTTTTTGAAACAATATCTGAAATTTTCTTAGCCCATGGCTTCTTTTAAAATAATATTCTAATTTTCCACAGTTTGGGATTGTCGTTTAGTTAGAAAGTAAACAAAGGAAAATGACAAAAATTGAATTTTGAAAAAAAATGATGAACTTATCTATCAAGTTGTAACAACAGGCACTAGGAATAGAACTGGGACCCTAAACAAGTACGTGAATGAAAACTCTGTCATACATTTAGACTACAAGTATCTTAATTCTTATGTACATGAAGTCTTAACATATAGCAATAAGTTAAAAGTTATGGTTTTCCTTCACAGATACATTTATCATCCCACTCACATTCCTAGTACCTGTGGTACCCATTTTAACTGACTAATTTTTAAGCACTGGTTACTCTGCAAACTTAAGATTTTGACACTTTCAAAAAGCTTAAAACCTGTTATATTTAAAATATAAAACACTAGGTTCAGCGGGTTGGTGCTTAGATATTGACCCTGGAAGCCAAAATTTCCCATTAAAAAAAAATGTTATTTTAATACAATTTTACCAGATTTTGTGAAAATAGGAGTCATTTTCAAATAATTTCAGTAGCCAAAGGCAAAGATATTTAAAACAAAAACACTACTAAAAGTAAACATTTTTCAGAAACTGTTTATAAAAGCCTATGTCCCTTTGCTTGTATTATTTGACTGAAGAGATGAGAAAATCTTACATGTATGTAGACATTCTGTAATTGTGGTTGCTTCCACTAAGTACCCTTTACACAGTCCACATGTAATACAAGGGTTGACTTTCTTCAGTTTTACTCGCTTTTCCATCATCTTCCAATCTCAAACAGTTGGTTCCTGTTCAATAAATAAATATTTTAGAAGTTCTCTGGCTAGTCAATATGTAGTCGAAATGAATAAATTCAAACTTATAAGACACATTGTTAGGCAATATACAGCAGAGCCTGTTCTGTCAAAAAAATCGGAAAACCAAAAAATGGGAGGACTGTTGCTATAGATCTTTTGCTGCAACAAGAAAGTATCACAACTAATGAACATAACCTGAAACTTTAAGTAAATAGTGCTTGTGATAGTTTTATTGATAGGGCAAGCGCAACAACGTTGCTTTGCCAAGAAAAATATCACAAAGCAATCAGGGTCAAAAAGGCCCAGAACCATAAAGGCCAAAAACTGAAAAGGCCTTATACCATAATGGCCTGGTCCAAAACGGCCCACATCATAATGTTTACAGGATAAGTCGAAGGAGTTTAATAAAACTACACCTAAAACAAAAGATAAAACATGTTTGTTATTAAACTTTGTTGAACATACACTGAACAGTGCAAATTATTTGCAAAATGAGCATATGCAATGCATGTGTTTCTGAAAATCAATCAGATTAATGTCAATTAGATAATTATTTCTTTAAATTATTTTGTAGCCGTAGCCTTTTCTTTGTCAAGGTGTGAACAATCTGCCTATTAAAACAATAACAAACTGTTGTGGAAAATGTAAAACTTCAAAGAACAACATGTTTCATTAATTATCACCAGATTAATGTCAATAAGTGAATATTTTTTGTAGGCAGTCTCTACAGGTACAGATCCATACTCGTAGACCGGTGGTCTAGGGATAGATACGGATCCGTACCCCTAGACAATACTGTGTGAATAACCTACCAATTACATCTACCTTTGTTTTTATACAATGTGGGCCTTTCTGGTCCAGTCTGTTTTGGACCAGACCTTTTTGGTAGTGGGCAATTCTGACCCAATACCTCACAAAGCAACATCATATTCATAAGACTATCACAGCTGTGTGATATAAATTTCCTTAATCTATAGATTAAATGGTTTCACACAGGATAAAAGATGACAGATTAAAACTTTGTGTATAACATATCTGAAAAACAATATACTTATTCTACTGAGCCGTTCCAAGATACGTAGAACAATGGACTTATTCTACTGACTTGCTTCAAGAATGAGTGTAAGAAAGTACAGTACACGCCAGGAGGAACTCACATTTTCTGCTTTATTTCCCGGATGCGGAAAAAAATATACACCGCGACATCAAGGAAAGAACAGATTTCCTCGATGTCTTGACATCACGAAATATCTTGGCGATATTTGACCACCAGCGCATAAATAATTAGAGTCATAACTCACCTGGATAAGCTGAACATTTAATGAAATGACCGTAATGAAACTGTTCATTTTACGTCTGCGAATTATGTGACATTTGGTAAAATTAAAACCAAATTTCTGTGTACTGGTTGGAGACCATCAACGGGGCACTTTTTGAACATTTTTCCATTCAGATTTCACAATTGTATAGGTAGATACCTGAAAATTAGACCAAGTAAAGCTAGGTTCTTCTTCAAACTGAAGAGCTAAATTGTTAATTCCTGAAATTGTAGACACTTGTATTTGAGGCCTGTGCAGGGGGTACCCAAATTTCCTAAATTTTCATCAAAAAAGTACCATGTGTCTGGACAGATATGTATAACTAGTTTAAACCAGATAATGGCTTTAGTTTTTTGTTTTTTTATTGTTTTTTTTTACATAAACGACAATATTCCAGCAGCAAATGCTGTAATTTTGAGTATTTTATTGTTTATTCTGAAAATGTTTATAGTTGTGAATGTCAGGTCAGGTATTACACTCTTGATGTCAGAATTTTGAACATCAACGATTTTGTAGTATACATAAAAATTTTTATGTTTCAGATAGATAAAATCAAATTAATTGATTAACTTTAGAAGAAACATGCACTGATATTAGAGCAACTGATCGATCAATAATCACTGAACAAAGAGAATAACTAAATCAAGTGTTTTTAGGAGCCGTCCGGGTTTGACGGTCGTCCGGTTTTGGTGGTCTCCAACCAGCAGGTTTATGTGTACTTCCGTCGTTGAAAACGCTCGTTATTGTATAGCAAAATCGATCAATAATTTTGTCAAGCGCATAGACGATACAGATGTCGCAGTAGGGTTTACATGTTGTATGTTTTCTTTAAATAAAGGAAAGCAGTTTGAACACGTGTAAATCGAAAACCAGTCAATCTATTTTTGAAAATAGGGTCACCTGTTCCGAGAAGCAATTACTTTCGATTTTGAATTGTCATTGGCTGACAAATACGAGTATTCATAAACAAATGCATCAGAATGACAGTTTTATACATTTAAATGATATTTTAAAGCGTAAAATTCGCTGAAATGCAAGTAATCTGGAACTTTGTGAGCCTCGGTACGTCAATTCTTAACTGTGAAAAAGTTCGCGGAACCATTTAGCGGACGTCCGCCGCGATATTTGGTGACCATGTCCGCGGCAGTATTCCTTGAAATGCGGCGGATTTGGTCGCGTTTTGAGGAATGGGTAGTCCGCGACGACCTCGAGGAAAACGAGAGTTCCTCCTGGCACGTACTGTAACTGTGTAATTAAGGTGAATATATCGAGAGAAATTCCTGGACGTTTCTTAGCAAATGTAACTATTTCTGATATTATTTGGATTCTGATAATTAAGACAAGACGTTTTTCTTAACGATTTCACTTTAATTTACAGAACTTTTCAAAATATACCGTAGTATAATATATAAAATTGATGCATTATTCCATTTTTTTGTGATCAGCCATTTAGGTGTCCGGTGTAGCATTAAATTTGTCAGATCGTGAGGATCGCAACACAAGTAAAAACGGCTCATAGTCGAAACGGCTGATAAGTTGGACAGCATCTCTTATTGGCTTCTATAAGATTTATATACACACTTGAAAATACCTCATGATGGAAGCCAATAGATAGTATTTGTGGAGTAAAAATTATTTTGAAGATGGTACGGTCCATTTCGTCCCTGGGTATGGTCCATTTTGTCTCATAATGTATTCCGTTTTGTCTCAAAATATGGTCCGTTTTGTTTGGTCTGTTTCGTTCCATGGTCCATTTCGTCCGTCAGGCTTCTCTAGAATGGGTTGCTTTTTGTAATCTTGTATTATCCCTCCCCCCACCCACCCACAACCTTAAGTAACCAAACTTTGTAGTGGGCGTCGGTCATATAAGCAACCGTTTACTACTATAAATAAGTTCAAATAAAGAGAAAGAGAGAGAGTAAGACTTTGCAGACTTCAAAACATAAAGTGTACGTAGCACTTCTGGTTTGTAATTATAGATATAAAAAAATACAAACAACAATGACCTCAACGGTCGCGCACTTGTGTTCTGCGTGATCAGGGCCTTTAAATTAAGGCCCTGGCGTGATATAACGTGTAGGATATATCACGGTCAATTTCTTCTTTGTTTGTAAAATTTTAATAAATATTCTCGGCGAAATGCGGATAGTGTTAGAATATATGATATACACGGAGTTCTTCTGCACGAAAACGAATAGGCACCAGTGACGTTGCAATACCAACTTTAATTTGATACTAATTCAATAAAATCTGGAAACCATGGTATTTGCTTCTGGGAAGTATACCATATTTCTGTTACAGATCATCCACGACGTTGATAATCAATCTTTTGTTGCAAATTATTAATTCCGATTTTAAATATTCTGGTGAAGTATTTTTGAAATTTGGCATATTTTAAAGTCTGTTTTCAACAAGTTAAAAAGTTTATTTCAACATTGCTCAATATGTACACACACATGCACAGGCCCGGATTTACCGGGGGGGGGGGGGGCTTACGAGACCCCCCCCCCCCCCCGGTGGCCCGTTCGTAAAAAAAATAAAAGGACTCATTTTTAAAAACCCTTAAACATTTTTTTCAGCTCTTTTTCATTTCGTAACAGAAATACAGTCAACCTTTCAATTTGCAATGGTCATACAATATTGCGTAACAACTGATAACGAGTTCGCAACTTTATAGCCGTGTATATTACACAATGTGCCGTATATTCGGCGGCACGGATTATCAGGGAGTTCTCCAGACTGATCATGATGTATAGTTTTCAAGCGTCCAGTAACCTTGACGTATTTGATAAAGTTGTTAAATGAGCGTCTGCTGGCCATGATCAGTTGCCTGATGATATTGTGCAAACTCCAATCGTAACAACTCGGCCTTTTCCGACAACTTCGTATAAAGACATATTGAAGTCGCCCGAGGTGTTCCGAATGGTTCAAACTCCACATTACTTCCCTTCCATACTTTCAGTAGTAATCACTGCCGAAAGTCATGTCACGTGATGATGGTCGAAAGTAAATAAACACAATTTTAAACTTTTTTTCGAGTTACATTTTTCTAAAATTTCATTATACACGGGCATGTTTAATCGATGCAATTCCAATTGTAACTAAACTAAACAGAGAAAAAAATAATTTATTTAAAAAAGTTCATACATGTTTATATAGCTGAAATCCAGCTAAGGTTAACCCGTGTCTGCAGAGATCTTTCCAAAAAATGAAGGGGAGATCACTGCGAGGAGATTGGATAATGTGATGACGTTTGTTATTTGTTATGAAAATTAATTTATTGATAAATTATTTGTTTCAGAGGACTTTATAAATATAAAATAAAAAAGTTAAAACATGTCATATGTTTTTTGTTTTAGTTGAAAATTTCAAAGAATACCAGTATATTTCTTTTAAATTCTCACACAAATTTAATTATATTTTTATGCCTAAAATTCAGCAAAATGAGCCATTTACTCCACCTTTTTAGAAAATTTAAAATAGTCACCCCCTTCCGTACCTTCCCCCAAGCCCCCCATGTCAGAAATTTCTGGACCCGGCTCTGCATACACGCACAGTTTTCTTGCTATATTTTTCTAAAGTACATATACAGTTCTACAAGAAGGGTAAGTAAGCCATTTCAAATGGGTCTTGCGATGTTTTACAGCGTTGTGAACTATCTGAATAAAGAAGGAATTCATGGATCCACAGAATGACTCTTTATATCTGGGTGAGTTAATTCTGTTGACCAAACACCATTGACCATAGACCAATTGACCAAACTAACTACTCTTTTGACCACTGACTAATCGATCATGATGTCATATACAGGTAATGAAGTTGTGAATCAAGGTGCTAAACCAATTATAGCAATAAATAGGCTAATTGAGACTAACTCATTACACAACTACTTCTGTAACAAAAATATCTATTCTTAAATCTTATAGAATTTCTGACAAATTTCATTCTTCTATACACATCTTATTTTATTGATGGTTTAGCATGTGCCTGATAAAACAAGATGAAATACATTACGTTTTACATTTAGCTGCAAGATTTTTCATTTAACACCGTCAATATATTTTCATTAAGATATCTTCAATTTACACTATACCTGAAAAAATGCTCTATTAAGTTTATCAAAATTTGAATATCACAGTTTTTACAATTAATGTAATCCATCTACCGAAAAATAGGGAGCAACTTCAAATATTACTATGTCCTACAGCCAAAGGCATGATAAGATTCTTTGGAATACAAATAATAATATTAACAAAATTGAAAGTTTAAAAGAACACAAAAACGGTATCACAAAAATAATTGTCACGCACAGATAACAGTTTATGAATAAAAAGCTAATTATGGTTTTGCTTTAGAATGAATTATGACTAAAGACAAACTTAATTCAGACACTTGTCCTGCTTCTGAGTTGATAAATACATTCATACATAGATGACAAAACTGTAACAACAAACATAACAACAACGAAACAAACTATTTAATTAGTTTGAATTCATTCTTTGATTTTCAAATTAAAAATTATAAGATCAGCTTCAAATATATAACTTATAATTCCCGCTATGCTTTTGATATAATTATAATTACACTTTTTTTCTAATAAAAAATCTTTCAAACATTTTAAATACATAAACCAAATACTGTCAAACCTTTTTTTCAATTTAAAGGTTTTGAAAAAGCCTTTAAAAGTTTTAATACAAGTTATTAGTTCTATCTGGTCAATTAGTAAGTGGTCAGTAGACAGTTCGGTGATTTGGTCAATGGTGTTTGGTCACAGAATAGATACACCCCTTAAATCTTCTAACAAAAGATTTTGCCCACAAACATAACCATGTGCTTTTGTTATATACGTGTTTGTTGTGAAAATATAACTGTACTTCTTTATTAAATCATGCGAATTTGAGGGGTCAGGGATCCTTTTATTGCAATTTATTGGTGGTTTGACGGTTGTATTCCAACGGTGTCCTGATAAGAAACATAACAAAGTGAAAGTCACACGGTCAAATGTGAGAGGTTATATGGACACGAAGAAAATGAAAAAAATATGTGAAGTATGGCTATCTTAAATGGAAAAGTGGTAAGTCTTATTTCTTTTTACATTTTTATTTTTTCTGTTATGCTGTCGTAGTATATGCAAGCTTGATTTACGTCTAAACAGGCGAATGTGCAGTGCATTAGAAGTCGGATATGCAAGAGTTGATGGTAAAAACGACAAATCCTTCAAAACACGTGTTAGTATTTCATGAAAGCTTGTTTGCAACGACTTTTGACAAAAAGAAACGCATCTAATAACTCAAATAAAAAGGCTTTCTATATCTAAATAAAAATTGCAATCAATGCTTAGGCAAAGATCATCAGTCACTTAAATCATCTTAATTCTCCGCTTTACACATCCGGGTACTTTTTAAAGGTAGTATATTGGTACTTGGGTGTAACTTGGATTTTATCGTTGAGCTATATGTAACTTCAATATTAAAAATTACAAAAACTAGAACATATAACAAAAGAAACTGTCTTAATTTCCGAGACCTACGGCCTGATAAGTGCATTTTGAACAATTTTAATTGATTAAAGTTGTTAGGTTTCATAACAAACGACTTTAAAGTCACATAGTCTCCGACGATAAAGTCAGAGTAACGACCGACAACCGAATGCTTAAATTAGTTAGTTACTGTTATCTGATTGGTTAATGGCTAGAATGACGTCATGCTTAAGCTGAGAATAGCATCTATAGTTCACATTGTCACATTGTCAAAGGATATTAAGTTCTAGGAATCTTACATTAGAATATCCTGATTTTGTGTCACTTGGTGTGCATGGTAATATGTTACGATGTATAAGATCCATTTACAAGTTCGGGTAGTTTTATTTTTTTCTAAAATATATGCATTTTAAACAATTCAAGCAAAACTTGTTTAGTTTATTTATTATTTATTTTATTTTATTATAATAACAGCAAAAATTTACAAAACCAGCATCTCACAAGTATTAAGACCTGTCATTGCTATACAAATTAGTTCTTCTGCTGTGGCAATGGGATAAATACATGATGACAGATAGCAGTAAACAGGCCTCACCCAGCATTATTTCACGAATATTTTCAAGGCCAATGGCTCAGAATCACTCTTAATTACATAATTTATTTCATTATAGGTTGCTTTAAGAATGTTGGTTATTTAAAATGATCATTATGTAGTATGAAAATGATTTCCAGCTAGGACTTGTACTGGCAGTTCAGCAGCTTGGAAAAATGTTGACCTGCTATGTAAGAAAAAGAAGTATTCCACTGGCTCATACTGAGTACAGGAATTTCTAACTTGTGGTATTTTAGGTTTTTGATAAAACACATTATGTCTGTATTATTCAAGGGGTGAATACCATAAAGTTTTAAGTGTTATAAAATAGAGCTGTAAAATAGATATGCAGATGGCACTTTGTTTTGCATGTACCCCTCGAATTGATTGCTGCATGTTCAACCAAACACATCAATGATGCAGTTATTATTAACTAGAGCAAAATCTACAGATAAGAAGAATTTACTTATTGTGTTATTTTGTTTGCTTTTATAAGTAGTCACATGCTGCATAAATGCATTTAAAGAGCAAAATATTTATATATGATTAAATTAGTTATACTCCCATTAATAGATAGAATTTCTATGAAGCATTCTGCATGCACACTATTAAATACTTGATAATGGTTACAATTAATTTTGTGGGAAGTCCTCAATGTAAAAAGCAAAATCATGCCTGTAAGGGGTTAAAAATTGACAAAAATTTCCAAAATCGGATGCTTTGCTAATTGGGGGAAAAAAACCACTGGAGTCACTCTTTCAAAAACTTAGTTCAGTCAGTGAAGAGTTGATTTCAGACACCCATTGAAAGACACTGAAAGACGCTACATTCACAATACTCCAAATGTGAATTTACTATAAGTGCTGAAGTTGAAGTTGGTAAGCATCTATTTCTTGTAGAAACTGTTGAATGTTTGGGTAGTTCTACTCTTCAAGTAAGATGTAAATGCGTAAAAGGGCACAGCAAGGTGCTAGAGAAAAAAGCTGCAAGCAAGGTGAAGCACTGTAATTGATAGTGTAAATAAAGAGGCTGTACTCCAGATTTGATATAAAAGTATTTTTTACATAAATTGAATATCTAGATGCCGTGAGATTATAACAACATGATATTTTACTTCGAAACTGATTATAACAGTCAAAATAGAACAAAAAAAATATACTCGCTTTAGTCTGATTTGAACTCTGGACCCTCATATTAACAAAATTTCACCAATGTTTTTACTGTCACCACTATCGCTGCATGTGTAATTATAGTTATTTACTTTAAATCTTATACAATATAGTTATACCGTCGCGTTACGGTATAGCACTGATAGGAAAAAAATCAATTTATAATGTGATTATCTCACTTAATTTTTTGTCAGTTAGTTAGTTTTTAAGCATAAGTCATGAATATTACAAGAAATTTATAATACAAGAAAACTTTCTTTTTTTGTTCATCTGGAGGCCAGCCCCTTTAAAACCAAAAGTTGAAATTCATAACAGTTTAAGTCTAATTATTTGAGCAAGGCCATATGCCTAAGGCCTTTATATATAAATGTTTGGATAGACAGCAAAAATGAGGAAGTTATCAGTAACTTGTCATTTTTTAGTTAAATTATACATTGTGTATCCAGTTAATGCAAACTTTGTAGTACTGATATCTTTTATGGAAAAACTGTATGATAAAAAAGCCAGCCACACTTTCTCTTCATCTTTTTCTACTGTCTTAGCTTTGGTCTTTTTACTATTATGAAAAAGGTAATTTCTGCATAGTTGCAAGGTCTATTGAAATGTTGTCTACTTAAGTTGTTGACCAGTATTATTTGATAAGATTAGATAAGAAGAACTTTTACCTTAATTAGTTTAGTATAAAAAGATAAAAGTCCAAATAGTTGTTAGGGTTTAGGGTGAGAGATTGTGTTAGTGATAACAAGGTAGTCATCTCATAATCTTCTGACCTTGACCTCTGAATGCAAGGTTCAAAGACAACTGATAAATACATGTAATTGTTAGGAAGGCATGAAATGGTGGAATTTTTAAAATTGAATTGAATGACAACATTTTATTTTGTTTTATAATCGTTTATATTTTTTAAGATGTATACATGTAAACAGAAATATCTTAAATTGTATTTAAGTCTTTTATCTTAATAGCATGAGCTATGTTGGGCAATTTGTGCCTTCTTTGTTTCTGCCTCAGTTTGTACAGATATTATATAAGGTCCTGTTATGGGTTATTTATTTTAATATTTAGTCTTAAAATAGCAAAATTCCATGCACCTTTCCATCATGTTAACTCATTTGTGAATAAATAGAGCATACCAGTCATTGAGCACTGCATACTCCAAATAACCAGAAAGTTTAATACACATGTACATGTAACACAGGTTTAGCATGAACAGAACAGGCCTTTAAACCATGTCCCTATCATGTTTAAAAGACATGATTAGCATCATGACTTAAAAGGTTGTCAGATCTGGTATTAAGGGTAATATACTTACTGTTGCATCAGAAAAATCACTTAAGTATTGATATTTGTTGACCAAGCAATGTAGTATGCTCAGGACAACGTAAGATGGAGTTAACAAACTTGGTGTTAAAGGTAGCAACAAGTAGTGTGGTAAACAATTTGTTATGTTTGATAATGGAGATAAAATATTTGATAATGATTTTTAATTGTTAAACTACTGTCAACATTCTCAATTTAAATCAGATAGTGGTTATAATAAGGTAGTAAAACTGGTTGATGTGCTGATATAAATGATGTCAGTAATGGGTCGAGTTTTGTATCATGCACTTTGGAAGGATAGAAATTAATATCATTGTACAGTGCAGTTTATGGTACACATGAAGTTCATGTTACCTGATAATTTATTGTATGTGGGGTCAAGTTCAGGGTCATGGACAAGGGTAAATGTAAGGTTTGACCTTTAAATAAAAAGGAAAAATTTGTTAAATCTATTTGTCGAACTCCTGTTAAAGTTTCTGAATAACAGCTTTATAATTTACTTTTGAAGACAGCATACGGTAGCTTAATTGTCAAAAAACCCTTTTAGGTTGTCAGTTTTTAGCTCATCTGAGCACTGCTCAGGGTGAGCTTTTGGGATCGTTGATTGTCCGGCGTGCGTCGGCGTGCGTTGTGCATCATCAACAAATTGACTTGAACGACTTCTCGTCTTAAACTGCTAAGCCAACATTGACGAAACATGCTTGGGATATTCCTTGCATGAAGCTCTATCAAAGTTGTTCAAAGAATTCAATTTCATCAAGAACTCTGGTTGCTATGGCAACTGAAAGGAAAAATCTTCTTGTCTGAAACCACAAGGCCCCGAGCCTTAAGATTTGGTATGTAGCATTGTCTAGTGGACGTCTACCAAGTTTGTTCAAATTCTGTCCCTGGGGTCAAATTTGGCCCAACACTGGGGGTCAGTTGGTTTTACATAGGCTTATATAGGCATAACTTTAAAAAAACCTCTTGTGAAACCACAGAGCCTAGAACTAAGATATTTTTAATTGAGCATCAGTTAGAGGTCATCTACCAAGTTTGTTCAAATTATGCTCCTTGAGTGAAATTTGGCCCTGCCCTGGGGGTCACTTGTATTCATATAGATTTATATAGGGAGATTCTTAAAAAAGCTTTTGATGTTAGCTCAATAGCAGACCCAAAGGCAAAGTATTCAGGTGAGCAATCTAGGGCCATCATGGCCCTCTTGTTTATCACCAGAACAAATTAGACATTATATATAGACAGGAGTTTTCTCATCATGCCATGTTCAGTATCCTCACGATAATGGATATGTTAACTTGTTGTTGCTTTATGACTTAATTTCATTTAGGACAGTCAAGGTGTTCCATAGTTTTATGGATAGCACCAATACATGGAACATTGGTATAAATTCTTGACAGAAAGACAGGAGGTAGTGTTAGGAGAGGACTTGGAGATCAAACGTGTGACTCCTAAATAACCAGTCCAGGTTGTTATCACTGGACCACTGATGTGCCCCCAAGTGATTTCACCAGTGTTTTTTAGTTTTATATTAGTTACTTATGCACTGTTACTGATGAGATTATGCTACAGTGTATACCATAAAGATAAACAGTATACCAGTATTTATAATATGTGATATGAAATTGTAAACAGTTTGCATTTCTTATCAGGGACAGTTGGAAAACTACATTAATTGATGCTTGCGGTGTTACATTGAGATCTAATACAAAACTTTTTATATTAAAAAGATTGTTTAAATTTTGTATTTTATATTTGATGACTCTGTATGTATTTAGGAATTTGAAAGGTTTGTAAATTTATGCAAGTTTTAAATTATTTATTTGTTTATAGCTGTGTAGGTTTATAAAATAGTGCCTTTTATTCAAGATTAAGAAATATGTTTGTGGTTATGAAAGGATTTCTATCAGTTCACTTCAGTTAGTGGAGCAGATTCAATTTTTATTTAGTGTGAAAGAAAAGTAGGCAAGATATTTGATATTGCTATTTTTTATTTTTGTTTTATATTTGCAATTATTTCTTATTTTATATGGAGTAAAATTTGATGATTAATTAATTAATTTTCATACCTGGGCCAGTTTAGTGTTCATATTGAATGTTAAAATTTATTTAAATGACTTCAGCGTAACAATTTTCTGACTTAAAGACTCTCGATTCCAGATGGAAGACAGGTGAACAGTGACCAAAAAAATCTAAGTCTCACCTTGACCTCTCCACTTTGATTATAATACATGCATGAGCTCAGGCCAGGCCAACCCTGTTGCATTTTCTGTTAACACAACATTTCCTTGTATAAATTTGAATAAAAGGTGTTAGGTTCTTTCAGCGTATGCAGCATGTATATTTGACAACAGAAATATTTTCCCAAACAGAAAATTATTTCATTCAAAGTAATTTCATTATGATATATTTTCAGAAGATTAAACAGCCTTAATTTTCAACTTAAAATGCCAGTGTCAGCTTTACCCAACCTGGACCATGTGTATGCAAAATGGGAGAACAGGGGGCCAAAAGGGATCCCAGTACCACAGAACAGGGGTCCAGCAGGGGGAAAACCCACACAAAATGGTGATGCTGATCAGGTGATTAGGTCTGGCAAGCAAAAATGGCGGGAAAAATTTGGAGATAATGTGAAGCCATTACAGAGAAGACGTCCGCGTGAACATAGAAGAGTTGTAGCGGTACCAGCAGAAACTGTGAGTATTTACAATATAATGTTTGGTTATTTTGTTTTTATGTAGTAAAAAGATAAGACATTCACATATGACCGGCAGAAGTGTTACGCCAAAAAACAACACAAAAAAAATATACAAGTATCTAGTTTTTAGCATGTAGAGACGTTCTTTACAACTGTCCAATAGGAATTCCATATCAGCATCATTTTAGAAGGATCTAGGCATTCAGCTATGTCTTTATAGAAAATCATGTAACAACTTCAAAAGAGTAAAATAGTCAGCCATAGTTGGAAGGGCTTAGGGTAAACCCGTCTAGCCTCTTTAGGTTTAAAATAGCATTTGGGATTTCAAGGCTGCTTATGACCTACGTTCTTTGCTCCTAGTCTCATAATGGTTTACTGGAGATATTGATCTAAAACTAGTCATCTAAAGGTGGTTAAATATATAAATGCATGTTGTCATGTATTCAGAGGACTAGATCACCACTACTTAGAATTTCCCCCTTTTTTCGGTTACAGGTTACATGCATTTATCCATTGCACTTTAAACATCATATGTTGTTGAAATTATCAGTGATGATATTTGACCATCAGCTTGACTGATTATTTGCAAATCTCGAAAAGTACAGAAAGAATGAGTTAATGGATGCCTTTGTCTTCTAATAGTTTCATTGAGGGAATTGAGGAGACAATATGTATAATTTGAAATTCAGTCATAGAATGAGATTCACAGAGATTCCAAAGCAAAATAGTCAAGTTTGTTAGTCTTCAGTTTTTATCCAGTTTTCTATCTATATTCAAAAGTAAAGTGTTGCCAAGTTGATTAATAAATGGAATTATTTCTTTCGTATTGCTTTAAGTGAACTGTTTTCTCAGATGAATGACAGATTTTTAGTTATCTTGAGTTTTATTTACTGTTTTCAGATTCATAGCACAACTATTGCCCAGTTCAAGACATCACCATCCATTTTACCAGAACATTTTAGCACTCAGCGACCTTTCATGGGCCACTGCTGTTCCTGTATGCCTAACAGTCAGGTACTCCACTGCATTTTTCATCAGAACCAGTCTAAAATCCCATGCATATGATTGGCTAAAACAATGTCAGTTTCAATTTTGACCTTGCCAATGATTTTAGACTGATTTTAAGAGAAAAGTTGAATAACTGAAGGGCTAAGATTAATAAATTATCAGTTGATATAATTGTTTCTTTGTCTATACACGATTTATAGCTTTTGACACACATCTTGTTCATTAGATATAAGTACAGTGTACTGGTGTAAGCCTTGTCAGTCAGATGTTGTATAAACTGCTTTGTGATTAAGATGACCAAATTTTCAGTCTTTGTTCAGATTCACAATAGAACATAGCACTACACACAAATAGTTCATTCAACTCTGCTGTGATTGGGTACCTTACTAACTTCTGAGTTTGATCACGTAAGTGACACTGGTATGTTGAACAGTGTCAGTGGGCTCAGTAAAAAAAAAAAATCAAAATAAGTTTTTCCTCTTCTGTATGAAAGAAAATGTTTATGAGTTGTTACTAAGAAAGTTTGCATGCATTTCTAAGCCAATCTGTAGTCCTGGGCAATGAAAAATCTTGATAGGTATTTTAAGTTTGATGCTTCCTCAGGTTGTGTCAAACTGTCCATATATGTAGGGGGGAGAAAGGGTGGGGGACAATGTACACCTGATTATCTTTCTGTAGAAATGCTTTTTTTTTGTTTTAGCAAAAAAGCATTGATAGATATTTTCATAGTGACCAAAATTTTGTTCTGTTGCAATTGATTTAGTTGGATTTTAACTGTTGTTTGGGTGTTGGTCAGCTCTTTGATTGAAGGAGTCTGATATTAACATTATCTTACTAATTCTAGTAATAAATTGTTATTTCTTTTTGTTTTCTCACAGAAAGATTTAATAGCGTCTGCTACAACCACAGACAGTATGAGGAACATTCTTGATGTACGGCATGAACTGAGGTAAGACTGCTGTACATGTCAAAAATAAATGCAAGTGATAAAATACATATACGTGTGAAAGTTTTATATTTATATATTCAAGCAGTAAACAGGGATAGGACATTTGTACAGATTGAGAACATTGCACATTACTACAAACTCTCTTTGAACTAGGTGTGTTAAAATCCATTTTTGTTACTAATGGGGCATGGTTTGCCCATTAAACCTCCCATCAGCCCCTCTGAGATGGTGCCACATGTTTGGGCCAGGTTGACTCGGTATAGAAAATTGCTACCAGTATAATATGGGGTATACATTAAGTACTAGTGAAATACTTTGTAAACTATCAGCCAACTAGTGGCAGATGAATTTTTCTTTGCGAGCAATATAAACCTTGCTGATCATGATAGGTTGCTCTGTATACTATTCAGTGATGACAAACTCAGCAAGTTAATGGATAGGGAACTCAAAGTGAATAAAAGAAAATTGTAGGTACGTTTTGATTGTAAATTCCTGTCTTTCTTGCTAGAGGAAGTTGTAGCATAAAGTGCTTTATGTGAAATTTGATAAAACAATTGCTTTTGTCGTTGTTCAAGGTTTGTTTTGTACTGTTTCAGAGGAAGTGGTGTGCTGTCACGACAGTTTGCTACTCTGGTCTACTCATGGCGAACACGGACCCACCACAAATATCCAGAGCTCAGTATGGCTGTGCTTACTAGTCAGAGGTAGACTACATATAGACTACATATAGACTTAATACTTCTAATTTGTTTCTCTATGCTGTGGATACTGATATCTTATTTCTGTTGTAGCACTTTATTTAAATCAGTTGAACGTGATCTACAGTTTTGTGTTCTCATAATTTTCTATAAGACAGCATATATTTTTGTTTTGTTATGGCAAAAACTTTATCAAAACAAATACCTTACATCACTGATATCGGACAGTTTCTGTGCTGTAGTTTTTGTATTTCTTACATTTTGGCAAAAAGTTTTCTTTTTTTTTGCATCATTTAGCTGAACAGGATTTTTAGTTAGCGAAGGACATGATGTTTTTTCATTTTTTTTCTTTTCTTTTTTTTTTGTTTTTTTGTAAGTCCAATTTATCATTGTTCTGCATCTTTCAGTCTTGGAAAAAGGACATACAAGACTACAGAATGTTTTGGTAGTTCTCCAGGTGTTTCATGCTATTGCCGTTCTTGTGATCACATTTCAACTATATATTTTGCTTAATGAGAGGTATAAAAATTCTCTTTGTTTTTCAGGGTTATTGATGTAATACATGCTGAATTATTAGCAGAAGAAGGTAGGTTGGTTTTATCTGTCTGTTAGAGTTTATATATTGTCAGTCCTGGTTGCTCATATCTTATGATGACCAATTTTTGGAGGCTTACAAGATCAGCTATAAATAAATCAGTAAAGGAAAACATGCCTGGTTAAAAATTTTGCTTCAAATTAAAGGTGTTAAGAAGTCAAGAATATAGTCTTCCTGTCATGGTTTCTTAAAAATATGGCAGGACTTTGCTCTACACCATGATGGAGTTATCACTGCTGATGTAAATTAATTTTCTTTAAAAATTTGAGTTTAGAGTAAATGTAAAATGAGAAAGTTTGAAGTTTTAAAACTGTAGCCTGATGACAAGGGGTAATGTATTTTTGTTAAAGAAACAGTCTTTATGCATTTTGTTATATTTTGTTTTTACAGCACGTCAGGACAGAGCTATGCTGGAGAAGCGGGCTAGAGACATTCTGAACAAGATGAAATCTAAAGTTTCTAATGTCCTCACAAAGTATGTACCACTGGTGAATTTTTATAGCTTTTTTGTGTTGAAATGCTTACCTTTTAAAATGGTCATTCAGTCTCTGTTGAAATATAAAGTTATACAAAAAATGTATTTGTTAGATTTATGGAAAATCTATCTTGATATCAAGTTATGTAAAGGGCCTGTTAAGTTTACATGATTGAGAATTTAAATGCTAAAAAAAAAGCTGAAACTGATTAAGATACATGTAGTTTGTCCTATCAGAAGGTCTATGTTGTTTGTATTAACATACTAGTAAACCATATTGATATAACCAGGTTAGCGGGTTGGTTTCTGCATCACTTCCTCAGTCTTATGCTCGGTGGTCTGGTTGTTCATAAAGGGCAGATGAAGATGGTGAAAACAGCATCACAGGTATGTCACAGTCTGTGTAGGTTTTATAGGGGCAGTGATCTTTCAAGTTTAGGTGTAGATGATTTTCATAGTCTCTTTATTATCCCCATATGCTGCTATATAGTGCCTGGTTTAGTGTAAACATAACACTTTTTACTTATCCTTTTGATGGCCAAATGCAAAACTTGTGTCAGTCAGTAGAAATAAACAAGAGTTGGCCAAGGTCCATTGGCCCTCTTTGCTCATTGCTTTTTTGAAATTCATAAGCTAAAAATACCTAAAGGTGAGATACTAAAATCAATGAGTCTGGCAACTGTTCATTAATCCTTACCCTGCTATATTTCTGAAATGGCCTTGACCAGCTTTCATTTAGGATTGTTCAATCTAGCATTTATAGGTCGTTTTATCAGAAAACTTCTTGACTGAACAGCAAATGGTATATACCATTATCAGACTTCACAGGTCATGGTCTATACTGGTTGAAGGGAAAGAAACAGCTGCTGATGTCAAAAGTTTTAAACCAATACAAGGTAGAATATAAAAATTTGCTCTCAAGATACCAAACCAAGGGGAGAGTGTGTGTGTGTGGGGGGGGGGGGGGGGTTGGGGGGGGGGGGGGGGGGGGGTTGATGAGAAACATTATTGAGAATTTCTTTTGTGTGTTTAGCATACAGTCTAATATATGTGATATCTGTATCTTATTTCATTATAGAGAGGTGTGCCCCTGTTATTCATGCCACTACACAGAAGTCATTTGGACTATATCATCGTTACATTTATCATGTGGAACTATGATATCAAAAATCCCCACATAGCTGCGGGAGACAATCTTAACATACCTTTGTTCAGGTAAGACTGGCTTTGTAGGAGATAGTTTATCTTCGTAGTAAAGTTCAGCTTAAGTTTTGAGGGATGAAAACAAAGAGGTTCCAACTGCTGTTAAATAAGACTGTGATAGAACTAGATTATGTCATCTTAAGACAGAGGCGAGTGAGACGTTTTTCCTGTATTGGCTGTGTAAACATGTAATAATGTTACAACTTTTTTACTGCATGTTTCAGTTTCTTAATGAGAGGACTGGGAGGATACTTTATACGTCGTAAACTGGACAAGTTCAGCGGTAAGAAAGACCTCATCTACAGGAGTGTGCTTCATTCGGTATGTAAAGTTTTCATTTTTGAAGGATGCGTGTTTGCTTTTGCAATGGTTGACTTAAATTTGATTCTTGTTTTAGCTGCATTCAGAGAAATGCAGAAAATTGTACAGGTAAATATGGGAGATACACTAAGAGCCAAGTACTAAGGGCTTTGTAACTTAGATTTTGAGAAAAATTTTATTTTGCTACTTTTGAAAGTATTAGTTTTAAAAATTACATTAAGTTTACCATAGGGTGCTTGTATTTGCTATTTGTCTATATTTACTGTGTAAGGCATCTATTAATTATATCAAGAAATGCTTACATTGAATTGTATGGTCTTTTTCCTTGCAGTATATGGAACAGTTGTTAATGGCTGGCGAGAACATGGAGTTTTTTGTTGAGGGTGGACGCAGCCGTACAGGAAAAGCTCTCCAGCCAAAAGGAGGACTGCTCTCTATTGTCATTGATTCACTCACAAATGGTATGCTGCCATAACTTTGAATGTTTGTAGTAAGAATGATGGAAGAATTTTTCATGAGATAGTATAAGGTTAAGATTAGGGAACCAGCTCAAGGACAGCTGGTTCCTGGCAGTTATGAGGCTCTGCTGACTAGGTCTTCCTGTCTGAACCAAAGGATGATGAAGAGAGATATTTTTTCTTGCATACACTGATATACAGTGTATGTTTCTTGCATATCATTCTAACCTTTAGAGGTTTTTCAAAAGTAGGGCATAGAAAAAAACATGCCAATAAATTCAGAGTGAAATCAGGAATGTCTTTTAATAGATCTACTAATAGAGGTGAAAGGCCAGGTTGTCTTTCCCAGTTAAAACACCAGATCAGCTTATTTGTTAAGGAAGACAGATATGTAAACATTATCTTGCATGTGGAGAGGCTTGAACTATATTGTCTGTTTTATTAACAGTGCACATAGACAATTTTTCAAATTATGAGTTAAAATTATGGTTGTTTATACTGGATTGCAACTTCTATCAACTTTGAATTGCATTAATGAATTCTGTCTTACTGATGTTATATCTTCAGGGCTTGTTGAGGATCTATATGTTGTACCATGTAGTATCAGCTATGAGAAATTGTTGGATGGTAACTTCAGCAAGGAACAAATGGTAAGTTATGCCTAGATACTCTGGTAAACACCAGATTAGATACTCTGGTAAATTTAAAACACCAGATTAGATACTCTGGAAAATTTAAAACACAAGCTTAGATACTCTGGTAAATTTAAAACACAAGCTTAGATACTCTGGTAAATTTAAAACACAAGCTTAGATACTCTGGTAAATTTAAAACACCAGATTTGGTAAATTTAAAAACCAGATTAGATACTCTGGTAAATTTAAAACACCAGATTGGATACTCTGGGAATTTTTTTCATCTCTGTGTTATCTGATCACTAAAAGCTTGCTCAATGTTCTGATTGTACACAAGTTGTTCTTTTTGCTGAAAAATATTCAAAATCTCAGCACTGACAGTTGGGTCAGTAGTTGATAGTAAGTACTGGTCAGTTTAAATGGCTTATTCTTAAAAAAATACAACTTAAATATATTTCAGTATTAAGCAACTTAGGAAGGACTTCAAATTCAAACTGCACATTTTTTGTTGTAGTCCATCAAATATATATAAATCAGTGTTGAATTTGATTAAGCAGTCAAACTTAAGGCCTTTGATACCCTCTTATTAGAGCAGTTGTTGGAAAACAAATTGTAAAAGTGTGGAAAGAGACATTTAATAAAATAAACAGACTTTTACTAGACTGAAAAGTTTTTCAATATTTCAGGGTATCCCCAAGAAGAAAGAGTCATTTATTGGTGCCTTGCGGGCTATCTGGGCTGTAATGAGAAATCATTATGGTAATGTCAGGGTGGATTTTGCTCAGCCCTTCTCACTCAAGGTAGGTCACCCTGTTTTACTGTGTTTTTAGCAATGTTTTGGAAAAAGGGCAATAATCTTCCTACCTAATTTTTTTACAAATACAGTTAAAGTAAAATCAACCATGTTGAAAGACATTTGCAAAAAATATTAGCAGTTGTTTGAAAGTAAATATAACCTTTTATGTAGCAAGTTTCAGAATTTTATGGGGACCTTTCCAAGATTTCAGACTTTTAGAATCTTGAGGCTTCAGGAACTTACTGTAAAATTCATTTGTGACAGAAGAGACCATGCCTTTTCATTTTTCAGGAATTATTACAAGCCTGTCAAGCCCAGAGCCCAACATCAAGTCCCGAGTCATCTACAGGAGATTTCAGTAACCCAGGTTCACCACCCAATATGGTGCGAATGAGCAGTTTAACATCGCTGTATGGTACTGATGTTGTTCTTGAGGACCAAAGACAACTCATTGATAAAGTTGGTCTGCATATCTTACACTGTAAGTTATCAGGATATAAAACTGTTGTATATAGATGTTATAGAGATACTGTTTGAATTAGAAACTACTTTTTTTCAATTCTGTTTTTTACTGATAGACTGTGGTGTTTTTCATGATTGGAAATCTCAGAAATATTGCTTAAATTCAGATAGTGATAAATTTTGTTTTAGCAAATTGCTTTTATTAGGATAATAGTGATGGTACTAATAATATTGCAATGATTACTCCATTTTTAACAAAGAATTTATGCATACATAGTTTTTAGAACCTAGTTACTCTTATAGCTTTGCTTTGGCAATACATGACAATATTTATAGGTTATGCCTGTAATGAAGGTGAATTTTCCTTTTTAGCCTGTGTCCAAACAACAGCTATAATGTGCTCACACATGCTGGCATTTCTCCTACTGACAAAACATAGAAAGGTAATCTCACAGTTTTCTTTCCTTTCACATCATTTAGACACTGAAATATGTCTACATTTATTTAAGATTTATTAGCAAACAATAGTACACTAGATAGAAAGTCAATGATAAGTTTAATTGATAGGTCAACTGAAATTCCTTTCCCCAGCATCCCATCCCCCCCCCCCCCCCAAAAAAAAAAAAAGATAAAAAAATAAGTTTTGATTGTAAGTCACATGACCATCTTGCAGTTAGGAGTAAGTATATCTTTTCAGTTAGAATGGACTTAGAAAGAATAATTAGTTCATGACAGTTTTCGTTTGTAAATCAACTGGAAATATCAAGAAAATGACAAGGTTCATTGGTTAGTCGACTGTAAATACAATGTTACTAGTAAATGACAAGTTTCAATAGTGTGTCACATAACTGACTGGAAATAACAAGAAAGTGGGTAGTTTCAGTTGTAAGTCAACTGGAAAAAGTAAATGACAAGTTTCAGTCATACTGGTAAGTTGACTGAAAATAACTAGTAAATTTCAAGTTTTAGTTGTAAGTGGTTTGAAAAATGTCTTATATTTCTAAAGCAAACCTGGCATATCTTTATCTTTTTATCAAAATTCTATTCTGTTTACAGGGCACCTCATTGAGTACACTGGTGAAAGACTTCACATGGTTGAGAGAAGAAGTGTTGGTGAGGAAGCGAGATTTGGGGTTTTCATCATCATCAAGTACTAGAGATACAGTCTGCTATGCACTGTCCCTTCTTGGACCAAACTTAGTAACATGGAGGTAATATTCCGGATAATTTATCTATTCAAAGAAAAATGATTCATTCCGTTTCTTGTTTAGTTTAATTCTGCTTGATTACTGGATCCTGGATTTAAACTAGCGTTGCTCTGAAATTGTGGAATGAAGGTCACTTGAGATTAGCATACACCATATGTTTGATAAAGTTCCTTTGTATGGATACAGTATTTACAACTTCAGATCTGGTTTTAAAATGGATATGCAGCATTTGAAAATAGTAAGAAGATACCAGATAATGTATTTCAGGACTGGAGGAGAAGCAGATGAAAATGAGGTTGTACCTCACGTCGATATGCCACCTGTGTTTGAACTGAGTTACTATAGCAACCATGTTATTTCTGTGTTTCTTTTGGAGAGTTTAATTGGTATGTGAAACATTTCTTCTTAAATATTTTTATATTCTTAAAAGCATTTTGCATCACTTATGCTGTTACACATTGTTGTTTCAGTGTAACTATCTAAAGACATTTGATAGGATTTACAAATTTAATCTGTTTGTTTTACAAGTGTTACATGTTTATATTGACAACATACACTTTTTTTAATAAATCGTTCTGCAAGAGTTTTGAGACAAGGCTCAGTTGTATCACAAGTTTGTCATTACTGTGAAAATGCATCCATGATCCAAAAATCAGTTTTTGGCCAAATGATTGTCTAACTTTAAAACTATTGGCAAGTTACATTACAGTTAATTTTTAAAGATTCTGAAATGAAATGACATATAAAGAAATGACTACTAGACATAAAGCACCGGAAACATGCAATGTGCCTTAATGAATCTTGCAGTTATACTATGGCACAGTATACCTGCATGGTATGTCAGAAATATAATTTAGTTGAAGAACAAAGAAAAATGTTATTCAGTATCGTATAAATAAACTAAATTTTCCATTTTCTAGTATGAATCAAAGTGCTTAACTGTTTCATCTTACTGTTTCAGTTTGTTCTGTGATATATCTCAGCGATATCAGTATGTCTACATTGAATATTTCCACATCAGGGGAGGTAATTCTTATGTCACGGGAGGAAATTGTTGAGACAGCGGTCCAATTAGCAAATTTGTTGAAACATGAGTTTATCACAGTACCGGTATGTTGTTGTTTTTTGTTACATTTCAGCAAAAAAAGTATTAACAACTGACAGTGAAATTATTGTTCATATTTTATCACATTATTTCAACCAAATTCAGTAAATAATCCATCAGTGAAAAGTGCACCAGACATGGGATGAAAACACAAGACCATTAGGACTCTAGTTTATAGCTCTACCAACTGAGCTAGCTGGATGCCTGCCTTATTTCTACCCAACTGCACATTGACCTCCAGTGGTCAAACAAGTAGGGGTTTAATTAAAACTTGTAATGCCCACTGAACTGACCAGAGAGGCAGATTCCACTGCTGCCCATTAAGTTAAACAGCTTTGACATGATCTTTGTCTTCAGTCTCTTTATAAATTTAACCAGGCTATATGTGACCATATACGCTGCCAAGAATCTATAAGACAAATAGTATGAACATTGATAAACACTCACAAAAAACATTTATTTTCAGCCATGTACTAAAGTAGAAGAAAGTCTTGCCGACACCTTAGATCACCTGGTCACCTCAGAACTCCTGAAAATTAATGACAACCAGGATGTAAGTTAAAATTTCTGAATATTTTCATTTCCTCCCTTGATACAAGCAGCTATATGATTCATGACTCTTGGTCCATCTAAACTATTAGCCAGATATGAGTATTTTCAATCACCTCAGTCTTTGTGTAATTTTTTATATCTTTAGAGGTGATTAGGTTTTCTTCCATTCAATGAAACCAATTAATGGTTTGCCAGTTTAAAAAGAATAGATATGTCATCTAAAACTAGTTAGCAGTATACAGTGAGTGTTTTAAGGGTCTATATGAAATAGAATGAGTTGTTTTAAGGGTCCATATAAAATAGAATGAGTTTATGGAATGACAAACGTTCAGTAACCAGTGTAAAATTTTAAACGAGTACCACATATTTTGATCTTTTTTTTAAATGCCCACCTTGTTCACAGTCAAACGGTAGAGCTGTCTGAGCAAATAATACAGTGTTACATTCCTCCATATTCAAGAGAAAGTTTAAAGTGCTTTTTCACGTGTTTTCAACAGTATAACACATACGAGAACATGCAGGACCGTCAGTGGGCATCAAGGTTGTCGGCACATCTTTCATGGGCGGATGGTGATGATGAAGAAGACTATTACCAGGAGGAACAGATGTTACGGGTGCGTTTTCGATACAATGTATTGACGAAAGGTCACAGTATTAAATGATGGGTGTTGAAGGCGCACGGAGAAGTTTTTATGATTGACCAGTTTAACATGATGGGTTTTATTTTAGAAAAAAAATCTATCTTAAATAATTGTTCACAGAATCCTTTTAACATTCATAGTATGGAAATTTTTTTGTGCTCATGTTTGGAATGAAGTATTACAAGGACAAGAAGTGTCTAGCCGTCTTTCTAGCAGTCTGCCGGATTTTGTCTCTCCCACATCAATATCAATAGCAAATAGGGGCACCTTGTCTTCAGGAATGATGTAAAAATGAATCTTTGAATTTGGCTATAAATGCTTTAATTACAGAAATTTAGTTAAATTTGGATTTAAAAGTGTTGAATATAGAAATATATTTATAAATGAATTGGTTACTGAAATCTGGTCGTAAGATTACAGAATTTTGGTTTCGAATGCATTCATTACAGAAATTTGGTTATAAATGGTTTGATGACTGATATCTTGTTAGTAATGCATCTAAGCATAAAACTTTTTTCATTAATTATATTAGCTACATCTATGTATTTTAGGTGAACTTGGAGCATGAAGATTGTAGGGACAAGCTGATGTTCTTCCATTCTGTACTGGCTCCATTCTTTGAGGCATATCTTGTAACAGCACATAACATCCGTGAAATGACAGATGCAGAAATGACAGGTATGTTTAATCCTAAAATGAGTCATTTAAAATTGCATAACAAAATTTTTTGTTAACAATCCTTTTTCACAAATGTAATAAAATACTGATTTCGAATGAAGCTATGAAAACATTAAAATGTTGTTTAAGGAGATTTATTTGATAAACTATTTTCAGCAGTGGCCCAGACTGAAACCCGAAAAAAATGAACAAATTTTAAGGAACCATTTTATTTGCAGATGAGTAATATTTTTCAAAAGAGTAGAATGTCCATGAATGATAACAATTGAATGATAATATTGAGGTATTAAAACTTATTTACTTAAAATTTACTGGGATACAGTTCTTGTGGAGCAACAGTGGTCAAGGGGTTAGAGCACTGTCCTCCCAATCCAGGTTACTGGTTCAAAGTCCCACAAGGGACGAGTCTTCAGTGACTTTATGCATTACATACTTTCATTGCGAGGACCCGTTCGATCCCAAGAGGGATTAATATAAGTTGCAAGAACTTACTTCCCAAATGATGTAAAATAAGTTTAAACTAAATTTCTTACATCTTATATACACCTGTACAATGACTGCTGACTTGGTTCAGACCAGTACTTGTGCCTGAATTGTGGCATGCAGAAAATACCAGTGTTCTTGGTGGGATATGGTGGTAATGAATGATCTCTTTTTCCCATTCTAGAGACAGACTTTATGAAGAAGCTACATAATCATGCGAAGACCAGAGTGTCTGAGGGAGTTGCTAGTTATGGTAAGTTCAAAAATATGTTTCTTCCTATGCTTTGTTCTGACCAAGTTCTTTCTCTGTTCAATCATAGAGTTTTACTGTGTGATTTGAAAGAAATTTGTTTAAATGTTTCAGTCTTTGCTGTAAAAATTAAATGGAAGCTTTTATTGAGATTTTGAAGATTTGTTTTGAATAGTTTCTTTAGATTTATGAGATATCAGTAAGCAGTGATTATTGTAATATGAAGCGAGTGATAAAATTTGTACGTGTATAGCAAAGCAGTCCAAAAGTTTTAGTCTGCGAGCTGACAAAAAATTTGACATTTGTTTCATCAGTGACTCTGTGAAATGAATAAATATTTTACTAATGGCTAGACTATTGATGTTAACCTTTAACCTGCTGGACCCGAAAGTGATTAGCCTTTGCCTTCAGCATATAACTAGGCCAGCCTGCACATCCTTGCAGTCTGACCAGGCTCTGTACTGTTGGTAGCTCAGTTTTTGTATTTTGATATGAAATCCCTAAACTTTGAATAGACTGTTCCAAATTCAAAGCTGGGCAAATCCATTACAAAAATTCAGCAGGTTCAGGGTTAAACACTGACATGGAAATAAATGGAAAATTTGATTGTTTTACAGCTGAGAGTGCTGCTCTTGAAACATTGAAATGTGCAGTAAAGTCGTACAAGGATCTACGAATCATTGACTATTACAATGTGGGTGGAGTCAGCATGTTGGAGCTACATGGGAGATACGATGTCCGCGACTCACTAAATCTTTACCTCCAAATGCTGGAGAGCCTTAGATGGTGAGGTGTAGGAATAGTCAGAATCAAAAGATGGGAAACCCAGATGAATGGATACACGAAAATTATTTATTTTTTAAAGCATGGATATAAAAACATAGTAGAAGGAAGGAAAGAGTTATATGAAATTTGTGTTGTGAAGAATTTTTGATTGACTTTTTTTTTAAAATGACATGTAATACATAGCAAGGTGATTGCATGGCAGATGTATTTACAGGCTTAATTGCCAATGAAATTGAATGATTGTTAAAGGTAATGTAGAATTAAAATTGTTGAAGTTTTTCTATATGTGGATGTTTTGTCAGTTGTTGAAGGCATCAAGATGAATTTTGTTTATCTGTTTAAGATGGATTAGTTATTAAAAATTGTTCTGCAAGCTAATGGCAAGTTTTCTAACTGAAGAATGATAGAATTTCCAGCCAGTCTGTTGTAGATTTCAGTCATTTATTTAAAACCAAATGGAGAAATATTTATGGTAAGTTGTGTAAGCAATGTTTTTGCTTTAGAAAGGTTGCAGAAAACTAAACATGTTTTAGGTATAAATTTTGTCTAAAATGAAAGACTGTTGAAACACGATTCTTTTAATTGGCTACAAACCTGATAATTTTTTCATAGATTATTTTTTGCCCCATCACATCTATGACTTTCCTTCCTAGCAATAAGTCTTGAAGGGATGTAAGAATATTTTCCAAGTATACTCATTTCATTCAATCTTGATTCTTCTGTGTTTTGGCTGGATTTAATTTAAGACTTTTTATGCCCCCACAAAGTGGGGTGCATATAGCGTTGCACTTGTCCGTCCGTCCGTACGTCTGTCCGTACGTCCCGAAATCTTGTGAACGCAACTCCTCTTAAACCGGATGGCAGATTTTGCTTAAACCTCCAGGGATGAACAACCTTAATGTGTAGATGGTAGTAAAGGGAGGAATTTTCGCTGCGACCAAATTCAACAGAATTATGGCCCTTTGTTGATTTTTTCACTAGAAATTTTGTGAACGCAACTCCTCTTAAACCGGATGGCACATTTTGCTTAAACTTCCAGGGATGAACAACCTTAATGTGTAGATGGTAGTAAAGGAAGGAATTTTTGCTGCGACCAAATTTAACAGAATTATGGCCCTTTGTTGTTTTTTTCACTATATACCATATAGAAATTTTGTGAACGCAACTCCTCTTAAACCGGATGGGAGATTTTGCTGAAACTTCCAGGGATGAACAACCTTAATGTGTAGATGGAAGTAAAGGAAGGAATTTTTGCTGCGACCAAATTTAACAGAATTATGGCCCTTTGTTGTTTTTTTCACTATATACCATATAGAAATTTTGTGAACGCAACTCCTCTTAAACCGGATGGCAGATTTTGCTTAAACTTCCAGGGATGAACAACCTTAATGTGTAGATGGAAGTAAAGGAAGGAATTTTTGCTGCGACCAAATTTAACAGAATTATGGCCCTTTGATGATTTTTTCACTATATACCATATTGAAATTTTGTGAACACAACTCCTCTTAAACCGGATGGCAGATTTTGCTTAAACTTCCAGGGATGAACAGCTTTAATGTGTAGATGGTATTAAAGGAAGGAATTTTTGCTGTGACCAAATTTAACACAATTATGGCTCTTTGTTGATTTTTTCACTATATACCATATAAATAATTGAACATATAAATTTTACATTTGTAATTTACTTTAACATGTACATAAGGTTACCTGTAGATCATTTTAGGTATATGTACAGAAAAAATCTTACATACAGGATATACATGCTCTTGTTTATGAGCACTTATGCATAGTGGGGGCATCCGTGTCCTATGGACACAGTTCTAGTTTCTGTCTAAATGTCACATGCCTTGGGCAATATTTACTCACCATTTATCTGTTATTGTTGTGTAGCAGTTATTATTTGATTTTGTGATGTATAAGATAGGGGATGCAGCCTGAATGATAACAGATATAAAGTCTAGTCACAGATATAATAGCTGCCAGAGTTATAATGTACACTACAACAGACTTGTATATGCTGTTCAGTTATATTTAATTTACATGTACATGCCTGTATAGACATACATGTAACAGTAAATTCTGTCAGGAAAGTAAATTCTGTCAAGAATTTATTTTTTTGTCAAGTTTACAAGTGTAAAATATCAGATTTGATAAGATTTTGTGTGTGTGGGGGGGGGGGGGGGGGGGGGGCAGCAGTTTTCATGCACAGCCCACTAAGGGAGAGAATACTAAGTCTTCATTTACAGGGTTTTTTTGTTATTTACAATTTTTTAATGATAATTGTTCGATTAACTAACTGGTATTCAAAAAAAAAAAAACCTTAGTTGAATTTGATTTTCTTTGATTCATAGGTGCTTTTACACTGAAAATCAATCTTGTAGAAATATGAAGCATATGTAAATTTTGGTGCCATATTTATTCATCTAGATTTTAATCTTGTCTCCAGGACATTATCTCAAGATATGATACTCTAAATATTATGTGTTCACTTAAATCATGTAGAAAATGGTTGTTTAAGATTGGAAAGGGGGTTAATGATACGTTAGTAAGAAATTTAGACTTATAACTAATTTTATGTATAAAATTCATGTTGAATGAAGGTTGTGGTCAATTAAAATATATGATTGAAGCCGTACTTTGAAGTTGTGTAGTAATTTTTCAATCAGTTTGAAAACTTTGGCTAAAATGATTTATAAGAAATAATTTGGTGTGACCATATTCAAAATGTTTTTTGATGTCATTAAAATCATGAAGTCATTTCATATAACATATATGCATATCACTCTGTATAATTTTAAGAAAAATGTCAATTAAAAGAAAGACAAAAATACCAAAACATCCTTTCTTGGCATGAAATAAACAGAATATTTGTTGATTTTGGTGGAACTCTTAAAGGAATGATTTTCACTTGTGACTTTGCTACTGGTGAAAATGTCCATTTTTGTGTTCGTTCATGGAAATGTATAATGATCTTAACCAACACAAACAATTACCCTGTATATAAATCAGGCATTAGAATACTTAGAATTTAGGTGACAAATTTTCTGCCAAAGCCAATACTCATGCTGAAAAGTCATAAATTAGGTGTTTCTTATCTTAAAATTTAGGTGTCTAGAACCTGTTGATTTTAGTCTCACATTGTAGTTGTAGCTGGTTTCTTTGAACATTTTATTATAAAGAAAATCTATCAATCAAGCATAATGACATGAGATTAAACATAGATTGTAATGTTGTGTTACACACTTGATGGCAGTGTGTAATAGAATAACTTGTATGTTTGGCATAGACTTATTTCTAGGGATGCAAGAGGTTAACCGGTTAACCTACCTAATAATCGGTTAATCGGTAACAATTTTCCGGTGAGGTTAACCGAAACAAAAGGAAGAGAGAATGTTAAAACTATAAACCGTTAAAGTAAAAACTACCAAACAAGCGCGCCGCACTGACAACGGTATTTATCGATCGTCATGGTGATAAACCCGGGTGCGCTTACATCGTGTCACACTTATACACAAGACGTCTTTCGTTTATTTGGTAACTGTCACTTTTGCCATTGTAATGATTAACAATTATATAAACATTGCGCCTCCTGTTTGCCGCTGCCAATTAAGAGTTTAACTGACACTATTGTTTGTTTTCTACTCGCTAAATAAAAACTTAACTTGAGATTAAAGGAAAATCGCCATTGATGATTTCTTAATAATTAACACGTCAAATCAAGTTTGTTTTGTCGAAGCAGTGGCAATTTATGTAATGTCTTATTAATTTGTTTTTCGATAGAAAGACTTGAATGTGTAATTAAATAAAAGATAAAACTCTTCAGTGTTTTTTTATTTATTCTATCTACGTAATGCATTACATTTCATTATAAGAATGAAACAGACTGTAAACGTTAATATTACCAACAAGGATCGCATACATTTATAAAAATGAATTTAAAGCAGTAAGAAATTACATACGAGGGGAATGCATATGTATCTATTACGCGATCACAATACTCTTTCTGCCCGAATAAAGATCCGAAAAGTAAACACTATCCCGTCAACTTCCGGTTTCACTTTAAAAGTGTACATATCATAGACTGTGACTAGTCGGCACGAAACTATTTTATTGTTTATCGGTTAACCGGTAAATTTACCGGTAACAGCGTCAGGTTAACCGGTAAATTGAAAAGTTACCGTTTGCATCCCAAGTTATTTCATTTGATAAATTAAGTGTTGTTTTTATTGTTGAAATTCTCTGTGGAATAAATTGTTAAAATTAAGTTTAACTTGTTCTTATTGCTATTAATGTTCAATGTTTTACTGGTATGTTTGTATTTCAATGTTAGGGTCATTCCAGTAAAACTTAATTCCCACCCACAGAAAGACAAAATAAAGAAATTCTATCATATAGGTGGTCTTTTCTCACCAAACAAGAACTATCGAATAAAGATGATGAATACCACAGATACAGCTTCTACATTTATAGTTTGTCTGCCATAATATAAAAACTCAAGACTCAAACTTCTGTGGAAAGTAAACTCAGCAGTACAAGTAAACATTATGGATAAACACACAACTAAATTATCTTGGGAAAAAAAATCGGCAGAATCCAATACACCTACTACATGCTGAGGACATGCAAATCTGCACTAGGTACTAAAGACATTTGTTTACACTCCAATTAATAATTGCTGATAAAAAAAAAAACAGACTTAGACTGGATTATTAGCAAAAGATACAAGAAACGGGTCACAGACACGAATGCCCCCTAAACATGGCACTGGTCACAATCATGGTAGTTTACTAATAAGGAAGTAATGGCCAACGATAAAGTTTTTGGACAAGAGGATCTTCAAGGCGAAGGTCATTCAGGAGTCAAGGTCAAATAAATATAAGTCAATGGGAAGGTGTTGCCCACAGGGTGTTGTGTCCAAGTATGAAGTAAATCCACTTACTAATAAGGAAGTTATTGCCAATGTTAAAGTTTTCAGACGGAATAATGGATGGACAGTTCAAAAACTATATGCCTCCCTTCAGGGGCAGTATTTTCACATCTGTCTTATACCCTAAAGCTCCTTGTACAATGCATAGTTGCAGCATTTCGGCTGGGATCAGATATAAAGCATTTGAATATCATTTATGTTCTTTTACATTCCTGCAAACTGAGAGGCCTATTTGGAATTTTAGAATATTACGATTTTTGATGAACAAAGGGATTTTTAGGCAAATAATGTTATTGTCTTTATTTATAGCATGCAATGAAAAAAACATGTACGATATATTCAAGTTAACATGATTACATTAGTAACATGATTATTTTAAGCAGATGGGTGTTCAGTTGAACACTTGTGTTGCCCTTGGGTACTCTGTTAGAATAACTAAAAAGGTAAACAAGAGCCTGCTGGAAAAGACAGCATGCTAGTCAAAGGACAAGACCTGTCCACAGACAGCATGCTCCACTTTTCTAAGTGCTGGATAATTAATTATAAGCCAAGTTAAACAAGAGGCCCAAGTGAAAAAAATTTGACTGGGGCAGGGCAAGTACCTTGTCATACAAGATGAAAAAAAAAAAATTTGGGTCAAGTAGTTATATATTTAAAAAAAAAAAAAAAATTGGGCCCGGGGAGGGGGGGTGGGGGCGGGTCCCCATGCAGAGGGGACGGTGGGGATGTGTGTGTGTGGTGGGGAGTACTTACCCATCTAATGGCAGTTAATATTTTATTTCTAGGCTTAAGAAGTTTTTTTCCTATAAGTAAGTATAAGCAAAATCAAGTGACCCCTGGGGGCGGGGCTAACTGTGACCCCAGGGACATGGGTACCAACAATCTTTGCAGGGGTCTTGCTGGTGATCAAGTATTCCAAGTTTGAATGGAATATCTTTGACACTTTTTGAGACAGAAAAAGGTTAATCAAGAAATTTTAACTTGAAAAAGGGGCATAACATTGCAAAAATAAATTTGAGGGTTATCTGCCCTTGAGAAATGGTGTTGTCTTAAGTGATACAATTTTAAGCATTACAACTGGAAAGTTTGATGAAGAAATGGCATATTTATTGCCAATGTTAAGTTTTCATGACAAAATCCAAGTACAAAAAGGGGCATAACTCTGTCAATTGTGACTTTGACCTACAGATTTTAGCATCATCACGACCCTGTTGTCGTAAGCAATATAATTTGAAAGTTTAATGTCGAAATGTTAAGAAATGGCAAAGTAATTGCCAACGTTAAGTTTTCACAACAAAATCCAAGTTCAAAAGGGGGCATAACTCTGTCAAATGTGACTTTGACCTAGAAATTTTGGCATCATCCCGACCCTGTTGTCATAAGCAATACAATTTAAAAGTTTGATAAGATACTGTTTAGTAATGGCAAAGTAATAGCCAACGTTAAGTTTTCTTGACGGACCGACGGACAAAGCGATCCCTATGTAACGCCATTTCTTCGAAAGGGTGACACAGAAAAGGTTAACCAAGAAATTTTAACTTGAAAAAGGGGCATGACATTGCAAAAATAAATTTGAGGGTTATCTGCTCTTGAGAAATGGTGTTGTCTTAAGTGATACAATTGTAAGCATTACAATTGGAAAGTTTGATGAAGAAATATTAAGAAATGGCATAGTTATAGCCAATGTTAAGTTTTCATGACAAAATCCATGTACAAAAAGGGGCATAACTCTGTCAATTGTGACCTTGACCTACAGATTTTGGGATGGACTAGGCGATCCCTATGTATCGCCAGACAAGGAAACTAAAAAGGGGAGATAACTCAAGAATTAGCATGGCTAGAGTAATGTTTTTTATCTGGTGCACTTCACCTCATCGCCATCAAGCTATATTTTAAGTTTGAAGTCGATGCCTTGTATACTTTTGGAGTTATGCTCTGGACTAAACAGGGATGGACAATTCGATTACTATATGCCTTCCTTTGGGGGCATAAAAAAACAAACAACATCAAATGTCTATGGTAGTTATTAGTGGTGCAAATTTTATTTGAAATCCCACAAACATTTGCCAAGACACAACACAAAGTAACTTAGAATAGCCTTAATGTCAAGAATAAACACCAAAACATCAGAACTCGACAAAATCATTGAAGCCGAACAACTCTTGATACTAATTTATTAAGTAATGTTACACTGAATTCAGGCCAAATTTAATAGAGTTTGAGAAATAATGCTGAAAAACTTACATTGACAAACAAACATCAAAAAACTTTCATTCAACAAATAGTCAACAGTGCCAAATACGGAAACCATATGCAAAAACTACATGTATGGTCAGTTCTTATGATTCCTGCAAACTTTTTTTCAAATAAATCAAACAGCTGCTGATAATTAACATAGATAAACTTACGTTAGCCTTCATGTAAAGAAAAAACATCATGGCCCTTACCAATTGTATGTCACCCAAGCAATATGTTTTTATAAATTTGTAAGAATGAAAGTGCTCATTGGAAGTTACAGAATGATATTCTGATGGTTTTACAAGGGTCACTAGTATAGCAGTCATGGTAGCCTTGAGACTACACTTAATTTCAACTAGAGATTGTTGAGAAAAACATGTTCCCCCGCCCCCCCATTGAAATCCAACCAGTGGTTATGGAGAAGAAGTGCAGACAAACTGTCAAACAGACAAACCGATATAAAGCACAACAGCAATTTGTCTCCCACCCAACTTTGAGGTGGGAGACATAATAAAATGAAGAAATATGAATGAACAATGTCTGCAATAAAATCACAAGGGGTGAGGAGGAAAGGTGTAATTTATCTTTCACATGCCAAATTTAGAATTTAGAAATAGTCTTGTGGAGCATGTCCCTGTAGCTCACCTGAAGCCAGAAAAGTCAAGTGCTGCCCTGAAGTGACCAAACTTCTTTAATTTCTGTTTGTTGCATCAAAATGACTCAAGTTCAGTATGAGATATATGTAAACTTTATTGCAAAATCCTTTCACATATACACAACACAATTTAAACTGGATAGCAAAATAAAAATTAAAACTTTGTTAAAATAATTTGTACATATTATACAGTAAGGACTGGAGCAGGATATCACAATGGCATCACATAGTGTTAACAGATTTACAAAACGCATGTGGCGAAACAATATTTTCAGACATAATTTCAGTCATAAACAGTCAAAATATTATTCTTTGAATCATGCTAACAGACCATTCACTTATTTTTTTAGTAGTGGAATTGCATTTTTCATTGTATGATATATTTCAATAGAAAAAAACTACAGAAGGTAGCAAAGAATGTATTTGTTTATACCATAATTTAGTGCTGAATCGGGTTACAACTGTAGTGAAGTGTCAAAGTTGTAAGGTTTTCTCTGTTAAACTTTTTACTGAAAGTCATTATTATGATAACAACAAATGGATCACTCTGTAGTTATATGTGATCAGACTACTTTTATTTCCTTCAGTTTAGAAGATCTGTTCAGCGTGATTCAGTCTGACAAAAGAATGTAAGAAGAAATAAAATTGGTAATATGTCAGATCTATTGTCAATACATAAACGTACTATTAAAATAGTCAAACAAAAAGAAAACAGTCCAAAACGTCGACATTTTTGCAGAATTCAAAGCAGGCACTATGGTCTGCTCATGAAGGGCTTCCGTTCACTCCTGAAACATGAGAAAATAATGAAGAAACATTAATTACATATTGATCCTGCATTATCTAGGATTGGTAATTCATTATATTACTCAAAAATGTATTTAAATATGAACTCAAAGGCAAGTGTACACAGGTTTTTGAAAAATGCCTAATTGAGGTTCAACAATTTATTTGGTTATTTGATATTTTGTTTTTCTTTTTAAATTGTATTTTGGCGAAAAAAAACAACAACATTCATTATTCAATGCAAAAGAACATACTGTGACTGACTTCCTTTCCTTTCCCCAGATGATTGTAAAACATTTGATTCTGATAACAGAGAATAAATTATACCTCACCTTGGTATGATCCTTGTAGAAGTGTGGGGATGTAGATAGTTTGCTGCTTTTGGTACAGTACTTGCTGATGGAACTTTAAACATTTCATAGATTGGTTCTTTCCTAATTTCAGTGGACATGTCGTACCCACTGTTTGGTGTACCATACCGACCATCACTGGTTTCTGAGGTCTGTAATAGTTTTACTTTTCACATGAATACATGCATTTCTACCTTGGAACTAATGCTGACTTAGGCTATTTTACATGATTTCTATTTGGTGTAAACTGATTTCTCTGTAACTGTTACAATAAGAAAAGGGAGACTTGCATAATTTTTTCTGAAGTGCAATGTCTTGTACCAGTAGTATATGACATTATCATGTAATGTTTAACTATTTAAATAACCCAGAAGATATCAGCTCAAAGGGGTGAAACTTGTGTTGTAACAAACTGCACCGTGGTTAAGAGTATAGTCAACCAACCATCAATATTCACCTTAAACTTCTGCTGTTTCTTGTCACGTTTAGATAGCAACCAGCCATCGACTTCAGCATCCTCGTCAGCATATTTATGTCTATATCCAAAACTAGCCAAGTCATAACCTCTGTCACCAAAGCCAACAGGTGGGGGTTTCCTATGGTGCACAAACAAATGGTATGAATTTTATTAACGATACTATTTCTTGGACCGTTTCTACTTCTTTTAAGTTCTACTTCTTCTGAAGAAAATTTTCAAGCTTAATTATTTGTTTAATTGAAAAAGTGACCAGTCAAAATTGGACATGTTTTTATAACACAGGTAAACATACAAAGGAGTGATCTGTAGTTTTATCGGGTCTCTGGTATGATTATTTATGGTCTTAAGTAAAGGAAGTTAAATACAGGTTCAATTACAGAAGTGAACTGGGCATTTTAAAAAACAGAATCAGAAGTGTCTCTGGAATGGTTAAGGCTTTGTCTATCTACACTAACTCTTCTTGGACTTTGGTCATTATGGCAACATGCAGCTGTGAAAAGTAAACTCAGATTCAGTACAGCTAAGTGTTGCATATTTATTTCAGCATTAAATTTGCAGTATTTTTTTTTTTCTAATTTTGTCCAAAAAGTGTGGTCATGAATTTGAGGAAAGCATCAACTGCTATTGAAGATAGACTGACATTGTAAAGGAGAAGAAAACGTCTTCTGACAACCTTAAGCTTTTTGTTAACTGTCTTACAGTTACTTACAACCTTGGTCAAAATTCTACTAACATTGTAAGTCAATAGGCTAAAATTATAATCTTCACCAACAGGCCACTTAAAACATTGGTCAATAGCCTTCAACTTTGGTCAACGGTCTACTTATAGTCTTTAGCATTCTGTATCGCTATACAACATAGCGCACTGACAAAGTTTGGTCAACAGCTTTCTTGCATCTGTATTCTACTTACATGTACTTAGGCGGTGATCTGAATAAGTTTTGGATGAAAGGTCCAATCCTTGTAAGTCTACAGATTCGGAATAAAACCAAAGCTATTGCAACCAGAATTAACGTAATCCCAAACAATGCTGCCAGAAGCCAGTAGTAACTCCACTGATCCTCGTAAAAATCTAAAATGACAATTTTGAATTTGAGGAGTTTGACAAATTAGTCCTTTAATTTCTCCAAGAATATATGTGATAGTAGCTAATTCCATACCTCCAATTACATACAGTATCTTGGGGTCAAAGGTTACCTTTCTGTACAAGAAAATACAAACTGAAACAGACGAAATGTTACCAAATACTTTAACTCCAAGCATTCTGAAATGATTGAATGCCAATATCATCTTAGGAATATATGTACTCAACTGAAAAATATAGAATAACAACTTTCAAACTGACAAGAGAATTCAAAAGGGCAAACCCAATTACACTGAATTTGTAAGTCTCTTGGTAAATAATTTCACACATGTTTTTTGCCGACATTTTCCCAGTTGTAGCCATGAACTTTTGTTAAAAGATAAACTAAAACTAAACTTTAAAAACTATTATGAAAATAGAAATGTACAACTGTCAAGGCTTACCCATGTAAATAATACAAACCATATTTTATGGATCTGTTCAGGTAATGAGAACCCAGGCATTTTGTTTACCAAAGATTAAATAATCACCATTTTAACTGTTTTCTAGTTAAACTGACATCAATGCTCTTTCAAACACACCTTTATTTCGGTCCGTTGTTGTAGTACTTGTTGTTGTAGTTGCAGGGATCTCTATGGTGATAGTAGCTGTGTTACTCAATCCTGTATCGTTGTTTGAGGCTATTACATAGATTGGACTGATCGTATTTCCCATATATGTGTCGAGTGATTCTGCAGTGTATATGGCACCATTATAGTTCACTGCCAAGATTTCCGCACCATCTGATGTGCCTGAATGATCCATAGTATATATTATTTCATCATCGTCATCATCACTTGAGTCGTAATCTATAGCAGATACTGTTGTAAGGTACGTCCCCACTATCGTATTTGACGCAAGATAAAATGAGTAGGAGCTGTGGGTAAATACGGGACTGAATTCGTTCACGTTTTTTATATGAATATAGAGTGTTGCCGAATCCGAAAGCTCATATTTATCTGTGATTGTTATGGTACATTCCAAATCAGACGGTGTTCCAGCAGTGTCAAGGTCAAAGTCTCCTTTAAACTGAATTTCTCCGGAGTCAGTATTCATATAAAGCCTCTGAGTGTTTGTGACATTGTCACAGTCTAATGAAAAAAAGTGTTCTTCATATGCGTTTCCAGTATCATTAAGGTCTTCATCTTTGAATTCAAACATACTTCCATCAGTAATTACGGTACCATCCTAAAAATATTAAATCAAGTACACCAGTTGACCAGCTTGCTAAGACACTGTGTAATAATGATGTATTGTTCCACTAAAAATTCTTGCATACTGGATAAGGCTTACACACCCAGGTTAGATTTGTCAAATGAAACCGTTGAGGTTTTTAACTTTTATTGTTTACTAACAAAGTGACATCAAGATGACACCATCAGTCATGTGGTCAGTAAGATCTGTGTATTACTATCAAAAAGCCAAAAAAATGAAAAGTTTTACTTTATCAATATATTCACAGAAGAAATATGGTATAAATGAAAAAGTTACAATCCTGTATTGAGGTTCAGATTAGGTGATTAGAGGCATCTCAATCCTGTATAAATGAAGATGCCCTTGGTCCAGATTGGCCAATCTGTATCTCAAATACATGAAAGATACTTTTATATTCTAAATGGTACACTACTTAATCTTACACAGAAGTATACATCTTAAATGCCGGATAGTGTATGGATGTGATTGTCCTCAGATATAAAATTTGTGATTAATTTATACTGGTACTCTTAAACTAGACCTGTAATAACAGTTACTGGTGAAGAAATTTCATCATCCTATTTTAAAGAATAAACATACAACATTTTCATCTGCTTCGATGGTGTAGTAATCCTCTGTGAACCATGGTGCTTCATTCTCATTAATGATCTGTATATCTAGAGTTTCCCATGCACTACTTTTCACATCGCCAACAGAAATATTCAGTGTATAGATTGTGTTCACTCCCACCTCTTCTGCGTTGATTTCAGAAAATGCAAGGGAAAGCACTCCAGCTGGAAAAATTTGTCTCAATTACCAACTAAGTTGTATCTATTTTATGTACTTTCGAACCTATCTGAATGACACAAACATTAGCTTATGTATCTTCCTAATAAATACATGCATAATGTGATATCAGAGTTACACTTCTTCCATACAAAATAACTTAGAGGCAACAAATAACAAAATTTATTATGGTATGGATATACTAGAATACTGCCTACCAGTATTGCAAATACATACCTATGAATCTAAATCAGATATAAATTCGAAGCAAGTGTACAAATGATTTTAGTTAAAACCTATTTAACCCCTCATAAAAATCAACAAAATTGAATATACTTGTATTTCAAGTTCTGATGAAAACTCTTCTACCTAGAGAAAAGACGAGGCTTGAACTTGGCTGAGATATAATGTGCACAAACATTATCACAGAGATTAAGATCCATAAAAATTCGCTGACTTAGACAGTGGAGAATATATGGACAAACCTAGACTGTCAACTCACCCATAATACTTCTTGCTTTTGATGGACATATAAAAATATTTTGTAGTAACACATCCTGATATTAAAATACCTCCTCATTATTTAGAATTGTTTTATTTTCCCTCATATAAATTTCTTTGGCACAAAATAATACAAATGTAACATGTTTAGTTGGAAGGATTTCTTAACTTACTGTCAGGATCAATGGTAAAGTAGCGACTGGCTGTGACATCATTAAATGACATAGTCCACGTTTTTGTGTCAAGTGCACCCTTGTCAACATCAGCATACTCAAACTTGTATAGTGACGTTCCTACTGGCATATTCTCCATCAGTTGTATAGGTGCTGGTGGCATGTTTGATATAGTTACCAGGTTATTAATATCTGAAGCAAACAAAACACACATCACAAGCCTAGATCCAGAAAATTTGTGGTGTGTAGGGTAGAGACAGGATAGGGGGTAATTTTTTCAGGGCACTAAATAATCTGGGCCAGTTGAATTGAGGAGAGTGAACTTTGAATGTCCCCTACATCCTCCCTATCTGAATAAAAGATGGCACAATGTGTATATAGTATGTACTATAAAGTAACAAAAAATGCAAAAAGTGTAAAAAATACACTTACTGAATAGTATATCATATAACATGGTATTACAAAAATATTCAGATGCTACATTTTCAAGTTCCAATCAGTATGCTATTCAAAAAAGATGCAGTGTTTGTGCAAATTAAATGTGGGTACCATTCTGTATTCAAGAGATTTAGCTGTTTACAAGTAAAGTTCAATACCAGTCCCTACATTCAGTTTTGTAGACTGTGCTCTTATACTAAAGAGCTGTGGTTCAAACACAGAATTTAATGATATAAAGATTACAATAATTTTTCCATTTTGTTTTAAAGAATTTAAATAAAAATAGTTTCCATCTTACTGGTAATGTAAATATGAAGATTGTTAGGGCCATCTTCATTTCCATGGGAATCTGTAGCTGTCACTTGACAGTCAAACTGGTAGTTTGTGGTCCTTGTCAAAAACTTCTTCAGTACAACATCTCCATCTGTATGTATTGTTAATTTTGTATATAAACTTTTGTAATTTTCAAAACTGTTCCAAATAATTTGTGGCCAAGCAATAGCATATAATTAAGTACTTGGTAAATGAAAAAGGCTGCTTTCAAATAGCAGATAGGCATTAAGCTGTGAACAAATATATTCTAAGGTTACTTAAAAACTCATTATTTTTTTCGACTGATAAGATTCATATGATTCGATTATTACTACTGATATTTTTCAAACATTTCTCCTTGTATGCAAAACAAGAGCTGTCAGCACGAAACTGATGTCAGACCCCTGGGAGCTTGACCTTTGACCCTGTGTGCCAAAATGCAGTAGGGTTCTTACATATCCAACCATCTTGTAAACTTTGAAGGTCCAGGATGCAGTTATTAATTGGAAACAGTTTTCATAGTACAGATCCCTAAGACCTTGACCTTTAATCCTCTGGAGCCAACCTAACAACCAAGTCCATGTGCCCATGTGTTCTGAAAGAACTGATTAGAAACAAAAAATATCCCCCTATTCTTTGTGGGGAGCATATATATTTTGCATATATTGTTTAACTAACAGCAACTCTTACTTGCGAGCATTGCAAAGGTGTCTGTGTCGGTACTGCCACCTGTTGAACAGGTCATAGTGAAGGTCACAATTTCATTCTCTGGGTCTGTGGCTGTCACTTTATAAACAGAATCACCTTTAAAAGCCGTCTCAGCATCTACCCCAACTGACGCTGAAAAACAAATGCCAAAAAATTCATATAGCATGAATATTATGTTTCAGAGAAGGATGCAAATGAAAAAATTTAATAATAACTTGTACAAATAGACTGAAAAAAACAATAATTAGAACTTAATTGTTAAAAGACAAATTTAATAATGCTTCTTCTTACAAAAAACAAAAAGTCTTGTAGATTTCTCATCCACCCTAAATTACTGGTAATGTCTTAAACAAACTTTGGTGACTCAAAATTCCTAATAAAAGACAAATGAAAACTTAGACAGGTTATAGTAAATTTAGTAGCTTTTTACCATCAAGGTTTGTTATGGTTGGTGGTTGGTTCTTTGTTACGTACACCTGTATATTCCCTGTGACAGTTGCAGTTGATGTCACTTTGTTCTCAACACATGTTACTTGCAAAGACCCATAGTATGGAGTGCTGTCAAAGTTAGCTCCACCATGCTCTACCAGGTAAAAGCCATATGCTGAAAACAGACAGTGTGTTAAATCTAATGTAGATTTGTTCTCAACACATTTACTTCCAAAGGCCTATAGTATGGAGTGCTGTCAAAGTTAGTTCCACCGTGCTCCACCAGGTAAAAGCCATATGCTGAAAACAGACAGTGTGTAAAATCTAATGTAGATTTGTTCTCAACACATTTACTTCCAAAGACCCATAGTATGGAGTGCTGTCAAAGTCAGCTCCACCGTGCTCCACCAGGTAAAAGCAATATGCTGAAAACAGACAGTGTGTTAAATCTAATGTAGATTTGTTCTCAACACATTTACTTCCAAAGACCCATAGTATGAAGTGCTGTCAAAGTTAGCTCCACCGTGCTCCACCAGGTAAAAGCCATATGCTGAAAACAGACAGTGTGTTAAATCTAATGTAGATTTGTTCTCAACACATTTACTTCCAAAGACCCATAGTATGGAGTGCTGTCAAAGTCAGCTCCACCGTGCTCCACCAGGTAAAAGTCATGAGCTGAAAACAGGTGATCAGCGTGTAAAAATAAGGTAGATATTTAGTTTTCTCTACTGCAGATATTTTAACTAATATAATGTAGTAAAATGGTGATTCTTTGAAACAGCAACAGATGCAAAAAAATTTTGGAAGAATCACAGTCTTTCATTGCAGTATATTTTTCATTCATGAAGAGACTGAGAAATGTTTTTCATAATGCATTATTGTTAATTTTCTATCATGATTAGTTGAATTTAATCAGTCTCAATTCCATTTTATGCTGGAAATCGGAATAATACAAGAATTGGTCTGTGCCTTAGAAGCCTATTTCACTTGGTTACAACTAATTTTGATTCAAGAGCTTTGGTATAAGTGGATTGGAAAAAATGATGTAGAATAGCTGACCCCTTTAAATAATTTCAAATGCTTATGAAAAAGAAAAAAAATGAATGAGTCATTTAAAGTTGAATATATTCTCATTTTTTTATCTGTTGTCTGTATGACAATAGCTAGCAGAGTTTTACTTTCTTTGTTTTTTCTTATTTTACAAGTTACGGAAATCTAGTTACACAGTTACACCAGGCCGCATAACACCTGGCCCCATGATTTATAATACAGCTTTCTCATTCTCAAGCTCAGATCTTGTACTCTCTGCTCAAACTTATTCTCAGTGGAGAACCGTGCTCAAAGCATGATTATAAAACTGTTTGAGCTTGTACTCGATTTCAAAAGTTTTACAATCACAGACTTTTTGAGAATTTTCTCCAACTTGAGTACCGAGTATAAATTTGAGCATGGAGCACCTTCTCAAAGGTTTTTAATCATGAGGCTAGTTCTCTCCTAAGCCTGGTTAAATGTGTAAAGATGCCCTGAGTATAAAGATTTTCGTACAGTAGAAAAAAAAAGAATGTTGGTATGTCTGAATAAGTGGGCTATCAGCTAATGCCGAAACATTTCTGAATGCTGACTTTTAATAAATATTCAGTATTCCTAGCACTGTCTCACTGAACAAGGTAAAAACTCCATATATTTCAAATGTGTCTGCATAATTCACAGTACTTACATGTTGTAGAAATTGCTTTTAGCATGAATGGATCTGTCGAGCCCCAGCCTGAGTAACAAAACCACTGGTCAACAGGATCAGTCACTGTGATTGTATGTAACAAGGTCTGAGCTATGTCTGTCTCGGAAATAGTAAAGGTGGCATCAAGGTTGTCTATTGAAAGAAGCTGAAAATGCAAATTACACATAGATTTCCATAAGTTTTAGTTATATTTTCAGAATGAAACTTTTAATAAATGCAATAAAAACTTGCACAATAGCTAGAGTCCTGAGAGTGCAGTTAAAGTCCCAGGATCACAATTACAAGTTTCTCATCTTATCAATTAAGACATCTTATCAGTTAAAATGATTTGTACCAAAATCATTCCTAACTTTTCTTTTTAAACCAATGAACATGTTACAAATATAGTGTGGTATTTTTCTCAATGACATTGCAACAAGAGGGCCATAATGGCCCTGGATCGCTCATCTGAGTACTTTGCTTGAGGGTCTACCGTTAAGCAAACATCAGATGCAACATTACATTTTCTAACTGAAGATATTCAAAGATCTCATCTTTGATACAAACAAAAATCCATGGGGCAGAGGCAATTTCATGATAACAGCTTGTGAGGAGATGTCATTTGAAGCATTATTTCGAAGAAAACCTATTTTTAGCTCCGGTGGCCATTTTGTTCAATGGAGCAGAACCGTTTAAGCAATTTTAATGCAGGGGTATGTAAGGAACATTTGAAATGTGATGGAAAATTACCTTGCCATTGAGGAGGAGATGCTGTTTAATTTTTTTTTCTATTTTTAGCTTTTGCAGCCCTTATGTGCAATGGAGCAGAACAGTTTGAGCAATATTAGAAAAGGGCATTAAAAGGAACATTTCTGTCAAACTTGGTTTAAAATGGCCAAGTGGTATAGAAGGAGATCTCATTTGAAGCCAAATATTGACAAAAATCTATTTTTAGCTCTGGTGGCCATTTTGATCAATGCAGCGGAACCATTTTAGCAATTTTAATAGAGGGCTATGTAAGGAACATTTCCGTGAAATTTGGTGGAAAATCTTCCAACTGTTTAGGAGGAGATGTTGTTTAGATTTTTTTCTATTTTTAGCTTTTGCAGCCCTTATGTGCAATGGAGCTGAACAGTTTGAGCAATTTTAGAAAAGGGCATTTATAAGGAACATTTCTGTCAAATCTGGTTTAAAATGGCCAAGTGCTTTTGGAGGAGATGTCATTTGAAGCCAAATATTGATGAAAAAGGGCAATATAAGGACCATTTCTGTAAAGTTTGGTTAAAAATAGCTTTGGGGTTTAGGAGGAGTTGTCATTTAAAGTAAAATGTTGTTGACGGACGTCGGACACCGGACACAGGGTGATCACAATTGCTCACCCTGAGCATTTGCTCAGGTGAGCTAAAAATTAAAAAAGTTCTAATATACAAGAAAGACTTATGTCAACATTGTTTAAGAGTAAAAGAACATAGCTTGATCATTATACTATCAGTACATTAGTTTTTTTCTATCTGTAAAACCTATGTGATCATGGGACTTTAAATTACATATATAACAAAAACTGCTGTAAATAATCTTAATTACCGGGTATTATGTAAAACAGTGAGGTCAGTTTGCCTGCCGTAAAGGTCAGGCAGCATATGCCATGCTAAACTGACAAATTATTCAGATATAGCACTGCTGAATACATAAAATAAATTAAGTATAATGAAGCTTTTGTAAAGTTGTCAAAATTACAACAAGAACTGTCACTGTAATATGACTATGCCCCTGAAGTGGTGCTTTGACCTTTGAGCTGAGAACCAGTCATTCAGCGGTCAAGGTCAAAAAAATATAGGTCAGTGGGAAGGTCTTGTCCAAAGGAGTGTTGTGTTCAAGTATGAAGTATATATCCACTTATTAATGTGGAAGTTATGACCAAATGTTAAATTTTTTTGACAATTGGATCTTCAAGGTGAAGGTCATTCAGGGGTCAAGGTCAAACAAATATAGGTCAGTGGGAAGGTCTTGTCCAAATGGGTGTTGTGTCCAAGTATGAAGTAAATCCACTTACTAATAAGGAAGTTATGGCCAATGATAAAGTTTTTGATCAACTGGATCTTCAAGGTGAAGGTCATTCAGGGGTCAAGGTCAAACAAATATAGGTCAGTGGGAAGGTCTTGTCCAAAGGGGTGTTGTGTCCAAGTATGAAGTTAATCCACTTACTGATAAGGAAGTTACAGCCAATGTTAAAGTTTTTCAAATGGACGGACTGACAGTTCAAAAACTATATGCCTCCCTAACATAACAATAACAAAATCCACTGTTTTCTTTTTATTATTATTTAAAGACATCAAATATATATTATCAATATCATAACATTATTATATGAAACATAATTTATGACATTTCTTTCTTTTTTTCCTTTTATTTACAGAAATGAATTATCTTTTCAAAATAATATGTCAGCTGATTTTGATTCCAGTAGACTCAAACTATGAATGTTCTAGGAACCAATTCAAACAAATAATATCAAAATCACTTGAGTTAATAACTGACAGTACTTAAGTATTTTCATGAAACCGTGACCAGATCTTTTGAAATTCATGAAACCGTGACCAGATCTTTTGAAATTCATGTAACTGTGACCAGATCTTTTGATATTCATGAAACCGTGTCCAGACCTTTCGAAATTCTCTGAGGCAGAGCCACAAACATGATCAGAAGAATCACAAAACTTAGACAAAATCAAGATAAAACCATTTTATCTTACATCATTATCTTGTCGTGCCATTGTTGTAAAATGGACAAATAACATATAAACTAAACTTCATATACTTTTCATCAGGAGTACTTACGTTTTCTTGGACGGTTATTGCATGGGAGCTGGATGCTGTTTTATAACAAAGGTCATACAAAAAGTACTCAAGTGTGTCATCACGAGGTCTGTATGTATTACTGGCTGTAACATAGCCTACATATAATAAAAAAAATGTATTATATATCAGTTACTTAGGAAAAAGATTTTAAGTTTGAGTGATATACCGTCTAATTTGTCAGTGTGTCAAGTTCAGATGTGTTGTAATTTAATCACAAAGGCCGCAGGCCTGTGAGATTCAATAATTATGCATATGAATAAGAAACCGTGATACATGCGATGGTAGATCACAAAAATTTTAAAATCTATTTCCATTTTAACATGTATGTATATTTTTAAGGGGTGCAAGTATGTGCACCATTTAAAAGTGACATTCACAGTGACTGCAGAGGTTGTGTGCTTGTGTTTGGAGTGATATAACTTGTAAGATATATCATGGTCAATTTCTTCTTTGTTTATTGCCAGTGAAATGCAGATAGTGTTAGAATAATGTATTACGGCCTGGAAAGGTCACATCTCTGGTGGTAGACCATCTGAGTGCAATCAGAGGTCATGGATAAGATTTGGCCTTTTGAACTTCTTGAATCCAGTGACATAAGAGAAATATCACGGGGAAACTTGCATTTAAAATATGAATTTTCATATTAATAATTCCACATACAGTGAAGTCACTTGTACTAGTATATAATCTGTTCATCAGGAAATGTGTGGCATCATAATTAAAGGCATAATATGTTGTATTGTCATATTTGTTCATTGTGTAACATTCTGTTCCATTGTTCTCTCAGTTTGAAGAACTCAGTAATAAGTCAAGAAATGAACACTTGTTAAATACAGATTATGAAGTTCAAAATAAATCTTTCCTAAAAATTGACTGGAAAATAACAAAACAAAAACTCATACTGAATAGTTGCCATCTCAAAATATAACAGATGATTAATTTTGAACTCTTGAAATTCTTCACATCAGACTGTTATTTTAAATGAAAACTTTCCACCAATACATGTATTTTATGCAGACTTCCTGTGAATGGGTATTGTCATACTTTGTAATATGAATGCTTCTATCCACTAAGGGTTAAACTAAACCATCAAGTAATGACTTAGATTTTTTGAAAAGAAGAGCCAGATAAGGAAATGAGGATAAAAAGTATAAAAGTACAAAAAAATCTTCTATAAAGTTCCAAAATTAAGACCATTCAAACAGCAAACCATATTTATTCTATATTTAGACTTGTTTCTTTTAAACTGCTGATTTTCGTGTGATTTTGAAACTATCATGAAGGTCTTATAATTGCAGAACTATGATTTTTTTTTCTTTTTCTTTTTTTTTTTTAAATTCTGACATGAAAATTTCAATATTCACAAACATATTCACAGAAAAAACACAGATGATATATATTTTTTTCAAAATCAAACCTGAGGGTAAGTCTGTTGTATAATATGGTGATGTTTGTGTCGAAATGATGACCAATGATCTGTTATCCATATAGTCAGCATCCTCATATGTTATTCTACCAACTGTATCTCCAGGGTTAATATAGTCTGGTACTGTCATATCACTGGTAGAGATGGTAGGGTGTTTAGCTGAAAAAAGAAAAACATAGATTAATATAGATTAGATGTCATTATTCCAATGGGTAATTATTTGAGCATAATTACATTCTTTGTTGCATTACATCATTTATTCCTAGCAACTGAAGGGAACAAGGCATGTTCTGCTGTGTACTGTCTGATCATGGTCTGCACTATTCACCATACTATCAATAAATTTTCAGTAAGCACCCGCATAAATAAGTAATGGGTCTGTCCAAACTTAAAGATGGACAATCCAGTTTAAATATTTAGAATGGTAAGGGTTAGTCTATGAAAAACATCAAAAGTCTCAGACTTGCAGTTTCTGACAAGAAGGATTTTTAAAGAGTTTGCCACTATAAATCTATAAAAAAAAACATCTAACCCCAGTGGCAGAGCAAAAGACAGATCACAGGGGCAGATTTTTAACAATGTTGGTAAATATCCACTAGACAATGCTGCATGCAAAATTTAAGACTAAGGCCCTTTGGTTTCATACATGCAGAATTTCAAAGATTTTTTTTTTATTTCTACATAAAACATGTGACCCACTATATGGAGCCAATTATGACAACAGGGATTGACATAATGAAAGAAGCTTGGTGGAGTTCAACTATGCTACACTACAATTTAAAACTCTGGGCCAGTTAGTTTTAAAAATGATGTTTAATAAAGTTTTTCATTCTCTTTCCATGATAGCAATCAGAGTTCTGCATGGGATGCAATTCTTTGAAAAAAATGGGTAAAGCTTCATGTAAGGATCATCCCTTCCAAGTTTCATCAACTTTGACATGGTGGTAAAGGAAGAGATGTTGTAAAAAGTGATTGACACATGACAGACACAGGCTAATCATAAAAGCCTATCTTGAGCACACAGGAGTCCACAGATTGTCACAAAGGTAATAATTTTGTACATTATTTGCTGTGTCTTTCTGTACTACACTACAGGACAAGGTTGATGTAATTTCTGTTTAATTCAGATTTAACACAGAAACAAGAATAAGTGGGAAGGTATTATCCAAAGGGGGTTGTGTCCAAGTATGAAGTAAATCCACTTACTAATAAGGAAGTTATGGGAAATGTTAAAGTTAGTGGCCAATTGGATCTTCAAGGTGAAGGTCATTCAGGGGTCAAGGTCAAATAAATATAGGTCAGTGGGATGGCCATGTCTAAAGAGGTGTTGTGTCAAAGTATGAAGTAATTCCACTTACTACTAAGGAAGTTATGGGCAATGTTAAAGTTTTTGGACAATTGGATCTTCAAGGTGAAGGTCATTCAGAGGTCAAGGTCAAACAAATATAGGTCAGTGGGAAGGTCTTGTCCAAGGCGCTGTTGCATTTAAGTATGAAGTATATCCACTTACTAATTTGATAGTTATGGTCAAATATTAGTTTTTTGACAATTGGATATTCAGGAGTCAAGGTCAAATAATGAAAGGTCAGTGGGAAGGTCTTGTCCAAAGGGGTGTTGTGTCCAAGTATGAAGTAAATCCACTTACCAATAAGAAAGTTATGGGCAATGTTAAAGTTTTTGGATAACTGGATCTTCAAGGTGAAGGTCAATCAGGGGTCAAAGCCAAATAAATATAGGTCAGTGGAAAGGTTTAGTCCAAAGGGGTGTTGTGTCAAGGTCTGAAGTAAATCCACTCACTAATAAGGAAGTTATGACCAGTGGGGAGTCAAGTACCCATGTATTAAAAAAAAAAATAATCAGACCCTTGTGGAGGGGGGCGGGGGGGGGGGGGGGGGGGGGGGGGGGGGGGGGGCAGGTGTAAAAAAATGGGAAGGGGGGGTTACGTGGGCATGTTGGGGGGGTGGGTCCCCATGCAGGGGGGGGGGGGGGGGGGTGCAGAGAAAGGGGGGAATACCTACCCATCTCATGTCAGTTGATATTTTATTTTCAGACTTAAGAAGATTTTTTTTCCTATATATAAACAAAATCAAGTGACCCCTGGGGGTGGGGCTAACTGTGACCCCAGGGACATGGGTACCAACAACCTTTGCAGGGGTCTTGCTGGTGATCAAGTATATCAAGTTTGAATGGAATATCTTTGACACTTTTTGAGAAATGGACATTAACAAAAAGATTAAACAAGAAATTTTAAGTTGAAAAAGTGGCATAACATTGCAAAAATAAATTTGAGGGTTATCTTCCCTTGAGAAATGGTGTTGTCTTAAGTGATACAATTGTAAGCATTACAATTGGAAAGTTTGATGAAGAAATATTAAGAAATGGCATAGTTATTGCCAACGCTAAGTTTTCATGACAAAATCCAAATGCAAAAAGGGGCATAACTCTGTCAAATGTGACCTTGACCTAAAGGTTTTGGCATCATCCCACCCCTGTTGTCATAAGCAATACAATTTGAAAGTTTGATAAGGAAATTTAAGAAATGGCAAAGTGATAGCCAACGTTTTCGTGACGGACTGACGGACAAAGTGATCCCTATGTATCGCCGTTTCTTTGAAAGGGCGACACAAAAATTGACAAGGCAGTCTGAAGGACAGCTAAATCCCCTTCCGCAGCAGACATAAATATGTTATTATTTGCGCCAAGTTATTTAAAATCTTCTATAAAGTCAAAAAGTTATGGAGAACATTTAAGCTTGACCTTGGGAGTAGCAACCTGGAAGTTGGGTTCTGCATACGTGTCATAGTGGTGATCATTTGTGCAAAGTAATTAAAAATTTTTTCGTAAGCCAAGTTAGTAAGTTACAGAGCAGACGTGAAATGTGGATATTTGACCTTTAACTGTGACCTTGAGGTTGTGGATATCAACGCAATTATTGTGCTCTGCACTTTGGTGGTTTAAAAGTTATGGAGCGGACACGAAATGTAGACTTTTAAATGTGACCTTGACCTTGGGGGTAGCAAGCCATATATTGTGCTCTGCACATCGCCTCATAATGGTGATCACTTGTGCCAAGCTATTTCAAAAAATTTTCAGCGGTTTAAAAGTTATGGAGTGGAAATGAAGACTTTTTAACACTTGGTCTTTATATTTGTAGCAACCCAATTATTGCACTCTGCACATTGAAGTTGCACTGAATTCCAACCAGTAAATTTCAAGTTATGCTCCAGACAAGGCAATCGAACAAAGGGCAACAACTCTGGAAATACTGAGGATAGAGTTATGGCTACTGTACACAGCACTTTCTGTCAGTGTGCTTGATACTTCTATGAAGTTGCATTGAATTCCAACCAGTAGTTTTCAAGTTATGTTCCATACAAAGGAAAACCAACAAAGGGCAATAACTCTGCAAATAGTGAAGACGGAGTTATAATTCTTGAACACTGCACTTCCTATCACTGTGCTTGACCATTGTATGAAGTTGCACTGAATTCCAACCAGTAGTTTTCAAGTTATTTTCCAGGCAAGGTACAGCCCCACAGACCGCCCGACCAACCACTGGGTGACTCCTATACACCCCCCAAACTTTGTTTTGGGGGTATAAAAAGTAAGAAAAAGAATATGATAAAATTAAGAAATAAAAATGAAAAAAGTACATACACTCTTCATATATGGCTTGTATAGCATACAGTCGATCATTATATGCCTCCACCTGACTCCAGTCATATGTATCTCCAGGGTACAGGTCACCTGCATTTATACGTCGAAACTGGTTCTCTAACGTACTGTCAGTGTAATGTGCTGCCTCTTTGTATAGTAATGTTTCATTGCCTTGATTGTGCCTGAAATGTGTGTGCGTGTGAGATGCAGTAAGTAGAATTCATTAAAGTGATAAAATGTATTTCTGATAATTTATTGCCCTTTGTTACATATAAAGTTATGTTGGACACAGAGGTTCTTGTGAACACTTCTTTTCCAAAACACCAAATCAAAATAATTATATTGGATTTATACTGGGTTTTCCTAGCGTAATTATACTGGTTTTTCACAGAATATTTATTCATGTACTGGATTTTTCCATGTTTAACTAGAGCTATCACTGAATGTAATCAATACACCCACAGTACCGCCTTGTCAGAAGCAAAAGATGAAAATATCATGTATGAACTAAATAAACAAACAATGCAGAGTTATAGGTCTTGTATACAACACTTCCTCATAAAATTTTCTTTATCTTTTTTTTTTTTATAAAAAAGACTTAAATACTAATCAAATAATTACACTAAATGACCTCAAAACCTGACTTTAAGCTTTGAGGTCAGAACTTGAATTATGATTGAGACTGGAACCTGGATTTAATGCGCAACAAATATTTTGGCAAACATACTTAAGAATACCATGACAAAGTGACAGCAGACATGACCATGACTGCATAACATACATGTACCCCAGTACACATATCATATGTCATATTACACTTTTTGACTGCAAAGAATGATAAATTTTAATTATATTGGCAACAAAAGTGCCAAATAATTTCAAAATCCCTTGATGCATGATTGAATTACAACGGGGACAAGAAATAACTGACAATATCAAAGTGTGACCTTGACCTTTGAGGCAGGCATCTGGACTTTCATGTGACACATCAATATTATGTGGGTAACATTTGTGCAAAATTATTTCAAAATCCCTTGATGCATGATTGAATTACAAAGGGGACAAGAAATAACTGACAAAAGTGTGACCTTGACCTTTGAGGCAGGCATCTGGAGTTTAATGTGACACATCAATATTATGTGGGTAACATTTGTGCAAAATTATTTCAAAATCCCTTGATGCAGAATAAAGATGACACAAAGTATGGACGACCTCAAAGAATGACTTTGACCTATGAGGTAAGCACCTGGGAGTTGTATGAGACACACTGTCTTAATGTGGTTAACATTAAAATTAGAGTTTGTTTTTGTCTGTCTCCCCAAAGCTAAACATATAATTAGATCATTTCCATTTATGAAACTTGGACATATATTTAGAGCACTGTCTAAAGAACTTCATCTCAATGCTGATACTTTCAGTGTTGAGGTTTGAATACTACTTCATTTGACCTCTAAATGTGACCTTGACCTTGGAGGTGTGGACTTGTCTCATAGTGGTCAACAATTCTGCCAAATCATTTCAAAATCCATCAAGAAGGAATGATAAAGTTATGGAGTGGACATAAAAAAGACCCCATTTTTCATGCCCCAACCACTTTGGGTGGGAGGGGGGAGGGCATATAGATTTGCCCTTGTCCTTCCATCCACTGTCACACTGTCCTGCTGGTTTGTGTCGCATGTAACTCCAAACGTATAAACATGAAACTTTCTTAAATAGTTGTCAGCATGTGAACTTATGCACCTAGGAATTTTGACACAAATTTATTGAAGATTGGCAGACTTATGCCCACTGATAAAGCAAAAAATAGCATTTTCAGACTTGTGTCACATGTAACTCCAAACATATAACTGTTAGAGCCATGAAACTTTCTAAGAGTAGTTGTCAGCATGTGAACTTATGCACCTGGGTATTTTGACACAAATTTATTGGATGCCAGACTAAACAGATGATACGAAAAGTCACTATATCATTCAGTTATATAAAGAACCATGCAAAAAGTCAATTAAAGATATCATAATGCAAGAAACCATAAAACAAGAGGGCCATGATGGCCCTGGATTGCTCACCTAGTTCTTTGGCTGTGGGTCTGCTATTGAGCAAACATAGTTTCAAAAAGGACACCCAGGGCTGGGCCAATTTTGACCTCAGGGACATGATTTTAACAAACATGAATAAAGGTCCACTAGACAATGCTGCTACATACAAAATATCTAATTCAAGGCATACAGTTTTAGACAAGTAGACTTACAAAGTTTTTTCTACATAACTCAATGTCAAACAAGTGACCCCCAGAGGCTAATATTTAAACAATTTTGTAGAGTTCTACTAGATAAGGCTACATACTAAATATCTTAGCTCTGTGACTTGTGGTTCTTGACAAGATGACTTTCAAAGTTTTTTTTCTGTGGCAGGTCTGATTTTGAGCTAGACGCCAATATTTAAACAAATTTTGTAGAGCTCTTACTGACAATGCTACATACTAAATATCTTAGCTCTGTGACCTGTGGTTCTTTACAAGAAGATTTCAATGAAAGTCTATGTTTTATCAACATCCATCCAGCTGTTAAGGAGATGTTGCTTAACTGAAAAGCTGAAAACAAACCAACAGACAAGTCCGGTCACAATAAATCACCATGAGCACTTTGTGCTCAACTGAGCCGTAAAACAAATTCACATGTGGCCAGGTGAATTAAAATGCCACCATAATGATACCATAATAAACTGACCATAATAAAGTGACTACTTATAACATCAGAATACTTAAAACAAACTAGGTGTCATCACATAATGTCATAGAGCATGTGATATCATAACAAAGGGATTATACAAACTCCCTGAAAAGTTACCATCCTATGAAGTCTCCTTGTCTGACCAGAATCTTGTCGTAATCATTCACTACGCATGTTGTTACATCACTGATATCTGGCAAAAGTTGACACAAGTAAATGAAGCTTATGGAAATAAATCACATGAGTCAAGTTAAATAAACAAAATTGAATGTCAAATTCATGGTTTTAAACTGAATGTTTGAAAAAATGGTACAAGTATAAGAAAGAGTCAAATAAGAGAACAATAGCCAAAGGGCTGGCTACTACGATCTTTCATTTGGTCCATGTACTGATTACATTTATGAAAATACACTTCATAATTTGTACATATTGTTTGTTGAATGTTTTTCTTTGAACATAGTGCATCATATAAGTCTAAAATACAATAAAACCAGCTGACAGTCTTATGACCTTTGACAGCAAGTTGTGTTTCAATCCTAGTCATTTACTTTGCTCAAGCAGTTATGTCAACATAGCACAATACCTAAACAAGAGGGTCATGATTGCCCTGGATCACTCATCTGAATACTTTGGCTTTAAGTCTGCTGTTGAGCAAACATAAGTAAGTTTTTTTAAGGTTCTCCCTATATAAATCTTTATGAATTCAAGTTACCCCCAGGGTAGTGCCAATTTTCACCCAAGGGGCATAATTCGAACAAATTTTGTACAAGACCTCTAGCTAATGCTCTATTCAAGATATCTTAGTTCTAGACCTTGTGGTTTCAGACAAGAAGATTTTTTAAGTCTTCTCTTTATATGCCTTTGTAAAAATCAAGTGACCCAAGGACAGGGCCATTAATAACCATAGGGGCTTAATTTGGAGAATCTTGGTAGAGGACCTCTAGCAGATGTTCCATGCAAAAATCTTTGCCACTGGCTTTGTGGTATCAGACAAAAAATGATTGAAGGTTTTTTTCAATATAAGTCCATGTAAAATACAGTGACTCCCGGAATACAGCTAATTTTAACCAAAGGGGTATAACTTAAAAAAACTAGGTACAGGACCTCTAGCTGATGCTCCCTGCAAAATATCTAACTTCTAGGCCTTGTGGTTTCAGACAAGAATATTTTATAAGGTTTTCTCAATATAAACCTATGTAAAATAAACTGACCCCCATGGTAGGGCCAATTTTCACGCAAGGGCTTATTCTGAGCAAACCTGGAAGAGGACCTCTAGCTTGTGCTCAATGCAAAATATCTAAGCTCTAGGCCTTATGGTTTCAGATAGAAGATTTTCAAAGATTTTCCTTTCTGTTGCCATAGCAACCAGAGTTGATGAAATTCAATTTTTTAACTACTTTGATAGAGCTTCATGCAAGGAACATCCCAGCAAAGATTTACCAGCTTTAGTCTAGTAGTTTACTAGGAGAATGATGTTTTTAAAGGTGTCAAGAACTGTCACTGTAAGATGTCAATGCCCCCAAATGTGGTGCTTTGATCTTTGAGCTGAGATCAATTCATTCAGGGGTCAAGATCAAATAAATATAGGTCAGTGGGAAGGTCTTATCCTATAGGGTGTTGCGTCCAAGTATGAAGTAAATCCACCTACTAATAAAGAAGTAATGGGCAATGTTAAAGTTTTTGGACAATTGGATCTTCATGGTGAAAGTCATTCTGGGGTCAAGGTCAAATAAATATAGGTCAGTGGGAAGGCCTTGTCCAAAGGGGTGTTGTATCCAAGTATGAAGTAATTCCACTTACTACTAAGGATGTTATGGCCAAATATTACTTTTGGGGCAACTGGATATTCAGGGGTCAAGGTCAAATAATTAAAGGTCAGTGGGAAGGTCTTGTCCAAAGGGGTGTTGTGTCCAAGTATGAAGTAAATCCACTTACTAACTAGATGGGTGTTCGGTGGAACACTTGTGTCGCCCTTGGGTACTCTGTTAGAATAACTAAAAAGGTAAACAAGAGCCTGCTGGAAAAGACAGCATGCTAGTCAAAGTACAACAATACCTGTCCACAGACAGCATGCTCCACTTTTCTCAGTGCTGGATAATTAATTATAAGCCAAGTTAAACAAGAGGCCCAAGTGAAAAAAAATTTGACTGGGGCAGGGCAAGTACCTAGTCATACAAGATGAAAAAAAAATTTGGGTCAAGTAGTTATGTATTAAAAAAAAAAAAATTTTGGGACCCCGATAGTGGTGTGTGTGTGTGTGTATGATGGGAAGTGAAGTACCTATGTATTAAAATTTAAAAAAAAAAAAAGCCCGGTGGGGGGGGGGGGGGGGGGGGGGGGGGGTAAAAAAAATGGGGGTGACTGGTTGGGGGGGGGGGGGGGTTTGAGGGTAGATGGGGAGTCAGGTACCTGTGAATTTTAAAAAAAATAATTGGGCCCCGGGGTGGGGGTGGTGGGGGGACTGGTTGGGGGGGGGGGGGGGGTTTGAGGTAGGATGGGGAGTAAAGTACCTTTGTTTGTATTAAAATTTAAAAAAAAAAAAAAAAGGCCCAAGGGGGGAGGGGGGGGGGGGGTAAAAATGGGGGGGGGGGGGGGGTTGAGGGTGGATGGGGAGTCAGGTACCTATGAATTTAAAAAAAAAAAAATTGGGGGGGGGGGGGGGGTGACTGGTTTGGGGGGGGGGGTGACTGGTTTGGGGGGGGGGGGGGGGTTGAGATAGGATGGGGAGTAAAGTACCTAGGTTTTAAAAAAAATTGGGCCCGGGGGGGAGGGGGAGTCCCCATGCAGAGGGGACGGTGGGGGGGGAGGTGAGTACTTACCCATCTCATGTCAGTTAATATTTTATTTCTAGGCTTAAGAAGTTTTTTTCCTATATATAAGTATAAGCACAATCAAGTGACCCCTGGGGGTGGGGCTAACTGTGACCCCAGGGACATGGGTACCAACAATCTTTGCAGGGGTCTTGCTGGTGATCAAGTTTTCCAAGTTTGAATGGAATATCCTTGACACTTTTTGAGACATGGACATAAAGAAAAAGGTTAACAAAGAAATTTTAACTTGAAAAAGGGGCATAACATTGCAAAAATAAATTTGAGGGTTATCTGCCCTTGAGAAATGGTGTTGTCTTAAGTGATACAATTGTAAGCATTACAACTGGAAAGTTTGATAAAGAAACATTAAGAAATGGCATAGTTATAGCCAATGTTAAGTTTTCATGACAAAATCCAAGTACAAAAAGGGGCATAACTCTGTCAATTGTGACCTTGACCTACACATTTTGGCATCATCATAACCCTGTTGTCATAAGCAATATAATTTGAAAGTTTGATGTTGAAATGTTAAGAAATGGCAAAGTTATTCCCAACGTTAAGTTTTCATGACAAATCCATGTATAAAAAGGGGCATAACTCTGTCAAATGTGACCTTGACCTAGAAATTTTGGCATCAACTCGACCCTGTTGTCATAAGCAATACAATTTGAAAGTTTGATAAGATAATGTTTAGAAATGGCAAAGTTATAGCCAACGTTAAGTTTTCGTGACGGACCGACGGACCGACGGACAAAGCGATCCCTATGTATCGCCTTTTCTTCGAAAGGGCGACACAATAAGGAAGTAATGGGCAATGTTAAAGTTTTTGGACAACTGGATCTTCATGGTGAAGGTCATTCAGGGGTCAAGGTCAAACAAATATAGGTTGATGGGAAGGTTTTGTATGTTTATTTTACTTTCAACAAAGAAAAGCATTAGTTACCATTTATCTGGCAATAGTTTTCACCAATCAGTTGATAGTTGTCATCTGCAATTCTTCTCCAGACTTGCAGTTGTATTGTTCCGAGTTTGGCCGCCCTCAGTTTCCACTCTTTAATCTTCCCACAACATTTGAACATGTACTTGAAATTTTCGCACACATAGGAAAAAGCTGTCAACAAAAATTTTAATAGATTTCCATTATTCAGAGTGGATCTCTTTCCATACTTAAATCATATTATCAAAAACAAAAAATAACAGCAGTGTTCAAAGTGATCAAACAACCCAAACTTTACTGGGAACAGAAGATGCAGTTCAACAAAAAACAGCACTTGAGAGACCAAGCTTGTTCAGAAGTTTGTACATCAAAGACATGGGCGTAACCTAAGGTCAGCAAATAATTCAGATTTAGTAGTACCACGACCTAGAAAAGAAATCTTCAGAAAATCCCTAGATCACTCAGGTGCTAAACTGTGGAATAATATCCCTCTAAATATTCGTCAATCAAAATCGATTAGTGAATTTCAAGCTTTGTATTTAAACTGGGATTTTACATCCCTGTCTTAACCATGTCAGTACCTTCAGTACATGTATAATAGCAAAAGTGATGTATATACATTTTGTGTATTTTATGTATTGTGTTTTTTGTGTGTTTTAATGTAAGATTTATGAAATTTCAAGATCCATTTTTATGTTATTTAATCATGATACTGTATATTTGTCAATTATGTTTTTGGAGGCCAACATGGAAGATTGGGAAACCAAATGTGTAGCCTCGTTAAATAAAGACTTTACTTACTTACTTAAGTTAAAATGTTGACTAAGGACAACGCTGACAGATGATGGACAAGAGCCAAACATAAAATCCCACCCTGAGCACCCTGTGCACAGGTAAGCTAACAAAATCAGACATGTAATATCGCTGTAAAATTTTACATTTGAATTTCTGAACATAGGTTCTTAAACGATTAATTACAAACAGGAACCAGATGATGTTAGAAGCTACCTCACTTCCTGTTGCTGGCTACATAGACATACTTCAGAGCTCAAAGACAAAGTGTTAGGCTTTGACTAACAATTTCTCTCAAACATCCATTATTGGACCAGTAGCATACATTTTTTACATACCCAAATTATTGTCTGGACCTGTTAGCTCACCAACTGGTATTGTATCTGGGTCTATGCCAGCATCAGTGATTGTGGTGCCTGTACAAGTCAAGTCAGAGTAGCTTGATTCTGAAAAAATAGAGAAACATGGTGTGGGTTTTTTTCTGGCCCCAGTGCTGGAAAAAAAACACACCAAAATGCAAGTTTATATCTATGACAGTTTAATGACAATCATGTTGGATGTAACTACTAAGGAGATGTACATTGGTAGAACCGATGGATCCCTATAGTAGTAATATTTCAAAATAGTTGTAATTGTTTATTTTTTCTAAATATTAATTGAAATAAAAATACTGCTATAAAATATAACTAGAGCTATCACTGAACGTGATTAATACCCCCACAATACCACCTTGTGAGAGGCAAAAGGGGAAAATATCAAGTAAGCGCTAAATAAGCAAGGTGGAGTTGTTAGTCCTCAGTACCACACTTCCTCACAAATTTTTCTACCAAAATTTTCTATCAAAATGACATCGTTATCATGTAGGCATCAGTTGTGCCAAATTGTGTGATCTTGACCTTTGAATAATGCAGGAAGTTGTATACTACACATGGTCTTAGTAAGTTTAACATTTCAGCTAACTTACTCAAAATCCATTCATGCATGACAAAGTTACAGCCAAAACAAGAAGTGAACTCACCAACCAACCAACAGTGATTCCTGTATACAAGGTGACCATACCACATGGTAAATGATGTCATTTAGGCTATCGCCAGCAGCATTATTTTGACTTGATTCGGAGGAGAAAACTGCTGTAAGTATTTTACTTTTTCATCAATTTTAATGGTATATAGCACATGCAAAGCAGAACATTATGTCCTACACATTGGTCCTGATGATTGTTTTGTCAGATGTACAGAATTTTATAACATTTGGGAAAATAATGCTGTTCGGGATAGCCTAAATGACATCATATACCACGTGATATGGCCACCCCAAATTTCTTTTGGGAGGTATAATAAAGGGTGATATTAATAAACATTGGTAGTACTGTGATTCTTAAAACTGCACTTTCTATCACTTCCTCTTGCTATTGTTTTGAATACCAAGCAATAAAATTGGTCAAGGTAGAGTTATACTACTTTGATAATGCACTTCCTCTATTGGCCTTCTATCAACAGGTTATAAAATCCCTTGCATACCTAAGATTATGTGCCCTACAACCATTTAACAAGAGGATCATGATGGTCTAAAATCCCTCACCTGAGTATCACCATTCAAAACAGCAAAAGCTATGTTGAAGTTCAAATCTACATGCAAAATTGTACATCTATTGCAAATTTCACAGACTCAGCTTTAAAATAAAGTAAAGTACAAAGTCAATGTCAGCTAAGGTTGCATTTGAAATCTGTATGCAAAATTATTAGTATACTTCAAATTTCCTTAACAAAATTTAAATTTGCATACACAATTATAATTCAAATTTCCATCCTGCAGCTAAAAAAAGTAGGTCAGTAGGTCAAGGTTAATGTCAGCTAATATCAAGTTGAAACTTACCTGCAAAACTATAAGAATAGTTCTAATTTGCATACTTCAGAAACAAGAAAGTAAGTCAGGAGGTTAAGGTCAATGTGAGTTAAGGTCAAAGTTGTAATCCAAATGCAAAATTTTAAAATAAAGTTCAAGTTGCCATACTGTATCAGCAAATACAATAAAGAAGTTCAGTAGGTCAAGGTCATGTCTAAGGTCAAAGTTTAAAGCTATATGCAAAATAACAAGTACAGTTCAAATTTCCATACTGTTGCTTCAAAAACAAAGAAGAGGGTCAAAAAGTCAAGGAAAAAAAGGGATTTGTTTTTCCATAAAAGTCTATGTAAATTAAGTGACCCCCACCCTCAACCCCAGGTTGGTGTCAATTTTTTGACCTTAGGGAGATCATCAGAATAATCTTTGTAAAGGTCAAGTATTATACCAAAGATCCAAGTTCTAAAGCCTAAGATTTCTGACAAGATTTTCACAAGTTTTGTATTTAAAACAAATAAGACAACTGGCGTGGGGCCAATTTTGACCCCAGGGACATAATTTCTTGGTGGAGGTCTATTAAACAATGCTACATATAAAGTTTCAGATAGGAAGATTTTCAAAGCTTTCCCTATAAAACAACTCAACATTATGTAAAACAATTGAACCCCACTCCACAAGCGATCTGGACCCTAGGGGAATAATTTGAACAATCTTTGCAAAAGTAAGCTATACAATGCTACATACCAAAATTCTAAGGACTAGCACTTAAGGTTCCTGACAAGAAGATTTTCAAAGATTTTTCATTTTACACATATAAAACCCCTTGGGTGGGGTAAATTTTCACCCTAGGGGTATAATTTAAAGTATCTTGTTAGAGGGCCTCAAATGCCTCTAGATGACACTCAAAACATGCAAAATATGTAAGCCCTAGGCCTTCCAGTTCTAGTCCCTTTTATAATTTTAGAAATATGCTAAGGCCAAGCATTTTAACATTAATAAAAATTATAAAGAGAAATACCTCAAAATGGGGACAGCTTGAGTTATTGTTGTTGAATATTTCACTTCCTACCACTCCCTTCTATCAACAGGCCCAATATCAACTAAATGACTTGAATGGTTTTAGAGTTATGCCCCTGACAAGCAAAATGTACTAAGAGGAGATAATGAGAAAACTAGACAAGATGAGTTATTGTGCTTGTGCACTGCTCTCTCACTTTTAATGTCCTCTATCATCTTATGTAGTTAAAAAGTAAATCCTTTAATTGGTTTTTGAATTATACTCAGGACAAAATCCAACAAGCATTAAAAATGTAATAAGTGGAGATAACTGAAAAATAGGGCAAGGAAGAGTTACAGTTATTCAACACTGCCCTTCATCTATACACTCTTTAGCAATATCTTAAATATCAACTAAATCCCATTTATAATTTTAGAGTAATGCTCTGGACAAGCATTATAACATATACAGAAAACTTATAAAGGGAAATAAATAAAAAATGGGGGCAGCTAGAGTTGTGGTTCTTAAACAATGCACTTCCTGCCACTTTTCTCTATCCATGTGTCAAATATCAACTAAATGCCTTTCATGATATCAGATATTTGCCCCGGACAAGGAAAATGTACTCAGAGGAGAAAATGAGAAAATTACATAAGGTGAGTTATGGTTGTTGTGCCATGCACTTTCTCTCAATGTCCCCTATCATCTTATTAAGTTTAAAGTAAATCCCTTCATTGGTCTTTGAGTTATACTCCAGACAAAACTGGAAAGACAGACAGATTGACAGACAAATGGACAGACAGACAAGTCACTGACAATATGCCCTTCCTTTGGAGAGCTTAAAAAGGAATGGGGACATAACTCTGGCAAGCAACAATATTCCAAAATAATTATAACACAAGTCATAAACCGAAGGTTTACAAATTACAACTAAACTGGGTATTGAACTTTACTGACAGTATTTCGAGACAAAAAATGAAATAGCTAGAGCTATCACTGAATGTGATTAATACCCCCAACAATACCACCTTGTCAGAGGCAGAAAGGGAAAATACCAAGTAAGAACTAAAATAAGCAAAGTAGAGAATTCTATAATTTTCGATAAAAAATTGTCATACTTCATACTTTTTTTACTGCAAAATATGACCTCGACCTTTAAGACATGGACCTAAAATTTATGTGAGACATATCCCCATCATGTGGGCAACATTTGTGCCAGATTAGTTCAAAATTTCTTGATGCATGACAAAGATACAGAGGGGACATGAAATAGGGACGTCTAAATGTGACCTTGACCTTTGAGGTATGCTGCTGGAAGTTGTATGCAACACATGATCTTAACACTTGTGCCAACTTATTTCGAAGTCCCTCCATTCATGACAGTTATAACCTAGACAAGAATTGGACTGACAGTCTTTGTATTTGGGGGTATAATTGTTGTTCCACAAGAATGATGTAAGTATAGAAAGATAATCTTGTACACTGTTTAAGCGCTGAAAATTTTAAACAAGTTGTAAAGAGCAGTTACTGTTGTCAAAGTATCTATCATAGCAAAATTTTGTCTTATTACAATCTTTCACAATGTAACTTTAGAGATAAGCCATAGTGTCTAGCAGAAAAATTTTATAGTTATTTTAGAGAATCACACTTACCATCTAGTAATGCTGTTACTGGTGTTATGATCAGGAATATGCTAGCCAGGCTGGCTGGAACTGTCCACTGTGGTCCCATAATTGTTGTGGTTAAGCTTGATTCAGATTTACTACATAATCTATGTATTGTCTTCTATCAAATATTTGTTTATTCATACTTAAACAGAAAATACAAAATTTGATTACAAATATTAGTGTCTCAAATGTTCTGTTATCAAACTTTAATATTAGCTTTGTGACTATATCATATGAAAGAAGCATAAGGTTAATTTCCTTTATGCAGGTCAGTGGTCCAGTGGTAACAAACAGGACTGTAGCTAAAACCTTGTAGTCACAGGTTCGACCCCCACCACTAGTTGTCTCTCAAATAAGATGTTAAACTGAGGTGCCTTGTACCAGTGCTACAGATCCTGCCTGTAAAAGATGCTTTGTGTACCTTGCACTACTGGCCACCTTGCACTACTGACCACCTTGAACTACTGACCACCTTGCACTACTGGCCTAAACCTAACATAACTAAACTCTTCAGGGGTTGGGTCATTTGGGCAACCTGTAACAATGATACAGAAACTGAAACAGCTAGTTTGTTTCATGGGCAATAACTCATACAGGCAATACTCTTTCCAGTTTCAGAAAGATTTTCTTTTTCAAAAATAACAAGGTTTAGGCCAAGATTAAACTGGAATCATGGTTAAAGTCACACTTTTTTGGTGGTCAAGAATTTACCTACAACTTGTTAGAAGGGCCATATCTCTGGAAGGTGTGACATAATATTTACTCCCATGTATGAACCTTATGTCTTGAAAAGAGAACTGTTGAAATGTTAAATAAAAGGACCATAACTCTGGTGTTAAATACTGTGTAAAGATAAGGTCACCGTGCTTTCTTAAATAAACTCAGAGATGTTGTTTGCATAAATTATATATATTATTCATTTAAGGTAAACAAATATAAGTAAATATTAACTGAAGCAAAAGTTTTGATATATCATGTAAAATGTAATCAGATGTTGTACTAATTATGCCAAGTACTAATATTAAACTGAATTAAATTAAAATTTCACAGTCCCTTGTAAGATAAGATAATTAGATTTTTAAATCAAGCATGATTTAACTAGTGAAAATTATCAAAACAAATGCTTATTTCAAGCTCAGATATTGTTTAATCAACGGACAAAATTATTAAAATTCTTATTATGAATCATGGAATAAAAAAATGAATGAAAAATTAAAAACTTCTACCATTTCAAATATCCTGCATCAACAAGTTTATTTCACATCATGCCTATCCTCTTTGAGCAGCAAATATTTATATTTTATATGAAAAAAATCCAAAGTTAAAACAAGAAAACGATCCAAAATGTTGACCAATAACTGATATTTTTCTTTTGTTTTACCAATTTATTGAAATACACTTAGCTGAAACAATGCAGTTAAAAATTTTCTTACAAAATTACTGTTCCAAAACAGATTATAATGAATAGAATTTTCACTTGGCAGTAAAAATGGTAGTCAAAAAGGTGTACAATGTTGCTTCCAAAAGTGATCAAAATCCGTTTGATAAAAATAAACAATAATTACTTGGTACCTTTAAAGTGATTAATTTTTTATTGATATTTGATAATAAATACCCAACTAATTTATGTCAAATATTATTTTACAGCTGTTAAGTTTTTATAAACTGAGTATCAAAATAAACTTCTGAAATTTTTTAAAGTAAGGATTTTGAAAGCACGATAACGGGACATAAGCACTAACTCTCTCTAAATCATTGCTCCTGGTTGCACATCTAATGACTAACGCCCCCTGTAGAGTTTAATTCATACATGTATCAAAAGGATATTACACTTTGTTGTTTCAAAGTTCCTAAGATGCAGTGTAACGACGACTTCTTTCACTTTAATTTGCATAAATTGGATATAAATCAAAACATACCTTACTGAATTGCTGTTTTCACTGGGTCAGTCAAAAAATGATTTTTATCCATTCAATTTTACTCAAAAGCAGTAAAACTTTTTGTTCCACACTCAATATTATATTTATCATGTACATTAGCCAAAATATGAATAATACTGGGTTTTTAATGACTATACATAGTGCACACTGGTTTTTTTTTAAATGTTCAAAGTCACTTATATATCTTTAAATATTAGAGGAAAACATAAGCTTCTGGACATATTGTCAAAGTAGATGGCATCTTGTACCATCACTGGTTTTGTCAAAGACCTAAAATACTAAAGACTGGCTACTTGTTCAAATCTCAGGGCAGGTAGATAAGATCTCAAAAAATCTCAGTTGCAGTTCATCTTTAATAACCCAGTTTTATCACTGTTCAAAATAAATTTCACCATGTGATAGAGAATTCCTTACAAAATTATATCTTATTTATTTAAATCAGACTAATTTTGCAATTTGGTCAAAATTAAATTTTAGCGAATCTATTTTCAAGTTTTCCATCTTTCTTTTTGTAGAAACTGTTCAATGAAAAGAAAATGTATTCAATGAACAACGGTAAAGATGTTGATTTAGCATTAAAGATAATAAGAAAGACAGCTTAATTCTGCCTCATAATTTTATGGTGCATTGGAAGTATAATCCCCGCTACAGTTGATACAGCTTGTATCGTTTTTTATCACGTGTAAATATAATAACACCGGCAGAGAAAACGAAAGTAGGAAAAACTGAAATTCTTGGATTAAATTTATGCTGTTTCTAATTCTGGAGATTTCGTTTGGCTGTAACTAAAGCCAATATTAGAAATTATATTTAATATTAAAATTTTATAATATGTAAATGATTTCAGCTAGAAGTTTTAATTGGTTACTTAGCAATTTATAAAAATGCTGACTTGCTACATAAGAAAACAGTACCGTTGACTGGTTCATTATGGTGTCTCTTATATGAGTGTTTTATTTTAGGTTTTTAGTTTGGAAAAGGGACTAATATTTCGGACTGACGTAAAAATGCGCACAACTGTTTTGTATGTAAATGATTTATTTTTTTCAAATAAAAAACAAAATCAACTCATTATAAAACAATGTTAACAATATACATAATAATATTTATCTATATGCCCCTATGTGTAGAATAGAACAAAAATATTTAGACACAGACGAACAATGGCTAGAATAGACTGTTTGCATTTATTGTTTTCACTATGATACAAAAATAAGCAAGATGGCAAACAAGCAGATCTACAGTTTTTCTTATTCAAGGCCATCCCAAGTTAATAATATCTTAGTTTTTCATCAATATATTTTCATCACTCAAATGGCATAAAAAAACACCTAAAAAACATGGTCACTATTAGGAAAATTGATTCTCATGCGCCAAATTTTGAAAATTTAAATCAACAACTTCCACCTTTTCAGACTGTTTATTTATTTGTTGTCCTGTTTATATGAATAAAATCAACATTAAGTTTATTTCATTCGGTTATTCAAAAATTATGATACAATCACCATCAAAACGCCTTCCTTAAGAACTACATTTGAAATTTAAACCAGACAAAAAACAAATAACTAACTTAGTACAGCCTTATAGTAATAAATGTTAACTAGATCATTTAAACGAAATCTATCGAATTCAAAAGTAGTACAAAATTAATATCAATTAAATTAGTGTAACAGAGTATTATAATTAGTTTAGAAAATCAATATCATATTACTAATTTATTACATACACAGAAAGATAAACAATTATTTCATAAGACCAAGGCCTATAGACTGATGCTTTTTCTGTAATATTTAACTTATTCTAAATCAATGCTACTTTAATAACTTTTTGAAGTCCTAGTGTTACAACACAGCAAAAGACCCTTCAAATCACATTTCTGTTCTATTCATTTCATCTTTTTAACAAAAACTAGACGTATTTACCAGCTAGAACCTCAAAATCTAAGGTTTACTGCAAAAGATACAATCCAGGATTTAAATCATATAAGTCTAAAAACATACACTGTTATGAAAAACTCACTACACTGAGTTTTATCAAGTAAAATTTTATATTAAATTTTGTCCATTTTATCCATAACATATATAATAAACTGCAAATATGAAAAAAGGTGGTAAATGTGGGATAACCAGGCTTCCCATCAATTCAGAATATGACATAAGTGGAGTTCAAAATTTAAATGCATAACCAACCCAAAGGTTTTAGTGAATGAAATTTGTGAAGCCTGACTTTTTTTTCTGACATCTCCCCAAATAAACCTTTAAAGTAACAAAAATATAATGTCTTAGATTTAGAAATGGAATGTTTCTTCTGAAATATGAGATAGTTTTTCAGTAATACATCAGGTCAGTTGAGATGTCAGGATTAAAGAGTGATCTCCCTTTGACAACTAGATTCCATAATGAACATCATGTCAAGATGAAAGAAAAATCTAGTAATATTAATTAGGAACGGATGACGACAAATTAAATGTTTGAGTTTTGCCTAGCAATGCCAAAGGCAGGTAAGTTAAAAGTTTATAAATCTATTTATATTGTAGCAGTGTAAAATTGAAGTGAAATCAGTTTGATCTGAACAATTTTCTCCACAGTGTAACACTGTATAACTAATATAAAGATTAGAACAGCAAAAATAGCTGCTTATAAAAGTAAATATATAAATAAATGCAACAATCAAAGGTAACTATTGCACAAACAAAATATAAAAGACATAAGAAAAATAAAATGCACCATTTTTGTATACGTCGACTGAGAGCTGAGCATGCAGAATTTATCTAAAACTGACAAAATAAAAAGCAGCATAATTGTAGACAAGTTCACGAGCCTGTGAGTAACAGGGCACAATTTTATGATACCTTTTTCTTTTTAAATTCTGAAACTTCATATTCTTTGACTGTAACAGATTGCATCATTTATAACTGGAGTAAAAAAAATGAAAATAAAAGCCTGTTTCTCAACCAGAAAAAAAATGAAACCACTTCTAAACACTTAATTTTCTAATGGAAAGCACAAATATGATAACACAAAATATATTCCAGCCACTTTTTTATGTCTACTTTCAGTTACAGAAACATGTATATTCATTATAACAGAGTATTTAATAAAAACAACATAAATTATTCATAATATGAATCATAGCCATTTGTTTTTGTTGTTGTTGTCTTTTTGTCTTTCTTTTCAATACAGTTCCAAAGACTAACATTGCTGGATTCACAAGATCTGATGATAACCATTCCAAAACCCTAAACATATCAAAAATCTGACAATAACTTAGTCATAAAATAGTCAATAATTGAGTTCTACTCAATATATTACACAGAAATTTTTCAAAACTTAAACCCCAAGTGTTCTAGCTTATACCATACAGTAATGATCCACATTTTTCAGTCAGGCAGGCATCAGAATAAAATTGAGATCAAAATGAAAATAATAACAATCCATGCTGAATTTCATTCACTGCTATCACAAATAAATCACCTTGCTTCCATCTCTTTAACAATAATAAAAACTTTTCCATAAATCTAAAATCCCAAGTGCACTGTTTTCTTCTTATTAACCCTTAACGTGCTGGAACCGAGCGTGATTAGCCTTTGCCACCAGTATAGCGCCAGGCCAGCCTGCACATCCGTGCAGTCTGACCAGGCTCTATACTGTTGGTAGCTCAATTTTTGTATTTTTGATATTGAAATCCCTTAAACTTTGAATGGACGGTTCCAAATTCAAAGCTGGGCAAATCCATTACACAAATTTAGTGGGTTCAGGGTTAAACATGGAGGATGACCAAAATGTTTCTTACTGACTTCACTTACTCTTGTTTTCTAAATATTTTATTTTAACAGAAATGGCCTCTGCAGTTAATATCAACATCACTTTGTTGAGTATTACAAATTTAACTTCTTTTGTAAAATCTCTCAGTTACTTTCAAAACCTCCTTCCATTTACCCATGTGCCATAAAACAGAACGCCCTGAACCACCAGTGTGTATGATGCAAAAACAATATTATCTCTAAGGAGTACTACTGTTGGCATCGGCACATATCTCAATTTCGACAATAACAGTATCTGTACACAGCTTTGTATGAACACACTACCTGCTTACTAAAGCACAATCACACAACTTCTTGTAAAATTATCACTGGAATGTGGACTGATCGGGAAAGAAAACAATCTCAACCAAAAAAAAAAAAAAAAGAAATCTTCTACTCCTAAAGCAACAGATTTTAGCTCGAAGTCAAACAATTTCTTGTTTATTTCATATTTAACTAATCGAAGTCATTATGACTCATATGATAATCCTGCTTTGGCCAATCACAACCCCTCAAAGAAATCAGTGTCATATGATATGTGGACTTTTTCAGTGACTAGTCCACTACCATTAGCAATGCAAGTTTTGATGCAACGTAGAATATTAAGTCAATGGATCAAATTTTTAAAGCTTTAGACTTGGTCAAAAATGGGTAACAGACAAATAAACCTACAAAACTCTCATCAGTTATCAATATTGAGTAGGTACCAAACAAATTAAATAAACAAAATACACATGCTAACCATAGAAAAACGAAACAGAAAACGGCTAATCTGAGCAAAATACAAACCCAGTTTTTGTAAATATATAGGGCAATTTTAATAAAAATACTTTAGAGTTTAATTAGACATTTCTTTGTTTCAAAAAAGGTGGGTGTCAATATAAAAGCCTGTTTTGTTTCTCTGCTAAGTACTGATAACCCAGTATCTAGTTTCCTTGACTCAACTGTGCTAAGATGTTTCTGTGTGAAAATAATTCTCCAATAACAAAATGCTTCACCTCCCTTGGGAGCTATAACTATTGTCTGAGCAGAAAGTAGTTTTCCTAAAACTGCATGTGAAACTAAACAAAAATATATGATATTTGCATGTGCAACATTTAAAGGTTACAACTATAATGGTCTATTCTGTCTTGTATACATACAGCACAACGAAGTATTTGTATTAACATGAACATATTCGGACAATCAAATTTCGACTAACAAATCTATACACTATCTACAAAATGTTTCCATAATATAAATTAAAGTCAAAATATCAACACCAACACTAAGTTGTATTCTTACATGTGAATATGTGAATACATACACATCTGAATTCAAAGCTTTTCACTGGTTAAAATAGAATTAAGAGACTTCTCAGATGACATGAATAGCACTGCATACATGCTGAGATTAGTTACTTGTGGGGTCCTTCAAAGTTTGTCTCTGGTCAATATAGGGGAGTATTCAAAAGTATTTTAAGGTTTCAAAATTTCATTTCCTTCTTGATATTTCATGTGAATGAAAAAAAGCATGGCTATTTATGTTCATGTCTCTCCATTACATTTGACCATTCTTAAACATATTACAATTCAGCATTTAAGCAAACTGCTTTTTACCAGGTTTAGGGCATCGATGTCATTGAGGAATGAGAAAATTTTCACTGAATCCATTTTTTCTTCTTAGCGTTAGGTGTCTCTAGTCAAGTAATTTGTCTCATCAATTATTGATAAGCCTCATTCCTTAATTTTCAAATACCAGTGATGCTTCAAGGTGACTTTAAAAATTGATGGCTTTTGAAAGATTTTTTCCTAGGAAGCATTTAGAACGTACTGAAAACTACATTTTTCACACAGTTTTACCATGTACATCAATGACATACAATTATATCTGTGCCCCACTGCCCCATCAATAGAACTGACTGTTTGCTTAAATCCCATTAAGTCATTTTTTCCCCAAAGAATCTCTACATGATTCATGTTGATGACAATGTTTTGACTTAATCAAAAAGACGTGTTTTATTTTATAATGGTTACCATGACAACAAAATACACTACAACAACATATGATTTTCATGATACTGCTGCAACTGGAAATAGGATTATTTTCTCAAGATATAAAAACTAACAAAACTTTTGCCAGGGACCGGGATAAACTGTTATAGGAGAAGAAATTTACAATACTTTAACAATACTCAATCATGCTGCCATAGCCAACTGCTGAATTTTTACAAGAAAGTTACTTTACACACACTAAAAGGATGAACAATGAGAAAGTCTTTAGGGAATCAAGGAAAAACTGACTGCTATGCTTTGGGGAAATACTAGCCAATAAAATCCTTTATTAAGCTTGGGTCTCATAAGCTTCTTTTTCCAAAGGGTACATAAATTATGTACAGTATAAAAAAAATCCACAGGAGAACACTTAACACATATTATTACACCACAGAGTCCTAAACTTAACATGTTAATTAGTAAAGTTAATTGCATAAGTTTCTATGTACCATGTACATAACGAGTCTTTTATTTTCCCCGTTCCTGAGAGAAAATTATTGAACAGCATCAAAGAAAGTTGCGTGTTTTGATTAAGAAGACCCTGAAATAAACAGGAAAAAAAAAAAATTTAATACAGGCATTTGATGCACTGGTTCAATAGTTATATAATTTTTCTGTGCAAAAAAAGAATATTGTCTTAAAGTTTACTTGCAGTTTATAAATGTAATCAATCTAAACCTGCTGCTAAAATCATGTTTTATGACCTGTGAACCGTTCAAAACAATGAGTTAAAATGTAACACATTTACTTCCATTCTAATGTAAAAACTCCGTAAATGTAGATATTACATTGTAACGTATATCTGATTGCATCTCAAATGTAAATGAAAACTATCTGTTAAGATGTGATTACAGCTGTAATTACTTGCAGTTTAAATGTAAATGGCTACTTGCAGTCAATGTGAACACTTTGCAAGCAGGTAGAATATATAATATTTACTTACAATTAAACAACAAGAGAGAAAAGCAATTAAAATGTAAGTATAAACTTACTGTCAAAATTTAAACAAAAATGCTTGCAGTTAAAATGTAAACTTTACACAATTCAGTAGCAGTGAACCAGAACAAAATATCTGCTGTTAAAATATAAAATTCAATTGAATTAAATCTAACACTACAGAAATGTACTTACAAAATATATCACACAAGAAAACAAATATGATAAAGAAAATATCATGAAAACTGTCAGTATTTACATGGAATCTTTTCTTCATCATCTTACCATGTCAGACAAAAAAAAAGCTTTGATTCTAGAAATTCTATAATTCATACAACACACATGCAATATCAAAGAAGAATGTCCCAACAGTTTTGTCTTTCATTCATTTTCAGTACATAATATGCCAAATATACAGGGGATAAAACCTCTTGTAAACACATAGCCTCCCTAAACATTTATCATATTAGCTCAATAACTTGCAATTTTAAAGACAGCTCTGAGACTCTATTTTCTGTTGCTATGGCAACCAAACTTATTTTTTTCCAAGCAGCATCTCACTTCTATACAGTAGATCAAAAATGGTCAAACTGTGAACATTATGTTGACAAACTGTTACAGAAAGCTGTTTCTTTTTATTCTCTATTACAACTTGATCAGTTTGTCCAATTTCTTCACTCTAACCTGGTATCCTTGTTTTGCTATTACCAACATGTTGTCACTTCCATTAATAACCACAAAAGGTTTCTTTGTTGCATGCTAGTTAGATAACTTGACTGTAAAATGTTTGTTTTGTTCTGTTCTTTTTAAAAGCTCAGTTTTCCATAACCTTGACCTTTCTCCTACAGTCTCTACATCATTTAGAATTTCTGGTTTTCATTTCCTGGCAGAACTGCTTACATCACAGAAATTATATCAAAGCTTTTTATATTTATTTCAAAAATAATTATCTGCTTCCTCTTTCAACTTTCAAAACAAACTTGAACTCTGGCTGCTTGTCCTTAAAGATATGTACCCAGTAGGTGATACAGTTGCTTCCAGTTTTCTGTAGAAATGATATTAATAATTTCTATCTTTTTGTATAAAAATGTTAATTATGGCAGTCTGGGAAACTATGTGATGAAACTTTGTTCTGTGGACATAACAAAAACATTTCAACATATTACTACAATATATATGTGAAATAGTTAATAGCAACAAAAAAGTTCTAACTAGCAAAGATACAGAACTCAGGTAACAACATCTAAACTTGCTATGGCAAACATTCCAAACTCTTTCATATTTCTTATATCATCACAGCTAAAAAACTTGATATCAGGATTTTTCTGGCTTGTAAGTTTTCATATATCATGAATGTTTTGGCCTTTTAATCAAAGGTAAAATCAACTTTCTCAAATACATGTTAACAAAGTAGAGTACAGAAAGTCCTTTGAGGCAACAATGCCCCTGACCTTGATCTAGAGGGTCTTTAATCTAATGATCTAATTAACAAAATCCAAACTTAAAATTAAAAAACCCAAGGCAAAAGTGGCCTCTGTTTTGACAATGTTTTCAACACAAAAAACATACTTCAAGATATACACATTAAACTTCACCCCCACCCCCACTACCCCGTATTTTACTCAATACATAAATGATTTACAGAAAACGAAGATCTTTTTTTGTTATCCTTGACATCAGCCTGTACCTTAAGCAACAGATCAATGTTAACCCTTACCATGCTAAATACCTAAAATGGACTTGTCCATCTTTCAATAAGGACAGAGCCATTAATTGTTTATGGGGATGCTTACTGAAATTTTACTGACTGAAGCTGCTACCTACTACAATCTGTTGAGATGTGATTACAGCAAAGGAAGAGTCAACTGGCTCCAGCAGGATAAGGGTTAAAACACAATATTAAAGTACAGTTTAAAAGTAAAATCTAACTGGAATGATGCCTATAAAAGTGCATGGAAATACTGGGTTGCAGGCTAGTAAAACAATACCACACTAGGTTCATGCTACTGTACACTGCAAACATGTATAGCTCACACAATGTGGATGACATCAATTTGCTTTTACCATCAAAATAAATACAGCACTGGGTTTTCAAAAACTGTTGAGGTATGACTTAACTAATTTTTTTATCTTAATTTTGTTTGTAAATCACCTTTTCCAAACTAAAGTTTTAAAATGGACTTGTCCAATCATTCAATTTCGTCAGACAGACCAATTTATCATATTATTAAAAAGTAAATAGTCAGCCCATGATCTAACTACATGAATAAGCAGAATGATCATGGTATGCACTACTCACAAAGGTAAAAACAGCAGTAGCCAGGACAGTGACAAATACAGCCATGCTTAAAATATAAAAAGAATTTAGCGTGTATGATCTTCAATAAAAAATTTTGTTTCAAACTTTTTCTTTCAAAGACAACTCAATGAAAAAAACATATTTATTCAGTTACAATCTATTCACAAACCATTATAAAACATTCTTAAGGAGTAATTACCCAACTTTTAAACAAATTGTTCAGATGCGATACTTCCCTCTTAAATAGCATAAAAAACATGCCATTGTGAACTACCAAGCAGAGCAAAAAATTTGGAAGAACTGCTTCGAGAATTAGAACTTCCTGAATCTAGCACTCCAGGAAGTTACCTATAAATCTCAAAAGAATTAAATGAACAAAATTAGAGTTGAAAATTGGACGTTTTAGCTGCCTATCTTCTGTTTTAATTACATAAAGAAATTTTGTCATCAAGGAGCTAATAACTGTCTGTTTGTATCTTTTTTATCTTACCATTCAATGTCACACAGAGATATAGACCAAAAACAAAACTGAGAAATTGCTCAAAAGGTAATTAAAGAAATACTTATAGCTAAGGTTAATATTCACCTATCTAATAAATCGTTTCTCTTCAGTAGAAAATTACAAATAGAAGGTTCCATTTCAATGTATAAAACAAGAAAGCCCCGTTCATGAGAAATTCTAACTACCTCTTTAAACAGAATGGTGAACAAAGCAAGAAATCCTTTTGATGAGAAATTCAAACTACTTCTTTAAAGAAAAACGTGGCTTTCTATTTCACATGGCAAAAAAAAATGGCAGAGAAGTTTTTTTCAAGTGCACAACAGTGACTGGGTGCAACAGAACAGTGTGTGCGTGCATGTGACAGTAAAAGCAAACAATGTCAACCTCATGCCGTGACACTTACAGGATGGAATGGTTGCCACGTAGTGGGCGTGGGTGAAAGTGTCTACTGGAGAACACACTTGTCACCCATGCCCTGGGCCAACTTAGACGGAAGCTCTGTAACTTTGCTAGTTATCTCGCCTAAATTGCCAGGGAGTTCTGAAACAAGCAAACAGTAAAGGGTTAGTTTGGAAAAAAATGCAAACATCACATCCAGCATACATGCAATATACCCCTATGCTCTCTCATATAGAATTTGTTCATGCCAAAACACTGAACACATTTGATTGCATTTTAATGCAATACTACCTCAGACTTTCAATGCAATAAAAATGAAGTTAACCAGTTTTTTTTCTCGCTTCTAAAAAAGTTGTTTTTATTTCATTCAATTTTATCAGTAGGATATTCCATGTATGAGGTCAAAGGTCAAATGGCTACATGCTAATCAAAACCCAAATTGTCACATGCATACATGATCAGTTACTTATTTGACCACTCCGTCCCCAACATTTAAAAAAAAAAAACAGTGTTAAAAAAGTATTTTTTAAAGAAGATTTCTCTTGTTTAACAATTTGTGAAGAAAACACTGTTTCTTACTGCTATATTATTCCATCTGTGGAAAAAGAGATTTTTCAACGAATATTGCTAAAACTGATCATGCAAATCAATGTGATTTATCTGGGCTGAAACTACATATCGTGTTCTACAGCGTTTATGTCTACAGAGTATAATTACTCATATTTCAATATGATCTATTACATTTTTCAATTTCAATAATTGCAATAATCCAGTACAATTTGACTGTCATGTTCCAGACTAAAGAAAATTACTGCAGAAATAACTATTCTACACATGATCTGTGAATTTATCAGAATACAGAACAGCACAGTTCAATTTTGTATTTTAATTGGTGTCAACTGAAGTGTCAAACAGTGATCCAGCTCCATGACTGTAAACAATGTATCATAAAGTTCAAATGACCAGTTTGTAAGGATCATTTGAAAACTGACCAAAATACTTTTAAGTTTCTATGGCCTTTCAAACACCTGCTTTAGAACACTAACAGTTAAAGTGAACAAAGTTAATAATACAGTCGAAATGTGATTCTCCAAATCCTCTATGGACCTTGCTCTTTTTGGTCATAGAATGGCATTTTCTAAAGAATCCAATATTTCTAACAGCAAAAAGTCCTAAGGGTATCAAAGAATGTTTTCATAGTACATGTAATAGTAAATTCCTTCTGTTATGGTTCCTTTGGTCACATTTTGACTGTAAACAGAATGATCAAAGAACGGTTCACTTTAACCAATGTAACAATCTACAGACAAGTATAGGTTATAAAGAGCTGAATGAATAGGGACAGTTAACCCTGAACATGCTGAAATTTTGTAATGGATTTGCCCAGCTTTGAATTTGGAACAGTCCATTCAAAGTTTAAGGGATTTCAATATCAAAATACAAAAATGGATCTACCAGCAGTATAGAGCCTGGTCAGACTGCACGGATGTGCAGCCTGGCCTGGCTCTATACTAGTGGCAAAGGCTAAACACTTTTGGTTCCAGCAGGTTAAGGGTTAAACTTTCATTTCAAGCACACTGTCAGTGGACAATTCCAATAGTACTCCATTTACATGGTTTATGAACACTATAAAGCATAAAGTTAAAAGTACAAAATTGTCTTCACAAACAGATTCTAAAATTTTGTTGCTCTGACATTCATCTGCTTCCTGAACTGATACTCTATGACATCCATTTCTATTTTACATAAATTTTCAATGACACTCATCTCCATTCTACGTGGAATCTCAATGACATTCAACATCAGTCTACATGTATTCTCACTGACATTCAACATCAGTCTACGTGAATTCTCACTGACATTCAACATCAGTCTACATGGATTCTCACTGAAATTCCACTTCAGTCTACATGTATTCTCACTGACATTCCAATTCAGTCTACATGTATTCTCACTGACATTCCACTTCAGTCTACATGTATTCTCGCTGACATTCAACTTAAGTCTACTTGTATTCTCACTGACATTCAACACCAGTCTACATGTATTCTCACTGACATTCAACACCAGTCTACATGTATTCTCACTGACATTCAACACCAGTCTACATGTATTCTCACTGACATTCAACACCAGTCTACATGTATTCTCGCTGACATTCAACTTCAGTCTACATGTATTCTCACTGACATTCAACTTTAGTCTACATGTTTTCTCACTGACATTCAACTTCAGTTCTTTGAGTTTCACTGAAAAGTCTCATTGCAGTACTTGATTTGAAATTGAAATCTGCACGCATAAGAACTGATCATTGTCACATTCTTCACCCCAAGCCTCATACCATTTAATTTCTCTTCCTTGTGCCCACCCCCTTTTTAACATTTTTCAATACATTTTGAATCTAACTGAAAACATTAGTGAAACTCAAATGATAGGACTCTGTGACCTCCTGATTCAGAGGGTGACCTCCTACACATTCTGAGGACAAACATTTCCTTTCTTGATAATATCCCAGGTAAAACAAGATCAGATCATCCCACAAGGATGTGATTGCATCCAAAATAAACCAAGGATGTCTATATCACAGAATAATATACTATATAAAACTTCTGAATCCTTATCAAGTTCCACTCTGTCTATATATGGTTTCAATTAATGGAAAAAAATCCTTTTTACAGTTGTCAATTTTATGATACCTTACAATGGCAGTACATCTTCTCCAAATACAGAGCTTCCCTGCAGTACTATCGAAATTTGATTTTTTGACTCTGGAACTGACCTGCTCATTTTTTGTAGAATGGCATTTTTTTTTTGTACAACAACTTTCAAAGCAGAAGTATTGAGGGGATCAAAAAAGGAAGGTTTTCATAAAAGGCCAATTTTTTCTAGTATCACAATTTGTTCAATCTCATTTTGACTATAGTTTATTAGGTACATGTTAGTTACCATGAGAAAATGGGCAAAATATCACTATAATAAGCTTATTATACACCTTGGCATTTCCCCATACAGTAATTCATTATGACTAGACATTTCTTGAAACCATTAAGTGGAAAGCCAAGAAAATTACTAGAGGTGACGTGGTTGATGCAAGATCTATTAAATATTGCCAAAATAATAGTCAGAATGTCTGGTTGAGGTGAAAGGGTGATTATGCTTAAGTAATACACCATTCCTATTTCATTTACGGTATTTCATATATGTCCACATATGGACTTTTCATATACAGCTGTCACAAATTTTTTCTCTTACGAGTACCATTTAAGTTGTAATATTGCCAATTCTGAAAGCTTTGTTAAGCATTTTTCAGCAGACATTAAGATCAATCCTAAAATATTTTATCAGAAAATTCTGGTAACCAGAATATATATAACAGTAACTTTCCCTATTTTATGACTCCAGCCAGAACAAGACCCATCTGTATAGTGGAAGCCAATAATCAGTTGTCTTTGATAACAAATGCCAAACACTCAAACCTACACTTATAGACACCTACAATTTCACTTTAGTGGAAAAATTTAGCACCATATTATCAGTTCTGCTGATTAATTAAGGTCCTCGGTTGCAATACAGGTCCCATGGTGCCTAGGAAAGCCATTATGTCTGTGATTATCCTGTGTCAGTTTCCTCACCAAATAATTCCAGTTGCATGAAGTCTGAAATTGAGTGTCTGCTATTGTGTTAAAAGGTATGCTATCTTTTTGTATATATCCTCTAAATCTGTTGTCAACACAATATCTGTGACTCCAATTCTTAGAAACATAAATTACACTCTAAAGCTTGGGATTTGCATTCTCTTCTAAAGAAAATTGAAGTTTATGCTGAAATACTCGAACTGAAAAAAACTGTAAAACAATGGCTTCTATCTTTCACACAATATTCTTAAAAGCAATGCATTCTAGCCTACACACAATATCCTTACAAGCAATGCGATTGAGCTTACACAAATATCCTTACAACTAATGCCTTCCAGCTTACACAGAATATTCTTACAAGCAATGCCTTAGAGCTTACACACAATATTCTTAAAAGCAATGCCTTCTAGCTTACACACAATATTCTTACAAGCAATGCTTTCTAGCTTACACACAACATTCTTACAAGCAATGCCTTCTAGCTTACACACAATATTCTTAAAAGCAATGCCTTCTAGCTTACACACAACATTCTTAAAAGCAATGCCTTCTAGCTTACACACAATATTCTTAAAAGCAATGCTTTCTAGCTTACACACAACATTCTTACAAGCAATGCCTTCTAGCTTACACACAATATTCTTAAAAGCAATGCTTTCTAGCTTACACACAACATTCTTAAAAGCAATGCTTTCTAGCTTACACACAACATTCTTACAAGCAATGCCTTCTAGCTTACACACAATATTCTTACAAGCAATGCCTTCTAGCTTACACACAATATTCTTACAAGCAATGCCTTCTAGCTTACATTCAATATTCTTACAAGCAATGCCTTCTAGCTTACACACAATATTCTTACAAGCAATACCTTCTAGCTCTCACACAATATTCTTACAAGCGATGCATTCTAGCTTACACACAATATTCTTACAAGCAATGCTTTCTAGCTTACACACAACATTCTTACAAGCAATGCCTTCTAGCTTACACACAATATTCTTAAAAGCAATGCTTTCTAGCTTACACACAATATTCTTACAAGCAATGCTTTCTAGCTTACACACAACATTCTTACAAGCAATGCCTTCTAGCTTACACACAATATTCTTACAAGCAATGCCTTCTAGCTTACACACAATATTCTTACAAGCAATGCCTTCTAGCTTACACACAATATTCTTAAAAGCAATGCTTTCTAGCTTACACACAACATTCTTACAAGCAATGCCTTCTAGCTTACACACAATATTCTTACAAGCAATACCTTCTAGCTCTCACACAATATTCTTACAAGCGATGCATTCTAGCTTACACACAATATTCTTACAAGCAATGCCTTTGAGCTTAAACAAATATCCTAAAACTAATGCCTTCTAGCTTACATACAATATTCTTACAAGCAATGCCTTCTAGCTTACACACAACATTCTTACAAGCGATGCATTCTAGCTTACACACAATATTCTTACAAGCAATGCCTTTGAGCTTAAACAAATATCCTAAAACTAATGCCTTCTAGCTTACATACAATATTCTTACAAGCAATGCCTTCTAGCTTACACACAACATTCTTACAAGCAATGCCTTCTAGCTTTCAAACAATATTCTTACAAGCAATGTCTTCTAGCTTACACACTATATTCTTACAAAGAATCCATTGCAGCTTACACACAATATTCTGACAAACAATGCTTTTTTTACACAGAATACAGTTAAAATGAGCTTGCAACATAAAAACAAATATTCTGGCATACTTTTTTTAGGTTAGGTTTGAGTTCATACCTTTAACTAACTTTTATGTAAAAATCAAACACTTGCAAACTCTGTATTATCTGAAATATTTCATATGATCTGATGTTATCCTTACTAATGTCTAATCATTGTCTGCAAATTGTTTCAATCCTTTTGTATTTAAGAGTTTCTTCTAGCATTTCAAAACTTAAATTAACCAATAAACCTGACATTTTCTACTATGTAGAGGCTTTTTGGTTTCCTGTTAGATGAAATTATAAAGTTATTGAAAATGACAGACTGAAAAACTGACAAAACAGACTGGGTAACAGACTCAGAGATGAAAATGGGAAACTGGGATATTGACTCAATGTGACCATTGCAAGTCATGTAGGTATGGTGGAAGTATCGTATCATCAACAGCATATTTTAGTAGAAACAGTCACCATTCAATTTCATGCTTGTAGATGTATTTAAGTTTGGTGTATAATAAGGCTACACTGGAAAAAGTATTTGCATTGTCATGGTAACCAGAATTACAAAAATACACAAAGACTCATAATTCCTTCCAATCTGATATATAACATCAGATAGAGGACTAACTGAATTACTTCTACCTTAATTAACTCATACATCAGACATTCATACAAAATTTAATTAACTTCATTTGACCAATATAGTCATTATTAGAGTATTTTCCCTCAAAAATAAAAAGAATAGAGAATCATTTCACTAAGAATTGCTACATGTGTTTAGATAAACCTGTTATCAATATATGAACTAACTGGTTATCATTTAATGTTACAAGTCATGAGGGTTGTTACAAAATGTTTAGTTTTATTTTCCTCAGCTTTCTACTTATAACTCCATAAATTTGGATAGAAAAAAAAATGCTTAAATAATTCACAAAGATACTTTGTTTATGGACAGTTTTTGAGCAAATGTGCAGTTTCTATTAAGCAGTTTTTTTACCTGCCCACTTTATAATATTGCCATCCCTCTAGAATATGGACCCATTTTAGAAAATGCAGCTAACTGTTTGTTCAGTTATCAAATATCCCCACTTTCTTTGTATTTTCCAACTTTGTTTTTATTCCCCAAACTAAAATTCTCCTTGTAAAATTCCTAGGTCATTCTTATAGATACAGTCTATGACATAACCATAAACTACCTCATAAACCCTCCCCAGTTATAAGGTTATGGCAGAAATAACATTCTTAAACTAAGTTAAAATATCATATTCTGGAAGAAGCTAGACAGAAAATAAATAAAACATTCCTTGCAATTGAAGTTTTTCTGAGCAAAATATGGAATATAAAAGATAAACACATTTTCAGACAGAACTTAAAACACCATAAAAGCCCAGTAAGGTTATGACTGCAGCTGTAGAATTCCAAAATTTACATTCTTTCTCAATTTAAAAAGACTTTCAGGAATTTATGAGTGTCTTTTGTATGTCCCTTAAGCCCGATGGTAATGCAATAGAGTTCAAATAAGATTCTTCTGATCAGTGGGTGGGGATTGGGCGGCATTTTTTTTTTTTTTACTGTATCAATTTTTTTTGTAATATCATATCTTTTCTTCCTAGTGAGACATACTAGATAGACTGACGTATGTTCATAGTGATTTGCTGACATGTGTTTGTAGTGATTAACTGACAAATGTTCACAGTGATTTACTGACACATGTTCACAGTGATTTACTGATATGTGTTTGTAGTGATTTACTGACATGTTCATAGTGATTTTGATCTAGATTTTCTAAATCTCAATTCAACTGTGTTTCTTCATATAGCTTAAATCAGGCAACTGTGATGAAAAAAAATTTAAACAATACATGTTTAATACTACTTGGTTATTGAAACATAATTAATCTCTGAAAGCAGTTAAGCTTTAACTACATCAGCAGTTACTCAGTTATTTCATCCTTTTAAGCGAAAGTGAAGTTTAACTACACATTATCAAAAAGCAACAAGACTTTCATTAGAAATAAATTTCTCTCCTTCCTTAAAATACTGTACACAAAGTCTGAAACAACCTTTTAAAAATCATTGTTCACAAAATCTGAAACAACCCTCATAATTACAGTGTAACATGTATTTTCAAATATCTTAATTCTTAACATATACTTATCAGACATCCTATATGTGTTTAATAAATTAGTATCAACAGCATTTACACTTATTTACAGAAAAATTTGAAAAATAGTTTAACATTAATATATTCACTAGCTTCTATGTTAAGTGGATAAAATACTTACAACCGGAGCTTGTCCTTTCAACACAGAAGAGGTGGGGGGACATAAATTTCTCTACATACAATAATGCTATTTCATTTCCCATAGAATGCCTTACATATTGATGTATAATACAATTTTATTCTCATGAAAACTGAAAATCAAATATTTAAAATAAATAATTAAAATTAATTTCAAATATCAAAAGATACCTTTATTCAAATTTGGCCGAATTAGGAATAAGTAGAAGAAACACTAAATTTCTGAATGAAGCAGTATTCTTCATTTTACAACTCTCACTTTCAGGTTCAAATACCTCTAGAGAAACCTGTGTGATTTTTGTGTTTGCCTGAATAAGAAGCTTCGTAGATAACATGATAGATAAATTAAAGGAAAATGTACAAAAATATGAGTATTTTAGGACTCTGTATGTTTTGCAGGGAAAAAAAAAATAAAGCTAACAGAAATAAAGTTGTTGAATGTAATTTACACTGCAACTGACAAAATATACAGTGTATATGAAGAACGGTGGGTGGAGTTAGGAGGTTTTTCAATTTACTGGTTTTTGAACAAAATATCCTGTGAGGTAATTAAAGCAAAATTTCAAAAATTTAAAAACAAAAAAAAATTCAAATCATATAGGCCAATTCAAGCAATCTGAGCAGAAACAAATTTTTATTAACATATCTTTCAAAATATTTTTTGTAACCATGGTAAGAAATCTGATCTTTGTGCAGGAAGTGTAATTTTACATTAATTACACATCTGCCACCTTCAATCTAACACTGTAAGGCAAGTATATAAAGATACTTAATTTTATACCAGACTCCAACGATGACTTCTTAGTGACCTGCTCGTGCCATGTTTTCTAGACAATGGTATAATTACACCCAAATTTAGGCGAAAGAAAACAGACATTAAGACTGACTTCTTTATGATAATACCCTTCATTCCATGAACCTATACTTATAATGTCTAGCATGGGCACAATTAGGATATAAACACTTGACAGTTTCAAGGTAGCACAAAATTGTTGATTTGTCTTGACGTGAATTCCCTAAGGGAAATCTTCGAGTAACAGTCAACTCTTCCAGGTCCCTTGATAGCCCAGAATTATTGGTTTTCTTAGAAAACAGTCATGCTTTGCAAACCATATCAGTATCATTTAGGCCAGCACTCATCCAGCTTAAAAAAGATACCATGGCTTAAATTATTGCTTGACACAAAAGGAATTAATGTGCTTTTTTGAGAATTTAAGTCATAATCAAATCCTTTCTGTTTTAGGCAGTCATTTTCACATTTGTCTGATAAATCATATTCTAGCCTGTACTATACAAAGTTCATACAACAACACAGTGAGGAGAATTTACTTGCGAAATCATCATCATCACTGTCAGCATTAGCTTCTGCTGCAAGCTCTGCTGGTGTCTTTTTCTTGCGCCCAATCCGGCCAGCTTCTTCTGGTGGCTGCATCATACCTTCCTCTTCAGGAACCTTCTTTTTTAAACCATACTAAAAAACACAAACACAGATTAGAGGTTTTAATCACTACTTGATCAAATGTGTTTTTACATTTAAACTGTACAAGTCTTAATTTACTTTTTACCTTTCCTTCCTTAGTTGTATACTATTTCTTCACTATACTGTTTTTCCAAATGTTTAACTTATAAATCTGTACCATTTTCTTGTAACACATACTTACTTGATATCTCTGCACCATTCTGTTATTTATTACACCTGTTTACCCTATACATCTCTATTTTTATATATTATTCTGTTATCACATGTTTACCTTATATGCCACTAACATTCTATTATTACATGTTTAATTAAACATCTCCAGCATTCTGTTACTAGTATCAAATGTTTACCTTATATGCCTCTATCATTCGATTATTAGATGTTTAATTAAACTTCTGTAGCATTCTGTTATCACATGTTTACCTTATATATCTCTATCATTCTGTCATCACATGTTAACCTTGTATGCCTCAATCATTCTGTTATCGCATGTTTACCTTATATGCCTCTATCATTCTGTTATCACATGTTTACCTTATATGCCTATATCATTCTGTTATCACATGTTTACCTTATATGCTTCCATCATTCTATTATCACATGTTTACCTTATATATCTGTATTATTCTGTTATCACATGTTTACCCTATATGCCTTTTTCATTCTATTACTACATGTTTAATTAAACATCTGTACCATTCTGTTATTACACATGGCTACCTTATACATCTCTATCACTCATGTTTATCTTTGTACTCAAGGTTCCAGAAACCCCAAAATTTGTCAGTTTTTACCGAATTGCTGGCCACATATTTTCCAAAAAAAGTCAAATTTAACTGTAACTTTTCACTAAAACACCAAAATTTCATACCTTAATCCCAATATTCCTGAATGCAGTCCCTCAAACCTATCATAAACTCACTGACATGAGGCAGTTATCACCAATTAACTGATTAACTCATCAATATTGGCAGCAAGTCAATCAATTATGTTAAAGGGTGAAAAATTATAACGTCTTGAAATTTGTGCTACTTCCGTTTTTAACTTTAACTTTGAAACAAACGTTTTTCATGATGTTAACAAACCAACTAATGTAAGAATATCATAATTCAATCTTAGTTTTCAGTGATGATAAATTGTTCGTATTTTTTGCAATAAGAGAATATATTAGGCATACCAATGTTAAACACTGTTTCTGGTCAATTTATTATTGTTTTTCAGGAGAAGATGAGGAGAGTGGGAAGGTAGGGGGTCTCATACCAATTAAGACTTGAAAATTTCTGGAAACCTGTCTGTACTATTCTGTTATTAAACATGCTTACATATCTGAGGACTATTTCTTTGTAACAAATATACTTTATAACTCTATACAATTCAATTATTTCTTTTGAATAACAATTATTTCTGCAACATTTTGTTATTACTAATAATTACCATAAATTTAAACAACATCTTGTTATTACTAACAATCACCATATATTTCTGTATCATTCTGTTATTACAACAATTCACCATACATTGCTGTTTAGTCAAAATCAACGAAAAACAGAGTTTGCGTCTTCTTCAGAAATTTGCAATTACATAAATAGAAATGTACAAATATGACGTCATTTCTGTGACACCAAAAAGCACTTTACCTTATCATGCCGTTAACATCTCAGAAATGGCACTAAATAGCAGTAACATACATTTTATAAAGCAAATAAATAATATCATTATGTACATGATAAACAGAATTAAAAAATTGAATTAATCTAATTAATTAATTAAACATATGTTTCTGCTGCATTCCGTTATTACTATAATTGGCCATATGTGTCTTAATAATTAACAGTTACGATATAGCTGAGTAAACATTCTGCTACAGCAGACTTTAACATCATGTTCTGTACTATTGTTTTATCCTGAATGTTTTCTGTCTTAACAAATTAATCTCTTCTCTCCTTACCAGTTTGTTATTTAACACGTTTACCTTATCTCGTATAGACTGTCTCATCTCTTCCCGTTCAGCCTCCATTTTGCGATGCTTCTCTTTCCTTTTCTCTTCTGCCTCACGTCTTGCTTCTGCGACCTCTGGATCTTCTCCATCGTCTGCCCCACCTTCGTCTTTCTTCTCATCATCCCCACCCATAGCACCTGCAGCATACATTCTAAACCTTAGTTAACAGCTCATCGATTTTTACATTTCTACATAGTTAAAAAAAAACTTAAACATGAATTAAATTTTGCACAATTTAATAATTCTGCCAGCAGTATGACATCTTTTTTCAAACATTTTTTGTACAAGTAATAGCTAAAATCTTAACAGTTAAGAGTGGTCACAGTGACAGAACCAAACAAGATCTAAACCTGAGCTCTTACATATTATAAATTTACTTATTCTGAAAATAGCCTTTGTTCTGATTGGATAACATTAATTTGGGTAGTGTTTCAACATATCACTATTACGTCTGTCCTTTTCTAAATATGTTTATGTATACTTAAGATTCCCTGTAGGGGAGCTTGTGTACCTACCATGTGAAGTCAAAATACTGAATAATTAAACAAAGTACTTACTAGATGCCAACTGATAACATAATTGGTTAATGATTTAGGCTATAATAGTCTAATGACAAGCTTCATACTGGGGCAAATTTTACATAGTCGAGTAATCACAAACATGTTTAACAGAAGCAGACAAGAATGCTTAGTGAGCTAAACAAGAGGACTACATGAATGGTCCTTATTCACTCACCTATTCATTATCTTGATTACATGCTATAAAAACATTCTAGAGTGAAATATTGACGATTTTTTAAGAATACTTAAACCTATCTGAATATGGAATAACTGACTCTCTTTTCACAATAAACTGCCAAATGTGCAACCAATGATTAAAGAAAGTAACATTAAACACAGTTAGTGTTAATTCAAAACCAGAAAATCTACTCCAAAATCAGAAATGAATACACTTTAGAAAATGAACACTGTTAATTTCTATTTTCATAGTTCAGAGTAATAGACACCTTTCTGTATGACAACATGCAAAGAATTAGATAAAACATGGGGATAAAAACTTTTAATGAAATTAAATTTTCACTGTTAGTTTAATATGATAACAAGTTCAGGAAACAAATGCTGCTAGTCAAACACCACTCTAATGGTTTTGGTAAAATTATTCCTGGTACCTGTTTTAGTATATTTTATATATAACAAGTAAGAATATTGCCAAGTAATAGAAGTCCCCAAACGGAAAGGGTCTCGTCACACTAAATTGAACCAAAATTCAAATATTTACAATAATTCAGCTGAAATCAATAGTTTGTTGTTAAAATAAATTTTTCAATACAAAGAACAGCCTTATAAAGGCACCTTGCTGTGTGATCTGTAAGACTTGACTAAAGTTGTACAGGTTCTGTATAAGTTCAAAATTAATTTGAAGAGAAACATTCAAGAGAATAAACAATATGCTATATTTTCTAAGTAAAAAGGGCACAATTTTGTCAATATAATGGGAAAGAGTTATGGAACATATTGTGTAAACTAATAATAACACCAATAAAGTTTGTATAAAGTCTCAATCAAATGCATCAATAGGTTCCAGAAATATTCAAGGAAATGTAGATTTTTTTGAAAATTTTCAAAGTGAAAAAGGGGGATAACTTGGTGAAATCAAAGGTCAGAGATATGGGACATGACATGTGAACTGGCCTTTTGAGTTATGGATATCTATAGGGCTTCAAAAGTATATCACCATTTTTGCAATATTTCAAGTCTATTTGCCATAGCAACCAAATTTCTCAACACAGGAACATGATGTGCATAATCTCCATATTGCCATCTATCCATGTTTCAAGTTTCATGAAAATATTCCAAGCACTTTTGAATTATCACAGAGTCCAGTTTTTGCAGCCAGTGAACCTGTAGGGGACTAAAAACTGTAAATAACTTTCAAATTCATTGTTCTCACTCTCTGTTTTCCTATGATACATAATTCAACAGAAACATGTATGGTTAGCACATTTGAACTTGTTTCATACTTGTAAGTTTCATTCTTGTGAACAGAATCTGTGCATATCGTCCCTTGTTGCAGAAATAGGCTAGGGTAGTAAAATTTCAACATGTATAACTGTTTAGCTTTACTCTGGTGAATACAGTAGGTGTTTGTTGCAGAAACTGGTAAGGTTAGTCAAATTTGAACATGTTTCACTCTGGTGGGACACTCATGAATACAAACTGTGTACATTGGTACAGAAACTGGTAAGGTTAGTCAAATTTGAACACTTAACATGTTCTCTGTTTAGTTTAACCCTGGTGAATACAGACTGTGTTCCTTGTTACAAAGACAGGCTAAGTTAGTCAAATATGAACATGTTTCTCTCTGGTTACTATAGTCTGTTTCCATGTTACTGAAATCAACTCTGTTAATGTATAAGACTTACCTGCAAGATTCAGTTTCTACTGAATATTCTAAATCCCATATGCTACGGGAATGAATTTGAAATTAAATGACAGCCTTTCTCATATGAATAAAGAAAGACCAACAACTGGTGATGAAAAGAAGTATGTTAGTATAGATTTCTTGGCCATGCTTTCTGGGTTATAGATTTCTGGCTTTCTATTGTTATAAAAGACTTCTGTTGATGTTTTCTGTTTATAACAGGTTATACAACTGGTAGTCTTTTTCATACTAACCTGATAATTTGCCTGAAATAATATCCAAGGTTAAGCTTATGATTTTCTAGGAAACTACTGTATTCTTTTAAGAAATAATTTTGTCAATTAGTATTTCCTATAATACTGATAAATAAAACTACTCACTTTACTTGACTTACTAACAGAATTCCTTTTATTGCTTGTTTTAGCAGTGATAATCTGCTTCAAGTAAAAATACCCACTCTGAATCACTAGAGTTACAAATTACATCTGCCCTGAAAATGACCAAATTATCTAGAGTGGCGGTAGATCATATGCAGACAGGAATACTTTGCGGCTTTTCTTAAGCATGAAGTTCATTCTGGCTACGATCATAACTTAAACCATATTGCATATGCAGAACTTAATCATTTTGTTCTTCGTGCATTTCAAATGTACACAAAGGTTTCGCAGTTTTTACCTTTCACAGACTTCAATTGGTTTCCCACCATTTGCTTGGCAATAAATGAAGCCATGATGTTTGGCACAAATTTCCTCTCACTTTATTCACAGCTACTGTCACTCAGTTTCTCTCTTTAATCATGGAGTTAAAAGCCCTTTGATAATCACAGTCACACTACCATTGGAACTTTTCGTGTTGAATTTTATTTCCTTTGAAACATTCTGAAAAGAAAGTGAGAAAAGATAATTAAAATATTTTCAAGTGTTCTAAATGTAAATTCTCACTTATTTGAGCCGTACCATGCAGGGAATCTATGGTTTGGGAAATGATTTGTTCAAAAGAGACCATTCCATCAACCTCTGTTACACACAAAACAGAATATTTTAAAAGTGTGTTAGTCTGTGTGTCAAAAACTTTCATGCTGGTTATGCTGAGTTGGGAAGCCTCCAGTATGATCAGCAAAATACAACTATTGAAAAAGATCCCAACACAAAAAATTAAAACCATTTAAAAGTATTCCTTGAAATATATACACTTTGAATACTTGCTGACAAACAGAGACACATAAATATCCCTTCAAACAATTTACAGATAAGATATATCCATATGAAGATAAAACCTTACTTTTTATATGATGAACTGAAAATATACAAGAGATTTCATCAAATATAGAATTTGGAATATGGACAATATTGTCATTTAGGGTTGATTTTTTTCCAGTATTTCATAAAAAACAACACTTGTAAACATAAAATAACATGCAGTATCATTGTCTCCAATCATAACGGAGTTTGTTCACATAACTAGTATTAAACTATAAGAAATAATGCACTTGGCAGTTTGCAGATTTGCTAGAGAACTGCTTTCCAAACTAATAAAAAAATCTGACCCCTAGCACAGACTTTATAACCGTAAATGTTTAAACAAAGTAACTTCTAAAATCTGCTCCCCCCAAAAAATGATGGACTTAAAATAAGGACCACTTTAATTAAACATATCTATGTGAAAATTATATGACACAATTTACCATATAACAATAATTCTTGTCAAGAATCAGAAAAAGATGAAAATACTTTAAAAAAAAAACAGTTACTTAAATCCATCTATATATTCAGAACTGCATGCCATGGGAAACTGGGATAAGATTTATTAAATGGGGTCTAAATACATAAGACAAGAAAAATGTATAACAAGAATAATCAATCACAATTTGTGCCAGTTAACGACTGGGAGTCATAGTTAAACCAACTAATCAATCCATCTCTGTACAATAGCTTTTCCTCCCAGAGATTCTTTTCTGAAATCAAGGACAATTAAGGTCTCGTAAGCATTTGACATTAAGCTAATACTGTTGACTGTCCTAGATATAACGTCATTTGAGAAAATAAAGATATTTTGCTTCCAAACTAGTCTGCGGCTAAATGATTCAGCAATAAAACAAAGCTAGTATTAATAATGAAACATCTCACCTACAATTAAGTAAATATAAAGAATGTAAGAGAAATTGACAGTGTTATTATAGTTAATTATTTTTATATCAAAGAAGTCAATTTCAACAGTTTCACAGTTTCTGCCTCAACACAGAGGTCTAGAATATGCCCATAAACAATACGGCTATTGATTGTTTTGAATAAAATCTCTTCAAAGCTGATAAAATACGAAAGACATTAGGCTTTGTGAAGCCAAAAGCATTTATTGTGAATCTGAAATCTGAAATTTGACGCAATAAAACAATGACATTCATTGTGTCGAGACTTACAAGAATTTCACTGCTGGAAGACAACAGAAGAACAAACTCTCATGCTGTCATACTGAACGCAGCAATTTTATAATAACCTTTGGATGAAAATATCAAATAAATAGTTTGATCAAGCACCAAGTTGTACATGTTTGATTAAAACCACACAGAGAAAGCAAATATCTCCAATCTAAAAGTTCATGTTTTTTTGTTAGTTTTTTTCTGGTGTCTTGTTTTTAACAATCACAATGATTTGACAATAAATTCAGAATATTCAGTGATGAATCCTCATAACCTTATGAAATGTACAATTTCTGTGACAATACTCAATGGTCAACCATTTTCATATGACCTTGGAAATGTCATGAGGAAACAATGGAGTTGTTTACATCTCATGCAAGTTTCCAATACAGGCAAATGTATTTCCGCAAAAACAGGAAGCTTGTTAGAGTAGTTTTAGAGCAAGACCTCTCACAATTGAAAAATACTGGAACACTGTGTCACAAATATCTTGATTAGTATTTAGTATTAAGGTGGATTGGTAAAATATATTGCAAGTAACTGCGTCAAAGCTGATCTTTATAACAATAATACAGAAAGTAAGAATGAAAGTTACTAATGAAACAAGAGGGTCATGATGGCCCTAGATCGCTCACCTGAGTATTTTGGCTGTAGGTTTGCAGTTAAGCAGTATTTCATGCTTTAATTGAAAATATGTAAGTAATGTAAATATAAATATGTAAATATGTAAAATATCAGTCAATTAATAAAGGCTCTATGACAGAAAGTAGAAATATCTATCATAAGCTATGGTGACCTTGACCCAGAGACCTAAAACCCTACCCATGGGTAGAGGTCCATGCAAGGATCCTATATACCAAATATCAAAGATATTGGTCTTTAAATGAAAGCTGTATGAGGTTCAGTATTTAAACCTATTTTTAGCCTCGGTGACCTTTAACCTAATCTAATTATTCGAAAAAGCTTGATAAAGCTTGCTTCATGTCAAATTTTAAAATTCTAGGCTTTGTGGTTTCAGACATAAATTTTTTTTAAAGATTTTCTTCTATACTACTATTTAAAACTTGTGACCCCCCCCTTCCCCCCCCGGGGAGGGGCCAATAGTGACCCCAGGAAAATTTTTCTAACATACTTGAGAGACGTCCTCCAGACATTGCTACATACCAAATCGTAAGGCTCAGGGCCTTGTAGTTTCATACAAGAAGATTTTTCAAAGTTTACCCTATATGAACTTATGTAAAAATCAGTTGACCCCCGGTGGGGCAAAATTTGACCCCAGAGGTATAATTTCAACTAACATGGTTGAGGTTTACTAGACCTTGCTACATACCTAATCTTAAGGATCAGGGCCTTGCGGTTAAAGACAAGAAAATTTTCCAATTTTTTCCTATGTAAAATCTATCCACCCCTGGGGCGGGGCCAAATTTGACCCCAGGGGCATAATTTCAACAAACTTGGTAGAGGTCCACACGACAATGCTACATACTAAATCTTAAGGCTCAGGGCCTTGTGGTTTCTGACAAGAAGATTTTTAAAGTTTCACTATATAAGCCTATGTAAAATCAATTGACCCCCGGGGCAGGGCCAAACTTGACCCCAGGTGTATAATTTTAACAAACTTTGTAGAGGTCCATAAGACAATGCTACATACAAAATCTGACGGCTCAGGTCCTTGTGGTTTCAGACAAGAAAATTTTTAAAGTTTCACTATGTAAAATCAACTGACCTCTGGGGTGGGGCCAAATTTGTCCCCAGGGGCATAATTTGAACAAACTTGATAGAGGTCCACTAGACAATGCTATATACCAAATTATAAGGCTCAGGGCCTTGTGGTTTCAGACAAGAAGATTTTCAAAGTTTTTCCTTTCAATTGCCATAGCAACCAGAGTTCTTGATGGAAATGAATTCTTTGAACAAGTTTGATAGAGCTTCATGCAAGGAACATCCCTGCAAAGTTTCAACAAATTTGGCCAAGTGGTTTAGGAGGAGAAGTTGTTTAAAGAAATTGTTGACGCATGAACGGACGCACAGATGCACGGATGATGGACGACGGACAATGGGCCATCACAAAAGCTTACCTTGAGGACATTGTCCTCAGGTGAGCTAAAAAGGGCACTGACTTGTCTGCAATACAACATGGCAATGACTGAGATGAATGCTTCAGAGTCACACTGAAATCATCTTTATGCCGTGTTTAACAACTATGGGTAAAATAGAAAATTTTGAAATGGCATCTTTCTGCAACACACTTCTTTTTTGCCAATGACATGAAAATTCTAAAGTGACACGCATGTGGCATACAGAATCAATCAAAAGAAACTTCCATCTGATACAGACTAATTAGCAATCAAAACGCTTGTAATTTTTTCTAAAAGTTGATTTCTAATAAGGGTGCTCAACAAAAATGGGGTGGGGGGATGGGGGGATTTTTCATTTTGGTGTTCCGGCAGTTGAAACAAGTGCATTTATATTAAGGTTTGTTAATTTTAGGGAGTTAACTTCCAGCTATGATTGGCATTTAACCACTATTGATTTCCTCCCAGGGAAACAAACATTACCAAATGCAAACTCAATAAACATTGTTAAGTTGTCTAAAAGGCTAAGTATATGCAATGGTTAAACTTTCACTTGTATATATACTTATTACATGGTAATTAATGGTTACAACAATTTAAGACAAGAAAATTTAGACAATTTAGTTAAAATGAAATTTGGACATTTTCACTTTTCCTAATGATGTGACTATTTTCTGTTATCTCTTTCCAGGGACAATGATTTTGCTCTACAGGAAACAAATTTCAATAAGCTTCTGGTGGAATCTGATCAGTTTGCTCCATCATGATAAAAAAAGACGACTGGGGACAATTCATCACTTCCAATTTTGTCCAATGTCATAACCAACTCTACTATTCTTGCAATCTTTTGGCCTGCATTTGATTGAACTGAAAGTTATCATCCCAAAGTTATCAAGAAATGAAAGCGGAGTTCCTGAGATAAGGAATAGCCGAGCGTGAAAATCAATATAGACCTAAGGTTAACCAAGCTTGGTTTAATTCTGACACAATCATGTAAGCTCCTTCAAGACAACTAGTAATTCATGATCAGGAGTTAATTGGGTACCATTTTAGCTACTTATCAATGTCTTCAAGGGAGGAATCTACACTGCTTTTTTTTCTTATAGGTATCCCCTTAGGCATTTATATCCATAGAACCAAAATTTGACTGGATACTTTAACCGATTCAGGATCGTTCACAGGTCAAAGTACAAGCTTTCCTACTAAGTCAAAAGGTCAAGACTCTATAAGCTGGATATTGATTGATTTCTCGATGCAGTCCATTACTATGAGTTTGAAATTCCACTGATATGGAGGCACTGGTTGCAAAAATCTTTAAAATGTAAACAATCAGGATTCGATGATCTGAGTCTTCTGTGCGGCATTACCTGACTGTCTAAAATGGCTTACTGGCTGACAGTTTATGGAAAAGAGTGAATGGTAAGCCTTCAGATTATCAACCATTTGTTATAAATAACTACCTCTGTCTTACAGATAAATGTAGAGATAGGCAATGTAACATACAATATGATTTGGTTCAACCACTAGGTAAAATTCTGATTTCCTTCATCCATTGGGGGAAATTGAGTCTGAGAAACAAGTACACCATAACAGCATTCTATTCGCCTTTACCAAAAATCTAACACTTGATACCTTTATCACCTTATCACTTGAGTTATTTATCTGTGTCTGTTTTTAGTATTCAAATGCCCTATGACTGAAGTACCTTGACTAAAACCAACACAGATTACCTTCCAACCTGGATCAACCGGTAAGCAAACTGGACTCAACCTGGCTGTATACCCAAAATCAATTCATATGCCGATGAAAGAAAAAAAATATTAAGAAGACTTCAATCATAAGTTCTGAAATAAGCAAATTTCCCACATCTTAATCAAGTCTGCAGACCAGTACAAAAAGAATCATATCTCAAGATTGTATGAAATTAGCCAAACCACTTGAGACATATTTCACATCTTGTCGAGAGTCTGTTAAAAGCCTGCTGTTCTCCCAGCAGCCATGTTCACAAATTACGCTAAATATGTCCTTTTCTTTATTTGCGGCATCCACACATTTTCCACAAATTATCACTAAATAAATCTCACAGACAATTTATTTAAATCAATAAGGTGAAAAGAGATGGCTGAAACTGATTTCTGTCTAATCACATTATTACAGAATTCCACATTAAGGCTTTTTTGTTTTGTTTTTTCCTTGAATGTCGCCTGATTAAATCAGCTCAAAGTGAATAGGATGTGAATTATTTCAAGCCACAGTTCCTGCAACACTTATCTATCATCTTGACTCCAAAGAAGTCAATATTAAAGCAACTTCCTCACAGAATTAGCTTAAAAAAGTTTTTCTTTAAAAGAAAAGTTAATGTTCTATAGAAAAAACATAATTTAATGTTTCTATACACCATGAAAACTTAAGAAAAAAAGAATTGGATTTTAACAGGATTCTAACTCTTTCTCTGCCCTTTGGGTCAATAAAAATTAACAGTGGCAAGCATTCTCAACCACTGAGCCACAGAGATTTGTTAGAGGCTATAAAAATTAACAATATAAACATTCAGTACCTACCCCATGATTAAATGGGTAAATTTTGTATTGATTAAAGTGTACACAACTTCAAATTATGATGTGTTTTTGTAACAAAAATGAGACAATAACTTAATTTAAATAAATTATGTTCTTCACAATCACAACTAGAATTCCTATATGTATGAATATTTTTTTTATGCACCATCGGTCCATCTGTGAGTCAGTCACTTTATGGTTTGAGAAAAGCCAGTAGAGGTCATCCCTCCTCGAACCAGCTGACAATTTCCTTATCAATGTGTCTAAAATATTTTAAAAGCCAACTGGTCTGATAGATTTTCATTGTCTGGAATATGTCAAAACCTGTAATGACTGTGTTCTATTGCAATCCTACAAGTAAGCAGCCTGCAAAAGGACAAACAAAAACAGTACTGAATGTGACAATGATTTGGAGAACGGATGCCATTACTCAACCAAATTTAGTTTTCTGAACATAAAGGTTGGCCGAGCAACTTTGAGATGAAATGAGTAAGCTTGAGATGAAATGAGTAAGCTTGTGTAAAACTAAGAACTCTACACTTTACCACTCCTGAATGTCTTTGTTATTCCTCTGGGACCAAAACAAGTGCATGTAGACAAACATTTAAAGGCCTCTGCTATTATCTTAAAAAGGTGGACAACTCAACTAGTACCATAAGTAATATACATCTCTGCCATTACCAATATTTTTGCAATATTACCTTGAAACACCTTTTTCATTACTTGGTTCAACAGCAATACTGACTTAGCTGAATTCTATAAAAACTTCAATATTCCTGATTAGAAACATAAAAAGAAAACAAATATTGTAAGTCAATATATCCCAGGTACTCACATGCTGCTTTCCATTGTGGTTTCATGATTTAAGGCTTGGCATAACTGCACGTCCTCAAACCTCAAGACTTATAATTTTGTTATTATGACCCATAAATCTGCACTTAATTGCTCAGACTCACCCCAAACCCTAGGCACAACACTTCACATGCTGTTTAGCATTAACTTTTAACTCTTCTAAAGCTAAATGTCACATAAAACTTTTGGATGGATCAAATAGTGGCAATTCTGTATACCCAATGCATATTACTCCCGCTTGATAGACTGGATAAAAAAAAACACAACACAGCTTTACAGCTTAAGTAGTCTTTACCTTATAAAATAACATGCTTAACTAGTCACTACCTCTTAACATAACAGCTAAACTAGTCACTACCTTGTAACAGCTTGGCCAGTCACTACCCCATTAGATATCAGCATAACAACCAAATTCATCCAAGTATAATGTATACTTTTTCATGCCACTGATGAGGACAAAACTAAGGGTGCATATTATTCACTGATATAAGGCATTTTGAGGAACTTCTTCTTAGAGAACTGCATGATTTCAACATCTGAACTGATGATAGCTTCCATAAATCATTTAATGGTGTTGTTGTTGTCAGTTGACAGTTTGTAGATTGGATATATAAGTGTAGCTATTGTTACTTTGATATGTGGAAATTATCATTTAATGATGAGACGTTTGGCAAAGTTTTGCAGAGTTCAGCAGTAACATTACTGGGAAGTCTTCAAAGTTGATGAAGTAATAATTTAACTTAAATATGGGAGTATCACCAATTCCTTTTGAAGCTTGTTCACTTTGTTTGTAGATCCCACTACCATACTTTCTTACAATTTTTTTTTTTCCTAGTAATCTCTAAGTGTACAGAAGTCATCAAGTTGACATTTTAACTAACTTGTCCTGAAAAAATACTTTTCTATGTTACTATTTAGCTCAACAAATTTCTCAATGGAAAACCCTGACCAGACAGGGAATTACACTCACAGACATTTGATATAATAGATAAACAAAAACACACCCATGTTATAAACAATCACATAACCATGTCATACGGCTCTTTTGTGAACCAAAATCTACTATAACATCAAAGGGACATAAACTGGATTACCCACTATCTTGTCACAATCGTTTCCAAAGATAAAGGTTTCAAACCCTATTTTGTATTTTCACTAAAACAGTTTGCAAGGACCAGCTACAGCTAATACAAGTTCAGTTAACACAAGGTGTATGATTATGCCATTTAAATCTATCATGAGTTAGATTTTACATAATTTTCTAATACCACTCAAGATTTTAAGTTTTCCTATCATTCTGATAAGCATTAATTATGCATGAAAACCTCGCATAAATTTGATCAAACTACTTAAAGTACATAAGATGCTCTGACTTCAATTTCGCTTTTAAATTTCATGAAAGTAAGGTTATTAAACACAAATACGAATAGAATATTCATGAAGTAAGACATTTTTCATGACCATTATTTAACTTTTCACCGTCTTTATATTGCATATAATAATCAAAGCACTGAAAGTATTGTCTGTGTTAATCATGCAAATTTAAAGAACTAGAATAACAAATGACTGTTTTTAGATAGACGGGAGAGAGCAACAATTCAACTTAGCTAAGCTGAATGCACTGAAAGCTGCTGAGTCAGAGTTAACATGTAAGATTATCTACACTGATATATTAGTCTAAAGAATGAAGTTTAACTTAAAATAGATAAATTTAGTTGCATGGGCAAATAAAGTGTACTCCTAAGACTAAAAGTTAACATCTGTAGCACAAAAGTTTTAATCTGTTGCTATGTCAGTCAAAAACATAAAAATGTTTTACAAAGTCTAAACAATGTGAGTCTATCAAAATGCCCAGATAGTGACAAAATGTCAACAATAAAATCAACAAAACTTAATTTCATACCTCTGCAAAAACTCGGATCACTTTTCTCCAAATTAAGCTTTCCTAAACTAAATATTATCAAAACACGAAATAGAAAAATGCAGTGTAAAATTTTGTCCTCTTGAGTATGAACAGAAGCACAAAAGCACGGTGGTAGAGTATTGAATTGCTCTGGAATATTGGGAACTTGCAGAACTGTTATCTAGTTAACATTATTGTTCCAGGACAGTCATAGAAAAAATACCAATATTTACTCCATTGATTAATTATCTGCCACACATAAAATGTAACAGAGCAAAAACTGTCAATATCAAAGACATTTCTAAATACATCCTTTTTCATTTAACACTTGAATTTATATAATGATGACACTAAATATATTTTTGGGACACAACAGTGAACTCATTAATGTAGACTTTATGTAATAAACCTGTTCCCCCACAAACATTAAATCTCCATTCAGATGCATATTCAAAATGCTGAAACTGAGATTAAGAAAATCATCTAAAATCTGTCTATATTTTAAACAAAATAAAATTATACTACATCCAGTCCTTCATTCATTTTAAGGAAGTTTTAAGAGAAAAAAATCATTTCTAAGCATTCTCATAAATAAGTCATGGGCTGTTGATTTATAACTACTTTATAAACAAGGCACAATAATGCTAAACAAAACACTTTATTTCACTGAAATAAAGTGAACCCATAGTGGTAAAAATAGGAGACAGACATTTTGAAGCAATACATTGCACAGAAATGTCAACATAAAATCTCCCTTGGATATTTATGGCTTAGTATACAAGATAATGTCAATATATGGATTTGAAATTAAGTGAAAACAAGCCCAGCTGAAATAAAGTAACTGATTACATTTGAAATTAAAGAGAAAATGTCCAACTAATTACTGAAATAGGAAATGGTCACAAAAAATGGAACAAAATGGAATGAAATAAAAAAAACCCTAAAAGCTACAGTAAAACTGCTTTACATTCAATCAAATCTAAAATGAACAAAACTTTTATTGCATGTAACAGAAATAAACTAGAACTGCCACTGTCATGGCATGAATACCCCCCACATAGCGCTTTGTCAGAATCAACAGGGGTCATTTAGAGGTCATGGACAACCTCCCTGCCAAATCAGAGGGTAGTAAGCCAGTTTTTTGGTAGTCAATGCCCCTGTGACCTTGACCTTTGACCCAGTGACCTAAGACTGAGGGTCAAAGGATTCTTAAGTTATTGGGCGGACAAGCTTGTTTTAGTCAAGGCTCCTGTGACCTTTGACCCAGTGACATCAAAATCAATAGGGGTCATCTACTGGTCATGACCAACCTCCACACCAAATATGAAGACTGTAGGTCAAAGGATTCTTAAGTTATTGGGCAGACAAGTTTTTTGTAGCTTTTGTAGCCCCTGTGACCTTGACCTTTGACCCAGTAACCTCAAAATCAATAGGGGTCATCTACTGGCCATGACCAATCTCCAGACCAAGTAAGATGACTGTGGGTCAAAGGATTCTTAAGTTATTGGGTGGACAAGGAAAAACCGCCGGACAGACGGACAAGCTGATTCCAGTATACCCCCCACAACTTCGTTGTGCGAGGTATAATGATCATACATGAACTTTATAAATCAGTAAATGAGTATTTATTATCAGCAATGGTAACAGTGAGTAACAATGCAAATGTAAAGGCAAATTTTTGACAAAAATAGTACAGAAGTAGCATGACTTGAGAAAAACTGAATACTGCTCCCTTAATTTCAACTCAGTTTTGGAGTACCTGTCTTATCCAGTTACTGCTCTAATAGGTTCATCAATTTTTTTCTATAAACAAGGTATACATAATCCCCAAATGATTATTTACAATTATTTCACTGAATATAAAAAAAATCTGTAAGAAAAAGTTACATTAAGGTTTTCAGGTGTTCATGATAAACATCTTCAGCCGATGCAATTCCCTCCAAAACCTAATATCTTTATAAGGATATTTCCTACTGACATCAGTGTTCTTGTAACTAGTCTACCAATTGTTTCTTTCACACCACATGGACCTGCATTTAGCTACTTAATCACTTAACAAAATTAACATTCTCTGTGACCTTTTGGGAAACGCTACATCACCCATAACCTAAATGGAAGTTTATATTCCCTTCTCTGCAAAAAAAATAAAAGGAAGAAACTACCATACCGCCTCTTAAAACATTAATCAATGACTTTGTTGGGTGAAATTAACATTGTCTACGCATTCACAGCGGGGCAGGAAGAGTGACGTCAAATTTTAGACAGCTTTCAAACTTGAAAGCGATTATTTCTCCTAGAATTGCAGAACAAAGACCAATAAATTCCACTGCGAAATAAGTGGAAACAATTGAGAAAGATGAATATTTTCTTTATACAACAAAAGCAATAATCATTGTTTAACCCTTTCATCAAACACAGATCAGGTTTTTAGCTAACTCTCCCAAACAAAATGGTACTGAAATTAATTGGCATATTTACCGTTGGGATATTTTGGTTGGACAACGGCTAAAACTGCATGTAGAAAAACTGCACATAAACGAAAAAAGACAGGTCTTTGTATAACATATCATTTAAATATGAACAAAATAGGTCTGTCACATTAACAAAGTTCATTTTGTCCCATGAGAAAGTTAAACAGAAAACAAAATGAGGGAAAGACAGATATTAAAGGTTCACTGTATTCATTACCCTACACTTTCCTTTCAACAGTCTCAAAATATTGTATGCAATCCAATTTCAATCTGGATTCACAGAATGCTTAAGCAAGATGGGGTATATTAAAATTGTGTTAACACGGCAGTCAAGGAAAAATTACACTGCAGAACCTTTATAATGCTATATTAGGGGTCCAAGGCAGTCAACCCACAAAATAAATGGGGTTGAGACTTGACGCCAGTCTGACACGGGTCCTAATGCAAGGCATTATGCTTTAGCATGTTGTCTTTGTATTACCCAACCCATATACAATATATAACGCTTTTTTTTTAACATTTATTCCATGGAAAATAAAGGAGAACCTACAACATCTATTAGTTAATATTTAATGATCATGATACAATTAAAAATTTACATAAAATTCGTTGTATGCAATTAAAAAAAAAATCACAAAAATCACAAAATGAAAGTAAATACACTTACTTCAGACAGACAGATAACTTTATTTCACCAAAGGTATTTTAAAATACAACATGAGGATATGCAAATTCAAAAACAAAAGCCATATCAAGATCCGGTAGAAATCTGCAAACAGAATTTCAAGTTCAAAGTATAAAGTGTAAGGTGTTAAGAGGAAATTCAGTGAATTGGCTAAATCAAGTACTCAACAGATTTAGATGAAAAAATACAAATTTTACAACATGTAGTAGACTTAATATCTTGTCATAAATAAACATAGCAAGGTTGAATTGACCTGTCAATGGCAATATCATAATAATACTCAACCATGAATATCTTTTAGAAAATACCTTTATACTACCTGTATGCAGTACCTTTAATCATTCTTCCTTGCATCTTTTGTAAAAAACAATAAACGCAAAATTAGAGCTATCACTAAATGTGATTAATACCCCCACAAGCCTACTTTGGACACATTAACAAGTGCTGAAAAGAGTACTGCATCTTTCATATGAGATTTTTTTTCCATGGAGGGAGAAAAATACAATTTTAAAATTTTTGGGTGGAGGAACTATGACCCTACAGCTTTATAATGAGTTCATTGCTATTCTAGAGTTCGATTTAACGAGGTTCCAGTTTAACTATTTACCTCTGAATGCATTTTTCTTTTCAGTTTTCAAGCTGAGTACTAATAAATATTTATACAATTTTGGTGTTCAGCTGCTCAGAGTATATCTGGTTAAGATACTTTCTGCAAAAAATGTGATTAATTTTGCTCTTCAGCTGGCAGCCTTAATTGTCAGCTTTCAGCCACACAACAAAGTCTGCCACACTTACAACTTCAAGTATCTTTCCCCACCCACTGTTGCTCATAAATATAAAAGGATGCATTTTACAAGAACTACAGGTCAACTTATACACTATCTCAGTGTCTAACTGTGAGCTTTACAGTCTGATAAAAGCTCTTGTAGTAAAATGAAATTTTAGCAATGACACCCTGTTGCTATATCACATTTTTCTGATCCCTTGTTACTAATGGACCCAGCAATACTTATTTGAGAGCAAACAGGAGGCTAGCTGGCAAAAAATCACCATAGAAAAAGGCAATTATCACTAATGTGACCGGATGACACAATTGATATGATTTTGAAACACTCTGAGTCAAAGTGACAAATACTTGGTGTATAAAAATTTACTATTTTCTCAAGGTACTTAATCTCATCCTGACCATGTATTATAAGCGGGTCTTGTCTTTCATTTTCAGAAGGAAGCGTCTTTGAAGCAAGTCCATCTTATAGGTGAGAAAGTATAGCACTGAACCATTCAGTAAATGGATCAAATGGATCAAATACAGATTTCCTCAGATATAAACAAGTCATAACTTTGTAACTTCAGTTTCCCATAAATTGTCCACACCTTTGTCAATATGTATTGGATCAGCATAAAGTAAAGATGGAGGACAATTACAGAGAATAAAACCATAATCATTAAACAGAACAACAAAATATGAATCAACTAAAATGCAATCAGATACAAAAGCTGACATTTATACAACATTTACTGCAAATTCAATACTGATACATCTGTTCCAAACCATTTAACATATAATGCTTAAAAATCAAATATTTCAAATGATTTCAGACAAAATGTGCACTCAATTTAATCAGTTCCTGATAACGGCTTGAATGTGTAAGTTGCAACAACAGTCATTTCAGGCTTCCAGTTTTCTATGAATAACTGATTCACTTCTGCTAAAACATGTGGATAAAGTTCAACATTCCACAAATCCCTCAAAACAGAATTTTGGCTCAAAATGTTAGACAGGCTCTGAGTGACATAAACAGTTATCTTTTAAATGTTTAAGTTGAAGAAAACTAGCCAATGACACATTCACTCACAGTGTCTTATATACTTCCATTTCCACAATGCTTAGTAGAACTCCCACACATACAGCTGTCTTTACCAAACTTGGTGAAAATGCCAATGGGCATACTATCTACGATTTGGATAACCCACCAATGTGCAAAATATACACTTGGTTTAGCATATATGTTTATTTGTTCACAGACTGTTTCTTTGTCATTTTCTTACATCAAACTTTATTCTGCCCAAGTTACACTACCAGTACTATCTAAATTTTGCAAATTTCTCATAGAGTTTCTTGTTTCTCACTTCCCAATCCGATTAAAATCATACCCTAAAAACTCCTACAATATTAAGATGTGCTGGCAACAGACAGATAACGCTTTGGTATTAGGATCTGAACGTCACCAAAAGAAGGTCAGCTTCTCATGACCTTTCAACCAGCCAATCAGTGCTTCCAAGTCTTTGAAGGTAAATCAGTTGCTATTTTTATCTATTTGAACTCGTGAAAAATCTATATTTAACTGGAATCCCTAAGTCATTTTCTGCCACAAAGTCAAAGTTAATGGAGGAAATCTTGTAAAATATTGAGATAATTGGGAAAATTTCCATAGTTTAACATTTGATAGATATTGCATGTATACCAAAATAAACAGGCCTGTTTACTTAATATTTTCGTCACCATACTCACACTAATTAATATTCATTTAGAAAATACAAACCGAAACTTTAATAAACTTGATTTAAACATGCTATAGAAGTTTACACACTCAACATAACATGCCGTGTGTACATGTTAACCATAAAGACGCGTCATAAGATGCAGTCTTAATGGCTGGGATATAAATAACAATACTGGAAATCCAGATTATCTAGAAGATAATGGGTCACCATCAGATCTAACCGAGTTAGATCATGTACTTCAGTCAGATTGGAACGTGACCTATTTATCAGCCAATCAAAGCATTACATCCACTGATCTGAATCTGTAGGCGGCATCACTCTTCAAGTGGTGAAAATCTATATTTAACTGGGATCCCAAATAACATATTCCTCGCATGTCGCGGATTTTCTGCCATAAACACATTGTACCTGCACTCCAGTCAAACTTATTTGACAAACTCTTGTAAAATATTCCAGAAAAAATTTCAAACAGTGTTGATACTATATCATCTACTGAAATAGAGCATGTCTGTTTTTGTGCATATTTTCATCACTTTGCTAAAGCTCTTTAATAGACATATTATAAAATTTATATAACAAGAGGGCCATGATGGCCCTAAATCGCTCACCTGCTGTCCCAAAAACAAAAGGATTTTTTTTTCAACTCAATAAGTGCAATAATCCTGTGAAGTTTGAAGGCATTGGGTCAACTGGTACTCAAGTTATTGAAAGGAAACGAAGTGTAACAGACAGACAGACAAACAGACAAACAGACACCCATGGACAGGGCAAACACAATATGTCTCCATCAGAAGGGCGGGGTTGCCGGGGAGAGACGTAACAATGAATAATTGAAGGTCTAGCCCTTGGTGTTTCAGAACTGCAGATTTTTTAAGTTCTGCCTATATAAGTCCTTGTGTAACATCAAATGACCCCCCTCCCCCATCCCTGGGTGGGGCCAGTTTTGACACCAGGGTCATGATTTGAACAAACTTGGTAAAGGTCCACTAGACAATGCTACACACCAAATATCTAAAATCTAGGCCATGCGGTTTCTGACAAGAAGATTTTTGAAAGTTTTCCCTAAATAACTCTATGTAAAACATGTGACCCATGGGGCATGGCCAGTTTTGACCCAGGGTCAATGATTTGAACAAACTTGGTAGAGGTCCACTAAATATCTAAACTCTAAGCCTTGTGGTTTCTGACAAGAAGGTTTTTAAGTTTTCCCTATATAAATCTATGTAAAATCAACTGACTCCTTTGGTGGAGTCAGTTTTGACCCCAGGGTCATAATTTGAACAAACTTGGTAGAGGTCCACTAGATGATGCTTCACACCAAATATCTAAGCTCCAGGCCTTGAGGTTTCAGAGAAGAAGATTTTTAAAGATCCACCTTTTAAAATCTAATTTTAGCTCCAGTGAACCAGAAATGCAATGGACCAGAACCATTTGAACAATCTTGGTAGAGCTTCACGCAAGGAACATCCCAGGCAAGTTTCATTAAATTTGTTTTCAGAGAAGATGTCCTTTGAATGAAAAGTTGACTACGGACGGACAAAGACTGATCAGAAAAGCTCACCCTGAGCACTTTGTGCTCAGCTGAGCTAAATCCATGATTGCTCTGGGTCGCTCACATGAGTACTTTGGCTCTTGGTCTGCTGTTGAGCAAACATCAAAAGCAAAATAACAGGTTCTGAATAGAAGATTTTCTAAGACCTTATATTTTATATAAAAAGAACCAATTTTTGCAGGGCCAATTTTGACCCCAGGGGGATAATTTGAATAATCTTGGCAGAGGACCCAAAGATGAAGCTCAATACATTATATCTAAGCTCTATAGTTTACCGTTTCTCACAAGAAGATGTTCTATGATTAAATATTTTACACAAAATAAGACCCCTGAGACGTGGCCAATTTTTATCCCAGAACATAATTTGAACGAACTTGGTAGAGGTCCACAAGACAATGCAACATACAAAATATCTAAGCTCTGGGGCATATGGCCTATGTTAGCCTTTTGTAAAACCAAGTGACCCCGAGGCAGGGCAATTCATAACACAAGGGGCATACCTTAATTTGAACAATCATGGTACAGGACTTCAAGATGTTGCTCTGTGCAAAAAAATATCAGAGGTCTATAGCTTACAGTTTCTAACAAGAAAATTTTCATTTAGATTAAATAATTTTATTTTTACAAAAATAAGGCCCCTGGGGAAGGGCCAATTTTGACCCCAGGGACAAAAACTGAACAAACTTCTTGAGGTCAACTACACAATGCAACAAACAAAATTTCAAAGCTCCAGGGCATACAGTTTCAGACAAGAAGATTTTTTTAAATCTTTCCTATATAAGCATATGTAAAATTAATTTGAACAATCTTGGTACAGGACCTCTAGCTGATGCTCCATGCAAAATATCTATGGTTTCTCACATGAAAATTTTCAACAGTCAAATATTTTACACAAATAGGACCCTCTGACGAGGCCAATCTTGACCCAAGGGACATAACTTTAACTTGGCAGACATTACAACATACAAAAGATCTAAGCTCTAGTGCAACAGTTTCAGACAAGAAGATTTTGTAAGACTTTCCTCTCTATTTCTATATAAAATATGTGACCCCTTGGGTGGGGCCAAAGGACATTATTTCAACAAATTAAGTAGACGTCTACTAGACAATGCTACACATCAAATTTCAGACCTCTGGGCTTATAGCAGTTTTATACAAGAAGATTTTTAAAGAGTTTCCTCTTTATTTCATCAGTGACCATAGGGACATAATTTGAACAAACTTGGTCCACTAGACAGTGCTTCACACCAAATTTAAGAACTCTAGACCTTATGGTTTGAGACAAGAAGATTTTTTAAGATTATCCTCTATATTTCTATGTAAAACATGTGACCTCTCAGGTGGGGCCAACAGTAACCCCTGGGACATTATTTGAACAAATTTTGTAGAGGTCCACCAGACAATGTTACACACAAAGGCTAAGCAGTTTTAAACAAGAAGATTTTTTAAGTTTTTCATTCTTGTTGCCACAGCAACCAGAGTTCTTCATGGAATGGAAATTTTTGAACAACTTTGGTAAAGCTTCATGCAAGGAATATTCCTGCAAAGTTTTATCAACTTTCACTTAGTGGTATAAGAGGAGATGTTGTTTAAAGTAGAAAGCTGATGGAGCATGATGCACACAGGGCGATCACAAAAGGTGATCACACAAGGTGCTCAGCTGAGCTAAAAACATTCAAGAATCGAAGGAAATTCCTTTTATCCAAAAAAACATATAATTTAAGGTATTTCAAAATATTAAGGACCATCCTTCAAACTGGAGATTTAAACATTGTAATGCTGTAGTTTACACACTTAATTATCATGCTGTGTGTACAGGTAAACCATCAAGACGTGTCACAAGATGCAATTTCATTGGCAGGGATATACATAACAATACTGGAAGGAGACTGAACTGACTGGGCCTGCTGTCTTTAGATATTGTCTACTTCAGTGAGACTGCTCCCTAGACTGGTTCCCTTCCGTAATTTGAAAGAGAAAGAGACAAATATGGGACCAGTCTAACTGCTCCCTTCCTTCCTTTTCACAAATTTTGTCATGTAAATTCTGCCTTTGCAGTAGTGCACACTTTTTGCCCATCAGTAACAGTAAGAATGTACTTTATTATGTGTTTTCTTTAGTTGTCAATTTGACAGGTTGCAACCAATTTTGAAAATTTTCCATTTCAACATCACCGTATCTTTGAAAACTAATCAATTTCCCTGCCATCTTGTGTATGCAGTATGAGAATAAATCATCAAATTTATCTGTACTAATTTAAACCAGAAATGACAAGACGATGTCAATATTGCCTGATATCATGCAAACACTGGCAGGTCTAAAGAAGAAACGGCAGATATTCAATACATAGCCTTGATGAATGCTGTCTGATTAAGGCCTACACAATTTAAGACTTAAGAAAAACAAGGTTTTGCATCATCAGTGTAAATGTACATGCTTTGCAGTATATCTCATTGTGCTTGGGTTTATCTTTGAATGTCAGTCTTGATGGCACATTCTGTACAGTTAATGATGTTGCTAACGAAGTTCATCAATTCTTAGAAGCAGAAATGTGTTCTTTAAACACAATTTTTAAACTAGAATGCTCATGGGCAGCATGTCAAGCCCGCCAATGGAAAGGCACCTATAGGGATGGGACAGTGAAATGGGAACTGTGAGAAGATGATGATGGAAAGACAAGGCAGACCTATATGATGTCTCTTTCAGGGAGCATAACAAATTTATCATGGTATTTTCAAATTTTTCCATGCATGGAGAAGTTATGGCCTGGACAAGGTCTGTCATCAACATTTTGGTCCTTTGAGCTGTCACTGTGACCTTGAACTCTGAGCTAGGAATCTGGGTCTTGCACACAACACACCATCTCATCAAGGTGAACAAATGTGCCAAGGTATTTTAAAATCCTTCCATGCTGACAGAAGTTATGGCCTGGACAAGGTCTATCATTAAAATTTAAGACCTTTGACTTGGCACTGTGACCCTGACCTTTGAGCTGGAAACCTGGGTCTTGCAGCAACACACTGTCTCGTCAAGGTGAACAAATGTGCCAAGGTATTTCAAAATCCTTCCATGCACAGAGAAGTTATGGCCCGGACAAGGCAATCATTACCTTTTTTAGTTATGGAGTTCTTCCTCACACTAGACAGAATGATAGAATGATGGAAGGACAAGGCAGGCCTATATGATATCTCTTTCAGGGAGCATAACAAATGTATCACTGTATTTTCAAATTCTTCCATGCCTGGAGAAGAAATAGCCCAGACAAGGTATAACATCAGTTTTTTGGACCACTGTGACCTTGACCTCTGAGCTAGGAATCTGGGTCTTGCACGCAGCACACCATCTCATCAAGGTGAACAAATGTGTCAAGGTATTTTGAAATCCTTCCATGTTTTAAAGAAGAAGTTATGGCCTCGACAAGGTACTGTGACCTTGACCTTTGAGCTGGGAACTTGGATTTTGCACGCAACACACTGTCTCATCAAGAAGAACAAATGTGCCAAGGTATTTCAAAATCCTTCTATGCACAGAGAAGTTATGGCCTAGACTAGGCAATCTGGACGCACACACGCACACATGCATGCATGTAAATACACCAAACTGTGGTAACAAATGTGACAACTATGTCAAGCTATTCGCACGTGGGCTCAACAAAAAATTGTGCAGTTAGTCTGTAATATCTTCAATATCTTATTTGACAAACTAAATTAAATTTCTGTTCTTTCAGGTCTAGGATAATCAGTCACTGAAACAGATAAACCTGCTATAAGGAAACAAAGTCTAATACAATTTCTTCCTTATTCTGTGAGAGGAAATAGCTTCAAACATCTGCCATGCTGATCTAAACATATTACAATGTCACAAGAAACTCAGTACTTGGAACAAATTTGAATCTAATTTCAATGAAAACTTTATCATGCTAAATGAAGTACCATTTGTCCTTTTATAACCTTAGTTCATTGTACAAAATGAACTTTATTCAGCTTGTTTCATGCAGAAAGTGTTATATCTTACAGACAAAGAACGGAACATACTGGTCATACTATGATAACTTTTCATTTCAGTTTATAAGACACATTAATGTTTCAATAATATTCCATAAATGGACTGACAAAGGTGGACTTTGCATTGACTCTCCGTCCCCCCCAACCTTAAAAGATTTTCAAATGTGTGATTTCATCTGTTGTCTTTGTTTTCTAGACATTATGGACTAAAAACTTGAAAATTAAGATCGATATATAAAATCACATGAGAACACATCATAGAACATTGGAGAAAAGCATTTTTTTATTTAATAGTTAAAATGGTAGTAGACTTTACCTGATGTTGCATCATTTACTCAAGATGAATTATTTTCTCCTCTGAAAAAGACTAAACCTGGTTGCCTAAAAATTCTTTTTTTCTGTATGCACATATAAGATGCACCCCATTGCAGAATTCAATTTTTAAGTGAAAAAAATGTGTCTTATAAACACGCATATTATAACATGAACCAATACAACAGCACTTTTTCACCTAAACAAAAGGATATATATCATTTAAAAGGAATTATTCTCATGCCCTTTATACATTATCCCACTGAAACACAAGACCGTATAAAAGAAAAGAAAATAAAGCAAGAAAAAACAAGGCGATCGGTAAAACCTACATATGCTCCCCGAAGCAGGAGCCAAAGGGACATGTGCAAGGCAAGAACATACAGGCAAAGTCATAAAGTGGGCACATTTTTGGCACTGCACTCCGCCTCAATGCCCTCTACCACTGTGTGCAGTTTAAACTTTAAACAAATTATGTCCAAGGGTTTTCAGGTTATGCTCCAGACAAGATTTTTCTAAAAGGGAAGATAATTCAAAAACGGGGCAAAATAGAGTTATGGTTCTTTGGCACTGTACTCCGCCTCAACACCCTCTACCACTGTGTGCAGTTTAAATGAATTATGTCCAAGGGTTTTCAAGTTATGCTTCGGACAAGCATAATGGACGGACAGATGGACAGACGGACAAGGTGGCGACTATATGCTCTCCCTTTGGAGAGCATAAAAATGAAATATAAGTATGGTATACAATAATATGTGTAGGTAACATGAATAAAGTCAGGATTTATATTTCTTCTCATGAAGGAACAAGGCTATCCTACATTATGTCTCACAACCTGACAGAAAAACAAGCTGCATGCAGTTATCTGTCAGTTTTATCAAATCTCGTTAAAAACTAAATGGTACTAATATACCAACATGGTGTCACATAACCTAATACTAATGTCTCCACCATGGTGTCACATTTTTCTAATGGTGATAGGAAAGTGAACATTAAGCGGTAAGTATATTGAGCTAATTTGCAAGCCAGATGATGTCTTGTCTCCTGCCTTGAAAAATCATTATCGTCAGAATTTCTCCAATTACAGTCCGACTAGATTGGGAATACTAATGAAGGCAATATGCAAATCAAGTTTGTTCTTTAAGAGAAAGTTCTGACAAACCTCAATTCTATGTTTACTAAATCTTTCCACTTTGTCTTTTTTTTCTTACAGACAACTTGTACCAGAAAAAAGTGAAAGGCCTTTTCAATGTACTTAACCTTTTTTTATTAACACATTTCTCTTTCTTTTAGATAATTTGTACAAAAAGCAGTCAGATCATCTCAATGTAGATAATCTAGAGAACAAAATAAAACGTGTTCAACAGACTATATATATTCAAATTACCAACTCACTTCTAAACAGTAGTATAGTCGGGTTAACTTTTTTTCACAGTTTAATTTTCATAAACTATAACAGGACAATGTGCCTGTTTAGGAAAAACGATACAGCATTAAAATTGTTTCTTACCCTCTACCATCTTTTCTCTGATATTTTCTAAAAGCAACATTAATCATATGTTTTGACGACACAGACTTTTAGGCAGCTTCATTTCCATAGTTATTAAACTTGCCTGATTTGTATGCGCTTGATCTGTATGCGTAACGAGTGCATCACGGACATGCTGAGAACTAAGTGCTTTAATCAGTTGATACAGGCTGTGTATTTTACTGATACAGCTCACTCAAAATGAAAGATCACCGTCTCTACAAAAAAACAAACATTAATGGAAATAGATTTCCAATTAATCTAGGCCTTCATCACTTTGATATCTGCTACAATTGCTTTCATAGATTTTAGCAGTGAAGATGACAGATCTATCTTGCAATAATGCTGATACAAGTTTTATTGCCATTGCAGGCCCTTAACTATCTGTCAAACAAAGACCAGTTTTTTCTCCAGGACACTGCTTTTCAGTGCCATCTACAAAGGTAACATTATTTTTTATAGAAGATGAACAACCTTTTATTATTTTGCAATAACATGGCTTTTTCAAACTTTCAACTGTGTTAAAGACTCATTTTATCAAACAAATTAATATCTCACTGCCTTATACATTTATTCCGATAACAAATCAAAACCATCAGAAATAACCAAACTACCAATTTCATGAAACCAACAATCTAACGACAAGCTGCCCTTTGTTTATGCACACTCACATGTATGACTATGTTTGGAGCATGGACAGCAATGAAATATCAACACCTTTTGTCTTCTCAAAGAGATCAACAGCAATGAATATTAATGCCCATGTAAGTGTTTTCACCATGTCTGCTTCAATGTTCTTGGTAGATGTATTCTGACAATGGTCACATAAAGGCCAAAACAATACCATCAGAAAATCACTGAACACTGTGAAGTCATGTAACATATACAAAAGCAGGAAAGTTTTCAACACTTTTTGAGGCCATGGATGTATCCAAGAAATGTCCACTCATTCTTCCTGTGTTTCTTTAATAATAAGCACAGTATGGCATATGCATAGTATCTCAATAAATATTATTCAACAGGGTAGATGAATATTTTCAAAATGCATGAAACACTTCAGTGAACAAACACATGTTTGATTTTTTTTTCAAGCATTCTTTAAAAATATGAAAATACAGCAGCTACACTCTTTTAACAAAGATACTGTGATTCTATTTACATAGAAGTGTTGGCTACATTTTGCAATTTTGCTCACAAAACTAAGAGGCCATAAGCTTAGCTAAGAAACTTCAGGGTTCAAACCTCAGAGTCTTTGCCTATACAATACATTTCAAATACAGCTATTATTTAACCTGCTTTATGGCACTATTTGTTGGATATCTGCACAAGCTTCTCCAGAAGTATTCTGTTCTCATTCACTGTTAACTGAAAAAGACAAAAGATATACTTAGCTCTTAACATTTGCCACTTATAATTAATTCTGTGCCATGTATTTTTCATTCATTTGATGATTAGGCCCTTGCATGCCAATAGTTTTTTTTTTATAAAATGAAGCCACTGACGACAGCCCCAGACACTTGGTGGTCAAAGAACCAACTAAAGTTATCTTATCTGCCCTCCGTTAGACATGATGCTATTTATAGACATATCAACAAATATAAAAAGACATTCAACCCTAAAGACCGCCTGAGATGAAAGACCTTTCAGAAATAAAGACCACTTTCATTGGTCCCACAGTGAGATATTTACAAAGATACCTGACTCTGAACCAAGGCCACCTGCTTACAAAGACCACAGGTTGGCCTTCAAATGGAAGTATCCTTTATAATCAGATCATTTTAGCATTTCTTAAATTTCCTTAAAATGTTTTTAAATCAATTATATGTCTAAATATAGTCCAGAATCTTCATTTACTAGTTCTAAACTTTTAATTTCTATGAAATACTTGATCAAAAGGCCCCCTTTTTCCTTTTCTCAATACAGTTAGTCATAACAATATCAATATTTCAACCATTAGCAGTACAGACAGGAAATTATCATGTCTAGACCAATGGAATATGGATATTTCTCATTAAAACTTAATAATCATCTTCAAAGCCCTGTACTGGCAAACATACTCAATTAAAAACAGCTTATTCAATATAGTATAAATATAATTCCTTCTATTTACATCGGTGCGAAAATAGGAAAATAGCAATTTCTTTCTAAAGATATATTTAATCTATAAAGAAAAAAATATTCTGTATCTCAAAGACTCCTTGCATGGAATTTTATCTAACTGAATTACAACTGTAACTTCAAACATAATATGTCTTTGCAGTATCAATGAAGAGAAACATCTAAGGAAAGCTCCTGCATGATCCAAAACTTACAAGGATATTCTATCAAGGAAAGAAATTTAAAGACTAATATCTTTAAAGACTGAGGACATAATGTTACTGAAAACAGCTGTCTTTACTTAACCATAAACTACTGCCTCAAAGTGACAGCCATTGTCTTTTAAAGTGACAAAGCAATAGACCTTACTTTAACAGTCTCAAAAGCAAGTAAAAAGAGCAATAATTGTTTTACCCATGCATCCAGATTTTCATAAAAGAATAAACAAATTAAGCTGTACAACCAGATTTTCATTAAAGATGGGATATTCACTGGTGTGGCATTACAACCAGACTAAATTCACTGAAGACAATAATTATGTTTAACCATTCAACCAGATTTTTATTAAAGACAGAATTTTTTAGTCATACAACCAGACTTATATTGAAGGCAGGATAGATTACTTATACAACCAGACTTTCATTGAAGACAGGATCTGTTTAGCCATGCAACCATATGTTCATTGAAGACAGGATCTGTTTAGCCATGCAACCATACTTTCATTGAAGACAGGATCTGTTTAGCCATGCAACCATATGTTCATTGAAGACAGGATCTGTTTAGCCATGCAACCATATGTTCATTGAAGACAGGATCTGTTTAGCCATGCAACCATATGTTCACTGAAGACAGGATCTGTTTAGCCATGCAACCATATGTTCATTGAAGACAGGATCTGTTTAGCCATGCAACCATACTTTCGATTGAAGATGGGATCTGTTTAGCCGTGCAACCATACTTTCATTAAAGACATGATCTGTTTAGCCGTGCGACCACACTTTCATTGAAGACAGGATCTGTTTAGCCGTGCGACCACACTTTCATTGAAGACAGGATCTGTTTAGCCGTGCAACCATATGTTCATTGAAGACAGGATCTGTTTAGCCATGCAACCATACTTTCATTGAAGACGGGATCTGTTTAGCTGTGCAACCATATGTTCATTGAAGACGGGATCTGTTTAGCCATGCAACCATACTTTCATTAAAGACAGGATCTGTTTAGCCATGAAACCATATGTTCATTGAAGACAGGATCTGTTTAGCCGTGCAACCATATGTTCATTGAAGACAGGATCTGTTTAGCCATGCAACCATATGTTCATTGAAGACAGGATAATTATATTAGCCATATAACCACACTTTTGTTGAAGGCAAGACATTCTTAGCCATACTACCTGATTTTGAAGACAAATTATCTACAAACTCATATTTAATACCTTTTTTCTATCCCCATTTTACTGAAAACATACCCATAACTCTGTCAAACTGAAAATAAAACAAGAGTTATAAGTTTATAGCTTTTGCTGCGCTTGTGTACGATGGAGTGGAATGGTTTCAGCAAGTTTAGAAAAAGGCACAGAAAGAACATTTCTGTGAAATTTTATTTAAAATGGCTTAATGGTTTTTGAGAACATGTCTGAAGCCAAATACTGATGAAATTCTATTTTTAGCTCTGGTGGCCATTTTGTGCAGTGGAGTGGAACCATTAGAGCAATTTTAATAGAGGGCCATTGTGAAATTTAGTGGAAAATGACTAATGATGCATTGGTTCCGCTGAAATTTTTCACTTTATAGATTTACTTTGCGAATTACTTAAATTCAGTGATATTACAATCAGTGTTAACTCAGGTGACTTTGTTAAAAAGCAGTAAATTAGTATCATAATTATCTGACAGGTTATTATTAAGCCTGCTGCATTTTTTTCATGACAGGCAAATTAGGTCAATCCTGAAACCAACCAAGTATAATGGGTCTTCGAAGATCAAACGACAATTAACAGTGGCTTATCCAAACACAGATATATCACCAGCTATTATGCAATCACAATGATAATTGCTTAGTTATAAATGCTGTCCTGTTAGCATTTGTAGCTCTGATAAGGACAGCGTACTTTAACACTTTGAAATTTTATTAGGAATTAAATGTCATTATTCTATAGATTTGGAACTGAATTTTTCGAACTTTATTTGAAATATATGTGCAAACCTCAAACTTAAAGAAGTAAGGCTTAAATTAAAATTAAGTTTGATTGCCCTTTACCGACCGAGTCATCAAAGTCCCGCCGACTAGATTAAATATTTATTGCAAAATTTGGTGAACGATTTTTTTTTTAATTTCGTCCTTTTCCGGTATTTGTACTTTCCGTTAATTTCATCCCATTTCGTTGTTTAGCTCGCGGCTAGGCGCTATCGTCTAGGCGCTTGATAAAATAACTGACCAGTTTTCCAATACATACGCAAGCGTTTCGTCACGTCTTCGATCAAAATGGCGAGCAAGTGGGGCGAAGACGTCGTAACACTTTCTGTTTCGGTGAATCTGGGGACAAAAAGTAACAAGAGAAGTGTTGTTAAAAACGCCATCACAAAATTCCAGAAGAACTACACCTGGTTTGACGTTTTTGAAATCGTGACAAACGATGTTGGAGCAGAAATACCGGAAAACATCGATCAAAATTTTTAATTCAGCAAACGACATATACAGCAGATGACAAAACAGCTTAGAACCTGACCAGACGTAAAGTTGCTTGGCATCTGGTCTGGTTCCAGACTGTCTTGCATAGCTGGTGCTGAGAGGGACCAAGCAACCTTAGAGAAATACCGTATTGTTCTGCCTGTTTGCCTTGAATGCAAACAGACAAAGGAAATTCCAAAAAGGAATCCTTCTTCTACTTCTACTTCTACTTGATACTCCCGAGCAATCAATAATGACTATAACTGGGAGGCGCTTTGTCAGGAAAACTGTGTTAAAGTATTATGTGCACTGTTAAAAGTTTAAAAGATAAAAAGTTCACAGAGTAAGAGAGTGCATGATTAAATTTAAAAACAATTAGGGCGGGACTAGATGGTGACAGTCACCAGCCTATCCCTGAAGATATCTAGGCTGGGACTGGATTTGACCTGATATGGTAAGCTATTCCAATACCTTAAAGTTCTGGGAAAGTAGGAACTGAGGTGGTACTGGGTACGAGACTGGGGGATCAGGAAGTTCAAGTTTCTAGTTGGACTTAGGTGACTATGGTCGACATAAACAAGGTTGTACTGGATCTTATAGAGAAAAAGTAAGGAGGATTGGAGTCTGCGGCTTTCTAGGGTGGGCCATCTAAGTTCATTTAACATTTTTGTTACACTACTTTGAAAATCATAATTATTACAAACATATCTAGCCACAGCTCTTTGTACACTTTCAATTTTGTAGGTAAGATGTTTCTGCCAAGGGTGCCATATTATTGAACAATATTCTAGTTGAGGTCTGACATAAGTGGTATAGGCTTGAGTTCTGATTTGCCTATTTTGAGTTTTGATGTTTCTCTGGATAAATCTTAAGGTATTTTTTGCCTTGGAGGTAATGTTATTAATATGATTGGCCCAGTTCAAGTCTTTAGAGATGGTAACTCCAAGGTACTTGGCAGATTCAGTTAATTTGAGAGTTTTATTGTGTAGAGTGTATGGGAAGGTGGTGGGGTTCTTTTTTCGGGTGATCCTTAGCACCTCACATTTGTCCGGATTGAACTCCATGGCCCAGTCCCGTTCCCAGTTTTCTAGTTTATGTAGGTCATCTTGCAGTCCGTCTGCGTCTGTCTGTCCCTTGACTGTCAGGTAAACTGTAGTGTCATCCGCAAATAACCTTGTTTTACTTTTGACAGATTCTGGCAAGTCATTGATATTTGCCAGAAATAAACAGGGACCAATAACGGAACCCTGGGGGACACCAGATAACACTGGTAGTTGATCGGAAGTTTGACCTTCAACTGCAACCCTTTGGCTGCGGTTGCTGAGAAATGACCTGATCCAGGTGGATACTTGTTGATTTACTCCTAAAGTTTAATCCCATTAAGAATTGACTTTTGTGACACACAAGTTTCACTGTTGTTGCAGTTACAGTGTTATTAGCCCTTATCCTGCTGAGCACCACCTTAGGCCTTTGCAGACAGCTTGGAACCAGACCAGATGCCAAGTAACTTTACGTCTGGTCAGGTTCTAAGCTGTTTTCTACTCGGTAAATATTTCTTGTAAATATTAAAAAAATTGATTGACATTTAAAGTGGAGCAGTTGACAATTCAAGCAGATGACATATTTAGTTGGCATGATAAGGGTTAAATGGTGTACATGTTTTATAAATCTAGTCAAAAGGAATTGGAAGTGCCAAAGTGTTAGACATACAGTTGGACATCATAGGTGTTTTTTGTGGTGTTACCATTATACATTAAAATTTGTTCTTGAAATAGCATTTTTGTTTGCTTTTTAGCAGCCTTGAGCACTTAAGGAATGGCAAAGAACATAATAGATGACTAACCGTTGGAATGTTGCAAACACATACATGTTTATTAATTGTTTGCATACTGTACAGAACAAAACCTGAAAGTACATGTTACTTCTTCATGGTCTTCTGTAATATCTATAAACAGAGGAACAGCTAATATTTGAAATATAAAGAATATAAAATGCTGATATCCCCCCAAAAAATAAAAATATTTCCCTACCTACCTACCCACCTTCAAAATTCAGAGTCGGTAAAGGGCAATCAAACAATTTTTTAATTTAGGCCTAAGGTCTGTTTTTTTTTTTCCTTGACTGAAAACAAGAATGTAGTGAACATAATAACAGTCACTTACATTGATCTTTATTCGCCGGAACACTAGGTAAGTTCATTGGGAGTTTGATTTTTTTATTTTAATGTTTGCAAATCAACTTTAAACCTAAAAGAATTAATCAGACAAAAAAACAATACTGAATGTTTTGTGATTTAATTATATTCAGACCTTTAGGTGCAAGTCACGTAATAACAAAACCATTGACAACCAGCGTTAATCTGACAATAATTCATTTAGATGAAATCTATGAATCACGATGTGTACACTTCCGCCATTCTCCAATGGACCACAATTACATCACAAATCTTAAGTCTCGTTTTCTCTCGCCATGTATTTTTGCAACAATGGTGCCGTCCATAAACCAAGTGACAACCTCAGTTTTAGATTTTAAGTTAAAATTCATGTATTTGGAAAACGCAGATTTTTGTTATATCTTATGTTATGAAATAAAATGTGTAACTTAGCATCTGCTCAGGTGAGCTAAAAATGTTTAATAAAATAACATGCAAAACCACAAAATACTAATTAAGACCCTGTGATCATGACTTAGGGCTGTTCTTAACTGGAGTATAATTGTTTCTTAGAAAACCGATGCAAACATTTTTTTAGAAGTTAAGTTATAAATAATCCTTGTGTAGGCAATAAGAAAATTCTAAAATGGAAAATCTGAAGCCTCTTTTGGACTTTGTGCCAAATTTATAGCTAAAATCAAATTGCTCTTCGGTTAACATTTAGTCTTTCCACGACATACAAAATTCAATCACAAGATGGCATGAAAGCAAGACATGAAAGTGAAAAAGTAGGTATGTTAAAATCTTGTTATAATTTTTTGACAGACTTCATCAAGTCAAAATCTGGAATATTGATTTGCTAGAGTGGGCTGAAATTCTGATATCCATTCTGATTATGCCACTGCATATTCATACAGAATCACTCCCTTGTGGTCTAATTACTGTATAACCAGATGACTAAAACTTCTCAATACAACGTAATAACTTGCAGCTACAATGTTTCAGTTTGACTTTTCAATTCTACAAATTGAGATGTAATGGTTCAATAAAAGACCAGCATTTACTGTGGTGCTGACAATGATTTAGTGCTCCACAACCTGGGGGAACAAAACAATTTCTGTAGAAGAGGTTTATCAAATACTAGTTGTCTTAAATTTCTAATCAAAATATAAAAGAGTGGTCTGCCTTTGTCATTTTAACAGATCTTGCTACTCTTACTTTACAGCAATTAATTAAAATCAACAAGATTATGAGAGAGGACCTTTATATTATTTTAATCTCAGTAACATTTTTGTCCTGTGAATTAAGAGGCATCGAGTGCAAGGACACCTAAAATGATATAGTGATGATCATCAAACTTGGTACAAGCATCTAGATGATCAAAGACAAAAATTAAATCTACTGTAAGTGATGCAAAACCAACAAGCCTTATATGATATTAAAATTTTATGTTCATGAAGTTTACTTTTAAAATTTTTTCTTTTTTTTTTCATAAAATTTTACTTTTGAATGGAAGTTGCATATTGTAATAGAGCACTAAAATGCAGGATGTATTGAAAAAACAACTTCCCGCTTTAGTTCACGTATACTCATTGGTGTCAAATAAAACATACAGAGGATATTTGATTTTTTCAGTGTGTGATAAAAAATTTATTTCACATGTGACAATCAGACTTTAAATATTTTCACTGGTGGCTATGCCACTCATGAAAATATAAAAATCTGATGGTAACGCGTGAAATAAATTTGGATCACACACTGAAAAAAATCAAATATTCTATTTATTTCATGCTTTCCAGTGTCATTTCAGAAAAAAAGATAAAACAGTGATAACATGAACATCTTGTCCACCCCTGGTGCATCCCCAATATTTACTATGTCTGCACATGCGAGACGCTATTCAAAGTAGTTCCAAGAAATTCGATAAAAAATAATGAAAATCTGGGCTTTCAGTGTTTATTTCTTCACTCATAAGCACAAAAATAACATTTTAACAAAACATTTTTAATATTTATTCAATTTAACGAAATATTACAGAAACTGCAAATACATCAATGAAATATATTCCTCCGCGTCAGGACATCACGCAAAATTGAAACGTCTGCCATATTGTTTACAGTTTCTTTAACAGTAAAATCGTGTTATGGTCCACTTAGCTCTTTAAACAATAACTGAACAAAATAAAAAGTGTTTTCATATTCATCTGGATTTAATTAAGTGTTTTATTAAAAATTCAATCACTGTCATCTGATTCTATCATGCGGATACGTTTATATGCCGGTCGAACTGTGTTTCTTTGTAATTTGGGTGCAGTGAGGGGAAAAAAGTAATCTGGCACAGTGAAAATTATATTTTGTAAATTTCACTAATGGTTTATCACTCAACTTATCAGAATATAATCATCCGATATTTTACAATAAAACACTGGAAAGCATGAAATAATATCCTTTATTTACATTATACCAAACTGTCAAATATTCATTTCTCAAGTAAAAATATAAAAAAAAAGCTACTGTAAATGTTTTGCCATAGAGAAACAAACAAAAAGGGTAATCCCTTCAGTACTTTGATTCTATGAAACAAAGATGCAGTGCAAAAAAAAAAAAAGTGAAAAAACAGGTTCATCACTGATTTGAAAAATTCCATTTCGACACATTAATGTTCTGGAAATAACAATGCTTAAAATACCTAACAAGTTTAAATTTTGAAATATGAAAGGTCTTTCACATGAAAAATGAGACAAAAAATGAAATCTGGAAAGCACTAATGGCGACAAAATTTATTTATAATAAGCATTTTTTATGAAATGTTTCGTTTCTGGAACTGAATTTATTTAAATGGATTAATCATTTGCAGGAGAAATCTGATGTAATTACAGCAAAAAACACTGTCATTTCCATTATATTATGGAATTAAAAAAATATTTTCAGCAATTTTGTAATCTGTTAATATTGATTAAACTTTATGATGTCTCCTTGGCAGTTATCAATGTGTTTAGGTTGTCATATGAATGACTTCTCCTAATAGTGGAAACAGTAATTTATATAACTGATTTTAAAAAGAACATGTTGGAACAATGTCTGTGAAGTTTTCTTCAAAGCAAAAAACTTCTGGTTAAGTTTATTGTCACATTTTCTCACTCTTTTGTGACAGAGAGAATATGCACTGCTAATCATCCTTTCCAAACAGGAAAAGCACTGTAATTACCTCCCTCTGATTACCTCCCTGTAACTAGTCAAAAAGCCAGGAAACAGGAAAAAAGAAGACATTTTCCATTTTCAATATTGTATTTTTGTTTTGCAAATTTCTTTTACTAGACAGCATTTGTTGAAATTCCAAAGAAGGCTGACAAAATATATGTTTGTCTCTTAAACTATAATGCCTGGCTTCTGTCTATGCAAGCACTGCATTTACCACTGATTAGAAGTGACAGAAAAATCTTTACTAGCAGACTGAAATAAAGTGCTGTTTGTACAACACTTTATATCTCCCCTAGATGTAATTGGCTCTGTCAAAAGAAATCAGACTTATACCTAAACAATAATCGTGACCTTGACCTTTTGCTGGGGAACTTGTGGAAAATATCTGAATGCCTAAATGAGTCTGGAAATGATGGTTGATGAAACCTGAAGCAAAAGATGATAAAATACAGCCTAGACCCTTGCAGGGATATGCTAAAGGATGAAGAAATCAGGCCTAAATTTAACAGAGAAGATCCAGCAAGGGTTTCAGAGAAAGGCTTAATATATTATACAAGAAATTACATTTAGGACAAATATAAACTTCACTACATGAGAAACTGTTTGTGCAAAAAGAGATCTGACTGGCGTATCAAAAAAAACAAATTTAATCATATTACAGTTTTTTAGAACTAAATAGTAACTAGAGCTATCGCTAAATGTGATTAATACCCCCGCAAGACTGCTTCAGAACTTAGGAAGTTACTAGTAACAGAATACTTTGTAAAAGAATTGAAATAGAGTTATGGTTGTGGGCAATTAAAGATAGTTGTGGTTCTTGTACACTGCATTTCCTGTCATTGTTCTTGACCATTGTATGAAGTTGCACTGAATTCCAACCATAAGTTTTCAAGTTATGCTCTGGACAAGGAAAACCAACTAAGGGCAATAACTGTGCAAATACTGAATAGGGAGTTATAGCTCTTATACACTGCACTTCCTGTCATTGTGCTTGATCACTGTATGAAGTTGCATTGAATTCTAACCATTAGTTTCAAGTTATACTCTGGACAAGTAAAACCAACAAAGGACAATAACTCTGCAAATAGTGAGGATGGAGTTATAGCTCTTTTACACTGCACTTCTTGTCATTAATCTTGACCATTGTATGAAGCTGCTCTGAATTCCAACCAGTAGTTCTTCAAGTTACTCTCCCAACAAGGAAAACAAACAAACTAATAACTGTGCAAATAGTGAAGATAGAGTTACAGCTCTTGTACACTGCACTTCCTTTTATTGACCATTGTATGAAGTTGCATTGAATTTCAACCACCAGTTTTCAAGTTAAGCTCAGGACAAGGAAAACCAACAAAGGGCAATAACTCTGCAAACAGTGAAGATGGAGTTATGATTCTTGAACAATGCACTTTCTTGCATTGTGCTTGACAATTGTTTGAAGTTGCACTGAATTCCAACCACTAGTTTTCAAGTTATGCTCCAAAAAATGAAAACCATCAAAGGGCAATAACTGTGCAAATACTGAAGATGGAGTAATGATTCTTCAACACTGCACTTTCTTTCATTGTGCTTGACCATTGTTTGAAGTTACAATGAATTCCGACCAGTAGTTTTCAAGTTATGCTCCCAACAAAGAAAGTCCAATAAAGGGCAATAACTCTACAAGTAGTGAGGACGGAGTTATAGCTCTTGTACACAGCACATCCTGTCATTGTGCTTGTTCACTATATCAAGTTACATTGAATTCCAATCAGTAGTTTTCAAGTTATTCACTGAACATGGAAAACCAACAAAGGGCAATAACTGTACAAATAGTGAAGATGAAGTTATCATTCTTGAACACTGCACTTTCTCTCATTTTGCCTGACCATTGTATGAAGTTGCACTGAATTCGAACCAGTAGTTTTCAAGTTATGCTCCGGACAAGTAAAAAAAAGCAACAAAGGGCAATAACTCTGAAAATATAGAAGACCGAGTTATGGCTCTTTTACACTGCACTTTCTGTCATTAAGCTTGACTATTGTATGAAGTTGCATTGAATTCCAACCAGTAGTTTTCAAGTATTGCTCCTGACAAGGAAAACTAACTAAGGGCAATAACTCTGCAAGTAGTGAAGACAGAGTTATAGCTTTTGTACACTGCACTTCCTGTCATTAAGCTTGATCACTGTATGAAGTTGCATTAAATTCCAACCAGTAGTTTTCAAGTTATGCTCAGGACAAGGAAAACCAACATAGGGCAGAAACTCTGCAAATACTGAAGATGGAGTTATGATTCTTGAACAATGCACTTTCTCAAATTGTACTTGACCATTATTTGAAGTTGCATTGAATTCCAACCAGTAGTTCTTCAAGTTATGCTCTGGACAAGGAAAATGAAGAAAGGTATAATTCTGCAAATACAGAAGATGAAGTTATGGCTCTTTTACACTGCACTTCCTGTCATTAAGCTTGACCATTGTAGGAAGTTGCATGAATTCAAACCAGTAGTTTTCAAGATATGCTCAGGACAGGGAAAACAAACAAAGGGCAGTAACTCTGCAAATAGTACAGACAGAGTTATGATTCTTGAACACTGCACTTTCTCTCATTGTGATTGACCATTGTATGAAGTTGCACTGAATTCCAACCAGTAGTTTTCAAGTTATGCTCCAGAAAAAGAAAAACCAACAAAGGCCAATTACTGTGCAATTACTGAAGATGGAGTAATAAAGCTTATACATCCAACTTTCTCTCATTGTGCTTGACTATTGTATGAAGCTGCACTGAATTCCAACCAGTAGTTTTCAAGTTATGCTCCGGACAAGGAAAACCAATAAAGGGCAATAACTCTTCAAATATTGACGATGGAGTTATAATTCTTGAACATTGCACTTCCTCTCATTGTCCTTGACCATTGCATGAAGTTGCACTGAAGTCCAACCATTAGTTTTCAAGTTATGCTCGGACAAGGAACGGACTGACCGACCACCCGACCACCGGGTGACTCCTATATCCCCCCAAACTATGTTTCAGGGGTATAAAAATATAAAGATCACATATACAAAATCGTTAACTTCTGGCATATTGAAACAATTTTAAACTACAATACTTCTTACATTAGCAATATACCCACTGCTTCGATACGCAAACAAAAGTCTAGGAAACAAATCTTTAGAGATCATTTATAAATGCTACAGCAATCCTTGTAAGATAACATGTGACTGCAGTTACCACCTTTTTACCCAACCTGGTAAATAAGAAGAAAGATTTAAAAGTCTATTGAAATAATTTAGAATAATGTCTGTCTACTCGATGTGAAAGTCCCTGGTATAGTGGCGGTCCTGTAAAATGCCATACATCACTATGACAGAATGATAAAGTAGACCGGAGGATGCCTGCCATGCTGAACAATTATCACTGAGAAATATCTCCACTTCTTTACCTCCTGGGACAAGATTGGTTTTCTTTTATACTTCAAATTATGTGGTAACACTTTCACATAACAGACTGCTTCATTTCATCTACTATTTGGGAAAAGTTACAACATTTGGTTAAACTTTTGGCAAAGGTTACATGTGGTAATACATTCATATTTCAACTTACCACCTTTCATCTACTATTTACCACAACTGGTTAAACTTTTAGCAAAGATTACAATGTCATGTGGTAACACTGTCAATATTTCAGCTTGGTACTTTTCATCTCCTTGGGAACAGTTACCACATTTAGTTAAATTACTGCCAATGATTTCTCAAACAATGTTTTGGTAAAATTTTCTTGAACTTAAAATTGATTTCCTGACCTACTGTGGTTCACCTCTTTATTTACAGAATACTTTAGATTAAATTCAAATCTCTTTTAATTCAGGAAGTATTTGTTTTCAAAGAATAATCTATACATATTTCCTTTGAAAGCAATCAGACCTGTTAAGATATCCTGTAATAAAATATGCATGACCCCAAGATAACATCAATGAAGATACCCATTTTGTTGAATTTTCTTAGTTAAAAAGTTCTTAAAATACTGAGTGTTTTTTTACCTCTTTAAACTTTTCAGTGAAGTAAATTTATAGAAAAGTATCAATAAAAACAAAACTGATCATATTGTTATGAAGTTTTATGTCATAAAATAGTCTACAGTCTTTTGGATAACAACCTGTCCAAGATCGCAAAGCTCTTATTGTGCAATCTGACCTTATTTCAGCTAAAATCTGACAGACTTGACCTACTGACCTACTTTTTGAGATAAAACAAAAATGTTGCAAGAACTTGTTCTGGAGGGAGGGGCAGCAAAAGTCAAGTTTAAGCTAGAAAGAAACATTAACCCTCATGTTAACAGACACTGACAGTGGACTTAAGAGACATTTAAGTTACAATAACTTTAACAATACAGTCACTTTACTATAATTATGTCAAATGACACAATTCTCTGGTATGATACAGTGCAAACAGTTTCTTTGATTTCCAACCAAAGTGAACTTCTCCAAAATTTCATGTTCCACATTACACAGTATTTGGGATATTTAAAAATTGTCCAGCTCAAAACTGGCCAGTGTTGATAATTATTTGATTTCAGAAGCCTTTTTTATTTTGATAGTAATTATAATCTGTAAAAGTGAAAGCAAAAAGCAAAAACAATCTGTTTTCAAAATCCATTAATGAGAACAAAGGCCATTTCTTCAGTTATCTGTGCTATATTGTGGATTGACCCATACTAGTCAGAGCTTATATTGTACATGCTACTATATTCACTTCTGTAAATTTTATCTAATCTTGCTGCAATAGTTCCACAGTTTATTGGTACATCATAAACAGACATGCCTTTTAGATCTCCAGAGACTTCCTGCATACATTTTAGACAGCAGTCACAAATAATTAACCTTTTTGCTCCATGGAATAGCAACTAAATACTGCAAAGCATATGTATTATTCATAAAAAAACCTTAATATAAAATCCATCAAGGTGTCCTTATTGGAGTTTCCAGACAGACCTTATAAAACTCTCAATGGTGGTTCTTACCCTCTGATCCACATTGTGAAGACCTTCCTTCTACAAGGATACTGTACAAGCTGTCAAATCAAATTTCTGACCTTCTTAACAGACAATTAAAATGTGTGGTTAAAATTACCATCATCATTCCAAATCAATATAAACACTACTTCAATGGTTATATATATATTCACAGACTGCACAAGAAAACTACTGCATAACATATGAGAATTTTTAAGTGATTGTGATTAGCATTTTTGAATTTCTGATTCACATTACTGGTAGAAAAACCATCAAAGCTCTTTTTTCTTCTGTATATTTATTTACAATACTTGTATATCCAGCAAGATCTAGGAGGATCCTTGAAAATTACTGGTTTATTGATAACGCTGTAGCATGGTTACATTTACTGATTTCAGGAAAGAGACACTCATGAGCAATGATTTCATTCAGATTTTTTCACAGCACATACTGGCCATTCAACATTCCCAGTATTTCTTCACAAGGACTTCAGTATTTTTCATTACAATCTGTCAAAGTTTCCTATTTATTTTAAATCGATAAAAGTTAGACAAGAATTGTCCAGCACATTTATGCCTATTTTCAATTTGTTCTTCAATACTTGTATTGTTTTCATGTAAAAAAGATTTTCAGAGCATCCTTTCCGAGACGGGACAGCTTTGTCATCTTAATAGCTCCACAAAAAAAACTCTAGACAAAATTGACTGGTTCCCAACAACACAGATTTGGTGGTGTTTAACCTCAGTAGTATTTAATGCATAAAAGCAAATTACAAGGATGTTGTAAATCGGATGTTCACATAAAATTCTTAGTAAAGGTAAAGACTTATTTTAACCAGTAGTGACGTAAAATAAAAAGTAATATCCTTCTACATGTCAAAATATCAACAATTTTAAGAATAAAGGATAAACAGTGTAATACTTTTACCAGCCAAACAAAACCTTGTATCTCCACAAAGTATACTGTAAAAGCAGATTAATTCAAGATGGACAGTCTGGTACTGGTCAGGTACCAGAGCACATCTACTGATGTTGTTAGTTTTTTTAGTCTTTGACCTAATTTCTGTCATCTGAGTGAATGAACTTGGGTTCAACATCTCTTTCAACAACTCGGGTCATATCAGGACTGGCCTGATTGGGGAGCGAACAGCAATCTTCTGATTCAAAGTCTGACATGCTTTCTATGAGGTCACCAAGAACAGGACTTAAATTTGAAAAAGCACTGTGTTCTAATATGTAATTTAAATTTTCATAAATTATTAAGTGAAGAACTTATCACAAAAGCAATGAAACATGTTAAAATTATGGACAGATATAAAAACAATTTTAGCATAACAAGTAAGACCAGAAAAGAGAAACTTCAAAGGCAAAGAAAAATCACTTCCTGACATCACTCATAAAGTGTACTGAAACATTAATTTCAGCAAAATGATGTGCTAATGTAACTGACACCAAATGTTCGAAAATAAAACTTAAATTGATTATTTTGAGCCCAACAAAGTTGGAAGATTTTAAGCAAATATGATATCACTCACATGTCACAGCACTGACTGTTCTTCTGGATTATGTCAACTCACTGAAAAATTGACAAAAGCCCTATTCCCTATACAGCTACAATACATCAGGTGACCACCTTAATTCTTAGATCTCAACAACAAGCTTACCTTTTACTCTGCTGCAGTGGTAGGGTACACAGTGCCAAGTGGTTATGGTGTCTGCCTATGGAGCAGGAAATCAAAGGTTTGAGTTCTGACATGGGCTTGGTCTGGTAAGGCCTGGAGGAGCTACCTGTTTAAAGAATTCTTACCAGTAATTAAAATTGTTGCTCATCCACTTGTTGCCTGGCAAAATTATACGATAAGCAATCAGGGAGTAAATGTGTTGAGAAGTAGAAATATCTAATAAGCCCAGGAGGCTAGCCCATTCAGTGGACTGATGACTGTATAGAAATCAAACACTTTCCTTGAACAAGGGACAAAATGCTGTCTTAAGTTCTAATGGCTTGGTGTTGTGTTGTATGAATTCTACAGCAGCTTTGGAGCCAACATCACTTATAATCTTTCTGCTGCCAGCATCCATATTGCTAAAACAGCCAAACTTTGGCTGAAAACTTTAACAAGAGGGCCATGATGGCCCTGGATCGCTCACCTGGGTACTTTGGCTGTAGGTTTGCTGTTAAGCAGTATTTCATTTTTTAATTGAAAATATATAAGTGCCTACAAACCAAATATGTAAAATATCAGTCAATAAATAAAGGCTCTATGACAGAAAGTAGAAATTTCTTTATAAGCTATGGTGACCTTGACCTTGACCCAGTGACCTCAAACCCTACCCATGGGTAGAGGTCCATGCAAGGAACCTATATACTGAATATCAAAGATATTGGTCTATAACCGAAGGCTTTATGAGGTACAGTAGATAAATCTATTTTTAGCCTCCGTGACCTTTAACCTAATCCAATAATTTGAAAAAGCTTGATAAAGCTTGCTTCATGCCAAATTTTAAAATTCAGGGCCTTGTGGTTTCAGACAAGAAGATTTTTAAAGATTTCCTTTTTAACATATTAAGGGCCCCCGGGGCGTGGCAAATTTTGACCCAAGGGCCAACATTTAAACAATATTGGTAAAGGTTCTTTACACAATACTCAACACCAAATATCTAAGGTCTAGTCCTATTAGTTTCGGAGAAAAATGACTTTTATTGTTTTTCCTATATAACTATATGTAAACCAAGAGAACCCTGGGGCGTGGCCAATTTTGACCCAGGAAACATAATTTTAACAAACTTGGTAGACAATCACTAGACAATGCTACATACCAAATATCAAAGCTGTAGGCATTGAGGTTTCCAGTAAGAAGATTTTTAAAGATTGCCTTTTTTACATATTAAGGCCCCTGGCGCGGGGCCAATTTTTACCCAGGGCCAACATATAAACCATACTGGTAAAGGTTCTTTACACAATACTCAACACCAAATATCTAAGGTCTAGTCCTATTAGTTTTCGAGAAAAATGATTTTTCATGTTTTCCTATATAACTATATGTAAACCAAGAGAACCCTGGGGCATGGCCAATTTTGACCCAGGGGACATAATTTGAACAAACTTGGTAGACATCCACTAGACAATGCTACATACCAAATACCAAATCTGCAGGCATTGAGGTTTCCAGTAAGAAGATTTTTAAAGATTGCCTTTTCTACATATTAAGGGCCCCTTGGGCGGGGCCAATTTTGACCCCAGGGCCAACATATAAACAATACTGGTAAAGGTTATCTACACAATACTCCACACCAAATATCTAAGGTCTAGTCCTATTAGTTTTGGAGAAAAATGATTTTTCATGTTTTTCCTATATAACTATATGTAAACCAAGAGAACCCTGGAGTGTGGCAAATTTTGACCCAGGGGACATAATTTGAACAAACTTGGTAGACATCCACTAGACAATGCTACATACCAAATATCAAAGCTGTAGGCATTGTGGTTTCTGAGAAGGAGATTTTTCAAGATTTCATTTTTTACATATTAAGGGCCCCCAGGGCAGGGCCAATTTTGACCCCAGGGCCAACATATTAACCATACTGGTAAAGGTTATCTACACAATACTCCATACCAAATATCTAAGGTCTAGTCCTATTAGTTTTGGAGAAAAATGACTTTTAATGTTTTTCCTATATAACTATATGTAAACCAAGAGAACCCTGGGGCGTGGCCAATTTTGACCCAGGAAACATAATTTTAACAAACTTGGTAGACAATCACTAAACAATGCTACATACCAAATATCAAAGCTGTAGGCATTGAGGTTTCCAGTAAGAAGATTTTTAAAGATTGCCTTTTTTACATATTAAGGCCCCCGGAGCGGGGCCAGTTTTTACCCAGGGCCAACATATAAACAATACTGGTAAAGGTTCTTTACACAATACTCAACACCAAATATCTAAGTTCTAGTCCTATTAGTTTTCGAGAAAAATGATTTTTCATGTTTTCCTATATAACTATATGTAAACTAAGAGAACCCTGGGGCATGGCCAATTTCGACCCAGGGGACATAATTTGAACAAACTTGGTAGACATCCACAAGACAATGCTACATACCAAATACCTAATCTGCAGGCATTGAGGTTTCCAGTAAGAAGATTTTTAAAGATTGCCTTTTCTACATATTAAGGGCCCCTTGGGCGGGGCCAATTTTGACCCCAGGGCCAACATATAAACAATACTGGTAAAGGTTCTTTACACAATACTCCACACCAAATATCTAAGGTCTAGTCCTATTAGTTTTGGAGAAAAATGATTTTTCATGTTTTTCCTATATAACTATATGTAAACCAAGAGAACCCTGGAGCATGGCCAATTTTGACCCAGGGGACATAATTTGAACAAACTTGGTAGACATCCACTAGACAATGCTACATACCAAATATCAAAGCTGTAGGCATTGTGGTTTCTGAGAAGGAGATTTTTCAAGATTTCCTTTTTTACATATTAAGGGCCCCCGGGGCAGGGCCAATTTTGACCCCAGGGCCAACATATAAACCATACTGGTAAAGGTTATCTACACAATACTCCACACCAAATATCTAAGGTCTAGTCCTATTAGTTTTGGAGAAAAATGATTTTTCATGTTTTTCCTATATAACTATATGTAAACCAAGAGAACCCTGGGGCGTGGCCAATTTTGACCCAGGGGACATAATTTGAACAAACTTGGTAGTCATCCACTAGACAATGCTACATACCAAATATCAAAGCTGTAGGCACTGTGGTTTCTGAGAAGAAGATTTTTAAAGATTTCCTATATAAGTCTATGTAAAATGAAGTGACCCCTGGGACGGGGCCAATTTTGACCCCAGGGAAATAATTTGAACAATTTTGGTAGAGTTCCATTAGAGGGTGCTAAATGCCAAATATCTAAGCTCTAGGCCTTGTGGTTTCAGACAAGAAGATTTTCAAAGTTTTTCCTTTAAGTTGCCATAGCAACCAGAGTTCTGCATGGAATTCAATTCTTTGAACAATTTTCAAAGGGAACCACCCAAGAAACATTCATGGGAAGTTTGGATGAAATTGGCTTAGCGGTATATGAGAAGATGTCGTTTAAAGTAAAAGTTTATGGACGGATGGACGACAGACGGACGCCAAACAAATTGCGATCACAAAAGCTCACCTTGTCACTATGTGACAGGTGAGCTAAAAACACAAGTGGATAAAACTTTTCTCTTTTCAAGAACAAGGTTTTTAAAACTTCTTTCTTCAACACATTTTTTCCTTGTGTCAGCTTCTAATTTTATAGAAATACAAAACCAGACCTGGAAACAATCAGCCTAGCTCAATGCTTGTTTCACTGTTTTTTTTACCAGCAACACCAAAATAACAACCCACATAATACACTTCCGAGACATAAGGGCTATTTATTTTTCCCCATTAATGAACAATAGAAAATATGGACAGCCATTACGAATTCTGCCCAAGGAGAGATATGACTGTGTCAAACACAGACATTTTCTAATCATGTAGATTTACACATCATATGTAAATAACAAATATACCTAGTAAGCGATTGTCAGAATGCTTCCAGGCAAACTGGTAGCTTAGGTCAATGCCACAAACCTCAATACTTTGTTGCTAGTTGATAAGGAGCTGTCAGATGAAAAGAAATAAATTCTCATAAATGGCATCTGAGGAAAGCCATTGCAAGAAAACAAAATAATTGTACTGTGAAAAACATCAGAGTCCACCCCAACATCAGAAGATTATTTTTGTGTGCAGGGGAGACAACTGTAAATTTATTCTCAAAAGAGAAAATGGTACACTTCGTATAACTAAAAAAGTGTGAAATTTGTAATCGTTATAAACATAAAACGGTCTTGCGTTTAGACCTCTGATTGTACGATGTCGAAGTATTTTTGTTCTATATTTAAAGAGATTCAGAACAAATTTTTATTTAGTTCACACTTATTCCTTATTCAGTGGTTGGAAATTAAGTTCTTTCAAACTAGATTCATTCTTCTTGATGACTGCTTCCTTTGTTTGAACCAGTACTTGCATCTGAAGTGTGGACTGAGGGAGGTCTCTTCACCCCTTCAAAGCAGATACGGTACCTCAGGATTAGCAGTATAGTAACATACCCACAGACAACTGTTCTCCAAATCATCAAATGTTTGTAACTAAGAGAACAAGGGAAGAAAATTTATATCAGCAATAACACACTTTTAGAAGCCTTATTGTATAAATTATGCATTGAAATTGCTCATGTAGATAATGTACAATAAAATGTATCAAACTGATGCAAGCAATGTTAAAAGTGCTTATTACATTGTCTACACTAAGTGACATGACCATCTGATCATGCAGCTAGAGGCCTTCTGAAACAGACTGTTTATGCTTCAGGTCAAAAGATCTGTTACTCTTCTTAAGACTTAATACAGAATATAAGATAGCAAACTAATAAGATGAACAGTCACTCTAACACAAAGTTTCTACCTATATCTCTGATATTTCGCAAAGGTTTTTAAGTGTGCATATCATGTCCTTATTAAAATTTTCAGTCAGTTTTTAAATCTGGTTATCAAAGACCATCAAATAATAATAAAGTTGTTTGAAAGAGCTTATACAAGCTAATTAGCCATTAAGCCATGACACACTGGAAGCTAAATACCTTTATACATGCAAGAGACCTTGACAGATTGCATGACACTGCCACAACCTGATGGGAAACACTACTTTGTGGCCAATAAAACTGCTTGATTTCAGTCAAACATTAAAGACTGTGAAATGAGAAATATATTATCACCAGGCTTGACAAGAAAAAATGAAATCACTTTAAAGTGCCTTAGAGTCTCTCATGTAACCCTCAACTTCCTAAATTTCTGTAAATTGTCAAAGCCTGGACTGGTTGCAAAATCTGAAACATTTTTTGTTACCGGCAGCAAAGTAAATAAGGTTCTAGAGACAGACTGACCAAACTCCGTAATCAATGTGACACTAGTAAAACTGATCTAAGCTGGACATCAAAACAAACAACAACCAACTTATAGTTAACCCTGAACATGCTGAAATTTTGTAATGGATTTGCCCAGCTTTGAATTTGGAACAGTCCATTCAAAGTTTAAGGGATTTCAATATCAAAATACAAAAATGGAGCTACCAACAGTATAGAGCCTGGTCAGACTGCACGGATGTGCAGGCTGGCCTGGCTCTATACTGGTGGCAAAGGCTAATCACTTTCGGTTCCAGCAGGTTAAGGGTTAACGACAATAAACCAGAATAGAAAAAGAAAAACAGGCTTAAAAAAAAGAAATTTATTCATTTTAAATCACTGAAACTGAAAACAAGGCACACCACTCCTGAACAACCATTCTTTAAATACCTATTCTTTATGTTCTCTCCATAAAAAGATCCTTCCATTTAATGATTGATATAAGAGGCTGAAAATGGACTTTTTTTACTTTTACATAAGCAGTAAATTGCATCAATTACTAGTTAAAGAAGAGAAATTGTTGTGATTACTTTAAAATATTCATAACTATGACACTAAATTTTCATTAGTTGCATTCTGAGAAAAGTCTTAAAATATTCATGAAATGATTTTGCAGAGACCCTCTTTTACAATCCATGTTTGATCTGAAATCTGATGGCTTAATATGACTGAAATCAAACTGTTGTTAAATTAAGCTCATGTTGTTGTTGTTGTTATTGGTCATTCTCCTGCTGTTGAAGTTTTAACTGTTGTTGTTGAAGGGCAAACGTTTCCTAAAAAGTTTGTCTTAGATTAAATTTAATGACATGCAATGCTGTAGAATAGCTCATTGTCTGGAAAAAGATGAAACTGATGGATTCGGTGGGTAAAGAAATACAGGAAGAAAACACCATCACACTGCAACATAATTCCATCTATAGGAGCATTCTAGCATACAAAGCTGTAAACAACAGTATAAGATTGCTGATGTAACCCTTTCCTCCACTCATCAATACTGACATAAGGTTCATGAAATATTTATGGCTTTCTTTGCTATTTAATCGGCTGCTTCAATCATTCAGCCCAGATTTTCCAGAGGTCTCATTTTTTGTATTTTTTTTTCCTGTATTCAATAATCAATGCCCTGTCATTTTGTTTAGAAACAGCAATTTCTGGACCTGTCCTGACCTAACCTGTCTTTTAGAACACTTTACAGATGTAAATATACCAATAAGTTCCCATAAACCCTAACAAAGGTCACTACAACTATTTTATCAGTACTTGCATAAACCTTTCAAAGAGAGAGGGGTCTGTCTTGGTTAATCCTTGTATATCTTGGTTAATCCTTGCAAAATTAGAACTGCCACTGTCCTGGGGCCAATAACACCCCCACTTCTCAGACTAAAATTAAGTATGAAAAATTACAAAGGGCCATAACTCCAAAATTGTGCAAAAGAGATACAGTTCTCGGGCACTGCACTTTCTCACTAGATCTCACTGTCTCTTCAGTGAGATCTATTTATCTATGAAGTTTTAACTTTTTTGATACCTCCAATAGTTTTTGAGTAATGCCCCGGACAAAAATTAAGTATGAAAAAGTTCAAAGGGCAATAATTCCAAAAGTATTGAAAAAAAAGTTAAGGTTCCTGGGCACTGCATTTCTCCTCAATCAGATGTATTTACTTACGCAGTTTCAATAACTCCAATACTTTTTTTAGTTATGCTCTGGAAAAAAATTAAGTACGAACAATTTCAACGCGCAATAATTCCTAAATTATGCAAAAGAGAATTATGGTTCTTAGGCACTGCACTTCTCCTCAGTGAGATATATTCATCTATGAAGTTTCAAGCTGATATCTCCAATAGTTTTTGAGTTATTCCCTGGACAAACAAAACCTGATGTCTGGACAGATTGTTCACTATACCCTACACTTGTGCGGGTAGGGGTGGGGGGTTGTTAACAACAAGTATCTTAAGAGTTCAGAATTTTTGTAAACCTTGAAAGATTACCTACATTCACTGAAGCCTGCAAAGTAAATGTGCAAATTATTACTTGATTGCAAAACTTGCATAAGGTATTAGTTGATACAATCATAAATATTCAAATATATATTAATTTCTTGTTGTACATTTATTATGCTCAACAAAGCATTAGTTTAGTATAAACTTATTTATTTTACATCAATTGGGAAGCAAGTTCTTGCAACTTATGTTATCCCTCTCGATGACTGCTTCCTGGGTTTAAACCAGTACTCACGCCGAAAGTGACGAATGTGGAAAGTCACTTTAGACTCTCACCGCTGGTTGGATTCGAACCAGCAACCTTCGTATCGGGAGTCTGGCACTCTAACCCCTCAACCACTGCTCCTCCTCATCATAGCATTAATACATTTGAATATGTATAATTGTTTTTCATTACTTAGTTAAACGTTGCAAAGTCAAAGGTGTTTCTAAGTGCTTGATAAAACCTTTCGAAGTCACTGCTGGTTAAAGTCTGCAAAGGTTTTGGTTTTATATCAGTACATGCTTTACATTTCCAAGGGTATTTGTGTGTATAGGACATTTAACCCTTAACCTGCTGGAACCGAAAGTGATTAGCCTTTGCCACCAGTATAGAGCCAGGCCAGCCTGCACATCTGTGCAGTCTGACCAGGCTCTATACTGTTGGTAGCTCCATTTTTGTATTTTGATATTGAAATCCCTTAAACTTTGAATGGACTGTTCCAAATTCAAAGCTGGGCAAATCCATTACAAAATTTCAGCAGGTTAAGTGTTAATTTGCAGAACCTGGAACCTATCAATATTTAGTTAACCTTCTAAAAGGCACTGGTGTTAGTATTTGAACAAACCTTACTTATATACTAATATTATACAATACCCTTTACCTTTACTATTTAAAGATGCAGTGGTTTGTAGCAATTTTTCTGCAAATCTTGCAAAGACACTAATACTTTTGATGTAAATTCTTACTTTACTACAGTAACACTGAAATCAATGTGTTCTTATACTTCTCTATCAGATTTCTGCTGTCATATACAAGTATTTCTCATTTATTTAGGCACCAAATTGTTTCGGCAATACACACAGGAGCAAATATAGGAGACAACTTCAATTATTCTGTCAAACCAAGCTTGGAATAAATAGGAAGTCACAGTGAAGCAAGGACTGAAATAAGCAAACAGCAAAAACATGTAAAATCAATGGAAACTGAATAATTCATTGCTGAGATATTAACTGAATATTTCAAATAAGTTCATTTCTAATGTCTGTAAAATGCCATGCTCAAAATTTATGGACTGTAAATTTAGGATAATGCGACAGTGGTGTAATACTGATATTTTACAAAGATATCACATGAAGTAGAAAATTGTGTCATCAAAAAAAACATAAAACGGCTTAAAATTTCTTGACCCTTTCTGCCCTGTTATACCAACTTTCTCCCATGAATAGTCATGGTCAATAGCTGGGCTCCAACCCAAGACCTTCCATTGGTGAGAGGTTGATTCAAGTTTGCAGCTTTACCCACTATGCCACAGAGGTGGGTCTAAAGTTCAACAAAAAATTAAGGTTTGAGAAATTATTACAAAATTACAACACATTTCTTTTTTCTATCTTCTTCTTTGTATGGTCATATTCAACTGCACTTAGTGTACTTTGAGGATTTGTTTGCAGATGATACAGGAAACTTACTCTTACATTCTCTGCTATGATATAAACAATACTGATCTATCACAGTTTCATAACATGACCATTGAAACAAGAAATGCTTATCATGAACTTCTGAGTAACTGAAATGGGGAACTTCTACCCTAATGTACTCAAACATTTACCCCCACTGAATCTATCTTCCATATAAAATACCATTTATGCCTGCATATAAGACACACTCACTTATAAGATGCACCCCACTCAATGAAAATGTTGGGTCTTTTTTTTTCTTCTTCAAATGTACAATACTTTACTTTCTGTTAAAGTAATTTCCATTCTAATATAAAATTCAAGAAGATTCTTAATTTTTCCAAGAGTGTTTCGCAATTTTCAAAGACTAATTTCTGAGGACTTTTTCAGACTACTATCAAATTTATGAAAAGGTTAAAATATCATTTCCAGGTTTTATGTAACTATGTCTATTAACAGTTCATTATGAAGTTAGTTACTAGTAAATGCCAAGGTCTGGTCAAGATGACTGAAAATAAACCAAGCAAATAAACATTCTTTACTGATCATGCTACAATATGATAATGAAAATTACCCTTACCTTGCTAATTTTCTAAAATGGACATACATTTTGTTAAATTACAACACGTTCATCAATTTTTATAATGGGTATTGCCTCCAGACTAACATGGGGCAGATCAGTGGTCAAATGGTAATGCCTTAAAATTCGACCCCCCAATTCTCCTACTTACACTACCCACGGTCTTTTAGACGAGACATTAAGCCAGGTCTTATACAGCAGATCATACACTAAGCATGTAAACAACCAGAAGTGTCTCTGTAATGGGATGATTTTTGTATTTTGTACTAGTATCCCCAATAACATGAAATATATAGCAAAATGAAATTTAAGGTGTTGGTCGCATGGGCAACTAGTACCAACAATAAAAAAACTAGATAGATAAATAGCTGACTGAACAGTCAACAGCGTAGACCAAAAGTAGACTAAAAGTTTTATGTTTTTAACAAGAAAATACAATTCATTCTAGTGTCATTGCACCTAAATCTGCTTGTTATGCCTAAAATATGGATAACAAACAAGTGTGTACCAGAAATTTACATCTGGGGCACAACCTTTAGGGTCCTATGTGCTTTTCTTCAGTGTTTTTGCAATGGTCAGGTGAACTGCTAATGAATTTAAAGAACCCCAATAAGACAGACAGCATAAACGAGACCACATCAATAAAAAAAATGTCCACATGTTGCATTACAAGAAAAGGATATTCAGTATGAAAATAGATTAATTTTCTCTTTTTTATTTAAACAATGACAACACAAACTGGAAGCCATGTCGGAAACCCAATTTCAATTCATTCTGTTTGACTCTATTTATAAACCTTGGGACAACTGGTTTGGAACTGTCCATACACATGAATAATTAATGACAAATTCTTTCATTGGTTTCCGAAATATTTCCATTTGCAATCTTAGCCAATGAAATTACTTGTTACATTTTAGCAGAAAGCTTAATTTAAAATTCTGGGAAATATGTCTACTTAAAAGTAACAACATACCTGTTTGATGTTTTGACCAACCTTCAAAGTTGAAGAGTATCTATTTGTACTGCAGAATATTTCCTTCACTTTGCTCATTAATATTCAAGAAAACAAGTTATTGGCTGTCAATTGTCCCACAATACATAATGTAGTTGTACCGAATATGTACTGGGGGTAGCTGACAATGACTGGAAGCATAATTTCAAATATTATCAAAATGATATTTCCACCTTCAAACCTTAGAAATATATAAATAGCATATTTCTTACTTGTTGGTCATTCTTGAAAATATGAATTCTTATGCACAGATTATATTCACACAATCATGTACCTACCTTGGACTGATGTGCCTTCACTGTAACAAGATCTATGGTTGCCAAAATTCAAAGAACTCTGTACTTGAATGTCCTTTCAACTCTCACAGCACACTCTGTTAAAATTCAAGAAAGAAGAGACAAGTTCACAAGGTGTGTGTGGTAGTGTCTAGTTAAGTCCACTCCGGGTTACCATTACCACAACCTGATACAAGCCTATACCAGCAAATGCCATTCATCAATGCAAGATCAATACCTTACTGAATGGAGATAATTAATGTAATGCGAACCTATTGATTCTAGTATACATTTATAGCAGAAAAATAGTGCTGGGATGTACCAATACAGTGCTAACAAACCACTGTGGCTACATCTGGATGGTTAGAAATACAGTTACATAATGTAATCACACGTCTTCTGAACCTTAATGACTTCTTGTAAGGTATGGTGTAAATAATTATGGAAATTATACATGTAGACGTAACAGTTGTTCTGATGTATTGTCATCAAGGTGTGATAAATAACTAACATGGAAACACTGTCCTAAATCACCACTGTAAAATCTAATTTCCAGATCAGCTGAAGACCATACAAAATCTCATGACAACACACTGTAAGTGACACAAAGGAATGGAATCAGAATCTTGTCATCAAAATTTACGATCAAACTACAACTTTAATCAATCCCTTGTGAGTCAATGCACTTTTCTCTGCACAGGAAACATTCAATTAAACATTAAAATGGCAATCTGGGTTAAAATAGCAGATCATAGATCACTTAAACTGTCAATCTAGATTGAAGTAAATGAAATAAATAATTTAATGAACAGAGTGATCTGTAAAACTAACCTGTGCTCCCACAAGGGTATTGGCATCAGCTGATTTGATTTATTTAATTGATAGAATTAAGATAACCACTTAGAATGATTTGACAGATCAGCTCTGAGAGACTGCAGGAACAAGTACATTTAGTAAACCATTACTTTTTGTCATCTGCTTATTAAAATTCAAGCTTACATTTGTTTTTTACTCTTGTCAGGATTTCTACTGTCATTGCTGGTTCAGATTTGTTCTTTTCAGGTGGATAATTTCTTTAAATGATTCACATGCACAGCCACGATGGCTCCACGGGGTAAAGCACAGCAGCTACAATCTCTCAAACTGCTTTTTTGATTCTCAAACGTTATGATCTGTATGGGTGTTAAACCCTGGACAAAACTTAAGTATGAAAAACTTTAAAGGGCAGTAATTCCAAAATTATGAAAAAAGGAGTTATGGTTCTTGCACACTTTTCCTCAGTGAGATCTATCCATCTATGAAGTTTCAAGTTGATATCTCCAATACAGTTATACTTTCTGAGTTATGCCCTGGACAAAAATTAAATATGAAAAATAGCATAGGGAAATCACTCCAAAATTATGCAAAAGAGAATTATAGTACTTGGGCATTTCACTTCTCCTCAATGAGATATATTCATGTATGAAGTTTCAAATTGATACCTCCAATGCCCTGGACAAAAATTAAGTATGATAAATTACAAAAGGCAATAATTCCAAAATTATGGAAGAAAGAGTTATGGTTCTTGGACATTGCACTTCTTCTCAATGAAATCTATCCATCTATGAAGTTTCAAATAGATGTCTCCAATAGATTTTGAGTTATGCCCTGGAAAAGCAAAACCTGACGGCCGGACGGTCAAGCTGATTCCAGTATACCACCTCCCAACCCTCCCCCGCCCCCCCCCACCTTACAACTTTGTTGTGCAGGGGTATAAAAAGATTGCCAACACCAAAGTTTAATGCTGTTTAGATATTCAAGGGACAAATATTGTATCCTAGAAAAAGTATCACTGATTTGAGTTGGCATCACCTCATGCAACTGCCTAGTTCCCCCCAAAATGTACCCGATCTGTAACACAAACACATGAAAGACACTTGCATTCTTATATATATTTTTAACAGACAGATTATCTTTTGTCTTTTGTTCTGTAATATCTGGATGAAAATACCAAAAATCATATCAGGATATGAGCGCATTCTAAGAGGATTCTGATGTAAATACAATAAAGTTATATACATATATCTCTCTGCGTATCAATTTTCCAATCTCTTCTGCTCATAAAATTTTAATAGTTTACAACTAACCTATCTAAATATTGCCTGACAGTCAGGCAGACACAAGCAGAAGAAGTCCAGCAGAAGCTGAGGGACCTAATCAGATTTACTACTGGCTGGATTAGGCTTTAGCTCACTTCAAGTCAACAGTTCAAAGCTTTGTTTACTTTTTTATTAACACAACATTTCGTAAATAATTCTAGTTGAGAATCTCTTGAGTAATGAAATTTATTTCATGTTCTTAAGTGTTGCCACTGTAACAAGTGATTTTGCACACTCTTTTTTCAACACTGTTTGTTAAACACACAATTCACCATTCATGATGAAGTTTAAGTAAATATTCGGGACGTCAATGAGTATTCGAATATTCACATTCCTTACAAATATTTGAATCCTATTTCTGCATTTGAATATTCACTTAAAAAATACAATTTATCAAGATTTCCAGCATCATTTTCTTTAAAATTTTCAAAAAGTGAAATGAAAAAAGAGTTAAACACAGAAATCAAGTAAATATCTATGAAGGAAAATGAGATGAAAAAAACTAAAATTAAGCAAAACTCAACCATTATAAGACGAACTGTGTTCTGCTAAGTTTCTCAAATCAGAAATCTTTAAAAGTTTGGAGACTTGTTTATGAAAGTGAAAAGCTGTACTTTCTAATTGCAAGATTTGTCCATAGTAAACCATTAATCATTGATTTCCAACCATGTAAGAGCTAAAGCATTATTTGTTTTGTATTATTGAAGCCTTGTTTGTATGGATGTGAGGCTGTTTTTGTACTATATTTGATTGATTTTACTGACTTGGGAGCCACTTATCTTGGTGGGATCAATTTTCCACACACATCCCAAGACGAGTATTTTTCTCTTTTCTCTTCGCTTTTCGTTATTACAGGGTCATATATCTGTTTTCATTTTGCAGCAATTTCCTCCAGAAACTTCACTGTGGTGGTAATATTTACATGCTATTCTGAAGGCTTAAATATCAACCTATATTATTTCAAACAATACTAACACATACTTTCGAAAACTCTGGAAGGCTTACATGTAAATTAAGCCAAGAAAGAGACAAAAGAATGTTGAACGTAACAAATTACTTTTGCAGAATAAAAATGAAACAAAGAATTTCTCAAAGAACCAGGATCAGTCCAGGTCTGATCACATCATCATCTGTCGTCTAAATAACTAGAATATCTGACTTTCTACTTGTATATTTGTTTAGAGTTGATATTTAGTTTCGGCCTACAAAATAAAATAAACTAAATAAAAGTTTCAAGAAAACCATCTCATGACAACTTCCAAAAGCTTCAAAGGTTTTTATATTAAATATCATCAAAAGAACATAATATTTCTCTTAAAATGTCAAGTTTAAAATGCAAAATTAAATTACATCTGACATCTGCATAACTTTTCACAAAGGAATTATCCTGCCATTCCTTTTTAAGCTGTGCCAACTTTGAAAAGTAGACAAATTTTCTCTAGGGTGGTCTGTCAGTTACATAAGTAATTATATTTACTCAGATATTCACATATTTTTCAGGATTTCTTAGAGGAATGATCTACAAATTCAGCCTACCTAGGAATTTTTCATATAATATTAGCTTTCCCTTAGAAGCATAATTATTAATCAAGTCATACTATAAACATGCATGTACCCTCCAGCTGCAGAAATTTCGACTGCTTTACCAGGCCTTTTGTTTAGTATAATTCACTTGAAACCTTTTAATTTCTCTTTAATTGGGGTATTAGTTCTGCTTCCTGATTGATCAAGTTCAAACCAGTTGGTCAAAGTGCCTAGAGTGCTGACAGTCTCTGCAGACTCTCATTCCTGACAGGAATCAAACCAGCAACCTCTGCATTGCGAGTCAGGTGCTCTACTCCTTGACTATGCACTGCTCTTCCAGTCCATAAAATAACCAAACATGGTGAAGTACGAATAATCGCTTTCCCAGAAAGGGGTGGGGGTGGGGTGCAGGGAAAAGAAATCAATAGAAGGAAGCCTTCAATATTAACAAATACTTTCATTTCTGAATGCATACTGGATACAGAATATAAATGCTACCACAAAATTCAGTCCTGTAAATAATTGCAGAAATACATTTATATGTTTATGATATTCCTATATCCATGCTATACTTTCTGATACTATAAATGTCTTTCTTTTACTCAGACATTAAAGTACCGGCAAAATCTGGCTCGTAATAGCTTTAAATATTTATGATGCTTTTAATGGTCTCTCATTATTCTGATGTTTTAAAGTGCCTAAGAATTTCTTCGTCCTAAAGAACATGCAATATTTCAACACTTGTAAAATAATGGCAATACATTTTTTATTTCCTGCAGTGGTGTTCAACATTCTGCTGCAGGAAATGTATTGAACACTAAGAGCTTTTTATCTTATGCTCTTAAACCAGGGCAATGTTTTCTGACATTTTCAACAGCAGAGCAATATTCACTTATGCTCTAAAAAGCTACTAAATATTTTTTGATGTTGCAAAAGCACAGTGACCCTTAGGCATGGATATTTTCTGATGCTTTTCCAAAACAGAACAATATTCTCTTTTGCACTAAAGGGAATGGCAATATTCTCCTATGCTCTAAAGGACATGGCAATATTCTCTAATGCACTAAAGGGCTTGGCAATATTCTCTTATGCTCTAAAGGAATTGGCAATATTCTCCTATGCTCTGAAGGACTTGGCAATATTCTCTTATACTCTAAAGGAATTGGCAATATTCTCCTATCAAAGCTCTAAAGGCCATGGCATTATATTCTCTAATGCACTAAAAGGCTTGGCAATATTCTCTCATGCTCTAAAGGGTTTTGCAATAGTCTCTTATGCTCCAAAGGACTTGGCAATATTCTCCAATGCTCCTAAGGACTTGATTTTATTCTCTAGTGCTTTAAAGGGCATGGCAAATTTCTCTAATGCCCTTAAAGGCTTCGCAATGTTCCCTTTTTCCACACAAAAAAACTGAACAATATTCTTCTATTCCTATGCACTTCAATTCTTTGATTTATTTTCTGTTGCACTCTCCAAAGCTGGCAATATTTTCTAGTGTTCTGAAAAGCAAGGCAATATTCTCCAATGCACTACGGCAGAGCTCCTAAAATTCTGAAATCTCAATCGGTCCGAGACCTCGACCCCCCACAAGGTCCAACAAAAAAAATAGAAACGATTTAAGGGCAAAGAACAATTTGAGTTATGATAGTGTTGACGTCATGAAAATATGTGTTTTCCAAAGCGAAAGTAGAATCAGAGCTAATTTTACAACGTCAAACTAGTCACTGATATTTTAAAGTGTGCTTTGTGCTGCAGCTAGCCACTACAATTACTATTAAGCCCTTAATGAAATTAAGCAGACGACAGTTATTGCCTATTTCGATGCAAACTCCTCGCACCAGTTATGTCACGCTTTTCTTCTTTAACTGTTTTCTGTACTGATCAGTGAAAGTAACCGCTGCGGGGAGTTTGATTTCGATGAAATTGTTTTCACAGTTTGAGCCGGTCAACTTTAATCAATTGGCTGGCTGCAAATCAAGCACACTTTTACTTGTTTACAAGTTAATTGGCGATAATTGCCGTGGGCAACAGTGACAGTTTTATGGTTTTATGATAGGTGTGAAGTACCGGATTAGCGATCAACTGAGGTTTTGGTGTGAGATTTTGACTGTTTTATGAAAAGTTAGACAGATTTTTTTTTTTTGGAAATTATCTGGACCGATTTTTTAAGGACTTTTGGACATCGAAATCAGTCCATAGAGATAAAATTCGGTCAAAACCGACAAATTTTCGGATTTAGGGAGCCTTGCACTATGGGTAAAATCCATGGCAATATTTTCTAATGCATTGAACAAAACTGCAAAATTTTTCCTATATATTTAAAGCAGAGTAGTATTTTCTATTGTATTCATAAGCAGAGTATTTTTCTTTGTTATCAAAGCACAGCAATATTTCCCTATGTATTCAAAAGCAGGGCATGATTTTCGTGTGTATTCAAAAGCAAGTAAAAACAATGCACTTTCCAAAGCAAAAATCAAATGGAGGGCAGTATTTCCTGATTCTATCAAATGCCAGGCAATATTTTCTGATGGTATCATTTTCTGTTTTTATCAAATGCAAAGCAATATTTTCTGATGCTATCAAAAGTCTGCAAAATTCCCCAAGGTTCTCTGTCGGAAAAGGAAACAAATTCTGGATGTAATGTAATTGGGTAACTTGCCAGACCATACAAAAAGATCTGTGATGTGTTAAATCAAATAGGGAATCACTTCCTTACAAATTCCTTATGTGTTCTTGCCCGTATCTTGGCAGGCCCAGACTGTAAGAGGCTATCACTTACAGCTACGTTAGTGCCGCTTTCCTAGACTTTTACTTGTAAAAGCCACGATACTCATTGATATAAAAGCATGGTGTAGACAATTTTCCCTCGAATCAATGTAATAAGTTTTTGCACTCAATTTGTTCCTAGTAATTCAGACAAATTTTCTGGAGTAACAATATCATAATATTGACAAATCATAATGAATTTTCCTGCCTCTTAAGTCAGCCATTTCATCTCTGCATACAATGATTCTAATGATTTTCTAGCCTTTCAAATTAAGCCTCTTTCATATAAATGTGATTTTTATACAAGAAGTCAAAATACTGGTCATCAAGAACATATCAAAATTTCTTTGTGATACTTTACAATATTTCTATGTATAGGAGAGTGTCATAACTATTCATGCCTAGAAAAAATATGAAGAAGAAACATCAATATATGTCTTGTGCTACAATTCCCTAGTTAGCCAGCAGAAGATGACTTTGGAGAATATATTTACTGGATGATCTATAAGCTTTTTGTAACTAAGTAAAAACTGCACAGTCATGTTTCTTTTAAGACTTAGTGACTGTAGGCCACTGGTTCAAATCCTATTAGATTGAGATCTCCAGTGACTTTGCAAACTCAACACTTTTGGTGAAGCATTGGTTTGAACCAGTGAAGCAATTATTGAGCGGGCAAGACTTTTTTCATAACTGAAGTTTAATAATCAGTTTGAACTTACTGTGTATCAGATACTGATAGAAGAACTACTGATAAGATGGTCAGGGTTTGAATATGATAACATCTTTAGGTTGAGATACTTTATTACAACAAATATTTTTAATATTTTGCTCTCAACTGTTAAGGATTTCCAGTTTTCCTTGGTGCACATCCCCATACTAAACTGTCAGGCAAGTAAAATGTTTGAAGCACAGAATAAGACTATTTTAAGAGGTAGAACCACTAAACTATTTGTAAGAATCAAAATGGAAAAAGTAGTACTTTGTAAATAAGAGGAAAATGGTTCAGATAGAATAATTAATAGGGTCCCATGCATGGCAGGAGGGGGCTTGAAAGTATTAAGTGAATGGAACCCAACTACACTGTAAAGAACTATGGTCATACAAGAAAAAAGTGTCATAAAAAAAACTGGATGACATTAATTATAAAAAACTTTTTATGAACTTTTCAACAAATCCAATTTTGGAAATGAAATTTGTTCAGCATTCTTAGAATTTTATCTGCTGGTAACAACTGTACTTGCCTTTGTGACCAGCGAAGACCATGGTCAGTTAGCATATTCATGCAGTCTGATCATAGTCTACGATGTTGACTACTAAATCAGTATGTCTTCAATTAATTTACGATCAATCTGAATGAATATATGAAGTCCATATTAGAAATTTTGCTGAGTGAAGGTTAATATGACCTTGGAAAAATATAAAACCAGAATGCAACCTACACAAAATACAATTTTCAAACAGCATCAAACTCTAAAATCAATTAATACTCCTCCCAGGATTAAATTGAATCGATTAACCAAATATTTGCCACAGTTCAAACAAAAAATTTAATCAGCAAAATACTTTTTGTCATCAAAATCAGAGCCAAGAGCTAGGCAATGTTATTTAATTGAAATGAATCACTAAATCAGATCTGCATAAAACTGCAAGAGAATTGTACAAAAAAACTTTGAAATCTTTGTTTGAATCGAAATGTTCAGAAAATTCTGTCTTACTGAGCAACAAATTACTAACCACTTGCTTAACTCAAGTTTTCAAACAATTTTGAGAAAAGAAATATTGAAACATTTTATTTGATATTTTAGACATATTGGTACAGATTAGGGATGGGAACGAATACTTATACCAATATTCGAATATACGCTTTGTCATATTCGAATATATTTGAATATTCGTTTTGCAGTGCAGTCAGTTTCCCGAATTTTGGTATCCGAACATTGGTACAGTTTTATCACCTGTACATTGTCGGGGAAACAGCTATGTATTATCTAGAAATGGCGTAGAAATGGCTTGTTTTATTGAAGTTTTAAATACTTTTTGAATGATTGGCAAAACATAATATATTTGTGTCCTCAAAACCGCATGAAATAAGTCCAAACACGAGAGGGGTGCATGTTCTTTTTTCACCCATACAACTTATTTCAGTATTGTTAAGCGGTGATCAAACAAAAAGTGAGGATGATTTTTTTTTCAAATAAACGTAATAGAGGGAAATATTTGAGCTATTCTACTGATTTGGCAACTAAAAAATAATATCAATAGAGTTATAAACGTGACTGGTTGTTCGTTTTCGTAAATAACGACGTTAATCCTTGAATATTGTGAGACAAACAACTTCTAAAATTTGTGAAATAAACGGGCGCCAATTAAAATGAACAAAAGATTAAAAGGTATCACATATATGCCTGTGGCAAACTTTTAATCCGTAAAGATTGCCCCTACCAATGATGCATTGCAATTTTATTGTTAATTGGATCATTTTATGACACGCGATAAAGAAACACAATACCAAACAGATTGGGTTTTTTGCATAATCAGAATGCTTACATATATATAAATCAACGATGCTTTATTTGAAAAAAAATCATTTTAGAATATTCGAATTTGATTTTCAGATTCGAATATTTGGTCGATTTTCGAATATTCAAATATTCGAACATTCGTTCCCATCCCTAGTACAGATACATAATATATATCAATGTACTATTTAAGATATTTACAGCACTTACATATCTGCTAGCCACTCAGCTTGCTCTAATGAGAGGGATATCCAACACTATCAGTGATTATTTAGCCAAGTGCTTAACAATGGTAAGGTTAACTTTTCTGTAGTTTACTACTCTGTGGTTAACTTTTCGGTTGGTTCTGAGGATATCTTTTCTCTGTCTGAATAAGCTTAGTATTTTTCCCAGTATCATGCTGAAAACCTTTAAAAAGATTGTAATTAGATAAGGTCCTTTAAAGAAGGGAGTTATCCTAGTTTAGTATAAACCTACTTATTTTTACATCAACTGGGAAACAAGTTCCTACAACTTATATTGATCCCACTTGATAACTCTTCCTGGATCTGACGTTGTGTGGAAAAATGTGAAGTTACCAGGAATTTCACCTGTGTTAGGATTCCTACCGACAATCTTCATATTTTCTTTGGGTTTTAAGCCCCCTTTCACTCAGGTTTTTCTCCACAAAATGACCAGTTATACTTCTTGTATATGTACAATATTCCTGCAATAATGTGAATGAAAAAGAATATCCTTATACTCACTCTGAATTTCAATACTTTAACAGTTTATTGAGTTTTCTCCCTTGATATTTAATAATGCTGCTCTATACCTTCTGCAAGATTTGACTAATCCTTTATTCCCCAAAGCTGTACCAAGACAAGCTTTTCCAATTTCTTTGCAGAGTATTTAGAGATAAAGGTAGCTATACACTTACTGTTCTTTGTGTCAAGAGTTTTAAAATCTCTAAAGCTAGATGGAATCGATGATATCAATTAAAATTCTGATATACAGATTAAAGTTCATGATGCTCCAAATCAAAAAGAAGCTTTTGTTACCTTTACACATAAACAACTCTTCAGCTAAAAATCTTATCTAACCGTAAGTTACCAACACAGTTTTCTACCTGACAGTAAAGACAGGTTCCAACAACAACCAGGCTTCAGTAAGCATTGATGAACAGCAAACAAACAGAAGATAATTCATTATCAAAGCTATAAGACATCAAAACAACAAGAAAAGATAATTCATTACAGTGCCAAGTAAGGGACATCAACACAAGAGATGGTAATTAATTACAGTGCCACTTACAGGACATCAAAATTACAAGAGAAGATAATTCATTACAGTGTCACTTAAGGGACATTAACACAACAAGAGAAGATAATTTATTACAGTGCCACTTAAGGGACATAAACACAACAAGAGAAGATAATTCATTACAGTGCCAAGTAAGGGCCATCAACACAAGAGATTGTAATTAATTACAGTGCCACTTACAGGACATCAAAATTACAAGAGAAGATAATTCATTACAGTGTCACTTAAGGGACATTAACACAACAAGAGAAGATAATTCATTACAGTGCCACTTAAGGGACATAAACACAACAAGAGAAGATAATTTATTACAGTGCCAAGTAAGGGCCATCAACACAAGAGATTGTAATTAATTACAGTGCCACTTACAGGACATCAAAATTACAAGAGAAGATAATTCATTACAGTGCCACTAAAGGGACATTAACACAACAAGAGAAGATAATTCATTACAGTGCCAAGTAAGGGCCATCAACACAAGAGATTGTAATTAATTACAGTGCCACTTACAGGACATCAAAATTACAAGAGAAGATAATTCATTACAGTGTCACTTAAGGGACATTAACACAACAAGAGAAGATAATTTATTACAGTGCCACTTAAGGGACATAAACACAACAAGAGAAGATAATTCATTACAGTGCCACTTAAGGGAAATTAACACAAGAGAAGGTAACACATTACAGTGCCACTTACAGGATATTAACACAACAAGAGAAGATAATTCATTACAATGCCACTTAAGGGACATTAACACAACAAGAGTTCATTACAGTGCCACTTAAGGAATATTAACACAACAAGAGCAGGTAATTCATTACAGTGCTACTTACAGGATATTAACACAACAAGAGAAGATAATTCATTACAGTGTCACTTAAGGGACATTAACACAACAAGAGAAGATAATTCATTACAATGCCACTTAAGGGACATAAACACAACAAGAGAAGATAATTCATTACAGTGCCACTTAAGGGAAATTAACACAAGAGAAGGTAACACATTACAGTGCCACTTACAGGATATTAACACAACAAGAGAAGATAATTCATTACAGTGCCACTTAAAGGATATTAACACAACAAGAGAAGGTAATCATTACAGTGCTACTTACAGGATATTAACACAACAAGAGAAGATAATTCATTACAGTGCCACTTATGGGACAGAAACACAACAAGAGAAGATAATTCATTACAGTGCAACTTATGGGACAGAAACACAACAAGAGAAGATAATTCATTACAGTGCAACTTATGGGACAGAAACACAACAAGAGAAGATAATTCATTACAGTGCAACTTATGGGACAGAAACACAACAAGAGAAGATAATTCATTACAGTGCAACTTATGGGACAGAAACACAACAAGAGAAGATAATTCATTACAGTGCCACTTATACATTAACACAACAAGAGAAGGTAATTCATTACAAGAAACTTCATCTATCACTAACTGAATCTTCACATTGAAAATATCTGGCACAGAACACAAACACAAGATGGATCAACAAACTTTTGAATGCCAACAAAACCATTTATTCTTACTCTGGAGACCGTGAGATTGGCCAATATACCAATCCAATAGTAGAGGCTTCAAAGAGATGTTAGCTGATTTCACTGATCACTGAGCCACACTGTCAAGTCAGTAACATCTAAAATAAAAATAATCATTAAATGTTGCTACTGCCATGAAGGCTGTCTTTTTCACTTTTTCAAGGTTATTTATGAAAACGTACTATTTAGACATACTTAGAAAATACATGAGCTTGTGAATAAATCTTCAGAAAAATGTTGGAAACATTGATAAATGGGTTGTACTGCTAAAAAACTCAATTTCTAAAGAAGATTTCAGTCAGTTGAAAAAGGGTTAATAAATAAAAACTACCTGGTACTTTTAACTTTTGCATGTCAATACTTCAACAGAGTGAATAATGCAATATCATTTGCCTGAAAAAGTTCAAGACTTAGTGCAATGCTTCAAGTTATGTCCATTAACTGTCAAAATAACACAACAAACCTTCATACATGTAGCTCAGGTGGGAGGGTGTTTGCCTTTGGATCTGACAAGGCAGAGCTGACTCTTGCATAAGTGATTTGTTGTGAGTGGTGCCTCAATCAAAAGATAAGTACATATAGTAAAAAGTAAATAAGTGACTTTTGTTCTAATCAAGCAGCAATGAGAAAATAAACACACAAAAAACAAGAGGGCCATGGTGGCCCTGGATCGCTTACCTATGTCAGTCTTTATAAAACCAAGTGACCACTGGGTTGAGGCCAAGTTTGACTTTTTTAACCTTGGTGACCTTGACCCTAGTGACGTAAAATCCAACCCATGGGCAGATGCTTATGATACATGCATACCGAATATCTATGATATATGTCAATAAACGAAGATTCAAGCAAGTGGTTTGTAAGATTATCAAAGCTGTGAAACCAAGCAGACAATTGGCAAAATGAGCCTATTCTGGTCCCCATACCTCTGAGATGGGATCAGGTCAGTTCAGGATAAGAAAGGACATCTATTGTTTATAAATGTTTTGTGAAAGTTTGGCTGAAACTGAATCAGTTGCATGCATAAAACTATGACGTAAGGTAAAGAAATTTTTTTTTTACCTCTGTGACCTTTACCTTGACCCAAGTAACCTCAAACCCTACCCAGTGGTTGCGTTCCATGTATGGTACAATATCAAAGATATCACTCAAGGGGCAGATATCTTACATATTAATCAATGCACCGCAAGTCAATAAATCGATAGCCGATAGCTGTCATTTGTTAATTGGTTATCAATGATACACGATGTATTCACCGAATCGGAACATATTATCATCACGAATAATTAAAGGATTAGCGGGGTGTCAAATATTTCACTGGCCTGATCAAAGGTATGTGCATTTTTCATGTTTTCCGGGACATCGGGTGTCTTTCTGGGACTTCGGGATGGGTCCTCGATGTCCGGGACAATCCCTGATGATCCGGGATGTATGGCAGGTATGCTTCATGCAAGGAACAATCCTGGAAAGTTTTATCAAATTTGGCCTGCTGGTTTCAGAGGAGATGTCCTTTGAAGTAATTGTGGCAATGGATGCTGACAGACGACAGACAATCAATTATCCTTAAAAGCTTACATGAACACTCCGTGCTCAGGTGAGCTAAAAAAAGCTGAAATAATCTAGTATAAGTTAAGAATCTCAGTGACATCCTGTAACAACACATTGCATGTGAGCAAATGCTATTTCATAAAGACAGACACAGAACCTATTACTTAATGTGCCATATCTCACTGTATCCATTTTCATTTCCGAAAGCTTACCACTTTGAGATGGTCTACTTGCATTTCAGATTGCATGTTTTGTCAAGCTAAAACAACAAAACTAGATTTTCCCTATTGTATTTCTTCTACAATTCTGTAATACCAGACTTGTAATGAAAAAGGGCATTAACCTTCATGTCTTCAATAAATTGTTCCATCACTTGATTAATGAGATATCTCCCATTTTTTATCCAGAGACCTTGGTACTACCAGAGACAAGAACTTTTCACTCTTAAAAGGTACAATGCAAAAAATGAGTAAGTTAACTTTACAGATTTTCTGTGCAGATTTCATTATTACGTTCAATAGATTTAAACTACGGGAAGTGATATTTTTCAGCTCCTTCTTTTGTCTCTTTTTCCTGTAAATTAAATCTTGGAATCTAGCAAGCAGGTGGCATGTGTGGGGGTGGGGGTTAGCAATCTTTGCAAATAACCAAGCAATCAATAACACCCAAGTATGGTCGTACAAGTAAGTGAGTAACCCTAATATATAGAAACTAATCCAATAAAGGAAATAATTCTTTCATGGGGAACATTACATTTACTCTGTTTTGTAGACTAATCGAATTAATGACAAAAGAGGGTAAGTTTTAATATAACATGTTTAGTCTTACCAGCCTGTTGGCTGACAATCAAACCCAGATATGCCTAATGTCAAATGTGGGAATGGGGTCTACCATTTGACCCGACATTTACTAGCAGGGCTCTAGAAAACTGAATATTTGTTGGTTTTGACTGAATTTCAGATTCCTGGACTGATTTTTATTCTACTGGTCATTACCACCTTTCATACCAAGTTTGAGGAACCTGTGCCCAAGCGTTCTATAGTTATTGGTTGGATTTCAAGGTCACTGTGACCTTGGTCTTTCACCTTTTGACCCGAAAAACTACAGGGGTTATCTACTGGCCATGACCAACCAACATACCAAGTTTGAGGAAGGTGGGTCCAAGGGTTCTCTAGATATTTATCAGAAATGAAGTGTCAACCAACTGACTAACCAACATACCAACGGACAAATTTGCAAAACAATATGCCCCCTCACCTTCGATGGGGGTGGGTGGGGGGGGGGGGGGGGGGGAAATAAAAAATCAAATTCTAATAACTCATAAACATGTGTCTGTCAATAAGAGTGTTTGATTGGCAGTTAGTCAATTGATTATGTTTACGGTAGTGAAAAAATGATAAAGTCATAAATTTGAGCTACTTCTGCTTTTAACTTTCACTTTAAATAAAACAGTTTTTTTTTTTCGCTATGTCAACCAACCAACTACTGCTAATTTAAGTTGTCAGTGATGATAAATTGTTCATATTTTTCAATAAAAAAAATCCTTGAAAGCATATATTAGATATACTAATGTTAAACATTGTTTCTGACTGATTTGTTATCATGTTTTTTGGAAGGAGGAATGGGAAGTCTGAAAATGTCAGAAGCTTTGCTTACTAGCCAAACTTTAGTACAAGAAGAAAATTGTGTGAACCAAAACAGACAGTAACTTGCCTGTCCTTGTTTCTCTGAAAACCAGTTCTATTCCACAGCAGGGGTGTGCAAATGAGCATGCTTTATTCCAGAAAATTTTTGTCTTCCTTGAAAGATAATTTCCAATTTAGCAGACCTTATAAAGAGAAAGTGTGAGATCCATCTCAGCATGACACCCCATTTCTCTGGAAATAAATTAACAAGTTTTAATTTCCTCTCCTCTGACAGAACTCATGAAATTCTCCCCTCCCAGGAAACTCATATTTCATATCTTTTCACAGATATTTCTGCAACCATTTTTACTGAAGGCTTAGTTTTGCAAATGGCTAGATAAAACTTTGTTGTGAATTGCCATTTCTATGTGCAGAACATGTCATAACAACCTGACAGAAAAATTCAAAATTTAAGAATGCCAAAGCAAACAGAAGGGCCATGATGGCCATATATCACTCACCTGAAAACCACTATAGATACTGTTTAATTTTTCCTTGCTATAACTTCCAATAATAGAACATAGGTCAGTATATCCATGCTGGAATCTGTTTTCAAAATTGTCCAAGTGTTTGAAATTTCTTTTATCCTACATACAGTAACTCCAACCAATATGATAAAGGTCTACCAAGGAACATTTCTGTGAAATAAATTGACCAGGAGTTTCTGAGAAGACTTTCAGAGTTTTCCATATAGTCATATGGTGAAAACTTCCCCAACCACCGTCTTCAAAGATTTTTTACAAACCAACATGGCCTGCAGGAATTTGATAAAAGGCCACTACAGGATTATTTCTTTGAAATTATTTTGAAATTAATCAGGGTTTCTGAGGTGAAGATTTTCAAAATTTTCAATAGTCATTTACTAAAAACTTGCACTCGCCACTTGTCAGCCAAGTTTTTTTTTCAAAAACCAACATTACTTAAAGGCAGGGCTCCAGAAAACTGAAACTTTGACCAGTGGCCCGAGACAGTTATCACCAATTCACTGCGTAAACATGTGTCTGTCAAAAGGTGTGCTTGATTGGCAGACAGTCAATTACGTTAACTGGTGTTGCAAAATTATAATGTCATGAATTTGCTCTATTTAATTTTTAACTTTCTCTTTGAATGAAACATTTTTTTCAACTAAGTCAACAAACCAACAATGTAAGCACCATCATTCAGTTTAAGCTGTCAGCAATGATTAATTGTTTGTATTTTTCAAGAAGAGAAAAGACTTGAAAGCATATATTAGGCATAATAATGTTAAACATTTTGGCCGATTTATTTTCATGTTTTTCAGAAGTGCAGGGGGGTTTTGGACCTATTTTAATTTGAAAATTTCTGGAGCCCTGCTCAAACGAATATGAAAAAGAACTAGTCCAGAAACATTTCTGTGGAATCATTTTGTACTTGGACCAGCAGTTTCAGGGAAGTATATTTTCAGTTTTTCATAAAACAGGCCCGACTATGTTAAAGGACCAAAATAGCATAAAGAAATTAAATAAAGGACCACTAAGGAACATTTTAGTGAAATTATTTTGAAACTGGGCAAGTGCTCTCTGAGCGAAGATTTTCAAAGTTTTTCTTTATGGTTGCCATGTATGGAACATTTTACTTTTGAGGAATTTGAAAAACGACCGATGAGGAACTGTAAAGGTTGGTTAAAATTGGCCCACTAGTTTAAGAATAGAAAGAAAATGTTGACAATGGACAAAGAAGGAGGACAAGGGATGACAGAGAGTCAGTCACTGGTCCCAATAACTCACCCTTAAGCACTTCAGGAACAGGTGAGCTAATAAAGTGATAAATACACTAGGATCTGTGACAGATTAAACTGTGGGATGAAACTGAAAAGGTTCTAACTGACGAATAAAGAAGTGAATCTGAATTAATAACAGTCTTTGAATTGTTTCAGAAACAATTTGCCAATTTAGACAATTCTAACCCTCATACTGACAATGATTATGCCCGTCTGATTTTAAAGTCAGCCATGTATCATAAAATTGTGGCAAAGTCTGGTGAATTCAAGATTACTACTTTTCAAGCCAGAGAATAAGCAGTTCTTTGCCACAATCATAGCTATTTTGAGCTATTACTTCACGATATAAGTGCTCCTTTAAACAAAATAGTTTGTGACAAAGATTACTAGTTAGTTTAAATTTCAGAATTGCTAGAGCTGGCTTAAAAAAACACAAATCTTTCAACGACTACTTAATATTGAAAACCATCTTTTATATGTCCCGAGGGGGCAATGCATTTCCCCGAATTTAAATACCAAATTTCACTGCTTTAAATACCTCCTCCTACTTACATATCTTTGTGGCAGAAAAATGTGTTTAAGTGCCACTGAAATCTACTGGATCAATTCCGAAATAAAGTTTTATCCTTGAAAATATATTTACTGAATAATTTGTTTGCAGTAACTGGATTTATTTCTCAAATGTTAAGGTAAAACTTCTCATTATTTAGGTGCAAAAAAGAGAAGGGCATTAATTAAGGGGATGGGGGCTGGGGGGATGGGGCTTACAGAGGATATACAGTAATCAGACTTGCAAAAGTGGCTATAGATTTTAAGTCCTTTCTTCCTCTCTTTGCACAAATGACCTTTCTATAACCCAGTGACTAAGTTTAAAACATATCATAGGTCTGACCACAGAAAGAATCATAGTACTACAGACTTACAACAAAATCCAGTTGTGGACTCTCGCAAGTTAGCAAGTTAAAGGCTTACAAATTTCAGTGGGTGCTCAAAGGTTTAATGCCCCTTCAATGACTAAGGTCATATCAGGACAGGCCCAACTACCAATCGAACCATGATCTTCAGAAACATTATCAGACGCACTAACAATGAGGTCACAGAAGACATTCTTTGCAAATTTGAATGGAATACAGAGAGGTAATTCACTCTTATTTATCCTGATATTTGAGCTGCAAATGTGACAGATAAAAACAAGCCACTTAATGAGGTTAAGTCTTCCAGACCAGTAGACTACTTGTGACAAAACTGGTTATTTGTTTACAATTGTTGCCTGCACTTTCAACTCAATCATGATTAATGTACTTATTGATTTCAGTTCTCCATCTCCTATGCCTCCCTGAAACTAGACCAATCCATATAAAAAACAACTCTAGTTTATATGGCCACGAGGGTGTTTTATGAATACAGCATAATGACAGAAACAATTACAGACTAGAATTTTAGAGCCTGAAAATGAACAAAAAGAACTGTGTGCTGATTGTTCTGTATTGCAATCCAAAATGACATCATTATAAATCTGTATCTTTTATCGGAATGACAAGTGCTGTATTTTACTTTCCTGTGGCTAATGCTCTCCATAAAGTGTTACTTCTCTTTCAAAACTGACAGTTCTAGATTAAAAGGACAATTCTGACTGATTCAATGCTTGAGCTGGCAAATAATCCTGTCACTGTCAATGAAGCTTATATCCTGATGTTCTGAAACTTTATCCTGATTGCGGCAATTTTTTTTTTACCTCAGCAACTACTGCGGACCATGATCAGTAAAATGCAGCCATGCAGTTTGATCATGGTGTATACAGACATTAACTTCTTCCTCCCTTGTTTTAAATAAGTAATGGACCTGTTCAAACGGAAATACGAGCAAAATAAAACTAACAAACTGTAATAATTAAAAGCTTATTAATTGTCTTGCAAACAATATTTCACTGCCAACACTCGTTTTTTGGAAATTTTCTCCCAAAACAAGTCAGAGACATTTCGCGTAAATTTTAACCTATACAATCTAAGTTTATACAACAAATGTAAAAAAAAACAAGACAAAAATAAGGCAAAAAGATACTTGATATGAATTTTACAACTGCTGTACCTCGAAAACTTTCCAACTGTTCGGAATGGAGCTTGAAGTTAATATTATCATAAATAGTCCTGCATAATTTGTTCAATACTGGACATTACGGTATGTTTCCTTTCTTTAACTCTTACTAATACTGAAATACTAAAACTTTAAATGCCACCAGCACACTCTATCACCTTTCTTTTAAACTCTGGCACAAACTGTAACAAAGATCCTTAGAAATACAAGCAGATGCAAGATCTGGACAGCCATTACAACATACAACTATTCAACAATAATATTATACATGCATAGTATTATTGTGACAGATGGAAGCAACAGTCAACAAAACATAAACGATTGACAGAAACTGCTGTCAACAAAAGCCTATTCAGAAGTTTTATGAAAACTGGTGACAGGTTCAAAACACATTTTCTTTGTAACAGTGGTTTACAGAATGGTTTACTTAAGATTTATATCATGTATTTAAATTATATACTGATTCTGTCCTACATATAAATCTTTTATCTTCTAATGTCATGGTTTTAAATTTCAATTCTATGTATTACTAAGGCAAAACTTAGTATTCACTCTGTCCTTTACATAAACTTTCATTTTGAATTAAATCTCATTGTAATATAAGAAAAGAAGCTTTTTATACAATTATAAAACAAAAACTTAGTAAAATTTACATGGACTGAAGGAGAAATCCTTTGTCTAATAAAGCTCTTCAAAATATTTAAAATGATTGATTTCCTTGTAACCTAAATCTAGTCAGGTAGCTGAAGTCCCCATGCTCACTTTGCATGTTGTATGTGTAGAAAGCAAGTAAAGTGCATTGTAGAATACCTTCCACTGTTTTGGTCCATGTGATTTTTAACCCAAATGATTTTGTGTAAATCAAAACCATTGAAAATCTACAATTTTCAAATTATTACAACTGATAAGAAATGATGATAAATTTAAAAACTCATCACACGATCAGAGTAATCTAATTCACATATCCGTAACTGACAGTGATGAAGTTTTGTGTTTGTGTGTGTGTGTGTGTGGTGTGTGTGTGTGTGTGTGTGTGTGTGTGCATAAAATGCTCTATTATATATTAAACACATAAACTAAATTCTCACACTTTACCTTATTTCCTATTCAAGTTATTTACAAATTAAGTAAATTTATATGCCTTCTAAGAGTATATCATTCCACTGTTATAAGATTTAAATGACTGACATTAATTTTATATTCAACTGTTGCCCTATTTCTTATGCCTCTTTTTTATCCCTTTAAAGTAAACCAAAGGAGCACCCCATCTGGGATTCAGACACATAACTTCTGGAACACTAGTCCATAGCTCTACCAACTGAGCTAGCTAGGTGCTTGCCATAGTTCAACCCAAAATCGCCACTACAATCTACCTCAGAAGGCCTACCCAGGTGCTCCTGCCTTTTTTTTTGACACCATGAAAGTAAGTCCAACTAATAGTACGCAAGTCGAGATATTGTGTAATTTTTTTATATGGGTCAATATCTCTCCTCCTTATAGTGAGATTCTGACCCATAACAAAAATATCTCAGAATTTGCTCAAGACGTCATTTGAATTATTTTGACTACATGAAAGTAAACCAAGGGAGAAAAGTGCACCTGGCATATTATACTACACCTTAAATATTTCTATCCTCCCCATCTCATTCTTCCCCTCCTGAAAGGTTCTCTGTCTTATAAGCATGACCACAGCTATTTGCAGAATTACTGCCTTTTCATAGAATTTCTTATAAAAATTTTGTACACGACCCTACAATGTACAGCCTTGAAACATCGAGGCATGGATACTGCGATATCAAGTGAAATAATGTTAATAAAGAATGTTCATTCTATAAAATTAAGTATGCTCTGCTTATGAGAAAAGATGTAAAATTAGTTAAAATATTTAAAACAGTGAAAGGTTGCTCTGGTCATCGCATCCCTACGGATTATTGAGCCTGCTGAGCAGTTTGTGGCCATGACATGATATTTTTTAGAAAAAGGAACAATTTACAATTACTGTTTGATGTAAGGAAAATATTAATATTACCCTTCTCAACTGCTTAAGTGGCAAAAATAAACGAATGCTTCGAAATATCTGTTGACTCTTCGTTTGCAGCAGCAGCATCAAATTCTGCAACTCTATGACGCTAGACGCTTGGTCAATATTTCCAAGTTTAAAATCCGTACCTAAACGACGGTAACGTTTAACTGCACAAAAGCTCAGTCTAGAGTATTCTGCTATATTAAGAATTATGGTTTTATAAATAAATAACAACTACTAATAACTATTAAAGTAGTTATTTAGTAGTAATTTTTTGCCTTGAAATTCTTTGGGATGTTTGTAAACCCTTTTTGTTCTTTCAATTTCCTCGAGTTTATTTATCGTCGGTACCAGTTGCTGTAGCCTAATTAATTAAGCTTAAAGTGTTGAACCCATTTTATAATTCTGATATTTTTTAGTTGTTCAACCCTTAAGCCTAATTTTAAACTGCATATGACTGAGCGGATATTGTTCGGCAGATTCTTTACCATACCCTAGTTAACTTATTAGCTAGAACACCGAGTATTCCGATTGCCAAATTTTGAATAAAATGGTGGATTAATCATGTACGAAATAAGTGTTTCAGTTCTATACTTATGTATTTGTGTGTTTTCTTGGATTACAGGATCAGGTTTGAATTTAGTTATCATATTTTATCATATTTTTATCATTTTTGCCTTAAACTCTGTGAACTGTTGGACAAACGAGCCATAAAAAGTGCCCAATCGCCTACGATTGGGCGAGTCCGCTTAGCCAGATGCAGATCAAAGTGAGACGTAGAAGGTGAACAACAATAAAATATCAGATTGTAAAATGGGTTCACCTTCGGAGGCGAAATAGTGAGACTACAGTTGCTGATACGACACCCATTAAACAATTTACTTATTTTAGGTTGTGGAATAATGCATTGAAAAGAGAGCAACATATTCCCGAGACACCCCTGGTTCTTTTTCAGGTAAAGAATGAAAATCCAAAAGTATTATGTCAGCACATCCAGTCCAGGAAAAAGGATAGCTTTAGATTGGAGTCCTTCGACCGAAAAAGGATGGCATTACCTTCTGCGAGGTGCAGAAGAAGGCAGAGATCCTTAAAAATCAGTTCTCTTCGGTTTTCACTGAAGAAGACATGACTCATCGTCCAACGTACACCTTCTATAACCCGATCAAGGTCACAGTCAATTTGATGGCGTCTAGAAACGTCTGCAAGAACTCAAAACACACTAAGCAAAGGGTCCTGCCCGAATCCCAGCTCGCTTTCTATAACTTGCTGCTTCTGAATTGCCTCCAGGTCTCACCAGTCTCTTTCAAGTACCCCTCGATCTCGGACAGATTCAAGACAAATGGAAATCAGCTCTTGTTTCTCCTGTGTTCAAGAAAGGTAACCACTCCTCTCCATCAAACTATCGGCCGGTCTCACTTACTTTTAAATCGTGTAAACCTCAAGAGCATGTGATCTCCAGCAACATCTCATCTCATGTCGACTCTCGGCTTCCTTTCAGATAGTCAACATGGTTTAAGGAAGAGGAGATCTTGACATTCAGACTATCAACGATCTTTCGCGTGGTATAAACCAGACCATATAAATTGACGTTATTACTCAGTATTTTCCAAAGCTTTCGACAATGATCCACAGGCATGCCTTTTACAGAAGCTGGACTACTATGGAATCCGCGGCTCAACACTCGCCTGAATCAAGGACTTTCTTCCATGTCGTACTCAAGTCAAGTCATTTTAGACGGTTCTGCTTTTTTTGTCTGCTCTTGATATATTTGGGATTCAACAGGGTAGTTTTCTTGGCCCCTTACTATTTCTTGCATACATTAATGACCTTCCACTAAAGGTCATTTCCAAGGCAAGACTGATTGCGAATGACTGCCTGCTCTACCGGATCATAAGGAGCAAGTCAGATAGGCCTATAATATATATGTCCGGCCAACAATAGAATCTGCTTCTACTGTTTGGTCACCCTACATTGATTATCTATAATACACCAACTTAAAATGGTCAAGAGGAGATCCTCCAGATTCGTGAAACATGATTTCCGCAGAACCAGCAGCATGACAGATATGCTTACAGAAGTTGGATGGGACCACATTCAGAGACGCGGAGACTTATCAAGTTTATCTATGTACTACAAAATCACATATGGATTGGTCGACACACACCAGACATTCCACTTCGTAACTCAAGAACCTCAAGATGCAACAATCAGCAATCCAACCAGATCTCTTCGTCCACAGTTTAAAATACAAGGATGTCTTCTATCAACTTGATCTGTGAAATAGAGGTTTTTAGCTGTATACAGATAAGCCTATGCTGCTGCGGGTGTTAAATTTTATTCCAAAGCGATTAGGAGATATGATGATGGTGATGACGATGATGATGATGATGATGAAACAGTAATATATTGAACGTCAGTTTAACGTCTCCTCTGAAAGTCAATTAGTAGAAGTGTATCAAACTCGCGGTCCCTGCATTATCTGTTCAGTGCATCACCACTGTACTACTGATTCGCTCATGTATCTTCTTGTTCCAAACGGAACTGATGTTTTTTTCTGATTTGATGTTTTAGAAAGTTAGTTTTTTTGCTCAATTTCTTTTCTTTCTTTTTTTCAAGTTTCGGTTCAAGTAAAGTACCAGGTTTAATAAAAATAAATAATTTTGAATCAGGCTTGTTTTAATGAAAGGTAAAATCAAACATATTATTTGTAATTTAATTAATAATATGACATGTTAAAAACTTTCAGAAGATGTAGCTTTCTAAGAAAAAGGTCCATCCTTCCAAGACATCATCAAAAAACCTCATGTGCATTATATGCTGATTTCAATGTGGTACTCATTGTATCGTTGTCATTTGGATAGTTTTTCTTAAACTTAATTGAACCCCTTGATTAACGAATTTCTAGCTAACGTATTTTGGATCGATAAGCTGATGCGTTTTTATCATCATCATCGTCGGAAACCCACGTTCGATCAATTGTGCGGAATATGTACCAGGGGGTAACCGACGATCATCATCATAGAATACACTATACTTTGGACCGGATACTGGTTATTAGAGTAACTAATTGCAAGCGTCTGTACGACAAAAACTTGAGAAAATGCAGCTTAATTCATCGGGAACTGCAGTTTTTCTTATTGGATTTACAATTCAGTTATTACTATATTTTGGTATCTTCTTTTTTTTCCTAGACAATCAGTTTGCTTCTATAATTTTTCTTTTCGGTGGAAGTCAATTTATCTTAGGTTACCTATTTTTCGGATAGTTTCGTATTTGGACAAAAATGCAATGATCTAAGATTTCTTCATTATGATATTGATGCAGTCATTTAAAATTTAGCCTATTATTCTTTGTTTAAGCCTAATGAACAATAATACAAATGTGGATCTACCAAGCTTACACCTGAAAAATGGTAGTGAAGTTTGGTTAGTATTAAAGTTAAAAAAAAAATGCTCTGCGAATGTCGGAGTTTATGCGCCAGAGTCTTTTTGCACCTGGTCTTTAAGTGCCACTTTACAAGAAGTAATGCACCAATATTATGGTTGCATGTTTTGATTTATTTTAAAAAAATTAATGGTAAAAGAAAGTACTTCAGAAATTCAATTATTAAATTGGATTACCACTAAAAGTTTTCGGATGTTGTGCCGATTTTTCGAGTGTTATTAATGTCATTTACTTAGTTGAGTTTTCACACCTGCCTTGGATACCAACTATAGCTTTTCACACCCCCATTCACTATCAATAAGTACTATAAAATCAATAGTGACGAATAATGTCTTGAAAGTGGCGCATCAAGACAGTGGCACATCAAGACAATGGATCATTACATCCTGCACCCTTGCACTGCACTTTGCAGTTGTCATACCTGATCAGTATAAAGGTTGGTTAGTCACTGCAATGAGATATAAATACATTAAAATATAAAGTGACTTTTATCAGCTTACCAAACTTGTAGTTACCCAAATTACCAGAACCTGTCAAGATTTAGTGATTTGGCCCATATTCATTACCTTTGAAATCACTGAATAAGTGAAGCTGAGGGTATTTTATGATATATTTTAAAGTAATGTGAATATAATCAAATTATTGAAAAAATGTTTTTATGTATGTTCTTTGCAAAATCTCAAACCAAACTGTCCTCATCTCTTTCAAATGTTTGATATATTTCAGTATCTGGAGAGAAGATACTTGCCACAGTGCCAAATGTAAATGTTTTGCTCAATGACATACTTTTTATGGAAGTTCTGCAGCCCTCATCCATCAGTTATACATACAAGATCAGACCTGCCAAAAATTTTGGAACAGCATTTGTAAGTAGCATATTCCATCTTGAGCCTACATTGTGTAACAGTTTATTTGAATCAATTCAGTTTGTTTAAAATACATTTAAGTTTTACTGAATGCTAAAAATAAGATGAAGTTTTAAGTTTTTCTTACATTTGTAAATTTTTATTTATGCAGTTTTTGTAACTATAGAAGGAAGTAACAGTCACTGTAAGCACAATAGGGATTTTTACTAACAAGGATCAGTAAAGAAATACATTAAAGGACTTTTTCTTATTATAATATATTGCATTAACATGGTGATACAGGTGATACCAAGAATGGTGAGTGTTTTTGACAGAGTTGATATTTTCAAAATAGATGTTCCTAACAATTATGACTATCTAGGACAATAGAATTCTAATCAGTAGTCTTTTAACATGACATGACTCTAAATTTGTTAATCGTACAATGTAAGTGTGTGTAATATTTTATTAGTAGTCACAAATGGCATCTAATTTTGATTTTATTTTTCCATTGCAGCAAAGAAAATATAACAATATTGAATTAACAGCAGCAAATCCATACCATGGCTGTTCACATTTATCTAATGCATATTTTATCCAAGGCAGGATTGTTCTTATGCAAAGAGGGTGAGTTGAGAAAGTATTATTTAGATATATATTAAACTGAGATTCTGACATAAGTTATTCAATATATAATTTCCCATTTCTAAAACACATCTCACAGAAATCTTTTATATACATGTAAATATACAGTTGATTACTCTGTAATAACTAAATTAAATGTAAGATTACTTATTTGACTGAGTACATAAGAAAAAGGGCACTTGGACATAATTATTGGAAATTGACCTTTTAATTTATTTTGAACAAATGATATCCCAGGGTTATTGTATTAAAATTTCAGCTTCCTGCATAGAACAAATACAATATTCTATCATTTTAAGGAGGAATATTACGTGCAAAATTGATACTCATTAAAATAACATCACATACCCAAATTTGACGTCAGATTCTATCTTAAGTTCTGGTTGGCAGTAAAGTAATATAGTATATTTTATATATTTGAATTTTTATTGCTATTTTCATAGCTATTTCAATGTCAGATTTTGTGCCTTTTAAATGTAATCCACTTTTTCACAAAATTATAAAACTTCTCATTCAATGTTGTTTTTAAATTTAGGTAATATCGTTTTTACATAAGAAAGAACTGTCTCTAGAAGCTGTTGCCATGAGGACGAGAAATTGGTCACTTCTTGCTGATTTTCAGTAGTAAAACAAAATGTCAGAGTGCCCTTTTTCCTGTGTCATCGGTCATTTCATCTTAAGTTGTTTTGCCTAAATGGTTCATTTGACTATTTCAGAGAGTGTTCATTTGTTACCAAAGCGGTACATGCGCAGGAAGCTGGTGCTGTCGCTGTGGTGATAACTGATAATGACATCAATAACGATCAGTCATTTATAGATATGATTGATGACAACACAGAAAGAATTGTTCACATTCCTGCCACATTTTTGCTTGGCAAAGATGGGTAAATATTATTTACTCCAGGGGTTCCACTAGCTCCAAAAACTGAAGGGTCAAAAGACATTTTTCATACGATGCAACTACATTTACCAAACTGCAGTCAAAAATACCTGAATTTTAAGCTAAAATATACCTTATTTTAAGACAAAATGACCCTTCAGTCAAAATACCTGAGGGTCAAAATGGGGTCTTTATGAAATTTCAGGGGTCAAAACCCCTCTTCAAGGGTCGAATGGAAACCCTGTACTCTTACTGTAGAGACCACATCTATAAAAAGTCTCTTTGTATTGGGAGGACAATACTTTTTATCCTTTTTTTTATTAAAGAAAATTCTTTGTGAGCTGATGTGTTTAATGCTTACAGATGCCTGGTTGATCTTCCTATTGGGTAAATTGTGAAATTGTTGAGATGATCATATCCATTTGTTCAAGCTCTGCAAGAAAATAAATGAAACTGTGCCTTTCAGATTTCTTCGGTTTAATTGAATATTTTCCTTAAAATTTAAGTCAGTAGAATATTTGATAAATCATGACTTTATCAGTTGTACTAAGTGTTTAGATGGGCAAGAAGATAGAAGAAACAAGAATCAGTTAACTTGGCAACAAGTTCATCATTTTTATGAAAAAATCACATTTTTCATTAAATCCTGTATTTTAAGTTCTAGCAAAAGGTTATGAAGAGACCAAAGAATGTGTTCATATTGGACTGTTACCTCATTCTATCACATCTCAAATGTACAATATGTTTGAGGAAGTAACATTATTGAACTGGTATTGATTTCAGGCATATAATTAAAAGCACTCTAGACAGTTTACAACAGCCATTTGCCTTGATAACAATCCCTATCAATGTGACAGGAGCAAATGTTTATCAGGTAAACCAGCCACCATGGACACTGTGGTGAAAAAGACGATGCATTATGGGTAGTGGATTCATTGGTGAAGGATACAGTTGTGTGCACTGTTAATGATTACATGATGGAACCTTGTGTTGATTTTGAAAAGCTTTATCATTTTTTTTGCCCAAACGATTTTGGTATTTTGAATTCTTTTCAGTTTTGAAAATGTTTTGTGATATTCTGTATGAGTACTGTATGGACATTATGTAAAAAGTTTTATTAAAGTCATACTGGTTTAGTTTAGTTTTATTAGAGTTTAAATGCCAGTTTTAACAGCTAAGATCACATCCTGGTGGTCAGTCCACCTAACCAGTGTTCCTGGGTATGCAACCAGTTTACTAACCAATTTCTCTGCAAGTGACTGACTACTTCCTTAAGGTCATACTGGTTTGGCTTGGAAATATTTTTTACCAAGTGCTATTAATAAGACTTATATATAGCAAAGTACTTCATACAAAATATTTTAGATTCGCTTACCATATGATTAAATTTAAACCTATATTGAATTTTAATTTTCTTTTTAAAAAGCTTACAGAAAAATGACGGGAGCATCTTTACTACTTCCACTCTTTTGTCTGTGTGTGTTAATGCTTAACCCTTACTATGCTAAATATCTAAAATGGACTTGTCCATCTTTCAGTTTGGGCAGATCCATTAACTGTTTATCGGGGTGCTCATTGAAAATACAATGACTGAATGGCAGAAGTGCAGACCATGACCAGACTGCAGGGATATGCAGACTGATCTTGGTCTGCAGTGGTCACAAAGGCAAACACAATTGCTGTCAGCAGGATAAAAGTTGAACAAGGAACGATTTGTTATGAAATAACATATTATTCAAGATGATTTTCACTGGCATATCATTTGCCCAGACATGTACATACATGTATTTATACAATTATTGCATCTGCTCTAGATATTAAACAGTATACATGTATGAAATGTCAAACAAGATGCAATAGTGTTATTCTTGAAAATATTTTTTGTCCTTAGTGGAATGGTGAGAGACAATGTTTCTAAGAAGTCAAGGTGCTCTTTTTCATTTCTCCGTACTTGTTTACTAAAAAAAGATACAAAAAGAAGATAAAATTATAACAGATAAGTGTAGTTAAACTTTCCTTTGCAAGTAACATATTTTTATTTGTACTTGCAAATTTTGTTGTACAACACAATAAAAAAACATGATTATTACAAAAATTTTCACAAAATCCTTTATTTATGGGAAACATTGTAAAATATTATGTTCTTTTTAGGTGCTTGAGATTTTAATTAAACTGTTTTGCATTTTACATTTTTAGCTCACCTGAGCGAATGCTCAGGGTGAGCTATTGTGATCGCTGGATGTCCGTCATCTGTCTGTCTGTCTGTCCGTCGTCTGTCTGTTCACATTTGCCTTGTGCATGCGATAGAGGCTGTATTTTTCATTTGATCTTTATGAAACTTGGTCAGAATGTTTGTCTTGTTGAAATCTAGAGTGGGATTGTATATAAGTCAATTGGGGTCAAAAACTAGGTCACAGGGTCAAATTTTAGAAAAAACCTTGTGTATGCAATAGCTGTATTTTTCATCCGATTTTCCTAATATTTGGTCAAAATGTTTGTCTTTATGGTATCTAGGTTGGGATTGTATATGGGTCATCTGGGGTCAAAAACTAGATAACGGGGTCAAATCTTAGAAAAACCTTGTGTTTGCGATAGAGGCTGTATTTTCCATTGGATTTTCCTAATGTTTGGTCAAAATGTTTGTCTTGATGGCATCTAAGGTAGGATTGTATATGGGTCATCTGGGGTCAAAAACTAGTTCACGGGGTCAAATCTTAGAAAAAGCTTGTGTATGCGATAGAAGCTGTATTTTTCATCCGATTTACCTAATATTTGGTGAGAATGTTTGTCTCTATGGTAGCTAGGTTGGGAATGTATATGGGTCATCTGGGGTCAAAAACTAGGTCATTGGGTCAAATCTTAGAAAAAACATTGTGTATGCAATAGCTGTATTTTTCATTGGATTTTCCTAATATTTGGTCAGAATGTTTGTCTTGATGAGATCTAGGTTGGGATTGAATATGGGTCATCTGGGGTCAAAAACTAGGTCACAGGGTCAAATCTTAGAAAAACCTTGTGTATGCAATAGAGGCTGTATTTTTCATTGGATCTTTATGAAACTTGGTCAGAATGTTTGTCTTGATGAAATCTAGGTTGAGATTGTATATGGATTATATGGGTCAAAAACTAGGTCACGGGGTCAAATCTTAGAAAAAGCTTGTGTATGCGATAGAAGCTGTATTTTTCTTCCGATTTTCCTAACATTTGGTCAGAATGTTTGTCTTGATAAAATCTAAGATAGGATTGTATATGGGTCATCCAGGGTAAAAAAATAAGTCACAGAGCCCATTCTTAGAAGACTTTCTGTTCAGCTACAACAATGAGACATTAGATAATTTTGCATGCAGATTAAATCTTTGACCGTGGATGATCTTGGCCTTGACCTACTCACTTACATCCTGATTTTTTATGTTTCTGTGCAATGATTCTCAGGTGAGGGACATAGGGCCATCTTGGCCCTCTTGTTGACTCATATGCAGTTACAAAAAACTATGAATTTGTGCTGTTTTGTCTAACGTTAATTTCATGTGTACAGTTACGAAGCAAGTTAATGTTTTTATAAAATTTGTGTTAAATTTATTTAACATTGTGTGTACCATAAATTAGATGTATTTATGCAGACAGGCCATTTAAATGTATGTACATGCACACATCTTTCTCTATAGATACCTGTTCTCTCTTCTCTTCCTTCCTCCCTCTCTGTATCTTGCTCTTCCACCCTTTCCCTTGGTATCTTGCTCTTCCTCCCTTTCCCTTGGTATCTTGCTCTTCCTCCCTTTCCCTTGGTAACTTGCTCTTCCAACTCTCTCTTCTCTTGCTCTTCCTTCCCATGTCTGTATCTTGCCAATCCCCCATCCCTTCTCTTCTTCCCCTCCCTTTTTCTCCATCTTGCTCTCTCTTTGTCTCTCTCTTTCCTGTCTCTGATGAGAGCATCATGTACTCTGTGATAGGTAAAAATAGACCTTCATATCCAGCTGTGATGATTTTTTGTAGAAATATCAAGTGTTCTATGCTATGAAAAGTCCCTATGCATAATTTTCTTACATTATTTTATATTGCTTTAGCAAAGAAGGCTCTTGTTTTGTTTGTCTGTTTTTGTTTGAAAACTTGAGTGCCTTAAAAATCTGAATGCTTCGGAATAGGCGTTCATTCTTACAACTAACTTTTACACATAAAGTTCAGTAAAAACGATCAGTACTTTTTTCCTGCTGTATATTTTTCAAACCCAAAGATGGGGGGAGGGCAAAATGTGCAAATTACTTCATATAATATATAATTTGTATAATCTTGTTGAATGTTATTATTTTTCAAACCCAAAGATGGGGGGAGGGCAAAATGTGCAAATTACTTCATATAATATATAATTTGTATAATCTTGTTGAATGTTATTTTATTCCTTGAACTTCTTTATCTGTATGAAAGAAACATTGAAAAAATGTCTAGACGTCATTTTATGCAAAAACTGGTGATCTTGATAGATGAAAATTTAAGTTAAAGTTCTAAAACAATGGAGTTAAAACAAAAGTTTAAATATTAATTTAAATCATAAAATTGTGTGCATGTTACACAACAGTGGATATAGTTTACCCTATGGATTTTGTGTAATTCTATTTTGAATACCACTTTTACTAAGAGATTACATCCAAAAGTCCACCTGTGTTGTAAACCAATGGTAAACTGCTTTGTTGCTATGTTTGACTGCTGTGTAATGCTCATTTTGATGCTAAGTCCTATGTTAAATATTAAACTTGTTGAATACCAGCCGAGATTAAAAACACCAATGGAGGCAAGTTCCTTGTAACATGTTGGCTAAGAAGCTGGCAAGCAGGATTTATGCTGCTGAAAGCTTGCCAACAATTTATCACAGGAGTTATTCATTCCTAGGCGAAGTATTTAAAAATTAAGGTTCATAAATTATTACTAACTTACTTTTTCAAACTCTGAAGTAAGCTGCAGGTATGAGGCTTGTAAAATTCTGGTTGGATGTAGAAACTTTGCCAGACCAGATGTCAAATGGGCATTGTGAATTTAGTTAAATGGCTTTTCTATTGGTGGGACCTATAACATATAATATGGGCATGTGGATTTTCTTGATCTATATCTTCGATAGCTTTCACCTTTAGAAAATTATTTCGCAGACTGCATTTAGATACATGTATCATTAAATGATGTGTGCTCATAAGCAATTATTTAGTCTTATTTATATATTTTCCTTCACTTACACGTCACCAAAACATGGAAAACCAAAGTCTTAGGGATTGTGTAATTATATAGTTTGATTGTATCATATGAAAAAAATAAAACCTGAAAGGACATTCATGTTTTTTTTCTGTTGCAATTTTTCTCAAACAAATATGGTAATTATATTTTTGCATAAACATTCAGAAACAAGAGAAGCTCTAATAATGGAAAGCAATGTAATATACCAGAACACTTGGTGTACATCATCGTCGGAAACCCACGTTCGATCCATTCCGTTTCACTCTATGAATCTACCTTACATAATGTAGTTATGCGGAATATGTACTGGGGGTCACCGACGATGGGTGTACATATAAATGGTTATATACCGGTACCTAAGATTAAAGAGAGGGAAAAAATTTAAGAGTCCTGTATTTTGCTTAATAAGGCTGGGACCAGAACTGTTCAGCTTGAGAACACAAGAGTTGCATTGTAAAGAGTTAGTAATTCTTTTAGTAATGTAATGCACAGAGGTCAAGAACTGTTTAATGTAATACTTGAAAACTGAATTACTGGTAATGCTTATATTACTTCAACAATAATATGACTTCATTTTGTTAAAGGGCAAAATATTACAGACCAAGGGTATTGGTGGAAGTGCTGCATTCTGAAGTGAACCATGTTTTATTAAAGAAACATTCAACCACCCAAGAACTGACAGAGGGAGTTGGTTATGACCCCTGTCACACTTCTCTGTCCGAATCCAAAACTGAGCAGTGGTTGGTTGGATTTAGCTGAAACATGTAAAATCTGTATATAGTAAAAGGCTTACGATGAACATACAAATGTCATTGCAATCCAATCCAGTAGTCATGAAAATATTGCTAGCCAGAGCCATTGCTCACAGGCGCGTAGCTACCAGTACGCAGAATACGCAGCTGCGTACACATTGTCCAAAAAATCTTTTTAAATAGTTGTTAGTAGATGTTCCATGAGAAAAAGTAAAACAAAAATCGAGTAAAACTGGTGAAAAATATGACTTATTTTCTGCTAAACACCCGCCAAAACGCTCCTGAGTCGATCTACAGAAAAAAAAATTACGGGGGAGCATGCCCCCGGACCCCCCTACGATTCTGCGTACACCTTCAAAAACCCTTGCTATGCCCCTGGCTCATTAGTAGTTGGCGTGCGAGTTAAAACTTTGTATGATAATAGGTATATAATGCTTCAAAAATATTGTCACAGCTCACAACCTGGTTATGGCCCCCATCCTTGTTTAAGCAATATAGGCAAATTTTCAGTCCAGGGCCAAAATCAGTGTACCTGACTGGGCTTTGTCTTTTTCACTCCTAACACAGTTATAATCTATCAATTAGCTGAGAAGTTATTGCCATTTGTTGCTTCATAATAATTAGGAATTAATCTTTAACAAGACAGTTGTCACTTTGCAGCATTGTATGATGACAATTATGATTTTTTTCATAACATTCAGCCAAACATTATTTACCATCTATCCTGTGAGATAAATAAAGAAGAAAGCAGAGCAGAAGAAGTAGCAACAGGTTTCACATTAATGCATACACTGCTGTTTTACATGACAGTTTCAAGAAAAATAATCACAAACTATTGAAGTGTGTCTATGTACTTAAATTAACGACATCCAATCTGTAATTCTAACCAAGGTTAAAAGCAGAAACATTTAGTTTCTGAACACTCTTCTTAAAGCAACACAAAATTGGCATTTTTGAAAAAAAAAATTAAAAAATGATAAAGATGTCATAAATACAGAAGAAAAAATAATCTCTTGAATTACGAGTGATTTAACTCATGGTACCATATGCTCCTATATAGACAGTTCTCACATTTTTGGCCTGCAGTACATAGGACCAACAATATCAAATTGTTCAAGACTGCAGTTGCATACCATGCCAATTCACCAGAATGCAAGTTTTTACATAAAATTTTAATTCTGAGTCAGGTTAAACAATTTTTTAAAAACTTTTTGAGACTTCCCCTGCACAGGTTGCCAGATGACATTTTTTTTCTAGTTTTCACATAGTCAATCTGAGGCACTTAAATTTTCTTCAACTGTTCAAGACTTTGTCTGCATAATTATAATACTACACAGCCCTGTATGTACAATTTTCAGTCTGAAGCACATAAATCATACTCTTGAACTAATCGAGATTTTGTATGCATAGGATGCAAGATGTATGTTTCAGGAAACAGTAAAACCAATGCATAGTTTATAAAACAGTAAGGTTTCTTATATCAAAAGCAACAACAGATTTACAAAAAGATATTCCAAGTTCTTAGCTATACCAATTTGGACGCAAACATTAACGGCCAGGGGGCTAGTGTCTTGTGAACCTGCTGTACCTCAAATAACCAGACAATGTGTAATGCTTTATACATGTATATACCTGATAAAACACACATTACAATTAGTGGACAGCAAGTATACAGCTGTTCTGTACTCATTCACATGAAAAAATATCTATCTAAACCAGAAGTGACAAATACAATAAATAATGCATGTAATCCATTCTTTATGAAATAAATGCAGTATTTCAGTATTAAGAAGGTACATTTCACTATAAAACGTAAACAACCCTAAATGAAATTACCTTATAAAAACAGATTATGTTCAAATTCCTGTATCTTTCAATCCAAATGAATTATTTTGACACTTGAGAAAGTATGCATATTCAATTGATTGCTGGATGAGACGAGAATTAAAAGACCTCCCAAAACAGACATTTAAAACTTGGTTACAATATGATGCTCGACAAAAAGGAACACATCACGCCAATTATAAATGGTCCGAACACTTTAAACTTTCATAACTTCGACATGGAAATTCTTGAATAGTTATACATTCTCATCTGCAAAACACATATCATCATGGGTTACATGCAGTCAAGTGTACCAGTAAGAAGTTCCCTATCTACAGAACCTAGTCATCCAATGTATCAAATACTAGATACTGAGGTACTTTTCATACAGTGGCCTGCAGCAGTATTCCTGCACTACCACCAACACTCTTAAGACACATACTGGACCTCATCACAAGTCCTCTACCAAACATGAATGACTAAACCTTTGCAGTACACAGACCACTGTTTAATTGCTGTTAAAATGGAAAACTAGGGAGAGAATCAAAGTACCCAAAAAGTTTATAACCCAGTTTCAATTCATGAATGCCATTTAAGAATCAGGCAAGTGGGCATCAAATATAATGTCACACATTTGTTCCCATTTTGTTAAACAACTCCTCCAGTATTTCTGTTACCCACATGCTTCAATCTTAGGTTTTCCAAGTACTGGCTATTCTATATTACCTAAAGCACAGGTTATCAATTTCAAGAATTTACTTGTTCATATTAAGAATGGAAAGGGCAGTAACAAATAAAATAGTAAATGCATTTTTTCTGTAAAAGGTTTATTCATACTGGAAGATTCAAGAATGTATCTCTAAGGCTCTTGTAGTCTTGTAACTGATGACTGGACAGAAAAGGTGGCAACAATATGCTCACCCTCTTGGGAGCAGAAAAAACATCAAATGTGTCAGAAAATAAAGTTATGGCTTGAGTTTTTTCTCTTTATTTCCTAGACATGTACAGAACAAAAGCAGATTATGAAGTTTCCATAATGGATTCCTCTGTGTGTTTGCCCTTGTCTGCGGCCTGTCTGGACTGAGCCTTGCGCTCCAGAATCTTCTTGCGACCTTTATCCATCTTTAGTTTTACAATAACGACCTGAAAAATTACCATAAAGACATGATAAGAATTTCAAAGAGCAGGCTTTTTCTTAACTGATCTTTTCCTTTTATATTCCATCAAGTATTTACAACACAAAGAACGAAGTTCAGGAAAGTTAACTAGGTTTCAAGTACTCGGTCAAATTTATGGGTGGTTGGGTGTACCGAACAGCACAAATGTAATTTCAGTGCTAAACTTCTCATGTCCAGCAAAATGAGAACCAGTAACTGAGCAAAATCAGTAAATGTAGCTGATCAGCAGAAAAACTCTCATCCTTGTTGGTTTTATTTTTTATCAAGTTCTTCTGAATCTAATTTCACATTATTACTCAAGAGTTCTGAGAATTTCAGAGCTTACCACAACATGGAAAACAATACCTTCAAAACTGGGGGTGTTAAATATCCTATGAGGTTGTCTGGGAATAATTAATACTGTTCCAGTATTATATTAAATTCGATGATGAAAGTAACCGTTCAGGATTTTCATTGCTGACCTTCACAGATTAACCAGATACTTTTCAAAAATGAAAATAGTGGGATAAGGACCAATCTTGGGTATCACTCCCATATACCTATGATTTTTGTAACTAAATCAACAGTTTGACATGTGGTTCAGTTGGTAAGGAAGATACAAGGACCTTGTACTATCCAGCTACTGAACAATTTATATATCCCATAAAAAAGAAGTAAACTCTATACAGAGGCTACTTTGAGTAACAGGGAATAACAGCATTCAAGATTTTCTGATTGGATGGACAGACAGACAATATACTGATTAACTTGTGAATAAATGTAATACTGTTATCTGTTATTTTAAAGAGTTTTATGAATTTCTTTGGTTAATGCATAATCCAGATTTTCAATCTGATGCAGACAGACAGATGGAAGGAGGTCAAAAATAAATCTAAAGTAGATAGGTATCCTATCATCATACCAAGTTTCATAAACCTAGCTTCTAAACTTTTGTCGCCAAATCCAGAATTTGCAGATATCAGGTTAACCTATTTGCCTGTAATGAGACTCCTATAGGGCACTAATAACTGAATTTTCAGAAATTTCAGTGCTAACCTCAATAGGGAAAACACACATGTCTAAAACTGGTAAAATATCCCAATAAATGTTGTTTGTGATATCAAAGTTATTTGACATGTAGTTTAGTTGGTAAGGAAGATACAAGAAGAACCTTGTACTATCCAGCTACTGAACAATTTATATATCCCATTAAAATGAAGTAAGCTCCAATACAGAGGCTACTTTGAGTAACAGGGAATAACAGCATTCAAGGTTTCTGATTGGACGGCCAAACAGATGAAAAAACACAGATTAACTTGTGAATAAAACTCATATTGTTTACTATCATTTTAAAGAGTTTTATTAATTTCTTTGGTTAATGCATAATCCAGATTTTCAATCTGATGCAGACAGACGGTAGGAGGTCAAAACTGAATCTAAAGTAGATAGGTATCCCATCATCATACCAAGTTTCATAAACCTAGCTTCTAGACTTTTGTCGCCAAATCCAGAATTTGCAAACAGACATCAGGTAACCCTATATACCTGTAATGAGACACCTATAGGGCACTAATAACTGAATTTTCAGAAATTTCAGTGCTAACCTCAATAGGGAAAACACACATGTCTAAAACTGGTAAAATATCCCAATAAATGATGATTGTGATATCAAAGTTATTTGACATGTAGTTTAGTTGGTAACAGGGTTGGCACCAATCGACCGCCCCTGGTTTTAACTAGCGGTTTTAACCGGTTAAAGCCGTCCCGGTCAATACTCCCCCAAGTGGTCAATACCGGTCAATTGAACTTTTTTTGAACAAGATACTTTACAAAAATGAAAGTAGTGGGATAAGGACCAATCTTGAGTATCACTCCCATATACCTATGATTTTTGTATCTTTATCAACAGTTTGACATGTGGTTCAGTTGGTAAGGAAGATACAAGAAGAACCTTGTACTATCAAGCTACTGAACAATTTATATATCCCATTAAAATGAAGTAAGCTCCATTACAAAGACTACTTTGAGTAACAGGGATTAACAACTGGTTCTAAGCAACTAAGGACATTTCAGCTTTCTATTTTTATACACTTTTAAGTATCACTGAAGCATCCACAAATAATAATGCTGTGTCTGACACTGGCTTTAACAAAATGAAAGTACTATTAAAATGTGTCATTTCCTTCACAAGAAAAGCTCAGAATATGTAGCCAGACACAAGAATAAGCTGCTATTACCTTTGATGGGTGGATGCCAACATTCACGGAGGCACCATTGGCCTTCTCTCTCTGTATTCTTTCAATGTGTACGACAAATTTCTTTCTGTAGCAAGAGACAACTTTGCCAACCTGTTGACCCTTGTAATGACCACGAACAACCTGAAATAGTGTTGTAATTCTTGATATTAACAACAAATAGATAAAAAGTGTAATGTTTTACAAAAGAATTATCTCCAAAACAATTGGAATTTACAGATGTTCAAAAGCACACTAGTTTTATTGGGAATGGCCTTCATAAGCAACTGAAAGCAGTTCAATGTAAAGCATTTATTCTATTAAACAGTAAAAACCTATTGTCCAAACTTGAAACCACTGGGAACACTGACACGACTCCCTGTCTGGATTCTAAGGTTGCTCTTTTGAACCCCATCATGGAATAATCCCCTGTGACTTTCTACATTCCTCAAGTTGTTAGCAAGCTCTGGTCTGAATCGAATGTCAGTCATTTCACACTGAAGACGTTTCACTCCCAATTTATCAAAAGTATAGACGTTTCACTCCCTATATATAATCTTAATCAGGTGTTCAAGAGAAAATTCATCAAATTTATATTTATTTTATTCATTAATTTTGGTCATAATTAAACACTTGTATCTTAAGTGTATCTGGTTTAAAATTTAATAATTTTGAAGACAAAGGACTCTTATAAAGAATTAATCAGAATTTTTATTAGTGTTCATTGAAATGGAATACGTTTTCAATATAAATATGATATTATACAATTTTTCTGTCTCAATATGCATTTAGCTGTGCACCAATACTTTTCTCAACAGTATTTCACCAAGACAAATATATTTTGTCTTAAAGATGTAACTTGATTTAATTAGTTGAAAAAGGTGTGACTCATCTCTGACTCATGAGTTTAAAAAGGTGTGATAATTATTATATACAAGGGACAGGGTATGGCCTAAACTTCTAAAAAAAATTAAAAGTTATGATTTACATAAATAATGTCAGTATAATATACAGTTTTTTTAAGTTACCATTTTGCTTCAATACAAATGGACATATTTTATATATAGTATTCTATTGGGGAGTGAAACGTCTTCAGGACGGTTCACTCCCAAAATGGGAGTAAATCGTTTAGGTGTGAACCGTCTTGGTGTGAATTGTCTTGGGAGTGAATTGTCTGCCATCCGTCTGAATCCAGGTGGAAGTCATCAAGTAGAAAATGCATAAACTTTTTTCAAAACCATTGTGAAATAAACGTATTTAAATGCAGGGAGAGTGCTGAATAGCTCAATTGAGGTGTTACCTGCACTTCGTCATCCTTTCTGATAGGTATGGCTCTAACACTATATTTCTGCCTCAATTCTTTTGAAAGTGGTGCACTCATCAACTTCCGTCTGATATGAGATGGTGCATTAAAATGACGCTTCCTGTTTTTACGTCTAGAAGACGAGGTCAATTTGTTGAACTTCATCTTGATGGCCCTAAAAACATATAAATAGACTGATACTATTCTGGGAGAACTCAGTGCACAGTAAACCTGTTAAAATGTCTGTATCCAATCAGTTGAATTGTTCCAATGTACACTTATTTTGGACAGTAATACAGCAAAATCTATAACAATAATGTTTAGGGTGAAAATAGAACTGACAGATAAGATGCTCTGCAATGCTGGAAGAATAACTGAAAAGCAATTAAATGCATTAAAAAACTAAGTGGTTTCAGAAAAGTCACGGAGTAAGTCCAACTAAGATTTTCGCAAAATTCAAGTGAATTTCAATCGCATGGAAACAAAAGAATGTTGTACAGTTCTGTCTACATTAAGAAACTTATTTTTCAATTTTGTACTATCTTTACTTAAACTTGTTACGACAAATTAGATGATGATAGTCGATTTAATTTGTTAATGCTGTCGGACCTGTCTGTTTTGGCCAGGAAACCGGAAAAGGAAGAGCGCTAACAATGCACAGAAATATTTTCCGATTTGCCCTAGAGATTGTAGCTGAGATATAAAACAAAATAGTTTGTTTCAAACAAGCAGAATGACTTTTTTCAAATATATATTTATGAAAAATAAAATGGAAAAAATATCAAAAGTGTAATTGTGAAATACTATTGTGCATTAAATTTTGAAGTTTCCGGTGAAACCCAAGAACGAAAACTCTACGATAAAGACAACATTTGCAGCAATCTCTTTCACATAATAATGCCTAGAAGTCGAAGCAGGTCACCGAAACGAGGTACCAGTGAAAAATTAATAAGCAGCCTACTCTATCTGAGAGAGATCTAGAGTTGTTCTATGATTGTACTCTAATCAACTCGGATCTTAAACAATTGTGAAGTGACAAGTGTTAACAGAACCAAAAACTACTTATTTGTACTTGTACAATGTAACAATTCGTCCAAAATCTAAATGACCTAAATCCTAACTAGAAGTCAGTAGCATATTATAAAGTGGCCATTTTAGAATAAAGGAATAAGGTTTTAAGATTGGGGCCGACTTCAATTTTTATTTTTGATATGTTTAAGAAAGTAAGGTATGCTGATAAATTCCAAACAGTGCTTACCATACAGGTGGTTTTCTTCTTTGTGTAAATATTTATCATATCTGGTTGGATTTGTAGACAAATGTTCTATTACTTGTCTACATTTTATGTTTCAATCAACAAAAATCGATAATTTTTTTAATTTCATTGAGATTAGGTCATATTTTGAAATTTTGAAATGGTCTTAATTTATTGAAGAAGGTGGAAATTTGAGAGGGACCGTTAGAGATATTATTATTAAAATTATTGGTAACATAGAACTTTGAATGATAGTTATAGGGCCATAGCTGAAACTTAGGAAGAAATAAATTAAAACTGTGTTTAAGTTTCATAATCAGGTTAAATGTTGATTGATATAAAAAATACATAAGATCTTTCATTAATTAGATAACAACTGTCAGAAGTTTTAAAAAGGAAACACTGACTGAATTAATTCCCTTACTTTCTCATGTATAATTGAAAAGAGATATTGCAGAACACCCCTTTGCCATTCTTTGTCTTTCACATTCACATCCTTGCCTGCCTTTCACTTGATGCTAGATAAAGAAATAAGATATATTAAAAAAATTTCTTCAGTGGTTAAGTCAGGCAAATATCCACTAGATTGATTTAGCTTTGTTGATCCAGCAAAGAAAGTTTATCCCTTTGGAAATAAAATAAGGCATATTAAGAGCCTTTTAATGTATTAATACTTTTCCTATACGGACATACATTCTGTGAAAATGTGTGAGATTTTAAATTGAACAAGTTGCCAGTTTTAGGTCTGGATCTGCATTTTGGTTAGCATTACTAGGCTTTTTTTAAAAATCATGTTAGGAATATTAGGCTTACCGGTACTCTTGGGGTGGGGAGTTTCATGTATATTTTGCAATTGTTCTGCAGTTCTGTGAAATCTAGAAATTCAACCATTTTTATTCATTTCTTTTATGCTCTAGAAAATGGCAGACAAGAATTATAGAAGCCTACATTTTCTTGACAAAAAATTCTTAGTTTTCTTTGCTAGTATTTCTATGGCTTGTTATAAGGAGTTCTGTGCCATGGCTGAGAAAAAAAGACACTTTTTAATTTTGCCATTCAGAATATAACCAAATATAGGCGTTTGAATTTGCAGAAAAATAATGTTATGAAAGTTATGACATTTATAAAAAAATTATTTGCAGAAAGAAGAAGATCCAGGTCAAGGTCAAGAGATCGTTCAAGGGAAAGAGATAGGCATAGACGTAAGTTCACTGAATTCCATGCAGATTTACCATTAATTAAATCCAAGTTCTTTGAGCTTTAGAGAAAGGAAGCTCACATCAACAAAAATGGACTTAACATGACAGTCCAGTTTCTTTTTTTACTTGCTTTAAGGCATAGACATAGAAAGTGTTGTAAATTTATCAGTTGAAACTAAAACCAGTGAAATCAAGGTGCAGAATTATACTTTTCATTTCAGTGTTTCATAAGTTCAGCTTTGCAGCATGCAGTAGCCAAGCAGCCACAAACATGCCCAGAATGTGTGGAGCTGGTTAATTTCATAGAAGATTCGAACCAGTCAGTGTTAAAATCTTTAATGTTGTGGCAGTTATTTCTGCAGAAAGCACTGTATTAAATTTTTGGAGTTTTTTCCCTCAGAAGTACTGGCACCAGAAATATCCAAGAGCTTTAATATTTGGGTGACAAAATTGCATTTCATTTCTATAGGGAAAAGGCGAAGTAGGTCACGCTCCAGAGACAAAGGTCGAAGAAGGTCAAGGGAAAGAAGGCATGACAGAGATGAAAGGTTTGAACTTGAAAATTTTTTATTAATTTTATCTTATTTTATATAGTTGAGCATTAACTTGTATGGTCATTTTAACAGATTTTTAATTTCAGCAGTGTTGTTGCCATTTGAATGAAAAATTTCCTGTCAGTTGTCTTAAGATATTTAGAAGAAAAAAATATCGTCACATTTTCTTAAATTTTATTGCCCAGAGTAGAATTCAGTCTTTTATTTGAAATATACTGTGTATGGCCTCTTGCATAATTAGGGTTATTGTATTATTAATTGTACACACTGTTCACAATGTTTGTTTGAATTGGTTTTCCTTAAAAAGAGTTTTATAAGACAAAGCAGTTACCTTTTACCAATAATTACATGATTCAAAACTTGTGGATTTAAAGTGTTTTTTTTTACGGGCTTGTTGCTTTCTCTGATGTATGCTATGGTTTGTTACTGCAGACGTAAAGATCGTGACCGTGACAGAGATCGTGGGCATAGCAGAAAATCATCAGAAGAAGATGAGGAGGAGTTAATTTTCCAGTCAATAGATAAACCTCCAGTGTCAGGTATGCTAACACTCTCTTGAATAAGTTTTCACCATGATTACAAGTATAATTATTTGGTTATTTTGAAGGTATTTATTCAGAATAAGTTGTACAGAGAATGTCTTGCAGCTTTTATTCAATGACAGGTTCTGTATTAATAGTTTATACAACATTTCTATTCCCATGCAGCGATGCCTATGAGCTAGTTTTTTATGGTGACAGGGTAGAGTGTCCACTCTGTGATGATGTGTACCTGAGTTAAAAGCCAGTCAGAGCAACTGAGCAAGTGTATATTTTCTGAGTTACATTTGGTGCCCAATGTAAATAATTCACAAGTGTAGATGTGATGATGCCATTATGATTAAAGGTTTTCAGACTTTTTTAACTTCAGTAATTTTAGGACAAATTCTTAGGAGGGGATATTTATAGTTATGATACATAAAAAGCACTTCTACCACCTTGCTTATCATCTAGCTTTTACAGCAACATGGTAGTGTGTCCACTTTGTGACTGACAGTACCCGAGTTTAAATCCAGTGCAGAGCAAGTGGATTTTTCCAGGTTACAGTTCAAATAGTTGTTGCTTTGAAAATGGGAATAATAAAGTCACTGCCAAATATTTCTATTTAAAACATCAATAAAAATGTCTGTAAATTGTGTCCAACAATTTTGTTCTTATACAGAAGCGTTTTACATTTTGTGTTAATACATTGCAGAAGCAGAGTTACAGGATATGCCAGAAGATGAACAGGAACTGATGCGAGTGATGGGCTTCTCAGGGTTCGATACCACAAAAGTATGTCTATTGTCATTTTTTTATGGTTGCTGACCTGTAATTATTTAGCATCTCACTGATAGATCATGAGTTTGAGTCCTGATGTGTAACAAATAATTAGTAGGTACATAAGTCGAGTAGTGGTCCTTCCCAGGAACGATGGTCAGATAAACTGCTCGTATGATACAGAGTAATCAAGCTTAATCAGTAATCTTTTCAAAATAGCATGGATTTTGATCAAGTTAATATGTAATGCAGCAAAATCTTGTGTAGGTGAAACAGAAGCTCAGGTCACCTTTTAGAACACTGTAGAATGCATACTTTCATGAAACCTACCCAGACTGTTTGTCTACATAAACTCTCCAGTCAAATTTAGGGTTTAAAAAACTATATTACCTGCACAGATTGATGGAAAAGACAGTGATTCTTTTATAGGTAGTTATACTTTTTGTGCTTCCAGGATAAACAAGTGGTAGGCAATGATATCTATTCTGCAAATATCTGTAAGAAGAGACGCTACAGGTATGATACTAATTTACGTTTTATGTTTAATAAGGTCACATTCAAGGCTTCATCATTTGAATTTTTATGCTCCCACAAAGTGGGGAGCATATAGCGTTGCACTTGTCCGTCCGTCTGTCCGTATGTCCCAAAATCTTGTGAATGCAACTCCTCTTAAACCGGATGGCAGATTTTGCTTAAACTTCCAGGGATGAACAACCTTAATGTGTAGATGGTAGTAAAGGAAGGAATTTTCGCTGCGACCAAATTTAACAGAATTATGGCCGTTTGTTGATTTTTTCACTATATACTATGTAGAAATTTTGTGAACGCAACTCCTCTTAAACAGGATGGCAGATTTTGCTTAAACTTCCAGGGATGAACAACCTTAATGTGTAGATGGTAGTAAAGGAAGGAATTTTTGCTGCGACCAAATTTAACAGAATTATGGCCCTTTGTTGATTTTTTCACTATATACCATATAGAAATTTTGTGAACGCAACTCCTCTTAAACCGGATGGCAGATTTTGCTTAAACTTCCAGGGATGAACAACCTTAATGTGTAGATGGAAGTAAAGGAGACCATACATGTGTTTCAAAATTCAGTTTTATTCAGACACTTATATTGTATTCCATCTGTAAAGAGACCAAATATGATGCGTCAAGAGTTAGGTGACTTTTTTATCATTAATACATGAATTGAGGAAATTTCAACTGAAATGCTATGATAAGAACAGAATTTTGTAGACATTAAATGAAGCTGCTCTTGTTTAAGAGCACATATGCACAGTGGGGGCATCCGTGTCCTTTGGACACAGTTCTAGTTTTTTCCTGTATCTATATTATATTTCACATTGAAAGTCTTAGTAAGATATTCATATGATGATTTTCAGGACTTCAAAAGTCTTGTAGTTACAAGATTACAATGATTTTCAGGACTTTGAAAGTCTCATAGTACTTATCTCTTGATGATGAAATATGATGTCTTTTGGACTGTTGCAAGACAGTTTTTTGTGTGTACTGTAACCACTCTGGTGATCTGCTGACTCAGTTATTAACTTAATACCCCTTTAAAAAGTAAATGGTTTTGTCCAGATTTAATAATGGACAAGTCTACTTTAGAAATATAGGAGGGTAATGGAATAATTTATTTATGAGAAGACAGTCCTACAGTAATTCAGCATAAGGATATTTATTAATTTTTTTGTTTCGCCTGTTACAAAGTAGCCGCGACATATAGGGATCACTTCTCTGTCGTCTGTCCATCTGTCCGTCCATCTGTCACAAAACTTGTCCGGACTACTCAGAAACTACTGGTGCGAATTCATCCAAACTTTACAGGAATGATCAGTACCAAGTCTTGTTGTGCATCATCGGCATTATCCAGTCCAATGATTTTTGTCAGAGTTATGGCCCTTTTATGGTATTTATTTTTAAAGTTTGTCCGGACTACTTCTCTTATACTACTAAAGCAATTTAAATGAAATGTTACAGGATTGATCAGTACCTGAAGTACTTGCTCATGTCTAATAGGAGTTATGGCCCTTGAAAATAAATGTGTTTTAGCCTACAAACTGTCTTATCACCTCTCAATACTACTGTTTAAATGGCTATCATCAGGCGACACATGTGATCACTGATCACCTTGTTTTATCAGAATATAAATAGTCACTCCAATTTAAAAAAGGTAACTTATAATTATCTGTTTAATTTCTTATTTTCAGACAATATATGAACAGAAAAGGTGGCTTCAATCGACCATTGGACTTTATAGCTTGATCTAATGTTTAGAGTATCTAGTGTTCATTTTCATCTGTGTTGTTCCCAGGAGAGATTCAGCATTACTTGGATTTTCCAGGAATTGTGAATTAGTGTCTGATGTTTGAGGGCAGTGGCAGTCTGGTCTTTTGTCTATAAGAATTTTAACTGCTAGACTTTGGACCACATTGATAGATATGCAATACTGCGAATGTTCAATCTGAGATGTGTAAAGAAAAAGTTGAATAAATCATCTAGTTAAGATGTTTAAGCAATTTTTTTTCTGTCAGTTTGAAAGATATTCTGTCCAGAGAAAAGTTATTACATGTATTTTTTAAATTTTGTGAAATGACTCGACTTGTAAGGGAAATATATCTTTCCTTAAATTACTTATTTGTAGTATTTTGTGTTCATGTAAGTTCAGGTAGGCTGTTTACTGCAAACATACACTGTTGTAGAAAAGGCAAGGCATGAAACTATGGTTCATTCAAATCTTAGGGTTTTTTAAGAAAATCAGAGAAATTTTCTGAATTCCTTCTGAAAATTGGAATGAAAAAGGTAATTACAGTTTTAAGTCAAATTCCATGAATCTATGATGATCTTTTTGAACAAATAGTGTTAAATTGCATTAATAGCAATATTTTCATTTTGACTTCCATGTCATCTTTGATATCATAATTACTGGCCAGTACTAGCTCATATGTATTGAAACAAGAACTCTCACAATTTTCTGGTCATAATCCAGGCTTACCATATTTTAAAGTGACTGACTCTCAGATGGGTCGACGATGCATAAAAAAGAATGTTAAACTTATACATGTAGAATTTCTAGTTGTAATTGTGAAGAATATATCTGAACTAAGTTACTGTTTCATTTTTTGTTACAGAAACACATCATAATATAAAGTTTTACCCACTTTTATCAGTAAAAAAATTACTCTGTCACGGGGTATATTACTCATTTTTGAAATGGTAAATAAGTTGGCTTGATGGCTCAGTGGTTTAGGTCACAGTTCTTAATTTTACTGTTCGAAAAGGGCATGGGTTCGAATCCTAGTGATTTCATTTTTTTTTCTTCAGTTTTCATGGTATAAAGAATCATAATATTGTTTTTTCCGTAGTACATTAACTTCTCTTTAATTTTAAAGAAAATTGTTTTTAAGCTAAATAGTATGTCAGTCAACACTTTAATAAGAATTTTTGTGAATTAATGAATAAATATATTATCTGTGTTTGTGTGTTAATGATTACTTTTGTTAAATTTAGCTACTAAATGGCCAAACTATTAAGTGCAGCCCCAGTATAATAAACGAAACTTGTTGGCCAGCTTTGGAGACAACTGAAAGACTCTTTTGACCCTCCCTCCTCAGGGGCAGTAATATAAATATCATAATTTTGCAACATGTAAACTCACCTTTGCATTCTACATAGAGGGTTTACAAGACAAGAATCTATGGCCTAAATGAAACACCATATTGGGCAATATTGGGACATCTTTGACCTATGCTTTCTACAGGAAATGAAATGATTTCATTGTTTTGTTTGTGGTAACAAAATGCAAACATGAAGCATTTGAGTCTACTAGTGCACAGATCTTTTTTTAGAAGCTGAATTCAAATATTCCAGGAAATCTGTGCCCAATCTAATCTACATCTGCTGTGTAACCCAACAATGGATGGGTGGGCGTGGGGGGAGGGGGGTGGCAGGGAGTTCTAGAGTCTAATAGACCGTGGGAAAAAAGAGCAAAGTACTGAGTTTTAGAATAGGGGATGAGATAGTTAAGGTTCATAGAGGGTATAAGGTGACTGATATCTACTGCAACTGTTGGGGCTCTAATTTTATATAACATGAGAAGGGAGTTTTTTTAACCTTTTTTTCTCTAGGGATTGCCATTCAAGGGATTTCAGCATTTGTATGACACAGCTAGTGTTACTATAATCATTCATGACATACCTAGCTGCCATGTTGCACTCTTGATGTTATGGGAATGGGATTTCTGCCAGGGATGCCATACACTAGTACAGTACTCAAGCTGGGTGCATACAAATGTGCTAGAAGCTGCAGTTTTGACCTGTTTTTTTTTTTGTTTTTACGTTTCGCTGTATAACCTGAGACTGGACGTTGCTTGGACATTGCTTGGAGGAAATGTTATCAATATGTTTTGACCAATTTAGATCTGGGGTAATTGTGACACCTAAATACTTGGCTGCAGAAGCTGATTTCAGTTCAGTATGATGTAACCTATAAGGGTATATAAGGCTATTCCTCTTCCTTGTTATTCTTAAGATTTCACATTTATCAGGATTAAATTCCATGGACCAGACTCTTTCCCATGTTTCTAGACTATGGAGATCTTGTTGGAGGGATATATTATCATTTTTAGAATGGATTGTTAGGTAAACTATGGTGTCATCAGAAACATTCTGGTCTTACATTTAACAGAGTCTGGGAGATAGTCAATGTAGATAAGGAAGAGGCAAGGCCCAATTACTGACTCCTGTGGAACTCCAGAAAGAACTGGAAGCTCACTGGAAAGATGACCTTCTACTGCTACCTTTTGGGACCTGTTTTAGAGGAAGGACTTGACCCAGTTGACCACTTGAGGGTTGGTGCCTAATTGTTGTAGCTTAAAAAGAAGACGACGGTGGTCAACTTTGTCGAATGCTTTGGAAAAATCCATAACAATGACATCTGTTTAAAGCCCTGATTCTAGGTTGTGGAAAAGGTCTTGGGTGAAGTTTATCAACTGGGTTTAGCAGCTGTGACCTGATCTGAAACCATGCTGAAACTGGCTGAGCAAGGTATTTTTGTCAAGAAAGGACATCAGGTTGGACACTACATGTGACTACAATGTGCTCTAAAGGCTTAGATGCAATACAAGTCAATGATATTGGCCTGTAATTGCTGGATTTGGATTTGAGACCTTTTTTGAAAACTGGTGCTACTGTAGCTTCTTTCCAGTCTTCTAGGACTATGCCAGTTTCCAGGGATAACCTAAATATATGTGTCGGGACAGGGGCGATTTCATGATGTAGTTCCTTAAGGACACGGGGGATAATTCATCAGGACCATTCGCCATGTGTGGGGACAGGCCTTGAAGGAGTTTTTTTAACTCCTTCGGTAGTAACCATTATTCTATCCATCTTTATGGGGGACGGGTTTATTATTCTGGAGCATAGATGGGAAAGACTAAGTGGCTTAGCGGGAGAAAAGACAGATTCAGATTGTTTGTTTAGAATATTTGCTTTGGAGATGGGGTCTGTATGGATGACCCTATCTGATATAAGAGGGGCTATGCCGACATTTTCTTTCTTATTATGTTTGATAAAGCTGTAAAATTTCTTATTTCTACCAGACTGCGAATCATGACTGAAAATGATATTTTCCATATATGACCAGCATGAAGACCTAACTTGTTTCTGAATGGATGACATAAGTGTTTTAAGTTCTTGCTGCCTACTGGGATTGGGCCTATTTTTAAGCCAGTGGTAGAGTTTATCACGCTTGTGGATAGCCTGATAATCCTAGGAGTTAACCAGGGCAAGTCGGCACAGGGCTTAAACATTTTAGTGGCAATTACTAATGCAATCTCATTAAAATCATATTCTGATTTATGTTCCTCTCTATCAGTTAGCGAAATATGAACGAATGTACTGAGATTGAAATAAAATCGAAGCAACATGGTCTTATCCCTAACAGTGGAGTCCTCACTCTTTGTTGAAGAAGAAAGGGGAGATTACTGTGAAAGAGATATGTTCAAGACTGAGTAGAAAACGTCTTTGTACGGAATTTAAACTATGAATGATATTAGAGGAGTTCCGACTTTTTTGCGGGGAAAATTTTCCCTGAATGGAGAGTATTTCTGCATGATAAAACTGTTTAGAGTTAGATGTCGAACCTTAACCATGAGTAATCAGACAAATATTATGAGCTTTTTCTCCCCTCAACAGAAACGGTCTAATGACAGAAATGAGGTTTGTACGATCTCGCATTTTTATGTCGACCGAACCGGACAACTCAACTCGCGCCAAACCAAGTCGCCCCAAGTAAAACTCCCCCCAAGTTTGGTGAAGATGCCCCATTTTAAACATGATAAAATTGACATTTTTAAATAATGCCAACAACTATTTCACATCTAAAAAGGAAACAACAGAAAAGTCTTATTAATGGAAAAGTCATGCATCATTAAAGTCACAACTTGTTATATGCAATAAAATGACAAATTTATATTCAATAGATCTCACAATATTAAAAAGCAAACAACAAATGAAATATTCATATCTAAAAACAAGAAATGGTACAATATCTAGTGAAAATAATTCAAGTGACTTCTTGAGCAGATTCTGAAATATTTTTGTTATGGGTCAGAATCTCGCTATAACTACGTGGAGGCGAGATATTGAGTCAAAAAATGACCCATACAAAAAATTACACAATATCTCCACTTGCTTACAATTAGTTGGACTAGTACAATATCATACATAATGATACCCATCACATATATTACCTAGTCAAGAAAATCATCTGTCATAGATCATTAGTTCTTTATATGGTAACTGGATATCTTCACCACAGTCACTTGAAGTTGGGACCTACATACAACTATTCCTACTGTTATCTGTTACAAATTTGGCCTTTTCAAAAAAAGCCCAAACCCACTCTCCAACACTATAATATACACAAGTTATGAAACATCACTATAATATACACAAGTTATGAAACATCAGTGAGGTGATTTGAGGCGCAATGTTTCATAACTTGTGTATATTATAGTGTTGGAGAATGGGTTTGGGCTTTTTTTGAAAAAGCCAAATTTGTAACAGATAACAGTAGGAATAGTTGTATGTAGCTGTTATTTATGATTTTTATGCTACAAAAGTCTTGTACAAGGGGTGGGGAGGCGGGGCGAGGTCCCAACTTCAAGTGACTGTGATCTTCACCAGTAAAACTTGTCCCATTTTGGATATCTTCCCACAAAATTAAAACATTTCTAATATTTCTAAAATTATATCACCTAATCAAGTTATCAGAACAAAGTTAATAGTATGATGAACATTAAATTGATTGATCGATATAAATGGATATTAGTTTTTTGTTTAAAGTATTTCAAATATCACTGGTTTAACAACTTTGGTAGATATAATGATTTAGTAATATTAAAAATACTAACAACAAAGAAATATTGTTAAATCAGTTATACTCATTTTTGCTTGTCATACCAACTGTTTAACATTTCTGTATCTGGGCCAAGCTGTTTGTCTCTATCTATCTATCTATCTATCTATCTATCTGAGCTTATTTATCGTCAGTACCGGTTGCCCATATGACCTGACGCCCCCTGAAGAGATTAGTTATTTTATGTTGTGGGGGTGGTGCAAAATAAAGAAAGCATCCCATTCCAGTGACATCCTTGGTTCTTTTGCATGCTCAGTGTATAGCACTGATACATGGGACCTTGGTTTAATGTCTCATCCGAAAGACTATTAGTAATGTTATTGGAGGAGAGGGGGAGCCCTGGTTTACCAGTCCAGCGCGTTACCACTGGACCACATCCGCTGTTTGATTGTGGGATGAATTTTACATTGGGTAAGTCTGTTTGGGAAGATTTACGTGTCACAAGGTGACCCATTGTTAATTGATCTTTTCAACATTGGTACTTTCTGCAATGTTTATGGTATTTAACACATCTGTAACATTATATTGCTGATGTTGTTTAGGCACCAGTGTTTACTTGGTATTTTTTGTTACAACAAAAGAAGTTAATAAATAGTTTTGAGTAGGAAGAATTGAGTGTTCATAAGAACTTTTGATGCCACAGTTCTAAAGTTTTCAGTCAGAATGTAGCTGATGATAATAAGCTTCTGTTTTTGAAAAAAATGAATTCCTTACATTATAAGCTTTCCATCATATATGATTCTTTGCTTGTAGTCAAAAACATGCACAGATTTAGGACAACTATGACTGAGTCAGACTGTAGTAAAATCCATAGTGAAACAAAGTAACAAACAAATTTTTCTAAATTATTTGAAAATTTGCAACTTTCAGAAAAAAATGTGTTGCAAATGTCATTTGAGGTTTATTTTGGCATAGTTGTAACTTTTTTTTTTCAGTCAGTTGATACAGAGGCAAAAAAGCCAAAATTTGATGAAAACTCTCCACCAAAGGAGGGTAAAGAGAATAAAGACATTCCACTGAGTCCAGAGCAGAAGGAAAGAATTGAAGAAAATCGTCAAAAAGCCCTTGCCAAACTAGCAAGCAAACAAACAGATCCTGGTACATTGCTGGTCAATGTTGGCAAATCATGGCAAAAAGCATTAGAACCAGAGTTCGCCAAACCATATTTTGAAAAGGTAACAGCACCTGGTATGAGATTTCAGACTTAATATACCCACTGTAAATTCTAAGCAAGATGGTCTTTAGGAAGGCAGGCAGTAGTAGGAATTGGGCTTTTTTTCTCCCTCTGAAATCAGCATTATTATACAACACTTTTCTCCTGAAACATTCCAAGTTCCAAGGTTTATTTTTCAGTTAAGCAGAAGATGAACATATGCAGCTGGAATGAAATGATCTCAATTTATATGTAAATTTAAAAATATCCTCTATTTCTTGCACATAATCTTTCAAAAAGCAAAGGCCTATGGTTTGTAAAATTGTGGTTGGGCCTAGGAACTCACACCATAGGCCAAATGGACATGTATGAATTTTGTTTCAAGACAACTAATTTAGTTTTATGATTTCGGCCTATTGAATTTAATTTAGGCCTATGGATTCTCTGGAGACAGACATCCAAACTTTCAAAAATCATTTCGCAGACTGCGTTTAGTGCTAAGTGATTTTAACCTATGAAGCATTTATGCATTGGAATTATATACATGTGAGTTGCAAGAACTTGTTTCTGAACTGAAGTGAAATAGATAAGTTTTAAAAAAAATGGAAGTTTGCAGGTGATGTTAATGTAGTAATTGTAGAGAGGATTATTATCAGATTCATATTTCAGCTCAGTAAGTTTGTGTTGGCAGAGAGAAAGAAAGGAACAGTTTACCCTCCTGCAGATAATGTGTTCAGTTGGACTAGAGCATGCTCTGTCAATGATGTAAGTTGATATTGTAAATAATCACAAAAGTAGAAAGAAGTTTTGTCATTGTAAGTAGAGGTTTACAGATGTAATATTGCAGTTTTAGAAAAACATTTTCAATATTCATAACAGGTCATATCTATTGCTTGGATTAGAAATAGGGAAATATCAAGTATTCAGCGCATCCTGACATCTGTAATACGAAGTTTATTTTTATCAAATAAAAAATTTGGACCTATGAAATGGGAAAGAAATGTTTATGGTGTGTTATGAAAACACTGTTTGGTAGAGATATTTGTGACAGTTGAAAGACGCGATACAGTTTAAGATTTTATGGAGAGAAAATAACAGGGCAAAATGAGTTTTATGGGGGGGGGGGGGGGGGGAAATGAGTTTATCATGCTTAAAAAAACATGCATTTTGTCTGCTGTAATTCTTCCATTGTAATAATTCATCAGTGAGGTACCTATAAGAACTGACGACGACCGACGACTCTGACTAATTATCACAAGTCATATAATACGAGATGTCTACAAATTGTGCTTAAGACTGTTAAATGTTTTATTCTCTTATTTTGTAAAAGGTTAAGGTTGTAATACTTGGCCAGGACCCTTACCATGGACCTAACCAAGCACATGGTAAGTGAACATTAAACATACTTTTATAGAGCAGTGGTGTTTGTTAGGTATACCTTAACCAGACTGTTTGTTGGGTAAATCTTAAACCAGGCTATTTGTGAGGTAAATATTTAACCAGGCTGTTTGTGAGGTAAATCTTAAACCAGACTTTTCATCGGGTAAACTTTAAACCAGACTGTTGGGTAAACCTTAAACCATTGTGTTTGTTTCATAAATCTTAAACCAAACAATTATATATTACTTACAGGCATGGCATTCAGTGTGTTGCCAGGAGTACCACCACCTCCAAGGTACGGTTTTCATTCCTGAAACAGGCGAGTTAAATACCTCACTTAATCACAAGAAAGCTTTTGAAGTCTTAGAGGGATTTTATGCTAATGATTTTAACCTAGGATCTTATGCCAATCATACATACCTGATATGTCTCAAGTTAAGCTTTATTTTTACAAGGACTATAATATTGCTCACAGTTTGCTCTCTTAACATCTCTGTTTCCATTGTTAAGCTTATTCTTGTTGTGCAAATAGTTACAGGAATATGACAAAGGTTTTCCAAATGTCTTACATCTGTGTAACCCTTCTTAGATTAATTCCCTATTTTGTTTCAGTCTCTTGAACATGTATAAGGAACTGGAAGATGATATAGAAGGCTTCAAACGTCCTAGCCATGGCTACTTGATGGGTTGGGCTAATCAAGGTACTGAAATATATGTGTGTGTATGTTTTTCCATTTCATGCATTCTGCAGGTACAATATAAAGGCTTTTCTGCCTGCACTGATATGTAGGTTTTGATCCTAGTCACATCATCCCCGCAATGCTGCCATGTGAAAGTTATCCTATGCCTCTATAAGTCCATGTGCAGTATTCAGGGTGTTAGTTTTGTTTAAACCATCCGTATACATGTAAAGTAATGTTAGGTTGCGGCTCAGTCAGTTTGAAACACAAAGAAAAGCAAGAGAAAATCCCAGATTGGGTCTTGAAGTTTCAACAGGTATTGGTTCAAATATCATAGGGACTGGGATTTTTTCTTGATGCATTGCATCCTTGTGTTACTGGTGGAAAATTGTAAAGAGCGCAAGATGTAAAATGAAGTGTTTATTGACTAGCAGGTGAAATATAGCTGTCCACTGTAATTTGCAAGTTTTATTAGCTGACATGTCATTTTGTAACCTAGGTGAACTAAATGTATGAATTTTACTCTTTGCAGGTGTACTAATGTTGAACGCTGTTCTGACTGTGCGAGCTCGACAGGCAAACTCTCACAAGGACCAGGGCTGGGAGAAACTCACTGATGCTACAATCTCATACCTCAACAAAAACAGACAAGGACTAGTTTTTGTCCTTTGGGGATCATATGCCCAGAAGAAAGGGGGACACATTGACAAGGTTTGTAGTTATGTCGGTTTCATATATAAAATGACAAGATCTGTATGAATTACAGACAGTAAAGAAAGCATTTCTAAAACAACAACTGACAAGTAATCTGTTAATACTGGCATATTGTGTTGTGTAAGGTACTAGTAAGCTTGAATGTTAAAGCAAGAGTCATTGGTTCAGTTTTTAGTCACACTGTATATTACATTGCTGAGTTGTAAACTGTTGGAGTTGAGAAAAAAAAAAAAAACAAGATACCTGTATCTGCATTACAAACTAGATTTCAGAATTGATATATATTTTATTTCAGAATAAACACCACATTTTAAAGGGTGTACATCCTTCACCCCTCTCAGCTCACAGAGGATTTTTTGGTTGTAAACATTTCTCCAAATGCAATGAATTTCTTAAAAAGGATGGCAAAACTCAGATAGACTGGTCATACTTACCAGAAAAACTGGATTGAAAGATCACGATTCACAGAAGTATCAGTCTCATAAGTACGGTGATAATTTGACTTGCGCTGTAACTGATTGATAGAGTACAGCTTGAGATTTATATCAGATTTTTTGGAGGATATGTCTAGTTTTGGTGTACAGTTGTTGTTAGTGACTCCACAATAGAGTTAACTTAGTTTTCGAGAGAAATTGTGACACTAAGTAGTGGCTGAGTATTTTCATTTTTAACCAGTAGTAAATGTGACTTACATGTATATTGTATGTTGAATAGTTTTATATTCTGATTATAATACCATGCAAGATTAAGGTGTGTTTCCCTATGTTAGAGGGGAACTACAGAGTACAGAATGTTTTATTGGTTTTTTTTTGTTGTATATTTTTTCTTTTTTTGATGTACAAAGAATTATTTGGAAAGAGTACTGGTGATGTACTGTGGGGTGGGGTTAATTGTAAGTGGTATTTTAATAGTTCATTATTTTACAGTAGACTTCAATTGTCATTTGAAATTAGGTTCGGAGAAGGTTTTACTAAAACAACAATTTTGGGATTAATTTTTTAAAATAAATATACTGTTTATTTGCAATGCAGTGAGCAATTTTTGTATGCCACTGTCCCAGAAAAGCTTACAAAGTTCTCCTGTGTGTTACTTTAAAGAGTACATCCTCTAAAGAACTTTGCTATATTTTTTATTGAGTTCTAATTTTAAATGGGACAATAGATTTGACATATTGTGTTCAAGTTACCTTTTTGTGTTCATTGATACAAAACTATACAATAGAGATAGTAGAGACATTTTTTTATAGTGATATGTGTAAACTAGATTTTAAAAGTCTTGCTGATTATTATTGAATGTGTTCAAGAATTTGAAAAAAAAATCGCAGAATATTCTATTGAATTGAAGTGTTCATGTATACTCATATTAGAAGTTTTTTACCAAGTAAATAGAGGATATTCAAGTTTTTTCTATAAATACGGGATTTATTTTAATCGAGTGGTATGAAAATAAATATTTCATGAGTGGCGATAGCCATGAGTGAAATATGATTATTTTCATACCACGAGATGAAAATAAATCCCATATTTAATGAAAAAACTTGAATTTTCTGTTAATTATATACTTTACTCTGACCTTAAGATTCGAAAGAATTCCCTTTTAATTTAGTGTACTGGCTGAATTTAGAAGAAAGTAGTCCGGCAAGACACCAGTGAAAATACGGAAAATATGTTTCACTGCAGTGAAAAATAAATTTTTACAGTGAAAATGCGGAAAATTAAAATACGCAATTTATTTCATCAATATTTCTCAATATTACATTTTTAAGTATATAATAAAAAGAACTTTTTGTGTTAGGTATATATGTCTTGTGTTGAATTTAAGTTCAGCAGTTGGAATTGTCGTGTTTAAGTGGGTGACCATTCTCACTGGCATAGTGCCAGATACATTTCAGTTTGTATTTTTAGCTCACCTGAGCACTTTGTGCTCATGGTGAGCTTTTAGGATCGCCCTGTGTGCGTCAGTGTGTCGTGCGTCATCAACTTTTGCTTTAAACAACAACTCCTCCTAAACCACTGGGCCAAAGTTGATGAAATTTGCCATGGATGTTCCTTGCTTGAAGTTCTTCCAAAGTTGTTCTAAGAAATCAATTCCATGCAGAACTCTGGTTGCCATTGCAACCTAAAGGAAAAACTTTAAAAATCTTCTTGTCTGAAACCACAAGGCCTAGAGCTTAGATATTTGGCATTTAGCACCCTCTAATGGAACTCTACAAAAATTATTCAAATTATTTCCCTGGGGTCAAAATTGGCCCTGCTCCAGGGGTCACTTCATTTTATATAGACTTATATAGGAAATCTTTAAAAATCTTCTTCTCAGAAACCACAATGCCTACAGCTTAGATATTTGGTATGTAGCATTGTCTAGTGGATGTCTACCAAGTTTGTTCAAATTATGTCCCCTGGGTCAAAATTGGCCATGCCCCAGGGTTGTCTTGGTTTACATATAGTTATATAGGAAAAACATGAAAAATCATTTTTCTCCGAAACTAATAGGACTAGACCTTAGATATTTGGTGTGGAGTATTGTGTAGAGAACCTTTACCAGTATTGTTTATATGTTGGCCCCAGGGTCAAAATTGGCCCCGGCCCGGGGGCCCTTAATATGTGAAAAAGGCAATCTTCAAAAATCCTCTTACTGGAAACCTCAATGCCTACAGCTGAGATATTTGGTATGTAGCATTGTCTAGTGGATGTCTACCATGTTTGTTCAAATTATGTTCCCTGGGTCAAAATTGGCCACGCCCCAGGGTTCTCTTGGTTTACATAGATTTATATAGGAAAAACATGATAACATTTTTTTCTCCAAAACAAATAGGTCTAGAGCTTAGATATTTGGTGTTGAGTATTGTGTAGAGAACCTTTACCAATATTGTTTAAAGTTGGCCATGGGGTCAAAATTTGCCCCACCCCGGGGGCCCTTAATATGTAAAAAAGGAAATCTTTAAAAATCTTCTTGTCTGAAACCACAAGGCCTAGAATTTTAAAATTTGGCATGAAGCAAGCTTTATCAAGCATTTTCAAATTATTAGATTAGGTTAAAGGTCATGGAGGCTAAAAATAGATTTATCTACTGTACCTCAAAGAGCCTTCATTTATAAACCAATATCTTTGATATTCAGTATATAGGTTCCTTGCATGGACCTCTACCCATGGGTAGGGTTTGAGGTCACTGGGTCAAGGTCACCATAGCTTATAATAGATATTTCTACTTTCTGTCATAGAGCCTTTATTTATTGACTGATATTTTATATATTTGGTTTGTAGGCACTTATATATTTTCAGTTAAAAATGAAATACTGCTTAACAGCGAACCTACAGCCAAAGTACTCAGGTGAGCGATCCAGGGCCATCATAGCCCTCTTGTTTTAATACTCCACCATTTTATAAAGAATGTAAAAAAATATTGCATTTCGTTTGGTTTTTTTTTTCCATTTTCATATTAAACCAAACTTTCAGATAAGGAATGTGGACATATTGGGAAAAAAGTTAAATATAATGTTCATGCCCCAATTCCATGAAGAGCATCATTTACCAATGCCCATATGTTATTATTATGAAGGCAATGTTCAAGTGTATGCAATTTCTACAGACCAAAGTAGCATTTTTTAAGGCAAAGTAGCGCAAAAATTACAGGCTGATCACATAAATAATTTAAATAATGTTTAGACCCAAATGTCTTTGTGAGAATACTACACCTATTAACATGTATGCTGGGTGAACGCAGCTTGATTATTCCAAAGATTTGAGCCTGTCATGGCATTTCAGCCTGCCAGGAAAGTGTTTTTATGCCTCTAGTAATCATCAGGAAATTTACATGAATGTCACTGCCAGTGTATTATTATGGATTCTGCTAGTGTTAGGCAGTATCACATGGTTTCAACAGAACTTTTTCAGTCTTATTCTAAACAGTACTTCTGTCACAAAGATAACCTACAAGGCCGGGTTTGAGATCTCGTGTTGTGTAAGTTCACCAAATTCTCCGAGGAATTTTCTTTTATAATATTGTCTGACCCATTTGCTTCTTCCACAGAATTTTTCTCCACTTCATTGCTATTAGTGTCAGCTGTTGAATGTTTACTCTCACGTAATATTTTCTCACATTTGCTAACTTGAATCAACTTCACATGCACTTCCTACTTTCTTTGACTTAACAACATCATTTCTTTCCACCGCATTTACTTTTGGTTCTACCAAATTCTTCAAAATTTTAGAATCACAATTTCTTGTACATTTTCTTTGTTCTGATGTTGATTTCAGAGAAATTTTTGAATCAAACTTTTCATTATCTGCACGTTTCATTTCAGTTTCTTTCTCTTCCACTTCCGGTTCATGTTGAATTTCTTCCTTAAACGCTGACTCTGAAGGCCCAATATGCTCAAAATTTACATTTTCTAAAATCCTGTTTGCCGAATGGTCAACGACCTTTTGGTTTATTTCTTTGTAACTCTTTTGTAAATCTCTGCTTAAAGCTATTGTCATATCCATTGTCAGAAGTTCACTTCCTTCAAATTCGTCATCATTTTCATCTTCAGTTAAATTCGCTTCTGTCATGACGTCACCAGTGATGATCTCACCACTGTCACTTTCCTGTACGTGAGAATTTAGCAGACGACGCAGGGTCTGTTTCAGCGGAAGTGGACTTAGAATGAAGTCGCCTGGTTTCTCCTCCTTAAGTGGCTCAAGTGGGTCCAACTTGTCACCATCCTCATCTTCCTCTAGATAACTTTTCCACCTGTATCGTGATCGAAGTTACAGAGGAATTTAAATTGTGTACACGTAGTATTTAGGTGCAAAATGCTTACATGTAGAAATGAGACAGAGAAAATTACAAAGATCAATAATAAAATTGAGATTAGTAGACAATGTCCTAACAAGTCAATCACGTATACAAAATGGCATTTATGTACATACAATTTTATGCAGGGATTCAGTCTCGGTATGCAGGGTTTTGGTGTAGATCTAGCTCTGTAACTCTTACTAAGATGACCATTATACATCTATTATCTTACGGCCTAACGTCAAGAAAAAAATAAGCTTGAAATTTCAGTTGAAATGATTAGATCTTTGTATCGAGTGTACTTTTTACCTGTCCATATCCAGTTCAAGAGATCCCGGAAATTTATCTGACAAAGTGTCTTGGGCCAGGAAAGGATCGTAAGGGTCAAACAGCTCCATACACAGTGATGCAGGTATTTCTGTAATTAAACGGGGTTCAAAAGAAGAATCCAATTACGGCTTGCATAAAGACAATTCTAGGAAAAAAGACATATAACAATATCTTTCTATATTAGGTTCCGGGTTTCTTGAACAAAAGCGCGAGGGAAATCCACACGCGGCCACAATTGTCCAAGCTATCCGTCCGTGAGCACCAGTGATGAAGTGAGGTGTTAGTGTCTCAAGTGTTTTGATTTATGCTGAGCGGTGATGTGAGTGCGACTGAAATAACCGTAGATGCCATGCGAAAAAGCCTAGCTCATCCAATTCCGTAAAAAATATACATTTAACGATCGTGTATGCCAGTGTCAAATCAAGTAAGAATATCGATTGTTATTGACAAAGGTTACAATATTTCAATTAAAAGAGGAGTTTCCCATGTACATACCTTTGGCTTTGAAATCCCAGTCATCGGGATTTTCAGAAAACGGGAAAGGCCAAAACCTGTCGGTTTCTTTTTGCAAAGGGTCGTCGCAAATCAACAGCGGAGATTCTGGAGAAATATCGATTACAGTACATACTCTTGGTGTTTTGATACCCATTATTTGTGTTAAGATTTTTATCTTACATATTCTCAAATGTTAACGAGTTAACCAGTCAATTACCACGAAAATTACGTGACTAACATGAACGCGTTTGCAAATCTTAACTTGTTATCTTACGGCATAAATATGCCACTATAGATACCACAAGCGTTTGCGCCGATTGGACGACATGTCACTTGAACAAATGGAAATGAAAGAAAAAATACACTGGCAAAAACAGCTACAAAATCAACTCATAGGAAATTATCAAGTCGCTTCAGTAGTTTTGATAATATTTAGTAAAATATTGCTGTTGATATTTGATAGGAATTGTTCTTAGTGGCTGCTCTGAAAAAATTACTCCGCAACTCCAGATGCTGATATTTGATATAAGTTTTCTTTACTGGTAGCTCTGATAAAAAAAATACTTCCCGATTCCAGATGTCAAAATCACGTTTTTTTTGTCGTTGAAAATAAGTAACATACTTTTGCCAATTAATACATATTTACCTTTTGGTAACTCGGCGCCAAGGTCAAGGTTGTTACATGTCGTGTTTCTTTCTTCCGAAATAGTCGTCTGCAACTCACTTTCGTCTACTGTTTCTTCAGTACACGGACTCAGCTTGCGTGAAGCAAGCTTTGCATGAATATTGGACGACAAACTGTCGGGTTTTGAGCTATAGCTGACAGCCCGCACATGCGCAGATAGAGGACTGATGGCTGTCTCTACTATCGGGATATCTTGAGGTGCGCAGTCAGTGGGATATTTCCTACCAATCCTTGCCCGATTCTGGAAGATCTGAGGTGTTGACTGGTGTATAACGTTTTCCCCGTGCAAAGTTCCCGGTGTTATTTGTGGTGACTGATTTTGCAAGTGAAATGTGGTTTGTGGTGTGCCGGCAACCAACCGAGGTATTTGCTGATTTATATCCGATGTCATCTGCGGTAGCCTTTCTTGACTGCCGGCTATTAGGTGAGTTGACATCTGTGCGTGTGGTACCAGCTCTTGCAAGAGAGACGGCCTCACTGCGTGGAGGCGAACATTGTTCTGTACATGCAACGTTCCGACTGGTGGCGGCCTCACAATACCCAATATTCTTGGTTGCTGTGTTGCGTGCATACTCATAGTAAGGCTTGAAGCGCCAGGTGACCAAAGTCTGACTGGCCGAACAGGCGATTGTATGACGTGAATTGCGGCTGTTGGAGTATTTGATCCCTGTTGTTGGTTGCTTTGTTTTGCAAGAATTGCTGATGGTGTTCTAAATACCTCGGGTGATCGCCCCTGTGCTATTTTACTGGCAAGTAGACCTCTGGTCGTGTCAGAAACAGTATTCTCTCGGGGAATTTCAAGGGTCGATTGATAGGAAACTCGTGACATATACAACGGTTTTACATTATTCGAATTCGTTACTGATCTTGGCGTAATACAGGTAGTATAAACACCGTCTTGGGAATTTTTCTGGTGCATTTCAGAATTTAAGTCAACTTTGCACGACTGAACGGAAGGTAGTTCTGTGGAAGAACCGTCTTGTCCAGTGTTGCCGCAAGTGGACTGCTTGAAGAGCGCAGTATTCTGCTGTTTGTCAGCGTTCGAGGCGAGTACCTGGACTTGGTCACCGGAAGTTGTGAGAGTGGTCCTATTAAAAACTGACCCTGTCTGGCCAAGTTCTGTAAACATTTGATTCAGTGGCGGTGTCGGCGTCCTTGTGTAGACCTGTGCGTCCTCTCTCTTCTTCAACGTCTGAGCGCTTGGTTGGTATACCCAGTCTGTTACACGGAAGAAAAATACTGAATTTACATTGTTAGACTCAATAGAGCTTTAAAATTAACAATATATATTTAATAAATGCATATAAATAAATACGTGTTAAGCTAATTGATAACAAAACTTCAACTTTGTCGATTTGTCGAAAAGTTCTCTTCATCTTCATCATTTCGATTCATTCTGTATTGAAAGTTTGCAAGGTTAACGTGTTCTATACCTGGATAATCCTTTCTATGTTTGGCTTTTATTTTTTCCGCAGTGTCATAGTACTGTTTCTTTTCTTCTGGTGCCATGCTGGCCCAGATCTGTCCAAGTTTCACGCTTATCTCAGAGTTGGTCGCGTTCAGCATCGATGAGGCAAGATGGCCGCGATAGTCACGTGCCCAGACCATGAAAGCGTTCATTGGACGTTTGATTTTTCCGTTCTTGTTTTTATAATGGGCTCCGGGCGTGCGGTATTCATAATCTGTACCTAAAATGAATAGCTTATGAACCAAGAGTTCGCGAGTTTAAAGCCCATAAGCCCAATTCCTTTTTAGGAAATAGTACATTTATTTGGTCGTAATGAAAAGTCAAGATAAAGCCACTAAAACTTAGGCCAAAATCGACACAAATTCATAAATTAAAAATCAAACACATGATACAAACAAGAAATATCTTTAAAATAGATGATCGGCGTAGATACAGTACAAAATTAATTCTCCCTTAGTGTATAGTTTTCGGACATACAGCTACGCCGAAAACAGTATAAGAAAGCAGGCCTTACTTTCTAATAGAGAGTTCTGAAAATACTCAACTTTCTTTTCCTGATTTTTCGAATAATCTTTTCCAAGTACAATGCTATATAATCAATCACGTATCTTTTTTTAACCGTAAAAAAAAACATTCTAAGTCATTTCGTTTTCTACCTTGAATTGTCTTTTATGTAAGTCAAGTTCACTAACGTTTACGACTTCTTATTTGAGTTTTATTTGTTTTTATGATCACACCGTTCAACCGGTTTCGCGAACGGCCGTTGAACCGCAAAGTACATGTCAATATTTTGGTGCACATGAGTATTTGCCTGTTTTTTAAATGTTCCTGCAAGATTGTTTTAGATGTTTCCCTATTTAAAAAGGGCCCTTTCGTCGAAATCTGGTTCCCTGCCTAATATATCTTCGATTATTAGATAACGTAGTGTCAGGGGTAGATAATGCAGACTATATTCAGCGTACAATCGCACAAAATGTGAGCAAATTTTCGACTGAATGAATCATTTGTTGAATCGGCCGAAGATATTCTTTCATAATGACGAATGCAGTGAATATGTTAATGACAACGGCCGTCAAGTCAAAAAAACATATCGACATGTACACAGCCTACTATCGTTTGCGAATCAACGGCCGTTCGCATGCCCGGTTGAAGGGGGTGATGATGATAACTAAGTTTTCTCTGTGACCGATCTCGAGCAACATCATGACGTCATTTTTCTAGAAAAAAAAGCAAAACGTGAAAAATGCAATTCACATAAAACACAAGGTGAAATACAGTAAAATTCTCTATATATACCTGGTACATATGATGATTTTGGATTATTCGTGTCCGTTTGGTAAGTTTGTTGCTTCATGAAAGTCTGGGAAATTTTTCTTTTCATCTCATCCAAGAAGTCTCGGCCTCTGGTTGCCTTTGTTATGTACGGAACAAATATTGTGGAAGCAGTACTTGACAAAACAGGTGTACTCGCAGACGATTGTCGTTTGACAACATCCGGCGTTCTGTCCATTTTTTTCTCCTCGGTGATGTAGGGTTGGACATGGAGAATATTTTTCGAATCGCCCTGACCACGAATGTCGATGGTTGTCTGTGAAGCTTCATTGTTGGTTAGAATGACTGTATCCATAGATTATCTACGAGTACAGAAAATATGTGCATCAAAAAATTGCTGTATGTGTCTGATTGTCTTGTAAATGTGATGGACGTCGTCTAAACATAGGCACGTCATTTTTCAATATTATTGACGTTACACATTTTCCCGCTACAAACGTTAAAAAAAAGCGACTTTGGTTTTTCAGTTTGTGATGAAAGAACTGGTTTTTAAAAGTATTTAAAGAACGTCTCTTGTCTTGATTTGCATGTGTGTGTGTGTGTGTGTGTGTGTGTGTTTAAAAGGAGATTACAGAGATGTTTAGGTTAAACAATGCATTTATTACAAATAAAATGTCATTTGCGTGAGATAATTGAACGTAATTACGTTCCCCATCTATTTTAAATTATCTGATTGTTGCTACGCAACGCATCCCACAGGGTCCTCAGAACTGAAACATGTGACCGGGCGCATCTTTTCTAAAAATGTATATTTACCATTAAACATTCGAACGGCCAGGTAGATCTATTATGATTCGATTGATTTATAAGGCAAGTTGCATTGTAACACACAGCGTTATCTGACGTGAGAGGCACGCAACCTGGTATTGATGTTTCACGCCTCACCTAGGTTTCATACAACCTGTAATATATGTTGATCAATACTGGAATCATTTTAATTTCTGTAGCCATATTAACCTTGGCGTGATTAGTTAGTTTTAAATGTTTTAGCAAGAATAACTCACGTTTAAAGCGTTTCCAACACGTGATTATGCTAAAAGAGTAATTTCTGTAAATTAAAACTGGAATTTTCCGGAGTTGTTTTTCCTACTAAACGAGACAATGGTGATTTGGTCTTCGCTGTTATTTCCGGATGCTGGTAGCAGTCTATCTTCGGAGAATTCCGTCAAGCAGACGACAAAAGGTGCACCTGATGTCATGGATACGCTGAAATGCTATGTTTGTGGAGAATATTTCATTAAGCCAAGAGTATTGCCATGTGGTCATTCATTTTGCGAGAAGTGCGTTGCCAGCGTCAGAGATAGTGCCATGCACGAATTCAACAAGGCACGTGACCGCAATGCTCACAGACGTGGAGACAGTGGATTTTTTACGTGTCCTTGGCCAAACTGTCACTATTCTATGAGGCTAATGAACGTGTCACGCTGGACAACTAAGAACAGGGCTCTGGCCAAGGCAGTTACAGAGGCTAAGAGACACGAAAAGGAAAGACAGGTAATGTGTATTATGTTCAATTTTAGGATTAGTTCCCTGTCCGTATAAAGATGATACTAAAACACACAGTGTGCAGGGAACCAAGCTAGGTATAATCTCTGAGGGCACACGCACGTGCATTTCGTGCTATTCTAGGTTGAATCCACTAGATCTACCACCGGCAGTGGAATACAATGTACTTTTGTGCACGTGACACTGCATGAACGTCAGCTCATGAAGTTCTATTCAACTCAAAACACTGAAAGCCAGGTTTTATCATTGATTCATCGCCAAGACATTGTTAATTCATGTTAAGTTTGTTCTTTTGTGATAGCCTTTTTTACATTGTATATAGTTGTGCTAATGCCTAGAATGTAAACTTTGACAACAAGCCATTGAAATCGCCTTTATCAAATCAATGTCGCGCATTGCATTATGCTGTGCACCAATAAAAGCAAAGAAACATGTTTCTCCAGTGATGTTTTTTGTGAAGAGTTTGATAAACAAGAAGGTAGATAAATCAATTCTGCATGATTGACATTTGTCGCTGTTTATTTCACCAGATTGTAGCTTTTTTATTTCTGAAATACAACAGTTCTCCGTAAGATAAAAACGATCAAGTTGTTCCCCTGGGTATTGGCCTTACAGTGACAGATACTGTTAATTCTCTTGGATAAGTAATTCATGAGACAGTGTTGTTTTACAAGTGGTTAGTTTTTTTCCCCCATTTTTGTTCAAGGAGCGTTCTGTTTTCGGTGACACATGCTGCCACCAAAAAAACAAGAGTTTAACCTCTCCAATGGCACTAAGCGCTGATAAATTTCTAAAATCGATGGCCATCAATTCTTTATCATTTAAAGGGGTCTCGTTTGAACATTTTCTGACTGAATACAGTGTAGACCATAGTCTGCACTGTTGGTAAAGGCACAATAAACAGCTGAAGTACGGAAAAGGTGAACTGTAAAGGGTCGTTGTTTGAGGATTTAAATATGGTGTTGGAAATGTTATGTAGAACCACACGCGAAATTTTAAATTGAATTTATGATCTGGTGTAATCAATATTTAGTTATATAACTCCAATTTTTGCATTATCAGGTTGAGAAGCATCAAAGATATGGTGAACCTAGAACTATCAATATCAGAAATACTCAAGAAATCTTTGCACTTACTTATTTTATATAAAGCTCAGCTGCCATAATTTGCCTCAGAAAGATATACTTAAATTCAAGTGTCGTCATCTACAATGTCTTTATCAATTTTCAGTGAAAACTTTTGACCAACATTAATAACACATTTCTCAGAAAAAAACATAAACTATGATATATTATGCATTAACACCTCTTAGAGTTATTTTTTTCATTTTCAGACTGTAGAGACACAGACAGAAATAGACTCTTCACGGGTGATAATTTCCCTTCCGATGAAACTTTTTTCACCACCAGGGCACAGTCCGATACGCAATGGTTTCGTGCCTGCTTCCCCGACAGCAACTGTTGTCAGGAACATGTTACAGAACATTGTTACAACAGAGATAGTTGATGTAAAACACTGTCAACCACCAAATGATAATCCTGACGGAACTAATTCTTGGCGGTCATATGCATATGCTATTGGAATGACATTTCTTGACCAAGTGCTTAAAACAATGTGATTTCTGTGTTATTTGGGAAACCACAAAACATGACAAAGTTTTCTTATCTACTAAGATGCACCACTGGATTTTTACTTTTCACATGTATATATTTCAGCAAACTGAATATTGTACACTTCATTTTGATAAATTATTTGATGAAAGCTGCAAATGATTGAAAAAATGATAACTGGTGCCTACTTTTATCAGAGTATGGTACTGGCACAGTGATTTCAGTTAAGATTTTTCAGTTAAGTTACAAAACTTTATACAGTTGCACAGAATAGAATACTGCAAGCAACAAAGAATATGTTGTTCAGTACAGCATATATCTAATAAAATGTAAAAGCAAGGTGGTAGCGTGGCCGAGTGGTTAACGTGTCGGACTAGTAGTCAAAGAATTGCTAGCTGCATGGGTTCAAACCCAGTCAGGGGCATGCTTTTGTTTCCTTGTTTACTCTGAACTGGTTGGTTCCAGGAACGGATTCAAGAGTGTGTCTATAAGCTAAAAGCTTTCTACACAATCAATCTAAAATAAACTTGATATAAACTAAACTAAAAGTAACCTGTTCTGAGCCCTTAAAACATGCCACAGTAAGCAATCTTAATTCTTCAACACAATTTGACAAACGTATATAGTTCAGTCATAGCACAAAAAAAGACAACAGGAAATTTCAGTGACAGCGACACTCAACAACTTTCAGTGGAATTTAAATATCTATGAGTCTGGATCTTTCTCATCAATCTAGTGCATTTTTATGTTAAACATATTGTTAGGTAATTAACTTTATACATATCAAGGCAATTTCAGGAAGCAATCAAGTAACTGTCTTAATATCACACATTGAAAAATCCCTAAAGATGTGCTGACAGCATTACTTTGGTTATTTTCTCATTTTTCGCTATCAAAGTTTTCTGTCAGCAGATTTCCTTATAAAACATTTTGAAGTTTGGCTAGCATCCATGTATCATTTGTCTGTCCTGTATGTTTGCTTGGATGTATCAAGCACTTTCAATGTGTACGTTTTCTTTTGTTCATTGTTTTTCGTCACTTTTGTCTGAAGTGAAAATGTACAAAATTTGAAAGCTGAAGTTAGGTACAGTACAAATGAATGAGTGAATTACAGAAACTTACTGTTACATCAATGAGAAACACTGTGAAATACTAATATTACAATTAACTTGGACTTTGTTCAAACTTTACTTCAATAGGTTTAATATAAAATACTGAATATGACAAAATACATTTACTAATTTACAGCCTTTGAAAATATGTTTATCATGTATATGGTGATTTAGTTGTCTTAAAGCAATACACTGGACCTGAATGGGGGACATTGGTGAATTATCTACCCTGAATACTCTCTGATATTACTTTGGTCCTTCCATTTGGATTCCTCTGCTTTTATTGCTATTTTCTCTTTTGGTATGGTGATAATTAAGCCTAATTATTTGCAACAATGGTAGTATGATTACACATTAAGTTCAGCAACATGTTTTGTTAACACCATTATCTTTCTTTTTTGATAATCATAACTTTTTATTTAATATATAAGTGACAATTTTCGCAACTAAAAGTCAACACCATCACAATTAGAAACAAGGATAAAGACAGAGGATTCCTACTGAAAGGACCAATGTACTATTTGGTCTACCTTTGATGTTATCTGAGTAAGGAAGATAATTTGTTATCAGGAATGTCCCTCATTTTAAAAATCCAGAATCTGCACTGGTTTAAAGGGACATACCCAACAACTATCTAAGATTAAATGAGTTCAATTGTAAAATAAATGACTATCTGTCTAAAAATGGAACAACAACAACAATTCTCTTTACAAAGTCTACCCAGTAATCTACATGTATTTTGTTTACCTGTTGTACTTCAATTTTTTTGACCGACACCTTGACAATGGTAAATTGTTCGTTGAAAATCATTATAATTTACATGATTTTAAGGAAAGTGGAAACTCTAGATTTACGGAGTTTGAAATGATGGTAAAAAATTATTCTGCAGCTGTGTACAAGTTAACCTACATGAAAATTACTGCACAGTACAGGTTATGTGACAGTTTAATGAAATATTATATATGTCTAAAAATCACTCTAGAATATTGAATGCTAAACTGAAATATCCATTAAAATATGTATCATTTTTCTTGTCATGTGTCAGTATGGTATAAATAATTAAACATTATTAATAAAAAAGACAAACCTGATATACTTTTGTAATTTAAATATTTATTTCCTTTAACAGTGCTTGTAGTTAATTTACATAAACACAATTCAAAAAAAAATTAGTAACGCATCATCTGACTGCAGGTGAAGTTCTTTCAAAAATTTATAAAGGAATTAATAATAGAAATCATAGATTTATTTATTATTTTACAACTACAGCTGGGTCTGCTGTAGTTAAACTTACTTTACGCTATCTTCAAAAATTCTGGGCAGTATCTCCTTTTGTATTCAATATAAAAACTACCTGAAATCAGTTAGATGGATTATTCAAACAAGAGAACTGAGGCATTATGTGACTTCGAGGTCTTCACTGAAGGACAATATTGGTCATTTGTTTGAGATTCAAACCAGAGGCAGTTAATGGAATAATAATGTATTTGGATTGTTCATTATTGTTATTGATAATTGTAATTGTAAACTGTTATAGATACTAAATGCTGTGATAAGTTGTTCAAATATGAGAAATTTATGAAAATTTTATTTTATGTCTGTAGATTAAACTGTCAGTAGAACTGTCTTTTATTTCATGTTTGTAAATTGTTACCATGTCATGTGCATTAAAAATTAACAAAAATGTTAGTGTTTCATGACTTTCATCTCAGTATTTTGATCTCTCATCCTGTAAACATCTGTATGTATTCTTCTGTATTACAGGTTTACATGCATGTTTTGCCCTGTGGATGTAAAGTTACAGTAGCAATGCAATCTAATGAATTACCATATAACAAATCAATACAGTTCTTCAGAACTTTTTACTAGGAATGAAAGATGCAACACACCAAAACATGCAGTTTTACACAAAAATGATCACATGGGTCACCAATCTGACGAATCACATTTCTACCTTTTTTTATTTTCAAAAATCAATTGTGACTTATAAGGCAAAATAAATCAGCTTACAGCTATCAATTACCATTCTTAAGAAATTACAAAAAAAAGGAGAAAAAAAACATGACAAGACAGACTGCGGCATGTTTCTTCACATGTCTTCTACAGCTGATGATTCCAACAGGTTTAAGTTTGGCTCAGATCAAGATATTCCTGTCTTTCCACTTAATCTCTGAATCTAATAATACTCAAAATTAGCAAAAGAAGTTAAAACTGTAGTAATCTATACCAAAGAAAACATGTTAAAAACATTTTCATGAATTGAGCAGTAAGATTTTGACTTAAATGCCCTTATATGACTTCAAGTCTTATGACCTGGAAACTCCTTTTCCTTTAAAACTCTTCATTTTAACACTCAAACAACATCCTCAGAGACAGGGTCTCTGATAGATGGTTAATATTCAATTCAATATCACACTCACAGAACTCATACAGATAAACTAGACCCCTTGAGAAAATTTTAAAATACGTAACAAATTCCAGCCAGATACAAGTCTCTGTTACCAGTCAAACAAACATAAATTTGTGGTTTGTATCATTTATTCAATATACCCACATTACATGAGTAAATGCAAGAATTCTGACACATTCTGCTGCCACAACAAAAATTTGAAGACATCCCTATCATGTATAGTCTTTCACTTCAAACTTCCACTCAGAACTATGCTTGTAATCTTTTGCTTAAAAAAGAACACTCTTCATCTATTAACTGCCAGAGTGTTAACTTGACTTCCCAAGCATTTCAATGAACTCCACTACAGTTCTTGTGGGTCTTCCTGTAAACAAAAAAGAAGAGAGTTAAAGGTCAAGTGTGACTGTGAAAAGAAAGTATATTAAATTAAGATGCCGTCAACAATCTTAGAGAGAAAAACCATAGAAAGAAGCAACAGTAAAGGTTACCGAACATTCACATACATGTAGCTTTCAAGTGGATAGCATGATATTTACTACAATAAATGTAGTAAAAGAAACAAGTCAAACTTGTTGTATTTGGATTAAAATTGTTCATGAATGTCTTAAACTTTTTAAACAACTCTTCTCGTTCTATGCACCTTTTCCTAAGTTGAAGAAGTTTCCAACATAGGTGTACACCTTGAATGCACCAAAGATATTCTTAATAGTTTAACCACAGTTAAACCTTGCAATTAAAACCAGTCCAAAAGTGGAAATGGTCGTCTTATTACACCTTTTTGTTTCTAAAATTTAAACTTTTTTCTTCAACATTGCATATTTTCATGTAACCCTGAAATATTTCAAATGGTCGTCATGGCGAAATTTAACTGTATTTTAAAATGCAAGTTTATACAATTCATACTGCTGTGTTACCTAAGTTCTGGACTTCTGCATGTTGGGGTAAAGGTCGTATACCTAAAATTGTTAATGACAGGAAGAAGGGAGATAATTAGAGACTGTAATATTAGATGGTGGATTAAAAATCCTTCACTGAATGAAACAAACCATTAAAGGTTGAAATACCAACTTCATTTCACTGTTGCTTACAAGAGATTTGTTAAGTAACTTACCTGTCATTCCTTTTCCCAGGTAAGGTACTTCATCTTTGTTTGACATCACACCAGCTATATCCAGATGTACCCAGTTCTTGTTGGTTACAAACTCCTGAATACAATGAATGAAATACAATTAAAACATTTGGTAAAAGAATTATTCAGTACAAGTTCACCAAAGATGTTTCAGTTTTGAAAATTAAAACTTGTTTACCTGGGTATTATAAACTGAAGTTTGCATCTCATAAAACTTTCCTGAAACATAAGTCTTGAACAGTCTTTTGAGAGTCTTATGTAAGTCTGAAAATGTTAACTTCACGGCTCAGAGGTTACTTCCAGATTACACTAATAAGACAGTCTAGCAAATCTTGTAGAATCAAACATGTAGTGCTGTTGACATCATTTTAGCTCACCTGTGCAATTTAAGTATGGCTGAGCTATATTTAGACACTAAAAAATTCTATGACATCACAAGTACCTGCTTCTTTGTCTAGCAAATAAATATACACAAACTAATCTTACTTTAAGGAAGGCAGCTGCAGTACAAGATCCACCAGATCTAGAATATTTCCCAATGTTATTAAGGTCAGCCAGCTGGGACTCTGTCACCTGTTTCGAGTAGTGATGAAACAGCGGCATTCTCCACAAACGATCACCAGAGTTCGAACTTGCCTGAAAAATACAGCAATTAAAACATGATTCCATAAAGTCAAACTGCAGGATCAAAAATATCATCTTTTAAGTTTCTGCACAGCATATAGTATAAATAACCAAATGTGGCACCAACTCAACCATAATGCTGTTAAGACTATGTGGTAAGCATATGTACAAGTTGAAAACCTTATATACCCACATATATACATGTATTATACAGTGTACAGTCAAATATTAAATTTACATTTTTACTTCCAATTCAATGTAAAAATCTAAGATGATTCAACCACAAACATACATATAGTTGAATGAACAAATATGAATATCCTATATTAATGTGTTCTGACTACCTTCATAACAATAATCAACTAACATGACATTCTTGATCTATTTTATTACTCGAAATGCATGTCAATGAGTTTGGTCCATTGATCTCTAAACAGTCCCTTATTTTCTTCCTGGTAAATAACCTACATTGTATTTGCATGAAATAACCATAACCTGTTAATGTAACAAGCTTACAATTATTATGGTGGTACTCACTTTTTGCAGAATATTCCAAGTATCGGTTGATGTGACATATGCTCCTGCCGCGCCAGAACCAAGAGCAACATCGATCGCACCTGCATGTATAATAAAAAATAAACAAAGTTTATTTGAAATGTGACATTTTAGAGAAGGGATTCATACTGGAAGTTAGCACCTAAGAATTACATACTGTTTGAAAGCTTTAAACTGCATGCAACTAAACTCATTTATTACAAAGATTACTAAAACTTTTATAGCATCTTATATGAATAGTTACATACATCAACCTGTACTTCAGATTAAAAGTAACTTTGAAATATTTTCAGAAATATGATAACTGGAGTAAACATGCTACTGGCTTTTCAATGGAGGTAAAGTAACAAAACCAGAAAAGGTTAAAAATACAGAGGGATTCCAAACAAATATAGTATGCCTAAATGTTTAATGTAACCTCTTTCAATGTTACCCATTCTTTTGGGGTGATCAACAACTTGTATCATACTGCAGATATATAGTTAATATTTCTACCAAACCTGTTAATGTCGCCATATCAAGTATGAGCTTTGGATTCACACTCTCGGCATAATCTAAAGCATCTGCCAGTATCAGACGGCCTTCAGCATCTGTGTTGTCTATCTGAATAGTCTTTCCATTTCGTGCCCGCACAACATCCCCTGGCTTTATTGCACGACCCCCAGGCATGTTTTCACACAGAGGTATGAAAGCTGAAAATGTGCAACAATTGATAATGTTTTGATAATTTATCTGCCATTATCCAGTACATCATGTTCACAGTTGTTCTTCAAAACAGCTTCAAGTTATACTTATGGGATGACTTTTTTAGTACATGTGTACAGGACTTGCTTCACCAAGGTTTATGACTGGACTGTGCACAGTAGTGGTTATTACATGTACATGAAATTGCTATAAATATCTTAAGTGTTAAGTAGTAATATCAGCCCAAAGGTCAGGAAAAGTGTACACGATGCTAAAACAGACAAAACTCTGCAATTATAGCATGACTGGATATACTTACAAATGTACAAGATATATCTCTGAAATATACACAAATAAAGAATAAAGAAAAATGACATTTAGTAGAAAGTCTGAATAATCGTCAAATGAAAGAATGTCAAAAAAAATTACCTCTGCCAATTCCTGCTGAAACCAAAATGACACATGGATCTACCAGCACAACATTTTTTTTTAAATCAAAACTTAAACTAATATAAAAATCATGCAGCAACAAACAATATACAATAAATTTGATAATAATGAATAATTGTTACAGTGGTACAAGTAGTATTTCATCTTGGCCAGAAAAAACTTTTAGCAACCCTCCAAGGAAACCCAACTGCAATATCACTGCTGTTATCTGTAAGGGACATCGATAAAAAAACAACATAAAGTAGCCATCAAAGTTTCTAGGTTTAAGAGTATTTAGTTCTCATTTCTAGACAGAAAACAACCACATGTATAGAATAACTGACACACACTTTCCAGGAAAGAGGTTTGCAAAGACTTAGCTGTTAGATTTATAAGCAAAACTTAATACTGACAGACAACATACCATGTACATGCACAGGAAGACTAAGTCTGTCTACAGCATACAATGTTCCAACGGTGCAGGCTGCCCCACCCATGTCTGCTCTCATCTGGTCCATGTTGGCTGCAGGCTTGATAGATATACCACCCCTGTAAAACACAATGTTATACACTGATCAAAGATTTAAAAACATTGTGAAAATTTAAATAATTGACAAGTAAAATCATTGTGAAAGATTAAATTATTGACTAGTAAATACCAATTTAGCAGCAACTTTATTTATTTCTTAAGGATTTCCTAAAATCTTATTTCTTCCTTTATTCAATAGAGCAAAATGAAGCTACTGAAAATCTGAATTAATCTTCTATTACTTAAATGCCTTTATATGAGACTTACAAAAAAAGTCACTGAAGAACCAAAAATATAACTAGGGCCCCTATCTGCTTTTAACATTCTTGTCAATTACACTTTACAGGGGTTTCATTAAGTTTTTGAGTTGGAGGGAGTACATGTAAAGTAGGCAGGTGATTTGCTGCCAGTTTGTTATAAAATAAGCCTGATTTTAAGAAAAGTAGCCAGGTGAAGATCTCAAAGTAGCAGGGGAAAGTACCCGCCTTCTGCCTCTTAATGAAAGCCCTGCAATTACCTAAGAATTAAGATGTATTAGAGTAAATGTTTCCAATTTTCAAAGTTTGGAAGCAAGAGGTTGATGTCATCTACTAACAAAAAAAATACCACATTCTCTGAATGATTCTATGGTGCCTTCATGCAACAACCTTTCCTTTACATGTTTATGCCCCTCTTCAAATCAAACTCTGACACTTGTATACACACTTTTACACCAAAATGCAGCTTTATCTGGTCTTATAATTCAAGACAGGCTTACGTGTCAAATGTAACACCTTTTCCAACCAGGGCTATGGGGCTTGTCATATTGCAATCTGAATGTTTGTACTCCAGGTGAAGGAAATAAGGGGCCTCACTGGATCCCTGGGCAACAGCTAGGAAAGCACCCATCTTTTCATTCTCTATCCATGACTTATCCCTAGAAATAGAATTATCAATTTACATTACAATTTTCAGCACCACATGGAATGCAACTCTTATATTTAATCTGGACTAAAGATTATAACCTCTGATGCTGCATCCTGTAACATTTCATTTTTAAATTTCATATACTATTACATACTATCAAATTTTGCAAAAGGAAGGTAGAATGTAAAAAAACACTATAAAACACTTATTTTTGTCTCTCTGGTCTACTGGTTAATGTGTCTACCAACAGAGCATGAGAAGGATGGTTCAAAACCCATCAAAGGGCTTCTTCTGACAAGGCAAACTGGTGAGCTTCCAGCTAGTTAAAGAACAGTTACTGTTCGAGTGTTGCCTAGGCACCTGATATATAGGATAAAGAATCAGGGAGTATATAGTAGATTAGTGGTATCTTATAAGCTTAAGAGGCTTGACCTTTCAGTAGGGGTCATCAGCACTGTCACACCAACTACTGACGCTGTTTCATTCAGTCTATTTCATTAAAGAGCAAAACTGTCTTACCCTGGCAGAATGAAATTTTGTTCACTGCTACCGATACTTTTCTGGGGATCAAGACCAGCAATTAGGGAGCATGGTGTTCAACGTACAGATTCATGTTCTAAGAACTTGTGTTTACAGCTGTAATGTGATCGAATCAATTACAACAGGATAAAATTCTCCTGTATTAGGTAGACATTTTTTGTTCCTCTCAACACATTTTGCTAGAAACAAAAGATATGCAACACTAAGAAACACATGATTCTAGAAATAAATTATCACATCTGTTGCCAATTCCGTGAATCACATTTTGACTTGTACCTATATGTCATAATGGAGAAAGTAAGGTATCAACTTACCTTACATTAATGGTGATGTTTGATCTATTGGAGAACTTATTCTGTACAGCCTGAACAAACAGAGCAGGCGTAAGTCTGTTTGAAGGTGTCTCCATTAACTGCCTTGCCCAATTCTGTCCCTCGGCTTTAATTCTACCTCTGGTCCACAATTTGTCTATGCTGGAACTAACAAAATAATTATAAACCGTTGATATATGTGTGCTATATAAGCATAACTAGTTACCAAAATAGCAAATGGCTGAAACTTTTGAGAATCTTTTGAATATTTTCACAATTTCTTACATTATTATTGCATAATATCTTGTATTTCCACAATTTTTATTTCTTTGCATGGACTAAGCCTTACTTCAAAACAAGTATCTGGTAAGAGTAATTTCTGACAAATCTTTAATCTTTTTCTAAAATTTACTGAAGGCAGATTCCATTACATGCATTTATGGGCAGTTACTATTGAAAACCTAGAATTCATACCTAGAATTGTACTCTTAAGACAATTTTGGCTACATACTTTGGAATGATTATTTTGTTTGAGACAATTCAGGCTTCATACTTTGAGTGATATGTTCTTTGAGACAATTCAGGCTACATACCAAGGAATGATATGTTGTTTGAGACAATTCTGGCTACATACCAAAGAATGATATGTTGTTTGAGACAATTCTGGCTACATACCTTGGTATGGAATGTTGTTTGAGACAATTCTGGCTACATACCTTGGTACAGTATGTTGTTTGAGACAATTCTGGCTTCAAACCTTGGTATGGTATGTTGTTTGAGACAATTCAGGCTACAAACCTTGGTATAGTATGTTGTTTGAGACAATTCTGGCTACATACCCAGGAATGATATGTTGTCTGAGACAATTCAGGCTACATACCAAGGAATGATATGCTGTTTAAGACAATTCTCGCTACATACCAAGGAATGATATGTTGTTTGAGACAATTCTGGCTAGATACCAAGGAATGATATGTTGGTTGAGACAAACTCAGGCTACATACCTTTGAGTAATGTTTTCATTTTAGCAATGCAAGCTACATACCTTAAAGTGATGTGTTTTTTTTTTAAACAATACAGGCTACATGTACATACCTTGAAGTGATATGTTCTTTGAGACAATTTAGTTTGACAGATTTTTTCCTTTTCTCTTTATCCTTCAATTCATCATATTCAAACAAACATAGGAAACCTCCTTCGGCTGCAGCTGGTTTGATACACAGGAAAGAAAAGTTGTAAATTTGTAGGGTAAATAAAGTCAAACACAAACTGAGCATCATCAATAAAGAACACCATTCAGAGAAGAGTGGCGATAGATCTTTTTACGGGGTAACTGATACAATAACCAATACATTTGTTTATGACTGTATGTTAAAGTACCTTTTTTGATATAATTAATCATAGAAACAAAGCTTGATATATAACCTTGGACACTTAATAACATCCATGTACACCTCAGGGTCCTACAGCTTAATTAAGCTAGAAAATGTCTTGCAAGAAAAAGAAATAAAAAGTTCATTTGTCCACAGTTATTTAAAATACTATTATATCTGTCAAGTACAGAAGGTTATACCTTCAGCATTTCCACAAGGATCAACATCAACTTCTGTTTCTCCAACACCTCTTAATGACCTCACTCCATCTGTATGAGAACAGGTACAGTCATACACTTCTTGTTTACTTTTATTCATTAAATATGCAGGCCTATGATAAAGCCATCTATAATATAAATGTTAAACAGCCCCTTCTTATGTCTGTCCTAAAATCTAATGTCACAAAAAAAAAGAAGAAAAAATGTACAGAACTGATGCACCTAACAGGAAGTAATTTCAATGAATTTGATGTTATCACCATAGTTAGTCCCCTTTACAGACTTGAAAACATTTCTACAAGTTCAGAAATTGATGTCTTAGAAAGAGCAAACTCAGATGTCTACATGCCCTTTATTCTTGTCACCTATAAGAGAAGGGCAGTTGACAATATCTAGGGAGTGATCACCTGTAACTGCTGTTCAATTTCCAAGTTATTTTCATTAGGTTTATTGCAGTCAAAGGCCCTGCTTTTTAAAGTCTATACTAAAGTCATTTTCTTCTGTTTTGATACCATGATATACATACAAGACTAATTCTCTGCATAAACGGATCAAATCTAATTGAATTATGAAAGCACCTAGTCCAGGCTTCTATCAAACACTTGGTGTGTGACTTCTGATTTTGATTTTAATTAGATTCAGTCACTATTTTGAAGTTACTCACTTGCTACAGCTGTTCTTATATTCTCCCAGCCTTCTTCATACAATTCATTTTCATTATAACTGGTTCCCTGTTTTCCAATACAGCACAATGCCACACTGTCATAGCCTGGTACCACATCATATACAACTCTGCAACCTCCTTTCTTCAAATCTCTGCCTGCGCTGAAACATGTAATATACTAGAATTTTAACTTTATCATTTCCCTGCCAATACTGAAATATGTGCAATGCTAGAATATCTACTTCATTTTCTTCCAATGCCTGTTCACACTGAAACATAAGAAATATTGCAATATTTGTTGTAAAACTTTCTTAGGCAAGATTTTTATGTGTTAACAATATTTTACGAACACAAAAGTCCATAACAGAAAGATGCAGTGCATCTAAGAATACACAACCCAAAGCGGGATTCGAACTCCAATCTCCCAAGAGACTAGTCAAAATAATTCAAGTGATGTCTTGAGCAAATTCTGAGATATTTTTGTTATGGGTCAGAATCTCGGCCGCTATAACGCGGAGGAGAGATATTGACCCATACAAAAAATTACACAATATCTCGACTTGCGTACAATTAGTTGGACTACCAAGAGACAGGCCAACACTCTAACACTGAGCCAAAGAATCGATTCCCTGATGCATGGCTGGTATTCAACCTCACCACTGGCTACTTGATAGTGGATTCATTCTGTCTTAGAAAGTAAGAAAATAAGAAATAAAAGTAACTCCTAAAATTTGATACTGGTAAGCTGGCCACCATTTCAGAAAATAATAAAATAAGATACGAATGTAAGTCATGTCTTTTTTTTTGTTTTTGTTTTGGTCTACCAGAGTTAAGTTTTGATATCAATGTTTTGCATACAAATGCACTTTTTTAATTACTAACACTTTCAGTACACTTGTTATCCTCTCTGAAGATTTGCTGTCCAAATATTTTGTAGCTTTATCGAGAATAAGTTCTCCATCTTTTTCCTTGGTCTGGTACAACCCCAGTACAGCTCCCTTGTTCTGCAAAATAATAAATGCTGTAAGGGAAAGTCTGGAAATCAAAGTAATGATTTGTTACTGAGGCAAAAATTGTTGAATAATATCTCTTTTTGAGCAAAGTGTTGATAAAACCTGATATAATTTGTATCTGAAAAGCTATTTATTTCTGTGCATTGGTACGTTCACTATTATCATAATTCCTAGTTAGATTATAAATTAGAATTATTGAACAAATTTAATACATAAATGCTACAAGTCAACAACTGCAGTTTGTCTAATCTGGTTCATATCTTACTCAAAACTGTCCCTTGACAAAACTTATTCTACATACTGCTAAAACAGTGTTCAATGATGTTGCATCATGTAACCAGGGCCTTAATTGAGGCCCTGATGTAACACAGGACTCATCTGACATAAAGGTTGAAAACTCATCACCGTCTTTACAATAATCTAAAGACATTGATCATGTGATTTAATCACTTAAATCATGAACAGATACATATAAATCTACTCTCAGTTAAGAAAAAGTATATACACCTCATGAAAAATTTCATATTATAGATCTCTATTATGTTATTGATTCCACAGGCACTAGACACAATCAATCATTTACCTATATGGCAATGTATACTACATATAAAGAATATTCTTTATATGTAGTATACATTGCCATATAGGTAAATGATTGGCAATGTATACTACATATAAAGAATATTCTTTATATGTAGTATACATTGCCATATAGGTAAATGATTGATTGTGTCTAGTGCCTGTGATTGATTCATTTTAGTTACTCCATGTTATACACAGAATAAGCATATTTCTTTGCCATCATATCAACGAAAAGTTTAGAGAACTGAAAACCTGGGTTTGAAAAGTCATGACCATGCTTGGAAAGTAATGTTTAGGTCTGGAAATGTACTGAAGCTCAGTTGAACTAAGCCTAAGGAGTAAGGTACGAGTTAGCTTAGGTACGAAATCTTTTTTAAAAAATCGAAAGAATGGTAAAGACACAACATTTTCTTATTCGGAACTTACAAGTGCTTGGCTAGTGACTATTTTCCGGCTTTGGCAGTAATTAATAATTCTTGCAATCGTCATTTTCATCTTGCAATCCATGACTTTCATGGGCGCTGCCATCTTGAAAGGCTTTTGGGCTGTTTTCGATTAGAGTATCTACTGTAGTTGGACGTGTGTTTTGTACCGATAATAATCAAAGTTGGTCTCTTGTATCGTAATAAACTAAATGCAAAGACACTGTATGATTAACTTTTTGTCAGGCTAATCTGCATGATTCCTTGACTTTTTATTTAAAATATATTGATGTTATAAGTGGCCTGAGGGTAAATGTCGCTCTAGTTATATAATCGGAAATCGATTTTTTCGGGTTAATACAGTAGATGTAATCGAAGCGCCCTGCTACGAATAAAGTCATCTCGTATGTGAAAAAAACATTGCTGCATTTGCACACAGGTTTCAAACACGTGAACGTAAGTTACCCAGTTACTAAAATAGTTGAGATGTTATTTATTGAGCAGCTATGATAGTTAATCACAAGTTTTGATGGAAACAACCGGTTCGGCCCCAACACATTTCGGCCGCAAAGACAATACGACCGAAACCATTTCGACCATTTTGATTAAGATGATTTGGGCGGGCGAGTTAGACATCTTTCGTGCAACTCTAAGCAAGCATATAGTTGCCGCTTTGTCCGTCCGTTCGTCCGTCATAATTTTGTCTGGAGCATAACACAAAAACTATGAGAGATATCAAGACCAAACTTCATAGGTCACGGTTAGATCTCATTAAGGAGCAGTGCAGTCTCACAAAGTATAAGAGTTATCAACTTGAAACTTTATAAGTAGATAGATCTCATTGATGAGCAGTGCAGTGCACAAGAACCATAACTCTTGCTTTATTAATTTTTGAGTTATTGCCTTTTGAAATTTCTCATACTTATTTTTAGTCCGGGGCATATCTCACAAATTATAAGAGATATTAACATGAAACTTTATTGGTAGATAGATCTCTATGAGGAAAAGTCAGCATGCAAGAACCGTAACTCTATTTTGCATAATTTAGGAGTTTTTGCCCTTTGTTATTTTTCATACTTTAAAAAAATACTGACATAATAAACAATAGCCCTTTTGGAATTGGCATTTATTCGGGGAGCATCCATCGGTTCTACCGATTTCTTGTTTTTTAAGTTGGAATATTATAGAAATGCAAGTGCCAGTTTAAATTTCAAATGTTAAAACAAAGTGATTTTGACCGCTATGATCATTCATTATTTATATTTATTTATTTATATTTTATAAGCACTAGTCTGTCCACCTAATCTTGAAACCTAATTGCTGTCATTTTAATGGGTTTTTTTACTGCTTGCATACTCGCCAACAATGTCAGTTCTCTTAACAGTGCAGTAATATCTTTGGGTCAATCTTTATTTTCTCTTTTCCGGTTTGAAAATTTCGTCAGTAATCCGGAATTGTTACAATTTCTACATAGAGCATTATTATTGACATGACGTCTTTTCAAAATGGCGATGCCAGTGTCAGGGGTTTCTCAAAATGCTCAGCACGCATAGATGATTTAAACCATGTGGTACGCAACTGGAATATGAAATTTAAATTATTATATAATTCTTAGATTTTTATTCTATTTGTTCGAAATATTTGAAATCTTTTCTCGACTTTATCCACCGTAGACAGAAGATGGCGCTTTTGTTACGTTTCCAAAATGGACAGTTTCATTAAGATCTTTCCCTTACTGACGCTCCACTACCTTTCGCTAATTGCGGATAGTAGAGGAGCACAAATTAAGATATGATTTTAATGAGATTGTAAAATGGATTTCGTGGTATTCAATTTAAATCTAACAGTGGTATATTTTAAGGATTCTTATACTAGTATATTTTTTTCCTTTAAAGAAATTTTCTGTACAAAATTCGGCATGGGCTTAAGTATACTTAAGATTTTGCTTCAACGCTAAAACTAAGGCCATTTAATATCGCAATTAATGATCACAAATTGTCCACCAAAATGAAGCCGTTTACAGGTCCACATTCTTTGTCTTGCCGTAATATATGATAGTAAAGTTCTAACTTTTCCCAAGGGAGTTAAGGTTCGAACCTTTTAGGCTAGCTTTACACTCTAAGTCCAGTGCTTGCCAATAACATCGAATAATAACAGCAGCAGCAACATTATGTTTACCCCTTTCTCGTGAATGATTTAGTCAAGTCTAACATCCTTCCAAAATCTTCAAGGAAGCTGAGATTGGAACTTCGAAAAATATGAATATGGCACGCGTTTTGGGAGAAATATTTAGAAAAGAATGATACAGTTACACATTTCTATCCGTTTTGTTGCTTCTTCCTGTCTGTTGAGTGGGACAGGACAATTGGTCTGCCTAAAGAGAAACAAGAAAAAAAGGCGTTACAGACACAGTACAAAATTAATGCCCCGAAAAAGTATAGTTTTCGGACATTGGCAAATATTGAACGCGCGTAGTAATCGAATGTCCTATTTTCATAACAGATTAAGCTATAAACAAAAAAGGTTGATTTAAAGGCTAAAAGTGTCAATGTTATTTTCAGTAAAATGAATTAAATATTTAGATATATTTATTATACGAGATCTATTCCCTTTAGTATAATTGTCCATGGTTAAAACGTTTTGATATTTAATCTACGACTGTATTTTTGTTATTATTATTCCATCATTTTCAGAGGCAGTAAAACTAACAATTACGAATTCTCCCCTGAAATTTCATTTTAGGCACACATTTAATCAATGGCAAACTTCATTCTTCAGCTGAAGATTTTTTTTATCTAACAATTTCATTCGTTACAAATGTAGGTCAAAATATCAAAAATACAATGTCAGAGTATCGAAAGTTAGGACAGTATTAGATTTTTCTTCAGCTTTAAAGTACGAGGTCATAAAAATTCGATATTTACTTTGTTGTTATTTTTCAGTCATAAAATGTCGACCACACCACTTGCGGGAAAAGTATGTATTGTTACTGGGGCTACGAGGGGGATCGGAAAGGGGATTGCTCTTCAGCTTGCGGAGAAAGGCGCAAAAGTTTACATTACAGGACGAACGCTTGATCCACCGAGGAAAGCCAAAGTTGGCGGCTCGTTACGGGAGACTGCGCAAGAAATTGAAGCACGGGGAGGAATATGTATTCCGGTACAATGTGACCATTCTAAAGACACTGACATTGAACGTTTATTTGAACAAGTAAAGCGAGAGAATGAAAGTCAGCTTGATATCTTAGTGAACAATGCATATTCAGCAGTTAATGTTCTGGCCACTCATATGGGCAAGAAATTCTGGGAGCAGCCTCCGTCAATCTGGGACGATGTTAATATTGTAGGTCTAAGAAATCACTACATTTGTACTGTGTACGCCTCGAGAATGATGGTACCCCGTAAGAAAGGCTTGATTGTTAATATTTCATCAGCTGGCGGTTTGCGTTACATGTTTAATGTTGCCTATGGTATTGGAAAGGAGGCTTGTGACCGCATGGCTGTCGACTGCGCAACTGAGCTGAGAAAATACAACGTGGCATGCGTTAGTCTGTGGCCAGGGGCAGTTGGCACTGAAAATGTACTGCATAACTTAAGAGAAAAGCTCGATGAACCGGAAACTGAAAGTGAATCTGGGAATGATTTGCCTGATATCATGAAAAATCCTAAGAAGACACTACAGTTGTTTGAGTCGGCAGAAACTCCAGAATTTTCTGGGCAATGCATCGCTGCCTTAGCAACCGATGCAAACTTGATGAAAATGAGCGGTAAAATTCTACTGACCTGTGATCTTGCTCGCAGATATAACCTAAAGGATGCATTGGGTCACGAGCCAACAGACTTTCGCAAAATCAAGACGATGTTGAAAGTCTATGGTCATCCATGGCTGGCATGGTGTGTACCCAATTTTGTTCGAATCCCTCATTGGATTATCTACTTTGGTGGATACAAATTCTTTTAAAATTCCTAATAAAACTCTGATGCCAAACGTGCTCTCGGTCAAAAGTCCTTCAAAATGAACTGCAAAATTATATTAATTATATTTACCTGCCATCCTTTTCTGTGTTCTCATGTTTAACTGTCAGACCAAGCATGTTGTTTGTGGTTGTGTAAAATATTCAGATATATGTTTTGAGAGTTGTTATTTATATCACTTCATGTAAATATTTATGTGTCATTTTCATACCATTCGCTTTCCAGGCGTATGCCCAAAAGATTTTAGCAGGTATGGTTTTGTTACGTTTTTCACTATTCAGATTATAACTACTTTACTGAAGGGATAAAAAAACTCAGGATGACATTATTTGCAATATCTTGCGAACGCGTTGTTCAAAAAGCAATGGAAGTCGGTCAAGCAACTCTAGGTTACAGTGCATGTGGTCCTGTATCGAATGTCTCATAACGGGATTGCGTAACGACGTCTCCCGGGGAAAGCATGAAACGGGAAAAAAGTCGTGCACAACAGTTCATATATTTATAACATATAGGAACGGATTAACTATCTAGCATACACACGTCCTTGTAGGCGTGTGATTAAAAGGAGTCAGTGTGTCTTGGACTGAAGGACTGATTCTCCTATAAGAAACACACAAATGGCCTAACTCCTTTTAATCACACGCCTACAAGGACGTTAAACGGTATCTAAATTGAGCTGGAATTTACTTCTTTATTTGCTGCACCTGCAAATAATTGATATTAACCTAGCTTATACCGTCTAGTTTACAATCGTGCAAATATATGAAACAATAAAAAACTACACACTAAGTTTAAATCTTGGGTTGAAAGAGCGAAGGTAACAAATATAACTCTGCATATTAGTTAGTTAATCCATTCCTATATGTTTTATATATATAAACATATATATGATGTATGATTATTCAGTTTTTATAAACGTTGATGATATAATGGCTAGTCCTATTCCAATCCAGTTTACTTTCAACACCTACTTGTAGTGACAATGAACAATTACTTGATGTGAGTTTAACTCTTAAGAGTAGTTTCAGAAAAATGTTCTTGTAAAGTGGAAAACATGCAATTTCATGGCACTTTTTTTCGTTTTTTTCCCCACAGATAGATAGGATATATTTATTTTGAAGTAGCAGTGTCATCAAGTCAAGCAGATTATTCTTATCTACTAGACTGTGACATGAAGTGTTTAATATGAATCCATTTGTTTCATACTGTTTTAATTTCCTGACGGAGTTGGTAAGAACAAAACAAACTACTCTTTAAGTATGAACTTCCTTAATGTAGGTGTGAGATAGTAAGTACGATGAATCTTTTTTTTACATATATATAATCAAAGCACTGAAAGTACTGATGGGGGGCGAAGAATGAATACAATGAAGAGTTTCAATTTCATATTTTACCGGTACTAGGGAAACAAGATTTTTCATTTACAAAAATAGGTCTCTGAACTTAGGAACAGCATTTTGCTTTTTACATTCAGGACAATCACCTGTGCAAAGCAAAAAAATACAAAACTAATAATATTTTGACAGTTACAGCCTTTAATACATGAGATTGTAACTTTGCCTACATAGTCATCAGCAGGAAGAGATTTGAAAACAGACAAGAACACGAGGTCAATATAACATTTACTCTAGAATATAAAATAAATGAGATCAGACTAGTATATACCAGTGGTTTTATGCATAGGAACAAATTTTAAACAAGAGGGCCATGATGGCCCTGGATCGCTCACCTGAGTACTTTGGCTGTAGGTTTGCTGTTAAGCAGTATTTCATTTTTTAATTGAAAATATATAAGTGCCTACAAACCAAATATATAAAATATCAGTCAATAAATAAAGGCTCTATGACAGAAAGTAGAAATATCTATTATAAGCTATGGTGACCTTGACCTTGACCAAGTGACCTCAAACCCTACCAATGGGTAGAGGTCCATGCAAGGAACCTATATACTGAATATCAAAGATATTAGTCTATAACCGAAGGCTTTATGAGGTACAGTAGATAAATATATTTTTAGCCTCCGTGAACTTTAACCTAATCCAATAATTTGAAAAAGCTTGATAAAGCTTGCTTCATGCCAAATTTTAAAATTCTAGGTCTTGTGGTTTCAGACAAGAAGATTTTTAAAGATTTTCTTCTATATTGTTATTTAAAACTTGTGACCCCTCGGGCGGGGCCAATAGTGACCCTAGGGAAATTTTTCTAACAAACTTGGTAGAGGTCCACTAGACAATGCTACACACCAAATATCTAAGCTCTATAACTTACGGTTTCTGACAAGAAGATTTTTTTAGATTTTCTTATATAACTCTATGTTAAACTAGTGGCCCCTGGGGCAGGGCCATTTTTGACTCAGAGGCCAGGATTTGAACAAACTTGGTAGAGGTCCACTAGACAATGCTACATACCAAATATCTTAACTGTAGGCCTTCTTGTTTCTGACAAGAAGATTTTTTAGTTTTTCTTATATAACTCTATGTAAAACAAATGACCCCCGGGGAGGGGCCATTTTTGACCCAGAGGCCAGGATTTGAACAAATTTGGTAGAGGTCCACTAGACAATGCTTCACACCAAATATCTAAGCTCTATAACTTACGGTTTCTGACAAGAATATTTTTTAAGATTTTCCTATATAACTCTATGTAAAACTAGTGGCCCCTGGGGCGGGGTCATTTTTGACCCAGAGGCCAGGATTTGAACAAACTTGGTAGAGGTCCACTAGACAATGCTTCACACCAAATATCTAAGCTCTATAACTTATGGTTTCTGGCAAGAAGATTTTTTAAGATTTTCCTATATAACTCTATGTAAAACTAGTGGCCCCTGGGGCGGGGCCATTTTTGACCCAGAGGACAGGATTTGAACAAACTTGGTAGAGGTTCACTAGACAATGCTACACACCAAATATCTAAGCTCTATAACTTACGGTTTCTGACAAGAAGATTTTTTAAGATTTTCCTATATAACTTTATGTAAAACTAGTGGCCCCTGGGGCGGGGTCATTTTTGACCCAGAGGCCAGGATTTGAACAAACTTGGTAGAAGTCCACTAGACAATGCTTCACACCAAATATCTAAGCTCTATAACTTATGGTTTCTGACAAGAAGATTTTTTTTAGATTTTCTTATATAACTCTATGTAAAACTAGTGGCCCCTGTGGCGGGGCCCAGAGGACAGGATTTGAACAAACTTGGTAGAGGTCCACTAGACAATGCTACACACCAAATATCTAAGCTCTATAACTTACGGTTTCTGACAAGAAGATTTTTTTAAGATTTTCCTATATAACTCTATGTAAAACAAGAGACCCCCGGGGCGGGGCCATTTTTGACACAGAGGCCATGATTTGAACAAACTTGGTAGAGGTCCACTAGACAATGCTACATACCAAATATCTTAACTCTAGGCCTTGTGGTTTCTGACAAGAAGATTTTCAAGTTTTCCCTATATAACTCTATGTAAAATCAACTGACCCCTGGGGTGGGGTCAGTTTTGTCCCCAGGGACATAATGTGAACAAACTTGGTAGAGGTCCACTAGATGATGCTTCATACCAAATATCAAAGCTCCAGGCCTTGTGGTTTCGGAGAAGAAGATTTTTAAAGATCCAACTTATAAAATCTATTTTTAGCTCCAGTGAACCAGAAATGCAATGGACCAGAACCATTTGAACAATCTTGGTAGAGCTTCATGCAAGGAACATCCAAGGCAAGTTTCATTAAATTTGCCCCATTGGTTTCAGAGGAGATGTCGTTTGAATGAAAAGTTGACGACGGACGGACGGACGACGGACAAAGACCAATCAGAAAAGCTCACCCTGAGCACTTTGTGCTCAGGTGAGCTAAAAAAGTAAGCAGAACTGTAAAAGACAACATAAGTTCCACTCACATACATTCTTCAAAGAAAGGACAAGACATTTATATCACTTTTTTAGGTACATGTAAACCTTTCTTAATGTCATTCAACAACTGTGCATAAAGGCTACTGAGAGACTGGGGATTCGAGGCATCGCCAAAATTAAATGTTAACTAAGACTACAAATGTATTTGTTTTAGGTTAATTTATTTCTGTATTATTGCTATTTAAGGAATTCAGTTCTGCTCTGAAAATTTAAACTAGTCTAGTGCACAGTAAAATGTAAATAAACCTTGTACTTATATTTCCAAATCAAGACCTTATTCAAACAATAAACTGGCCACACTTTGCATCATATAATAGAAAAAAAAAAGTTCACGACAACAAAATGAAATAAAAACAAAATTAACAGAAAAGATTTTTCTATAACTAAGTTACAGTTTTTCTAAATCTGAGCATCATTTTTTCTGTGATATACTTCTTCTATCATGTTTATGCACCTTCATATACAAGAAGTTTTCATTAATTATTCATCTATTAATGCACTTGTCTTCCTATTGTATAATGTTCTTGTGATTTTGGATACTAGATTTCCAAGTTTCAACAATTTTAACTCCTAAAATTTCACTGCCTTGCTTTTCGATCTCCAAATGAACTGATCCATGTTCTGCAAACCACAGTGGCAGGGTCATCACCAAGAGCAAAGAAGAGAACATCTGCTGGCAATACCATGACAATGTATCTTGCAGTAATAACTCTGCCTTGCTGTCTTCCATACTGACCGCAACTACATGCAGTTCCTCAAATGCAAAGCCTGTTTCACAATTCTAAAAATTATGGAAAAAAAAACAACATTTGGTGAACAGGCATAATTACACAATGTTAAGTCAAAATATCAAAAGATGTATTCACTGAAACTTTAATTGGAAATACATGGGCAATCAGTGATCACATGTGTCGCCTGATGATAGCCAAGTAAGCAGTTGCATTGAGAGGTGATTGGACAGATTGTTGGCTAAAACGAGATTTTTATTCAAGGGCCATAACTCAGCCAAAAATCATTTAACCGAAAAACCTGTTAAACAAGCCCAAGTACTTGAGGTACCGATCAATCCTGTAACATTGCATTCAAATTGCTTCAGTAGTATAAGAGAAGAAGTCCAGACAAAGTTTAAAAATAAAAATCATTAAAGGGCCATTACTCTGACAAAAAACATTGAATTGGAAAATGCCGATGATTTGCACAACTTAACTTGGTACTGATCATTCTAGTAAAGTTTGGATGAAATTGCACCAGTACTTTCTGAGGAGTAGTCTAGACAAGTTTGTGACAGATGGACGGACGGACAGACAGACAATGGAGAAGTGATCCCTGCATGTAACGGCTACTTTGTAACATGTCGCAGCTACTGTGAAGCAGGCAACACAAAAATCATTAACGGGCCAAAACACCTTTTAATAATCAAGGGCCATAACTCAGCCAAAAAAAAAATTAAACTTAAAAACCCATTAGATACGCGCAAGTACTTGAGGTACTGATCAGTCCTGTAACATTTCATTCAAACTGCGTTAGTAGTATAAGAGAAGTTTAAAAAAATCATTAAAGGGCCAATCATTAAACTGGAAAATTCCGATGATATGCACAACTAGACTTGGTACTGATCATTCCTGTAAAGTTTGGATGAAATTGCACCTGTAGTTTCTGAGAAGTAATTTTTGTGACGGATGGACAGACTGACAACAGAGAAGTGATACCTATATGTCGTGGCTACTTTGTAGCAGGCGACACAAAAAAATATATAGATCACTGTAATGACACATTAAGAAGGCATTGTAGTAAAATACAAGATAATTGTGGAATTAATTTAGATAGGTAATAATTATAAGTAAAAAATTCTGCATAGAATCGTATTCAAACTTCACAGAAATATTGTTCAAATATATTTTTATTGTAGTTATTATTTTTAGGTTTGTTTTGAATTTAATGCCCATATCACTTTCAATAATTTATCAGAGCGGGCAGTTTATCTAACCATCCTTCTTTTATGGCCAGTCTCCATAAGAAACTGCCAACATTAAGGGCCATAAAGCAATAAATGTAACATAATAAGGTATCATACAATGAAACAGACCATAACATTTTGATACCACATCTGAAATTTATCAAACATACCTTAATTGATGTTTGTACAGTTGTGGACAAAGTCTCATTTTCTCACATCACCTTTGTTACTTCCACAAAATCCCAAGTGGCATCACAACATGTTGCATCCCACTAGAGTGTGATCATTGCCTTCCGAGATCCATCTTAATGTGTAACTGTTTTATTGAAACATCTGTTCCTTTGACCTTAAACATTCTCTGGTTGTCTTCCTGCAGGATGAAATAATCAGTAAAAATATCTGAACTACTCAATGGTTCAAACTTGTTCAAACATAATGACCTATATTAGGCAACCTACATGTACTACACATAACTTCCACTCAGGAAGTCTAATTTCATTAATTTTGAGTTTTATGTACATATTAAACAAATTTTCAGCCTCATCTAGCACAGGCAGGTGGTTTATCTGTCAGCCTCATCTAGCACAGGCAGGTGGTTTATCTGTCAGCCTCATCTAGCACAGGCAGGTGGTTTATCTGTCAGACAATGGTCATTTCATAAATGTGCCAAACTCCACTCCTGATCTCTTTGAGAATCTCCAGCCTTTATTTAACATACATGTACAGCAGGGCTCAAACCAACTGCCCTTTTTATTAGTAAAAAAGGTTTACAAGTCAGTGACTCTAACCAACTGACCTGAAGTAAAACCAAGACAAAGGTTTAATGCAAAAGATAAAAAATATTACAATAAAACATCTCTAGCATTTTTTACAGAATGTTTGTTTTTTATTATGATATCTATCAATATAAGGTTGTATGATAACTATGGAATTAGAATAAAGACATGTTAAACATGAGAAATCTTATAAATTTGTTTTGTTTAATCTTACACAACTCACCTCTATAATCATACCCTCCGTACACACAGACCCTTTGTTTAACCATAGGTCAGTGAACTCTAACATGCAGAGTAGGAGCAAGGGAGGGGTACTTCCGTAGAGACATTATCACAGTTAACTCTGTGCTCCTCTGTCGTTATCATATTATTTGTGATAAACACGTTTGTTGCTTGTGTTGCAACAAGGTAGGCTGGTTTGTCATCCCTCTTCAAAATTACCTCCCCCAAAACAACAGTTTCCTCCTTTTGGCTGGTGGTTTACCTGTCAGACCATGATTATTTAAAAAGTCACATAACTGCATAGGCCTCCATCACATGACCGTGCAGTCTATCACTTCCATTAGGGCCCTTGTTGTGAGTGGTTTGTGCAAGTGCCATAACTTGTACTGGCATCCCATACGGTCCACTTCCATTGTTTACTATCTTTAGAATGATGCTCATCTGGAACAAGAGTAAAAATGATAAATAATAGTAATATTCTGTAATTTCATAGTCAATTTGTTCTTTATTAATCTTTGGAGTTCAAATGTTAGGAATATCAGGTTGTTTCAGCTGCACAGTAAGCACATACTTACTGTTACCATAATAAGGATTAACAAAAAAGCCAAATAATACATGGTAAAAGTGGAGTGAAACTGGTGATATGGTGACCACCAACCATGTCACATACCATCACAAGTGTTTACAGTGCTTTATCTTAAAAAGTCAGCCTTGTCAAATCATTTCTCTGTTTAGTTCCTCAATTTCTTTGACCCATTCTTGCAAAGAAAACAATAAGACATTTTGCCCCATTTCTCAATGTCACAAATTTTGAGATAACAATTGATCAACATAATTATACAAAAAACAGAAAACACATGATAATTTCAAAGATGATTTCAATTTAAAAAGCAATAACTTATCCTATGCAGGAAAAAATGCTTCTTTTATGGTAATCAAAATAATAGTAATGAAGAATAATTACAATTTCCTTTATCTTTAATGCCTATGTAGCAGAGGTATAATACGGCACTTGTACTCCCTTGTCTATCAGCTAGCTTTTATGGCGACGTGGTAGAGTGTCCGCTTAGCAATCGAAGGTACCCGAGTTCAAACCCAGCTCAGGGCAGGTGGATTTTTTCCGGGTTACACCTATATTAAAATAAATGAGCAGACAGAAAGGAAATGTAAACAAAAAATACTTAGAATCTAGTTTAATGTATTTAAGCTATCATTTTCATATATTTCGAGCATTAAATCTTCATCTTGCAAGTTGCTTATTTTTATTATTTGTGTTTCTCAGCATTGACTGATACACATGAAACAAAAGAATGACAATCTTCCTTAAATTGGGTTAAGACACAGTGTTTTGTATGTTAATTTGTTATTTGTTTGCAGCTATGAAAACTAATTTTATGCAACTTCAGAGAAATAAGTAGTTAATAACTATGCTATCAGTCATATGGACAACTGGTACGATAAAAAACCCTAAATGCAGACAGAGTTCTTTGTAGTTTTTTTTGTTCAATGAACACATACTACTTTTGAGCACAGGGACATGGCTCACTGGTCAATGTGCTGTTGTGTCACTGTGCTTTTGAGGGAAGCAAAATTAAAACTCACATGGCGCAACTGACTGAGTTGCAGTTCTCTTCATTCTTTTTCTAAATTAAGAAAATAAAGTTGTTCCCTCTTCTGTTTTTTATTTCAGAATATGCAACTTAACCAACGTAATTGGGCCCACAGTCACTTGAAGTTGGGAACTAGTTCCCATCTCTGTCTCCTGCTGTCATTATTTCTCCAAAAAAAATGTGGCGACAAGTTAATTTTGAGTGTTCTTATTGAATTTCAAGCTTATTCTTTCACTTAGACAAATATTGATGTGTAGAATACACTTGTAATTATCACTTAATTGATAGGCACAACCAACATTTTACAGACCTTTGTTATTATTGAAAAAACCAAGGAAAAACTATTGACAGTTCTGATACTTTCACTTTAACTAGGCTACAATCGGGAATTCCATATTATCATTACGCAGAACTTCAATCAACTCAATGAACAGTCTAGCGGATAATTCAATGACTAGTTCAAACGTTTTTATGCAGAAAAGGCACAAACCTCATGAAATTTCTCCTCCTTTTCTTACAACATAACTTCCGGAATTCCCATTGTCTAAATTTCGGCGTTTCGATTGGCTGATCTATAAATACTTAATCATGAATGCAATACATGTATGTCAAAACAGTCATGTCGACAATATACATTCAGAACCATGTTGATGGCTCGATATCTCCGTATCTTAAATTTGCAACTGCCAAGATCTTGTTTTTTCTCTGTCATAAAATGTAATTCGCCGAACGATTAAGTTTGAAGCCTACAAAGAAGGTTGACCTACTTTCTAACATCGATGCGTGACATTCAGAATAAGCGCTCAAAGACAAAATTGTTTTCATTTCCTTAAACATATCTGAAAATAATAATTTGCTTAAAATAATTTAAAAAAGACTACTTAGAATGCTGTTTTATTTTATTAATTATATCCTCCATCACAATTCGGCTGCACGATCCAAAATGGCCGTAAGCTAAGAAATATAATCCGACATTGCGAAATCAATGCGCGTAATCACTTTGTTTCAGTAAAAAGTGTTCGGTTTTTGGTCTCATTTGAAAATAAAAATGAACACATAATAAAGAACCTTTATCAAAGCTGAACAAAAAGTCCATCATTGATTAACAATTTTCAATTCATTTATGAAAAAATGATCGAACTATTTCGAAGCGTAGGATTACTACTTCTCTGAAATCTAATGTGAAATGTCTCGATTTTCCTGAAAATTTGGCAAGCATAGTTATACCTTTGGAGGGCGAAAGTATTCGCCCCCCAAAAACTAAACGTACTGTTAGAGGAGACTAGCTTTTGATAGAATATGGTGCCTGTTGGCTTATGTATGCAACAAGAATTTCAAATATTCTCTAGGTAAAAAGTTGATAAACAAATTAATCGAATGATCGCACACCTTGTCAACATTGAGGTTTTGTCAGATCCCTATCCTAACTCCCACACAACCACTCTCGGATACATTGCAGTGTCCAAAAATACTGAAAGAGAAAATAAAACGGACATAGTGGTTCATAAATATTGTAGGAAGCTATTAAGTACACTGCACATAACATCCTGTGAATTCATCTAGTGGACACTTTTTGAAACTGCTTTTGTCCAAGAAACAAGCCACGCAAATAGTAATTCTTTATACACCAAGGATCTGTTTGCAAAGACTTGGGTTCCTTCCGTAACTCTTTATCTATTTCTTCATTCGCTCACTCCTGGGAGACAGTGCTTGGAAAGAAGCCAAATGCAAAAACCAGCCTGCCACATGTGTAGCTAATTCTCATATTACTCTTAGCCCGTGATTGCACGGTCCCAATCTAGTTTTGCTAAAACTTGAAGAAAGGAAAATGTCAATCAAAGCATTAAAAGTGCCGAAAGACTGTCGGCAGGATAGGAGGTTAAGGTTTCATGCCGAGGCACACATTTTGCTTTCGTAATCATCCCTCTATTTGGAATACGGAAAAGCCTAGTTTTGATATATACGTGTTAGCATTAACATTTAAAAGGCCATTGTAAGAAACAAATTCAATCATTCATTTATTTGTGGTTTTGCTCGCTCACAATATGTGTAATACTGATCATAAAGATAAGGCATTGAAGACTTTAGACAGAAAACCAGCATAAAGACAAAAATAACAAAAAAGTTAAACATTTGTTCTTGGCTTTCTGTCATTTACTTCATGGCTGCTAACGAAATCTAAACAGAGTTAAAGGCTACAGTGGCCTTCCTTAACAGTTGTCAAGTGGTAATGTGCTAGACTAGTAATCCAGAGGTCGCAGGTTCAATCAGCTGCTCCTCAACTAACTAAAATGATTGCGTTTTGGCTGATACTTTAAACCGCGGTTTGATGTGCCAATGTTAGACACTGGCCATAAAAAGGAACCAAATGTCTTAGTGGAATCTATCTGTATCTTTCTGTATCTTTATCTCTTTCTGCACCCCCCCCCCCCCCCCCAACACACACACACACACACACAACCCATTGGATGCGACAACCCATCCCTCACAACCTAAAGTAATTGAACTATAAGGACTACAAATTCATTGCTTCAAAATGAATTTTCAAAGATGTAGGCCATTGAGACTAAAGGTCCCAGAAAATCATTGTTAAAACAAAAAACACATTATGAAATCACTTTCTTTCTGGAAGTGCATTGTTTTTGTTTCGTTTTAGCAAAGCTTAGATCATCATGTCAAACCTTAGCCGGCATAATAATATTAACAAAAGTCAAAGAAAGTGCACACGACATGTATGCAGCAGCTTCCGTTTGGTTCTTCTGCTGCAGGAAGTAGAGAGTATTCTTCTGCTCCTTCTAGTCGTTCTGCATTATGCCATATATCGCTTCACAATGACGCATAATTTCAACATGCAGAACAAATGTGCCATTGTTATTTTCACCTCTTCACGAAATCATGGTACGTGTAGTCTGGCCTGATTCTTCAGAAATCTGCATCGAAATAATTGGTTTGATATCTTGTTCTGCCGAGGTGGGACTCTGAAGGAATTTGTAAATAACTGCAAGTTGAAACCCTGCAGTTAGACGCCTGATGTATTTTGTCACAATGTCAATGTGTTCTACTGACAGTAGCTTTTTCCATTCTGAAAATTCATCACCTCTCATATATTTGAACATGTGAAGTAGGTCAGCATCTTTATATGCACTTATAAGAATTGTAATATTAGATTTTCTCAGATTGGACTTGACTCATTTTAAAGGTGCCTCTAACTGCAGATATATCTTCAATTTCTAAATCTGCAAAATTATTAAGATCATCTGTATCATAGCTTCCATGTGCATTTTGAGCAACCGCAATGCACAGTTTTGCAATATCAATGTTTTCTTCCAGATCATTTGAATTTGTTTCAATATAAACATTTATGGCTGCAGGGTGGCGACACGATGAAACACAGTCAACACATATAATTTCTGGGGACTGTGCAGTTTCTGGAATGCTTTAAAAAAATCATCTCCTAAGATTGGAGGTATATGCGAATATCTTGCTTTCAGTTTTATTCCAGTCCTCTCTTCTCAAGCTAATTTTCTATTAGTTCTGGTTTTCGCCTTCTGTTTTGATATTTTCTTAAGCGCTTCGGTGAAATTCTTCAGTTTCAGTAAATTTTGAAGGTTGTTTGATTTATTTCTCAAGCAGGTCTTCATAAGTATATTCACAAATATCTGTATCTATTTGACATCATGAAGTGATGTTCAAACAAACCTATGTTTTCTAATCCTTTCCAGTAAAATGCTCTTCTTGAATTAAGCTTAAAGATAAAATATTGCTTTCGTATAGTGAATTATGTCCTCAAGATCTTCATCACAAACAAAGGCTTCTATAACACTAGATTCAATTACTGTGTCATATAAAACCTTAATACTTTAATCTATTGTCTTCTGGTTGATTACTATATTCTGCAGTTTTGTTGCAATCTGAATAGGTCATTTCTATGGATGAATATATATCGGTGTAGCCCTTGAATACAAATAACTTCCTGCTCATTTATGGTTTTCATTTCCCCCTTAAGCTCCCTTGTAAAATTGAAATATTTTAAAAAAGGCTTGTTGGTTATCGTATTTTTTCAAAAAGTCACAGGCTATAACACATTGTCCATTATTCTCAAGAACATGTAGTTCAGAAAGGGACTGAAAACAAGCACCTTAAAATCTTTTATTTCATGACCTGAAATAAAGTACTTTTTTTTAAATTCAGTTATGATAAAAATCCAAACAATAAAATCACAGAAGTCATTATTACTCAGAATCAATAATGTGCAAACATTCACTAGATCTACTTATATTTTTATTTTCTAATTATGCCCCCATCGAAGATGAGGGGGGCATATAGTTTTGCAAATGTCGGTCGGTCCGTCAGTAGATACTCGGTTTCCGATCAATAACTAGAGAACGCTTTGACCTAGGTTCACCAAACTTGGTATGCTGGTTTGTCATCACCAGTAGATGACCCCTATTGATTTTGAGGTCATTTGGTCAAAGGTCAAGCTCACAGAGACTTTCATCCTAAAAACGGTTTCCGATCAATAACTAAAAAACGCTTTGCCCTAGGTTCACCAAACTTAATATGCTGGTTGGTCATCACCAGTAGATGAACCCTATTGATTTTGAGGTCATTAGGTCAAAGGTCAAGATCACAGAGACTTTCATCCTTAAAACGGTTTCCGATCAATAACTAGAGAACGCTTTGACCTAGGTTCACCAAACTTGGTATGCTGGTTGGTCATCTCTAGTAGATGACCCCGTATTGATTTTGAGGTCATTTGGTCAAAGGTCAAGCTCACAGAGACTTTCATCCTAAAAACGGTTTCCGATCAATAACTAAAAAATGCTTTGACCTAGGTTCACCAAACTTAATATGCTGGTTGGTCATCACCAGTAGATGAACCCTATTGATTTTGAGGTCATTAGGTCAAAGGTCAAGGCCACAGGGACCTTGATCCTAAAAACGGTTTCTGGTCAATAACTAGAGAACGCTTTGGCCCAACCACAAGCAGTTAGGTGCTGCTGGGGGGCATGTATGTTTTACAAACATTTCTTGTTTTCTACATGATTTGGTTAAACGCTGATAATGAAGATGTTGCTGCATTAAAATCTTAGGAATAGCATTAATATCTGTAAGGGGCAATTTTCACTGATGTGCCTACTGATAAGACTCGGCTCAGATTGAGCCGATTTCCCCGGGTTTTTCCTAGGACTGTGTTGTAACATTGAGTTACACAGCTCGTCATACCACTAGGTAAACTTCATAGAAGCACATTATTTTCCGATATTTTGATTATTTTGATAGCATTAAACAATGACACGGCTGACGGAAGTTCAGAAGGGTCAGGCCACTGCGATGATTAACCAAGGTCAGAGGCAAATACAGGTTGCCAGACAGTTCGGTGTCCATGTTTGCACTATAGAACGTCTTGTTAGACGTCTAAGGGAAACTGGGCGGGTCGCTGACAGACCTAGATCTGGGTGTTTGCACATTTGCATTTGCGCAATCGTCACCTTACTGCCACTGAATCTGCACTATATACTCATAAACGTCCTGTTCATGCTCAACCAAAATGCAACACCAAGTTTTCGGAGGGATTGTATGTGCCTTTTAAAGCTGTGATAAATTAAATATGCCTTATGTATTGGCACTGATGCTCCTTGTAAAGTTTCGTTTAATTCTTTAACAGGGTTTGGTAAGAAATAGCCAGGACAGATATATGTTTTATTTTTACACTTTCAACAGCTGTGGTCATATCCCGGCGGTCAGTTCAACAAGTGTTCCAGTGTATCTAAAAAATATAACCAGATTTACTGTAAGGTACTGACTACTTCCTTATTTGATTCAAAGGTGAGGGCCCTACAGATGCATTGTCCAATATCAGTTATCACGGCCCGTACGGGTATTGAACCAAGAACCTCTGGATTGACTATCTGAACTCACCGATTGAGCTACCCGACCTGGGGGCGGGTCATTATTCTGTGGGTGTTACTTTACTTGATTACAGGGCCTGGTGCTTTAGTTTAATATAATATGATATGATATGATACGATATGATATGTTAAATATAATATAATCATGCCATATATTATATTATATCATATTATATAATATCATATTATATAATACCATATTATATTATGATATAATATAGTATAATCTAAACCCCACTGTGTGTAAAATAACCTATCCCTTATCCTCCTGTGTGATAGTGCAGGGAAATCAAAGGGCATATAATCATGTGAAAAAAATACTCCGGGAACAGGCTGTAATATGCGCTTCATCTCTTGGTACTTAGGCATCCTAAAGAGTTTCCTTTAATTCTGACTAGTGGTTGCATGTTAAGCAGCAAAGGGGCCATAACCCCTTGTAAATAATAAATACATGTACTGATTATGCTGGTTTATAGAAGAAATGAGTAATTTGTTAAACTGAACAATTCTGTAGGGTGAGATAATATTAAGGCAATCTGATCAAAATCAGCTCCGAAATAACGCTCCGCTTTTTGGATCTGAACGTCACCAAAACAAGTTCACCTCATGCACCTTTCAAGCTTCTGCAGGTGAATAAGTTTCTATTTTTAACCACTTGAATGCATTATGCATTTGAAAATCTTTATCTAACTGGTATCCCAAATAATTCCTAGTCCTGCGTCTTCTGCCATCTTCACATTGTAGTTGCACTTTAATCAAAGTTATTTGCGCGAATCAAATAAAATATTGAAATAATTGTGTGGGAAAATTTCCAGTAGCTTTTGACATTTGAAAGATTCTTCATAACAGGCTCGTCTTCTTGAATATTTTCGTCACCATGCTTATAAGCTGATGGATATTCATTTCGTATAACTACAAACCGAAACTTTTATTAACTTATATTAATCGAATCCGATGAAACCCAAAGTATTTTCAAAATATTCCAGATGATTTAAAAATGCTATATAGAAGTTTACACACTCAGATACGTATATCAATAAATGAATATACTTAAACCTGCTCAATATTAACACGCCGCAGATAAGACAAGAAAAATATTGATGCATAGCATCAAGTCGGCGCAGAAGATTCTGAAGATGTGAACATGTTGGATACATGTAAGTTTACACATACAGAATATTTCTATTGCTGTAGAACTGTTAGTGCATTTAAATAGACCATCTGTAAGTGCTGTTCGCACACATGCTGCCAAGATCGTAAGTAGTTTACTAAACCAATGCTCATACCTCTGATCCTTGCCGCCCTTGTCGGAGGTTGTATCTAAAGATTTCAGAGTCTGTTTCGCTACCTTTACATGTTCGAAGTAGTCGTTTTGCTTCCCAGTAGAAAGTTGATTTTTCGATACCCCACTTTTAGATGATTGGTACTTTGCAATAAAATAACCACATTTGATTTTATTTAATATAAATTCATATTTTTGTAATTAATGCGATTTTACAGGGTTTTTTTAATCAGTACAAATAAGTTTTAAATGCAGATTAATATTTTTATAATTAAATAGTTTTAATATTATAAAAATAACACGTCTCTCAGGGTAATAGTGCATATTAGCAACCCTTGAACTGAAATAACACCCGGTCCGCCTTTCAGGTGTCCCCCAGGGCTCAGTATTAGGTCCCTGCCTTTTCCTTTCCTATACAAATGATCTTCCTGATAGTGTCAAAGGTAAGGTAAGGCTGTTTGCAGATGATACTGTTGTCTACCTAACCATTACATCCAACCAAGATGCCCAAACCCTTCAAGATGACGTACATGCATTAGAAATATGGTAAAAAGACTGGTCCATGGAGTTTAACCTTGATAAATGTGAAATTCTCAGAATAACAAAAGAAACCCTGTAAATTTTCCTTATACTCTCCATAGTATCCAACTTAATTCAACCCAAGAAGCAAAATACTTAGGAGTCACTATTAGTCAAGACCTTTCATGGACCAAACATATAAACAACATTACATCAAAAGCAAATAACTCCCTTAGATTCATTAGAAGAAATGTTAAAACCCCAAATAAAAAGATAAAGGAAACTGCATATAAGACCTATGTTAGACCTCAGGTCGAATACTGTTCTATAGATTGGCATTCTTGGCAGAAATACTTAATTCATAAGATAGAGCAAGTCCAAAGATCATCTGCTAGATATATTTTTAATGATTATGACTATACAAGTAGTGTCTGACCTTAACTGGCAAACCCTTGAGCAGCGTCGAAACATCAGTGCTTTAACCTACTTGTATACAATCCAAAACAACATTGTCTTTGTTGACCACCAACACCTTACTCAAACAGGAAATCTGAACTACTTAATATCTTACTCGAGGACACAATACCATCAAAATTCTTTCTTTCCTAGGAGCATACGTCTTTGGAATAGCCTTCCTCTAACCGTTCAGTCTAGCCCCAGTTTAAACATCTTTACTGAGAGGCTTGGCCCATTTTACAAATTTTCATTTGCACACTATGTCTTTCAATTTAATAGTCTTGTAGAACTTTTATTATACTTTCCAGAACAGAAATAGTTGCTGCATTGTTATTTTAAAAGGCCTGACGTTGTAGAAATTATTCCTTCAGCATTTAATTGGTCGACTGCTAAAACAGTTACTAACGAACCAATTAAAAAAGATCTTTACATCATCGCCATTTTCGAAAGTGAAGTATTTTCACTATTTTGAAGAACCTAGAGATTTTTCCAGCTAGTTTTTTTTTCAGAGGAGAAAGCAACAATGCAGGCCTTGATGAAGTGCATAGTTGCGCAGACGTAGCAGTCTTTGCTTGCAACAGCAGACAATGTCAATCTTTAGATAAACCCATAGCCAGTTCATCCGCTCCAGATCACCTAAATATAAATATACAATATACATTAGCATTAATTAGCTCATTGTCAAGTCACAGCTTCAGTCATTTGACAACAGTTAATTAAAAAAAATACTGTACAGTGAAGACTTTTCCTTTGGTTAACTCTTACATGGGGAAAGGCAATTCAATAAGTACAAGGGATCTTTTGGTACTCGTAGAAAATTTAGGATTTTGACTTCTATTTTCAGTTATATCAAATCTTATGAAATGGATTCCTGACCGTTTTGTAGGATTGTCAATTTTAGAAATGGGTATGACAATGAGAGTTAAAGATATGTGTGAAATTAAAGTCTTTCAAGAAAGAAGATTGAAAGTTGTTAATTTCTTTTTCATTCGGAGTAAAATTAATTTCATCAGATACCATTTGAAAGAAAGAGCTAAGTATTCATTTTTTAATCATTTATTTGTTTAATATGCAATACATGTATTTATTTCCCAGATCTACAATGAAAAGAAACTTGGTTCCCAATCTGTCGTTGAGCCACAATGTTGCTGCTCATTAACCCTGGTTCAAAATGTAAATGGTCCACAAATAGGTAAAATAAATGAATGGTGTTGAGATAACAAATTTGGTTAATGGTAAACTTTTAATAGAGCATGCTTTGACAGTCTGTTATTTTTTGAGATTCTATCACAAAATGCACCAGTTACCTAAATATTTCTCCTATACAAACAAAGCTATTGTATCTTTCCACTAACAATTTAAACAAAAACTTATTTATCGAAATACTCTACTGTAACCTAGGTCAGAAAACCTTCCAGTTTTGCATCTAAATGTGTGGTAAAGGATTAACAAAATAGAGATGTTAAAAATAACCAAGGGTGTCGTAAAAACTGTAATTTTACCATGATTACCTAGTTATTATACATGAGAATACAAATATATGCCTACAAAATAAAGAAAAAAAAGTACAGGAACAAAAACTACACAGTAAAAGAGGAAATACAGATGACCTATATAGATTTTATCTAAATGTGCCCATTATGTACAAGACGTGACAAACACGTGCCTTTGTAACAAGTACATCAGAGACACGTGTCTTGCAAATCAAGTGAATGTGGCTGATGTTCAAAAAAGAGTCGCAAGAACTCACAAAATATGGCTGAAACAGAATTCAAAACAACAGAAAAGAACAACTTGTGTGCACATTTATATCTGAATTCTTATATGAAAGCTTTAAATAAAGCTATAAACGCTGATGTTGAGATAAACTGTTAGCTCATAATATAGCATTTTAATTGTTTTCATTTTTTTGTAAACCAATGGTCATTTGTTTGAATAGACATAAAAGTCATCAAACACTTCCCAAATTTTCACATGACCTTTTTATACTTTCACTGACTGCCATAATGTTACAAGTTTATCAGCAAATTTGTAACCATTCAATACATCTCATTTATAAGTTCCTGTGTATTCTTTGCAATGTCTTAATATTTCAAAATATTTAGGTTCAGTACAATAGATAGAGCACAGAATAAGGATTGCTATGCATTTGCATGTTCTTGTATGCAGGTTTAATAGTTTTAAAGAGAGCATTAAGATATTTATAAGTCTTATATTTGGAGTGCTTTTTTAAGCAATGTCATTGCCAGTAATTACATGCTCAAACTTTCTAGATATTCAGCAATGGTGGCTACAGCTTTATTCACAATTCCTTGCTGACATCCTTCCTTACAGTGACCAATTACAATTGCGGTTTTAGAAGCCTGCAAAGTAACAGCACCCTGATCCTTTTTCTTTGCTAAAACTAATTTATCATCTTCCGCCCTCAAGAACTGGTATTTCACTCCTTCTAAGTGGACTCCGTTGGCCTGAAATTTAGTAAAATCCTTAGATTTAAAGCACTGAGCAATTGTTGCACCCTCGTTTCCATTCAGACTTATGCCTTTTGCATGACCAGCTGAAGTCCAAGGTGCTCCTCCATCCAAGCCAATGATGCAAGCCTTATCACAGTGATCATGACCAGCGCCATCTTTGCTATGACCAATCAAGTTGTCGATGTAGCTATCCCAAGACATACTGATTTCTGAAATAGAATGCAAAAAAATAAAAATTACAGATTTAAACAAGATCTATCACTACAGGTGATGAATACCCCCACTCTTGGGCCCAAGATACCGCCACAACATAGTATTTCTATAGTAATAGTTTTTCTGCCATAATATAAAAAAATTTGGCTGAAAAATTCAAAACTCATGTGGAAAGTTAACTGTACAGTATAAGTCAACTGTATGGATAAAGACACACAATTTAACCGTCCTTCAACAAAAATCAACAGAACTCAATACACACACTGCATGCTGAGGACTGGGGCTTCTGATATTAAAAGGAGGATGACAGGGGCTTCTGATATCAAAAGCTATAGTCAATGAAACTTTGGCTATAAAATGTATAAAGTTCAACTACTTGAAAACACAAAAGAGTATAGGGACTGCTTGGGTAGGTAGGCAGGTTGTAATGAGGGAGGGTGGGTAGTTAGGAAGTTTTTAGGTAGCAAGGCCGAAGGGTTCTCTAGTTATTGATTGGAAACCATTTTTCTGTTAATGGTTACTCTGAAAATCGTTTTGCTTTTCAAGGTCACTGTGACCTTGGCCTTTGACCTAGTGATCTGAAAATCAATCAAGGTTATCTACTGGTGATGACCAACCTACATACCAAATTTGATGAAAATGGGCCCCAAGGATTCCCAGATATTCATCGAAAATGATTTTTCCTTTCAAGGTCACTGTGACATCAGCCTTCAACCTAATAACCTGAAAAAATATTAGGAGTCATCTCCTGGTGATGAAGTTTCAGGGAGCCTGGGTCCAAGCGTTCTATAGTTATTGATCAGAAACCGTTTTGTTTTTCAAAGTCACTGTGACCTTGACCTTTCACCTAATGACCTGCAAAACTGTAGGGGTTATCTACTGGTCATGACAAACCTAAATTCCAAATTTGAAGAACCTGTGCCCAAGGATTCTATACTTATTGTTATGGGTCATTGTTCACAAATTTGAATAAGTTTGCATTAAGTTTGAAGACTGTGGGTGTAATGGTACTCAAATTTTTTAGCAGAAATAGTTTCATTCTACAGGTACAGTGAACTTGACCTTTGACCTACAGACCCCAAAAACAATAGGGTTCTTCTAATATAATTACCCTATGCAGTTTAAAGGTTCTGGGTAAAATGGTACTCCAGTTACTGAGCAGAAATAGTTTTCAATGTACAGGTCCCTGTGACCTTGACTTTTGACTTACTCACCCCAAAAATGATAGGGTTCTTTTACTGAGTAAAGACAATCATCCTATGAAGTTTGAAGGCTCTGGGTAAAACGGTACTCCAGTTACTGAGCAGAAAGAGTTCACTCTAGAGGTCCCTCTGAACTTAACCTTTGACCTATGGACCCTAAAAACAATAGAGTTCTTCTAATACAATTATCCTATGTACTTGATGGCTCTGGGTGTAATGGTACAACAGTTACTCTTCAGAAAAACTTTTCACTATACAGGTCCCTGTGACCTTGACCTTTGACATACTAGCCCCAAAAACAATAAGGTTTTTCTATTTAGTAAAAGCAATCATCCTATGAAGTTTGAAGGCTCTGGGTGAAATGGTACTCCTGTTATTGAGTGGAAATGGTTTTCACTCTAGAGGTCCCTCTGACCTCGACCTTTGACCTATTTACCCAAAAACAAAAGTGATTTTTTTTTACTCAATAAGGGCAATAACCCTGTGAAGTTTGAAGGCCTTGGGTCAACTGGTACTCAAGTTATTGAAAGGAAACAAAGGATGACAGACAGACAAACAGACACCCATGGACAGGGCAAAAACAATATGTCTCCTTCAGAAAGGTGGGGTTTGTGGGGGGTGGGGGTGTGACATAACAATGAACAATTGAAGGTCTAGTCCTTTGGTGTTTCAGAGAAGCAGATTTTTTAAGTTTTCCCTATATAAGTCCTTCTGTAAAATCAAATGACACCTCCCCCCCCTGCCACCGGGTGGGGCCAGTTTTGACCCAAGGGTCATGATTTGAACGAACTTGGTAAAGGTCCACTAGACAATGCTGCACACTAAATATCTAAACTTGTGGTTTCTGACAAGAAGATTTTTAAAGTTTTTTCTATATAACTCTATGTATAACATGTGACCCTATGGCGGGGCCTTCTTTGACCCAGGGGTTATGATTTGAACAAACTTGGTAAAGGTCCACTAGACAATGTCGTACACCAAATATCTTAACTCTAGGCTTTAAGGTATCTGAAAAGAAGATTTTTAAAGTTTTCCCTATATAACTCTATGTAAAACATGTGACCACTGGGGCGGGGCCACTTTTGACCCAGGGGAAATGAGTTGAACGAAGTTGGTAGAGGTTTACTAGACAATGCTGGAAACCAAATATCTTAACTCTAGGCATTGTGATTTCTGACAAGATTTTTAAAGTTTTTCCTTTGTAAGGCTATGTAAATCAAGTGCCCCCTGGGGCAGGGCTTGTTTTGACCCCAGGGTCATGATTTGAACAAAATTGATAAAGGTCCACTAGATGAGGCTTCATACCAAATATCAAAGCTTTAGGCCTTGCGATTTTGGAGAAAATGATTTTTTAAAGTTTTTCATACATATTTCTATATAAAACATGTGACCCCTAGGGTGGGGCCATTTTTGACCCAGGGACCATCATCTGAACAAAATTGGTAGAGGTCTACTAGACAATGCTGCACACCAAATATCTGAACTCTCGACCTTGTGGTTTCTGACAAGAAGATTTTTAAAGTTTTTCCTATATAAGTCTATGTAAATCAAGTGCCCCCACGGGCAGGGCCAGTTTTGACCCAAGGATCATGATTTGAACAAACTTGGTAGAGGTCCACTAGATGATGCTTCATACCAAATATCAAAGCTCCAGGCCTCTAACTTTTAAAATCTATTTTTAGCGCTGTGACCCAGAAATGCAATGGACCATAACCATTTGAACAAACTTGGTAGAGCTTCATGCAAGGAACATCCCAGGCAAGTTTTATCAAATTTGGCCAAGTGGTTTCAGAGGAGATGTGGTTTGAATGAATTGTGGACGACGGACAGACGACGGACAACCATCAATCATAATAGCTCACATGAGCACTAAATGCTCAGGTGAGCTAAAAAGAGGTGTTAGTAGGAAAGCAAGTTAGACTATTCTAGTGCTGAAAGTGAAACACACATTTGAAATGAACTTCTGACCTCTAAGTGAGATATTGACCTTTGACCTAGAGACCTGGTTCATGTGCGCAACCTTATGTTTCATGATGGTGAACTTTTGTATCAAGTAATAATAAAATCCCTCAATGCATGTAGAAGATATCTGGACATTTCATCATCTCTAGTGACCTTGACCTTACATATCTGGACCAGAATTATGTGTGTTACCCTCAGTCTAATGATGGTGAACATATATGTTAGAATTCCTCAATTCATGATGACTAAATGGTCCATACACACATTCTCATATTTTTATCTAACCTTTGACCTCTATGTGTAATACTTCCATGCATGTAGAAGATATGCTCTGGACAAAATCTGGATATTTCATCATCTGTAGTGACCTTGACCTTGCATATAAGGACCAGGATTATGCGTGTAATGCTCAGTCTTATGATGGCAAACATTTGTGATAGAATCTCTCAATTCATGAGGACTAAATGATCCATACTCATATTTTACATATTTTTATCTGACTTTTGACGTCTGTGTGTGACCTTGACTTTGGCCACAAGGACCTAAATTTTGCAACCTCACAACGGTGAACATATTGAAGGTTGAAGTTTTGCTCCGGACAAGCATTTTTCTCTGACTTCTAGTAAATGTGACCTTGACCTTTGACTTAGAGACCTGGTTCATTTGCGTGGTCCCCCCACCCTTCATGATGGTGAATATTGGTACCTAAAATCCATCCATGCATGCTGAAGATATGCTCCGGACATTCCTAGAATACGTCCTGTTTTCAAACAGGTGTATTAAAATGATCTAGACTGATGGGTGCTGTTCTTATCAAGTAGGTGCAAAAGACCATCTCTAAAATCATTTTAGATGAATCTGTGTTGTAGCACAAATGCCCAAGGAACATGTGATAGCAGTAATCTCCCTTTCTTAAGTACTGAAAACTGAACTTACGGTATAGTTTAAGATTAAACCCACATTAATTGAATTCATTTACAGACCATACCCATATATGCAAAATTTAATAAATCTTCCCATATCTAACAAACTCAGAATATCAATGTCACTAGTTAGGGGGGAAAAAATAAACAAAATAAATCTTTTTAAAACCTATTCAGCAAGGCATCGGTTGACTGCTGCAGTGTAATAGCCCCCAATAAAATGGACTACACAGAAATAGGTCATGCATACACAGTATTCAGAACTATGAAAGGAACTGTTTTTACCTGACTAATAAACATTTGAAATGAAGAGACCTTATATGTTATGGAGATTAAAAAGAGGTGGCAGGCAAATGGGCAGTAGCAACTAGAAAGTTTGGTAAACTAGCTCCTAGTTGTGTTTAAATTGCTTTGGTATCCAAAGTGAATGACAGGGCACACCAGTTCGACTACAGCCATCTGCTCATGATTCAACAAGACATCATTGAAATGTTTATACTCATGGCACTAAAAGCAGTCGTGTGACCTTATAAACACTCAAGACAAGATGTAGTCATCCAGTACCAACAGCTAATTTGAATTTAACCAAGTGAACCATTCATTTGTTGATCAAGATTGTTGCTTATCAGAGGCCATAAAGTTTCCTACATTTGAATAAAACAAGGAAGTAGTCAGTGTAAGGTTGACTTATCAGAATACCCAGTGTAACTATTTGGTATACCCAAAAGAATGAACGACCATTAAATTCATAATACCGACTCATCTCCTGATCAGAAATGGTAATGATTCTTTCATTATGCCATAAGTATTAACTTCATCCTGTTTCTGTTAGGCCATGCACATATATTTTAGCCTTTTTTAGGTAATGAAGATTATCTTTTCAATGGTTCTGCAATACAGTCCAGCAAGAACTGTCAAACTATAAAAAAATGCACATGACAGGGGATAAACTATACAAAGGTGCATGACACAAGACACATGACAGGGGATATAAACTATACACAGGTGCATATCAATGAAAAAGAGGAAGTACCTACACTTGTACAAAAACAGCTCATGCATGTTTTATTCAATTTATACTGGTATTCAGTGATGAAAAGATGTGTCTGAGTTCATTTTTGCTGGTAAAAAAGCTTAAAGGGATACACAGGCAAATGAACGCCAAAAAATTAAAACTAATATTATTTGCTCAAATCACATTCAATGTAAAGAACTTAAAATTCACAGTATGTTTGTCCATATAAATAAAGTAAAAAGCCGGCTTGAACGTAAATATTTGAACGTTCTTTAACAGAAAGTAAAACATGAACGGAATCACTAAGTTATTTTTAAATAAGTCACATGACAAAAACAACCAATCGTCGTTTTTTGTGGTTGCTTTTTGCTGTAGATCATGTGACAGGTACTTCAAACGCCCTATCATTCACTGTGAAATTTAGCACGAAACCTAAATTTTCTTTCTAGACCCACATGGGTCAAGTAAGGAAACCACCCGGTTTTTCATTTAAAAAAAAGGAAATCTTTGTTACTGGGACTGATCATTGTATTTATTTCCATCACATACCGGTATATAGTTTATTGATTGAAGAAACAAAAAAGAAAACACAAAACTTTTGCCTGTATATTCCTTTAACAGAATATATATAAGTTGAAAGCAGACCTCCATCAAAACAATCTGCTTCTGTGAACCCTGTCCTAATGAAAATACTGGTTATGGATCATACAGAATACAGTTTACAAACATTTTTAATCCAAGCTTTTTACTTCATCCTCTAAGAGGTTTCTTTCTATTAGTTTTCTTTTCATGTAATAATGTTGCTTTTCAACACTGCAGGAGTCACAGAAAATGTAAAATACAGATGGTATCTTTTTAATCTCGACAGGAAATTCAATTTCCGTGTTCACGAAGTCATACAGACTACATGTATACATACGTTATTAAAATATGTTACACACTGACAACAAATGAAAATCTGAATCCACAGTTACAGGACACATGCTGAAATCAATACAAGACATACAATCATGTGCTGTCAATGCCATAATACAGTTTTTATAAAGCTTTTCCACACTTTAACTTTCATATGCAGAAATAATTGAATACTGAGCTAACACCTAAAATAATACAATGGAATTTCACTGGGTATTGGGTTTAAGGAACATGGAGTTCTAAGACAGACAGATAAAAATTTAAAATGCTTAAAGAAACTTGAAAAAGATTGAATGAGGGCTGTATTTGACTTTGCACTTTGTACACACTTCTAGACCGTAACAACCTACTGCCAATGACCCAAATAATTTCAATTGCTTAATTCTGTTCAAGTATCCTTGTTTTCATGATATAAATAATTTTTGTTAGTTTACATTTTTGACAATACCTCATTTCTTTTTGTCCTATAATAAATGTTATTTTCTCGCTTAAAACATGTCTGTCATATGTTTTCACGACCCGGAAATGAGAAGTTTTACAAAGCTATTCGATATTGACCTAAAACTGAATTAGTTATTAATGCAACCAGCCGCTATTTAGTTTTACCCTTAACATTCGTAAAGGGAGATTCGTGTCAACAATTAGAACAGGAAAAGTTTAAATGCAACAAACGAGCGATGTCCCCATGTTCAGTACTGACCTTATTACGTACGAATATGAACGGTCGTTTGTATACCTGCAAATATGTACAGCAATCTATGAAAGAATCACTCACGCTGAACCTGCTTTCTTAATAAGAAACCAAAATATCCACTCTTAATATTTTCCCTGCTTAATCCTTCGAAACTGGGAGAAGTTATAACTTTACACGACTTTACGATATTGATTTAAATGTAGGCGTTTGGGGTCTTACGATAATCGAGACTCGACAACAGGCGGCGAGATAGCATGTACTCATATTCTGATATTTGCTTGCCAGCGAAATGTAATAAAAATTTATCTTCTTTGATAAATTATCCGTATAAGCCTTGAAGATCGTAATAACTGACACATTTTTATACTTTTCCGCAGAATTCACCAGAGCGTGACAGGTTTTATTTGTCCGAGTTAAAAATTCTGGTATTTTAGGTCTTTGGAGTGGACAGAAAAAAGTTCCATGTAAAGATGCGCTTAAATACCAGTCCCAATCATTGTCAACCACGTATATATGAACATGATTTTCCAGCAGAGGGGTAAAGTAACTGATTTATTAAATTTTTGGGAAGTTGTATTATTCTGTTGTTTTAGAATTCGTTCAGAAATAATATAAATTAACCATGACTTGCAGGAAAAAGGGATTAGTAGTCTGGTAAAAAATCTTTTGTCTCACTGCTACTCAATTTTCTCTAAAGAAACGTATGACTAATCAAGCGTATGAGTCATCAAACTATTAAGAAGGGACAAGAGAAATTCTTTGGTAAATCACCTATTCTGTTGAAACATATTCAAATTTTGACCCTTTACCGAGGACCACACAGTACGTGTTCTACATGTGATTTATTTTCCGTATTCAGAAATCTTCCTCGTTCACTTCCTTGTCTCGCCGAATGCTTAGTCTGCTTATGCCGGTTATTGATCCCATAAAAACAGTTCAGTATTACTTCAGTTCGAAGCTGATCTTACAACGACTTCCCTTTAGTCCACTTAATGAGGCTTCCATTGTTTCGATCAAGTAGATCTAAATTTACGATAGCTCTAACACGCGGATCACACATATCAGCATTTTTTTACACGTTTTGTCATCAACATTTTATCATTGCATGTAAAAAAAAATGTCGTAAGCAATTTACATTGTCGAATGTTCCCGAATGTTTTTTTAACGTAAACAGAAGCACACCGCTCAGTTTTCTTACACGTTGCCACACACACAATTGTCATGCTCACATGCAAACTGACCCCCTTCTCACACCCCACCTTATGTCTATCGGCGGAAACAAAGGCTAGACGAAAAATTTGTTATCTTAAAATGCAACGCGGCACTCCTAAATACAGTACAACATACACCCAACCGCCATTGATGGCTTGTGTAAGTGAAACCCGTTTTTCGTTTACCGCGTGTATATGCAGTTGACTTTATACGGCAAATTATGAGATAAAGTTGAAACTTACCTTATCAAGAAAATCCTCCTCTTCAAAATAAACTAATTTGTGATAAAGAAAAATATCACCAGCTGTATTCTTGTCTGTAAACAAGAGGCTTTCTAGACATGCAATATTAGCTGGTTTATGTCACGTTAGGCTAGTCAAGCAAATCGATGGATCATCCGTGTAACCACTGCATGTCATCAGAAAATACACACAAGGCGAGAGCGGATCTGCTTAGGCAGCGCATTTGACACAGATAATGTGTAGATGTTTTATTGTTGTTGTTTTTTTTTAACCAAGAAAATACATGAAGCTCAATCTGTAAAGGTTAATGAATTAAACACGGCGTGTTTGTGTTTAATAATGTTCATAAAACTTGCGATAAACAGGCAAGTTGAACTTGTTTAGGCACGGATCTAATATATTTTCTAAAATCGTAGTCCCCTATAGGATGATGGTGACATGTAGACCGTATGGAAGGTAGAGCTATGTAATGAAATTCTGCAACACCATTAAAAATGCATACACAACGTCAATCAAACCTTTCTCATATAGCACATGGTATTATAGGTATTAGGATCTTAGCCTATGACCATACCCGAATGCCGTTTTTTCTTTCTCACTCTCTCAAAAAAAAAAAAAATGAAATAAATAAATAATAAAAAACTTTGTAATTATCCGTACTTTTAAAATCTTTTGGAGGCTATTCCTTAATCTCTCCGACGTCATCAGCGATTCAGCAATTTTCTCCCCTTTATTGGCATAGTTGGCAATTCTATTGGACATCGAATTTGTGAGTAATAGTTATGAGTTAACTTTTAGCTGCATTGGCAATGTGACTTTTTATAGTTATGATGTCACGATATAACGGATTCTTAACCAAAATACCTGGAATTATACATCGTTTATAGAACAGACGACACAATTTTTACATACTCTGAAGTCCCGCACCTGTAAACGTAAAATGATATGAGAACATAATATTAGACACAGGTAAAAGAGATTACATAGTTTCGACACAAAGGTATGCAAGGTCGCGAAGAAATTTTGCAATGATTAATACATTGTTAAATGTTTTGAAGGAACGGTATATTTTTATGTGATCCAAACTTTGAAGGTAAAAAAACAGCAGAGAATTTAATCAGATTCATTAAATTGCATAGTTAATCTGTATTGCTACTTGGATTACTAATTTGATTGTTTGTTGTTGTTTTTCTTTTCAGGTAGACTTTTTTGACATCCGCGACGGTAGTACCTCAGTGCTGAAGACCACTTGTAGCTTCAACTTGCGACTCATCTGCTTACCCAGATCAGGCTAAATGCCATATAACAGCAAAGAACCAACACAGACGCTATCATTAGTATTATATACACATATACATTCTACACTTGAGAGTCACTTTTAACAAATTCAGTTTAAGGTGAAAATATGCTCAAAATTCATGTTATTATAGAGGAAGAAGTAAATATTCATAAATATATTGGATTCTAAAATCCCTATTTATTCTAACATTTTTTCTTCGAAATATATTTTAATATATATTAAGTATGATTTTCTTAATAACTATTTTTCTTTTTTTGCAAACATTTGGTATTTTACTAAGCGTGTCTACATCTTTTGTAGTTACGGGACAATAGTAATGGGGCAAAATATAATGACCTTTCATATCCTTGTCATTTCTTGTCTGCCTTGTAGGTTTTTTTTTAAACTTGTTGTTGGAGAGGGTATTTCTTATAACTTGTTCGTTAATACATCTGAAATGTCTGTTCGTTTGTTTCTTTTATTTTCTTCTTTCTGCTTTCAAATATATTTTTCTGTATCGTCTAAACAAACACCGTTATTTATCTACTATTTAACAGATATTTATTTCAATCATCTACAAACTATTTGTTCCCCAATTAAATCAAGTATATACTAAGTCAAAATATCTTTATGCAAGCCAGTCAATATGTTATTGCTTAAATGTACAGACCAATCAAGCTACGCTCCTGTAATCTTATCAGGAACAAGACCTATGCTGATCAAGAAGTCACTTCCTGCGACTGTTCAAGTTTTCTCCGGAAATCTCAAACATTGTGAAACTTTGATAACAAATGTTATTCAGAATTTTGAGGTTGCAAGTTTTCTTTCCTTTTTAGAGAGCTAAGTTGATCTCTACCTTTGTACTTTGGTCAGGCCTTTTGAAGAGCTTGATTCTCGATAATAAAATTTGGATTTAGAGCTTCTGTCAATATATTAACAAAAATGTCACATGGTCTTTTCCGGAAAACTACTCGGAGGCGGGTAGTCCAACTAATCAGACTTGTCGAAGGGACATCGAGTCATTTTTTGATAGACTTTGTCTTTTTATTTCCAAGCGTTACGGTTTGACTAAAGAAAAAACAAAGAAAAAAAAATCATTAAAATGAGTCAAATTGTCAACGCCAAATTTATAGGCTAAGAGGCGGGTAACTCCGAACATATTTTAAATTGAGTCGCTCATTATAAAACTCGCAGAAAACTGTCGGCTTTTTTTCAGTTTTCACGCAGATAACGGTGGACTTTTTTAGTTTCACAGATAACTAGCGGCATATTTTAGTTTGCGCGCAGATAACTCTTGATTCTAGCAGATTTGGGTTTTGTGTTCGGAGTATGCTGCCGCACTGTTGTCAAAAAACTATTGCCTATGGGCATGTAATGTAACAGGACATAGCATGAGATCGTTGGCATGCTTGTAAAATTCGAAGTTGTCTTCTATAATATCTTCAGCATTTATCTGTGCTACCACGGGAAAATATGGTTGCGGGCTTTATACATATGTGCATGTAAATATTTTCATATAAACAAATTTTCTCCACTAATTTGTTTTTGTACTAAGAATTTGAAAACAACTTGCAGAAAGTTAACGATTCAACCACCAACACGAGAAATTCGTGCAATTTGACGACTGTGTAAAATATGCAATGGACATGGAATGCGGTAAATTGAAGGATAAATCCGGACACTAAATGATAAAGCCACATCCGTGTTCTAAACACACAATTTCCTTATTATGTACTTTTGTTAGTAGGCAATTTAGAAAATTCTAGACTATCCGATCAAGGAAATTATACTGCCAGAAGTCAATACTGACTATGCGTGGCCGGCGCGTGTAAGGAGTATTAAAATTGTCAAAGACAAAAACAAGATTTATACTAAAGATCTTACTCACACATTTATTTTGAATATTTAAAATTCATCAAACTTGTTCAGTCCAGAAGCTGGTATATTGGGGTAGCTTTAATCTCGGTAGACATGCCTAATTCGTTCCAGAGGGAAGAATGAGTTTATGCGATGTCAGTGTATTTTTGACTGCGAGATGAGGAATTTGTTTTTTCTTGTGTCTGTAAGATGATCGTGATCGACACGACCTCTTTATTGTTTTATTTTGCATAGCATGACCAGGGTGGCTTAGATTCGCTTTTGCTGGAGCGTTGACCATTTTAATTCCTCACACATGTTTGTTACACTGCTTGTATAATGGTAATCATTATGAACATACTTTGTGGCTGACCACTGGACCATTTCTATTCGGTGAGTGAGGTATTTCTGCCAGGGTGCCATCTGGTCGAGCAGTATCAGTCGACCTGGGGTCGTACATATGTTTTGTATGCTGTTGTAAAAAAAAAGTCTTAAGCAATGGAGTGTTCTTTGCAACATTTGAACAATAAGCTATTTTGAAACGTTAGTAAAGCTGGATTTTATTACTATCATAGTGTCTCGATACAAATCATGTACCCAGCTACGCGAAAAGAAGCAGCTGGTGGCGTCATTCATTAGATGACTTGTTTTCTAAAACAAAGGGAGGAAACTGTTGGATATAGTTATGTCAAACTCCACGTATTGGTTACTTCTCTTTCATTAAGGTAGAAGTGAGCATGCATGCGCGAATGGTTATTCCTTGACCCGTTTGATCTCTGCAAACATACTGAATGAAAACTGGACCTTTGTCAAGATTTTAGGTTTGATAAGAAATATATAATATTAGGGAATAAAGAAGTGCTGTAGTGCCATTTCTTACGGTCAAATCTAGCGCATAGAAATTATATCATTATTCTTTCAGAATTGCTGAATAACTGTTGATTACAAATGCTTACCTTCCACACTAATATGTTGAATTTTTATATCATAGACAATCTCGTGGGCATGTAATAACGCCGTGTAATATTTTTGATATTACACTAGTGTAATAACACTGACGTCAACATCATTTGCTATACGCTTATGACGTTTGCATGTACACAGACAAAACAGTGTCTGTGCATTTCAGTCACCATTCACTTACAAAACTTTTATGATATAGATAGAACAATATATTCGTGTAATACACTTATTATAAGAATTAAATAAAAATTCGGCAGTGTCTGATTTTTATCATTTTCAAATACCAGTAACTCGTGCAATAATTCCCATATCACATGACCACTCATTAAATAACCTCTATTTACAAATCCTGATAATAGGAAAACAGTATGTACGAACATAATTATTACGCCTTTTTCTCAAACACTTGTGCACTTTACCATAGCCTTGAGTAAACGGTTACTTGTACTATGCTTTTTTGCTCTAAATTATGATAGGGTGGAACAAAAATAAGTTCTTGCTGCTTTCTTTGCCTAAAACAGATCTATCAACCTCTGTATGAAAGAAGTTTTGATGGGCAAGCCTTTTAAAAGGAAAGAAAGGAAAAAAAAGATGTTATATGTTATAAATATATTTAAATTTTGTATGAAAATAAAGATACAAGCAAACATTGGAATGTTAGAAATTATATATAAATAAACAATACTCTTTTTGTATTAATAAACATGCACTTTCAAAATGAAATGAAGAAATGACTGACGATAATAATATACACTGCATCTTATGCAGAAACATACAGATGAAAATTTACAACAGAACAAAACAATAACGGGTCAGAACTGACAATACATTCAACAAGTAAGATACTGTGTTGGTTTTTAAAGCAAAACACATGCTTTATGCTAAAAGGTTTATAGAATACCTGTCTCAGAAACTGAAATGATGCCCTTTACATGAATTCTGAGCACTGACTGTGTTTTCAGCATGTATTTTGACAATCTCCTTGCAGTAATCTCCCCTTCATTTTACTCTACTGAAAGGGAAGTAACTGCTGCATGGAGTTACCTTGACTGTGAAATATCCTGTCAATTTGACCGCTGATATAATTCTAAAGGCCCCCTACTAGCATCACTTGGGCAGAACTAGTTTTAAAGCATTTGTTTCACAGATTTATTACAACAAGCCAATACAATTAAGAATACTGACCACTTTAATACCAGCACCAGTCGTAAAACTAGTTAAACTGATGGATAACACCAGAAACATAGTCTCTGATAACACTGTGCAAGATTTTGCAATGAAGAACTGACACAAACAAGTTTACTGCTATTAGCCCGTATGGGAAGAACAAAGAATTTAAAGTGCAAAGTCTAAGTTAAAGTAATAACGTTTTAAACATTGTAAAAAGTGTAGATTTTTCTAAAATGACTTAAATTGCTTTAAAATATTTCTTTTATTACAATTTAGTTCTTCGATAAATCTTAAAATATAAAAACATACATAAAACTGTCAAGTTTTTTTGTTTTTTTTGTATACCTCTTTAAGAATCATTATAAACATTTACCTAGGAATGTACAGAGACAATAACGGGAATGGACATTCTACATGTAACTAATGACTGGTATGTAGTTTTACAACCAATATTAACCATCACATAAGGCTGATTAGAATGTGCAGTTACAAAAATATGACCTATTGATAAAGCTTGTGGCTGGAAATTAATTATTACACTAAAGAACTTTTTAAGAAGCTTAATAATGAAGTTCATGGTAATCTTTTCTTAAAAGCTGTGGCTGTTTGACCTCCGTTCACAATGAATATTTAGTGTACATGTCCAATGTACTTATTTATATATCAGCTTTATGATACATACTTACTTACAGTTGGATTTATGTTCCAACGAAATACTATTCACTTAAATTCTGCATTCTGCATTATCTATTAAAACTTGTTTTGACCCGACCAATTGTCTTGAGACATTGACGTGGGCGAAGTAATGTACCAAATGTATACTATTCGGATGTTAAGCATGTTTGGATACATACTTGGAATAGCCTTTTATGGCAAAGTTTAGCGTAGGGTTTAAATTCGCGCATTCGCCCGAGCGCGAAATACGCGCAAATTAACCCTAAGCGAAATAAAATGATACCACAGTAGTCAAAAAGAAGTTTGCAGTATTCAGTTGCATTGCAGTTTTCATATAGTAATGTTCTGAAACTTTGCACAGATATCCTACAATGATATGGCTTTTCTTTCTGTATTATTGCAAATCACCCTTCAACAACAATACACAATATACATATAGTTTCCCACAGAAAAACAAAATGCACAGCTCTTTTAACAGAATACAAAATGAAAATATAAAATTTTAATAGTCCAGTGAATATATTACATTAACATCCAGTAAAAATATATATATATTACCCGAAAATATCACATATTCATTAAGAGTTCAAACTTATTACTATCTGTTTAAAATTTGGAAGTAACAATACATGCATAGCACTAAGTCATATTGTACTCTATGTTTTACCTATATTCAGTTATCAAAGAGATAAACAGAGGCACAAGACACAGATCAGACATAAATAATCTAGGTCATTTATTTTCACCTCCCAATCCCACCTCCTCACCAAAATAAAAATGAAACAATAAAGCTGATATTCAACCTTAGAACCTTCTTTAGATAGCCGTACATGTTGTTTGTGTCACTTCAGTTTAAACTGGAAAAAAAATTGAACAATGATGTTTCACATAAGCAGCCACCCATGATGTTTCACACAAGCATCCACCAATGATGTTTCACACAAGCAGCCACCTATGATGTTTCACACAAGCAGCCACCCATGATGTTTCACACAAGCAGCCAACGATGATGTTTCACACAAGCAGCCACCAATGATGTTTCATGCAAGCAGCCATCCATGGTGTTTCACACAAGCAGTCATCAATGATGTTTCACACAAGCAGCCATCCATGATGTTTCACACAAGCAGCCACCAATGATGTTTCACACAAGCAGCCAACCATGATGTTTCACACAAGCAGCCACCAATGATATTTCACACAAGCAGCCACCCATGATGTTTCACACAAGCAGCCAACAATGATGTTTCACACAAGCAGATACCAATGATGCAACCAACAATGCTGTTTCATGCAAGTAGTCTCAAACAATGTTTCAGCAATCCTGTTTCATACAAGCAGCTGTCAATGATGTTTCAGCTGCCAATAATGTTTCAGCAGTCATGTTTCATAAAAGCTGCCAACAATGCTGTTTCACATAAGCAGCCACCAATGATGTTTCACACAAGCAGCCAACCATGATGTTTCACACAAGCAGCCACCAATGACATTTCACACAAGCAGCCACCCATGATGTTTCACACAAGCAGCCAACAATGATGTTTCACACAAGCAGATACCAATGATGCAACCAACAATGCTGTTTCATGCAAGTAGTCTCAAACAATGTTTCAGCAATCCTGTTTTATACAAGCAGCTGTCAATGATGTTTCAGCTGCCAATAATGTTTCAGCAGTCATGTTTCATAAAAGCTGCCAACAATGCTGTTTCACATAAGCAGCCACCAATGATGTTTAGGCAATCCTGTTTCATACAAGCAGCTGCCGACGATGATTCAGCAATAGTGTTTCACACAAGCAGCCAACAATGTTTTGTGTACAGGAAAATCGGACATTTGGATTTCTCAGTGAATTTGAAATGGTTTTACTTGCTTCTCTGAAGCAATTATCAAGATTTATAATGAAAACACAGCAAACAAAGAACATATGAATATAACAGTCACACAGCTGGGTCTTTTTTTGGAAGAGATTTCACAAGTTTAGTCTCTGCACCTCCTGCCAAAACGAGGATGTTTTGTTTGAATGAGTTCACTAAGTCTAGAAGGGAAGAAAATGCCTGTAACAAAGGAACAACAATTGTTTGTAAGAATATTTAATCAAAATAGGTAACAGACACTCCTTCATAAACCTAAATTGTAGTTGATTCAAATAACTTGACAAACTGTGTGTAAAAAGTATTGTTACATTCTCTTCCTGTATTGTCCTGCTTCATAGAATCTTTAAACTGTATTCTCCCTTTCAGTGAAATCTATCATTATTTGATTTAAACAGCAATAAAATCTTTTCTCATTCCACTAAAGTAACCTCAAACCCTAACACATATGACACACATACTGAGCGTAGCTTTTGTTATGTTATATTTACTGCATATTTTTTTAATCTGTATGTGATTTATACACATACAAGGGCAGTAAGCCAGAGTGGCAGTTTGTAAATCCATACAGGTATACAAGAAGAACTGGGGTAAATATTTTATACCGCAGTGTACAGCAGTGATGTAAAGGTCAATAAGAGTGTGCCATGCTGTAACTGACAAAAATGCAAATTTAAGTTTAAGTGCTAGTAATGAGCTTGAAACCCAAAGGTTTGACCATTACTTCCTGTTTCAATCTGAGTGCTGTTCAATACCTTCTCATTTTCCTTTTCCTCTTTGCCGACAGCAAACAGATGATCAGGTCTACGTCGGATAGGAAGGTTATATACTTTGGCCTTATAGAAGATCTGCAACGTGTATGGCTGATCACTACCCTGTGAACTCTTTCGTATCAAATACATACCATCCTGAAATATTAGAATTTATGAATACCAAACCACATAAATCATCTGCAGAGAAACAAACAAAATAATTTAGTTCATTCTGACCACACTTTGCTTCAAATGATACTCATGTACTTATGAGCATCAAAATAAAAGGCAGAGGTGTTGAATCACTAATTCTTTCAATCTGGGCCACAGTCAGCCAAGAAACTTAACAGAAATCTGCATTAGTGAATGACCAGTCATTCAACCTTTCATAATTAAAATATATGATGTATTTCATATTGTTCTACGGTCATATTATATAAAGATAGAATTAATCTGCTTTGATCAACAAACACTAAAATGAACATGATTAACCCACAGAAAAATCACAGAAGCCAAAACTTACAATACACCAATGTTTTAATTTAACTTCCGCATCAACTCTTCTAATGTTTCCATGGTACCACTTCTGTCTCAGTAGGTCTGCCTGTTAAAAAAATAAACACAGTAACAATAATAATTACAAATCGCATTTACAGAGCCATGACAAAAAGTTGAAATATTTACTAACAATTCGAAATAATAGTATTATTTGTTTGTCTGTCACAAGAGATGTCTGTTAAAACATATCAGAAGGGACTCCACGTCAAAACTTACTGCAATATATGCTCCTTAGTGACTTTGGGGCTTCCACTGACTACAAATCAGGAGATCGCAGTATTTCCTAGTCAGGCCTGTCACAATATGACCTCAGTTATTGAAAGGAATGTTCAACCTGGGTACACTTATACAAAGTATGATCAGGTTACATGATTCCCATCAAAAGCCTAAAGTTCCACCTGGCATTTCATCACTACATGCTAGATCCAATAATTGTATGACAGTGTCTATGGGTGTTTCCATTTATTGAGTAACATTTCATTTATCTTTAAAACTGCATGTAGATATTGTTAATGTAATAAATGGTGAATTCTCCAGCTTAAATACCTTGCCATGAGACATTAACCTTCACCAAAAGCAAATATCAACTTGCCAGGTGAACAAGAAGGGATTATTCACCATCAATGATAATTGTTTCATATAATACCTCTGTCATCTCTCTGTGTTGGTTTGTAGTTGATGATGGTTTGGATGGTTCCCTTTTAACTGATTCCTTTCTCTCTGGAGAAGCTGAAAAAAATATGTATTTCTTTTCTTTGAATAGTGATACACCGAATATATCCTTGTTCAAAAGCCCACAGCTCTCCATGTGAACAGTTTACTTAATGTCTGAGATATATAATACACCAAAATTTAATTCTAATAAAATGTATAATAAAAATATTTACAAGAAAATGGACTAATTCACATATTTTATCAATACTATTATAATATTTTTCTGGCTCATTGTTATGAAAACAGGAGGGTTATTAAAAGAAGTACCTGAAATAAAACTGAGCAAAATGCACTATGGATGTTTAAACAATGATATGTGGTTATTCAAAATTACATTTTCCTGGTATACTAAACAATTCATATTCTTTCTCTAGTATTGTGACTGTACCCATTATATATTGCTGCATTCAACAATTTGTTATATGCAACTTGTTGACCTTTACCCTGAAGGTCAAAATTGTGTTTGTCTTTTGCGACAAGTTCAGAATATGATTATCTTGAACATGGTCTGCACTGTCTGCTTTTCAGTAAAGTTTCAATTAGTAATCCTATCAATGATAAACAGACTTGTTAAAACCATAGCACAAGTCCATTTGGAAAGTTTAGAAGGGAACTGGATTAACTGACCTGTGGGTGGTGGAGGCAATGCCCGTCCTGACTGAGAATGCAGTGAATGAGAACTTTCCTTTAAACCTGAAAAAAAGTTTTGCTAGTGATAATGAGAAAATGTTTGATACTGTTTCAAGTATTTTAATGGAATAAACTGGAAAGATAAAATGGTGCAGTGCTTACTGTAAAATGAGAATCAAGCATTCATTTAATTCATTTTCATACAAGAAATCTTTTGTCCTATATCTTATTTTTCACATGGCAACATGACTGCTGCCCCCCTGAAAAGTTTAGTTATTCTATTCTTACGAACATAAAAGTCTGCAACAGAAATATGCCATGCATCTTAGAATACACAACCCAGAGCGGAATTCAAACTCCTATCTCCCACGTGACAGTCCAACGCTCTAAACCAAAGAATCTATTCACAGTTGTCAGAGGTTGTATTTATACAATTATCGAAGGTGTGCACTAGACCCTAACACTATGTTATAAATTAGTGCAAGATATAACAAGTAACTTGTTTCTAGAGACACTCTTTGACCCCTTCCATGCTTAGTACATAGTACTAACACTTGGAACCTATGTTCAATGTCACATCTAAGACTGAAGGAATTGTGTAGGAGTGGGAGATTGACTTTGGGAGTGCTTGATTTCAAGTTTAATCAATAATGGCTGCACCTTTTCATTTATTGAAACAGGTATTGCAATGTATGACCCAAACCATTAAGTACTTGCCATTTGAAACTTTTAAATCATTCAGATCTGGCAAAACAGGAACACCAAGTTTCTTCCTTTGGGGAACTGGAAAATAAAAATGCTATAGTTACATTTCAGATTAACTGTCAGTTTATAAACTGATTAAACCTTTGCACAACACGTCGTGTCAGACAACTGTGGTTTCTGCTAACATGCTATATAATAACACCCTCACACCCACCTAATATCACACCTTTAACACATAGAATTATTATAAGCTGTCTTATGTCTTCGGCTGTCACTGAAGCTAAACAACCCCAAACTGTTCAGTCCTTTACAATACCTGAACATACAGTCATATGATATGATATTTTGTTGATTTCTGCACCATCTTAATTCTTAACATCCCGGTTTACCACTGGAACTAGTTTTCTGTATTACTAATGCCCCTTTTTGAACCTACAGTTATCTGACACCTTTTTAACCATTCTTTTTTTAAACTTTGCTAAATCAACATATTACAAGCCATAATAAATATATAGCATAATTTGGTTCCTGTTTCATACCTGGGGCAGGTTCCTGTTCTGGTATTTCATAAGTTTCTTGGGGTTCTATGGGAATCTGAAAGAATAAAATACTTCTGCAGACACCGTATTACAAATTCTTACACTATTATTCTAACATTGTTCTAGAATTACACATCATGTTGAACAATATTGAAAGTGGCATTTCTGAACTACATATATTTACAATTTTACATCCTGCAGGACCACTTCTAATATTCCTGTGACAGTTAAAGGCACTTATATTCTTAACATTATATTGAAGACTAATTTACAACTCACAAAATATGAAACATCTACTAAGTAAATATGTCAGGTAACAAACTGAGGCTAGCATCAATAGCTGGCTATAGTATGTGCAAGAAGTTGTTTTAGTTTTCAACAAATTTACAAACCATCCTCTGCGGTATATTTTTTGCAATACTGGATTTGGATTCATTTGGCAATGGCATTTTTCCTCTCAAATTCTTGTTTGGTTTGTTCTTGAACCCTCCTGGAGTCTAAAAAGCAAGCAATGCAAGTGTTCTGTACAATAAAGCACGCAGCTATTTTATACGTACAGTAGACCAATTTGTTAATTTCTTATAATATAATCTTTTGTTTGCAGCAAAATGCCTCTGAAGTGAATTAACAATGTTTTTCTTGTAGACAGTAATTTTAATCTGTATAAATGTGATACATTCATCTGTTTATATTTCAACTGTTCATAAAACTACAATTTTTCTCACTGAAATTAACCTGTAAAAAAAAATGTACCGGTACCTGGCAGTAAAAAATATACAAATCTGAAACAATCGTTCGGTGTCTAAACAACTTTAGTCTTATAAATGCAATGTATAATTTTCTATTAGGCGTCTACTTTTCGAAAATGGTTACTCATTCTTAAAGTCTTCCTCAACTGGACAAGGATAAAAAGACTAGTAATTCTTTATTATTATCTTATATATTGCTTGTACTCCTTTGAGAGCAACCTGAGTAGCAATGCTATTCATGACATGTCCAGAAAAGCATCTACATTTTTTGAAGTATGTCTTTTATCACTATTATACTAAATTCTCTATTTTGTAGGCAGACAATTTCATATTCTGTATCATGTATGAATATTTCAGGATCCATACTTTGCTGCTTAACTTTTTCCAAGTGACTGACCTAAAGGAAAAAAAATCAAAATTATGATTTAGCAGAGAACTTATTGCTTCACTGTTCATCACGATGCAGAAAATAAACACTACTTCAAATTTAAGTACAAAGTTTAAACAGCATAAAAGTAAGTGATTGTGCAAGCTGGGGACCAAAGTGGAACACATTATGGAGCACTTCATATACAATTCTGTCTTGGTTCCTGGCTTTGATTTTTTTTTTTTTACATTTTTAGGCACAGAAATACCAATTCTGTTAAATTTCTAACAGAACTTTACTAGCTTTTTCTTCTGTGCTAAATCATGTTACTTGCATACAAAATTCAAACATTTAACAAAGCTAGCATTAGAAAGCAGACATTCTGGTAAGCTAACTTGTAAGCTTTATTTAGAGCCTTAAGCACTGAATATCAAAATGTATGAAAGATCTAAGAAGACTAGCACACTCTTAAAAGACTAGTCTGAAAATGCTCTTTTAGGACTCATCTGAAAATGCTCTTTTAAGACTTGTCTGAAAATGCTCTTTTAGGACTTGTCTGAAAATGCTCTTTTAGGACATGTCTGAGAATGCTCTTTTAGGACTTGTTTGAGAATGCTCTTTTAGGACTTCTCTGAGAATGCTATTTTAGGTCTTGTCTGAGAATGCTCTTTTAAGACTTCTCTGAGAATACTCTCTAAAGACTTGTCTGAGCATGCTCTTTTAGAACTTCTCTGAGAATGCTTTTTTAGGACTTGTAGGAAAATGTTCTTTCAGAGCTTGTCTGAGAATGCTCTTTTAAGATTGATTGTCTGAGCACACTATTTTGAGGATACATTGAAAAGGGTACATTACTGGAGAAGTAAGGAAATTACAATTTTGCCTTATGTTGCAAATTTCTGACTTATGCCTTCAACAACACTGCATAATCAAATTTGTTTGAGGTATGTATTGAAATATAAGAAATTAAATCAGAAACACCTTCCTCAAGCAGACTAACATCAATCTATAACTGAAATGGTTACTTTTCTAGACGAGGCATTAACAGATTATTGTTCTAATTAATATCAATGTATTAATTGTTAAAGTATGGTTTACTGCAAGGTGCATTTAACAGTAAAGCAAAAGCTGCTCTTTAGCAAAGCCTTAAGGATTTAAGCTGTGTTAACAAATAGCATAATCACCATAAATACAGACAGAAATAATTCTTACAGCCGACAGATACATATACATAATATATTAACAAATAACTGGCATAGACCTTAAAATCTTTTACAAGAAGAATAACCCACCTCTGGCATATTTCTTATGTGAAAGGAACTGTACTGCCATTTGCAGTGTTCATTACAGAGTAACAGTGAAAGATGACTGGCTCTAATCACTTCTCTAGATACAAAAAAAGTTCTACAGATGAAAAAGATTAGAGGAACACACTAAAAAAATCAGCTTAGGTGAAATGTTTTTAAGAGGCATACCCTGAAATTTACCCTTAGCCTGCTAAATATCTTAAATGGACTGGTCCATCTTTCGATTTGGACAGATACAATAATTGTTTACAGGGGTGCTTATTGAAAAGTTACTGACTGAATGGCGAATAGTGCAGACCATGATCAGACTGCACAAATGTGCAAAGTGATCTTGGTCAGCACTGGTTGCAAAGGCAAACATAATTGCCACCAGCAGGAGAAGGATTAAGAGAAGTATCCCATTTTCTTTAAAATCATGTATGTATTATTAAATCAGTTATTACCTCATGTCCTAGTGACAGTCAAAAATTCTAAGTATAACAGATAAACTGAATTCATTAATATTAGCTTGAATAGATAGTTGTTGCTGTACAATTTTTAGGCTGATAGCTGTTTATCAAGTAACACTTCCTGACTGGCTAATATTGTTCTACAGCAAATGAAATACAGTAATTCATGGGTTAATTATAAGGTATCTGCCTTTAATTGAGTTCAACTCTCTCAAACATTCAAAGTCATATCATGAAGGCAGTTAACCTTACCTGTGAATGACCAGTAACAGACTCCACTTTTCTATATGAAACTGCCAACTTTCTCACATAAATGGTCAGTGGTTGGGCTAAAACCCATGACCATCAATTTGCAAAAGTTTGAGCGACCTGAAGTCAGAGGCTTTGACAACTCAATCCATAGACAGGTCCAAGCAGAGGAAAACACTTTATGTCTGGCTTTTTTTCAAAGCACTGTAAAGCAGGAGAGTATTTGTAAGTGTGCCATACAGATAAGATAAGTGGTGTAGTACTGAGGATATTTCTTGCACAGGAAAGGTGAGAGAGTATTCATTTCTACATGCTTTCTTCTTGCATTTACCGGGGGTTGTGTCTTTGGTGGGGTGATATTTTCCGCCTCGATATCTAAATAGTCCTGGAGTATTAACAATGAACTGTTTTTATACATGCCACTTCATTGACAGCCCAGAGCAAAACTAAAGTAAGTCAATATAAATCCAGACAGTTTTACCATAGAATTGTGCTGGGCCATCATAATGTTCCATTGATAATGAAACTCTAACTTATCCATTAAGACTCATTTATATGTAATACAATAAATCAAATTTCTTTTAAAAATCCTATACAAATAAGTTGCAATACACCAATATTCTTTTTTTTTTTAGAAAATGAACACCAGTACGAGGAAATTGTAGATAGCAGTAGGACATTGGACTACCGGTATATTGCAAGATCTTATGTGAAATCTTTACAATATTACAGAATGTCTTGTATATCATGCTTTTAACATGGAAAGATACATGTAAAACATTATAATCAGGGGTTCTACCCTTCATACTTTTATACTCTCCTATATCCAAACCTTTGCTGTTCTTACATACAACTGGAAGCACATGTAAATCCGGCCAGTGGCTTGACCAGACTTATAAAGCCATGCCTCAAACTATGGAAATGGTAAAAGCCCTACCAAACACTATTTTCATGACATACCAATCACATTCATTAACTGAACAAGAGGGCCATGATGGCCCTGTATCGCTCACCTGAGTATGACTGCTTTTAACAAAGTTGCTATGGATCTGGTTTACTGACCCCAGAAGACCGATATTCAAACTTGACCTAGAAATTATTGAAACAATCTCTTTGACAAATTTCAAGGTTATTTGTACTGAAAATGTTACCTCTAGAGTGTTAACAAGGTTTTTCAATATTTGGTCTCTATGACCTAGTTTTTTAACCTAGATGTCCCATATTTGAACTTGACCTAGAAATTTTTGAAACAATCTCTCTGACAAATTTCCAGGATATTTGGACTGAAAAAGTAGCCTCTAGAGTGTTAACAAGGTTTTTCAATATTAAGGCTCTGTGACCTAGTTTTTGACCCCAGATAAACCATATCAAACTTTAGCTACAAATCATCAAAACAACCCTTCTGACAAATTTCCAGGATATTTGGAGTGAAAATGTAGCCTCTAGAGTGTTTACAAAGTTTTTCGATATTTGGGCTCTGTGACCTAGTTTTCCACTCCAGATGACCTATATTCAAACCTGAGCTAGAAACCATAGAATTAAGCTTTCTGACAAATTTCCAGGTTATTTGGAATTAAAATGTTACCTCTAGAGTGTTAACAAGGTTTTTCCATATTTGGGCTCTGTGACCTAGTTTTTGACCCAAGATGAACCATACTCCAACTTGAGGTAGAAATCATCAAGGCAACCTTTCTGACGAATTTCCAGATTATTTGGGCTGAAAATGTAACCCCTTGAGTGTTAAAAAGTTTTTTTAATATTTGGGCCATGTGACCTAGTTTTTGATCCCAGATGACCCATATCCAAATATGAGCTAGAAATCATTTTTGACTCCAGAAAACCTATATTCAAAACTGAGCTAGAAATCATCGATAGAACCTTTCTGACAAATTTCCAGACTATTTGGACTGAAAATGTTACCTTTAGAATGTTAACAAGGTTTTTCCATATTTGGACTCTGTGACCTAGTTTGTGGCCCAAGATGACCCATATTCGAACTTGATCTAGAAATCCTCAAGGCAACCTTTCTGACGAATTTCCAGATTATTTGGGCTGAAAATGTAACCTCTAGAGTGTTAACAAGATTTTTCTATTTTTGGGCTCTGTGACCTAGTTTATGAACCCAGATGACCCATATTCGAACTTGAGCTAGAAATCTTTGAAGCTACTTTTCTGACAAATTTCCAGATTATTTGGGCTGAAAATGTTACCTCTAAAGCGTTAACAAGATGTTTCTATTTTTGGGCTCTGTCACCTAGTTTTTGAACCCAGATGACCTTGAGCTAGAAATCATAGAAGCAACCTTCCTGACAAATTTCCAGATTATTTGGTCTAAAAATGTTACCTCTAGAGTGTTAACAAGGTTTTTCAATATTTGGGCTCTGTGACCTAGTTTTTGACCCCAGATGACCCATATTTGAACTTGATCAGAAATCGTTAAAGCAACCTTTCTGACAAATTTCCAGATTATTTGGGCTGAAAATGTAACCTCTAGAGTGTTAACAAGATTTTTCTATTTTTGGGCTCCATGACCTAGTTTTTGAACCCAGATGACCCATATTCGAACATGAGCTAGAAATCATAGAAGCAACCTTCCTGACAAATTTCCAGATTATCTGGGCTGAAAATGTAACCTCTAGAGTGTTAACAAGATTTTTCTATTTTTGGGCTCCGTGACCTAGTTTTTGAACCCAGATGACCCATGTTCGAACTCGTCTGAGATATTAATGAGACAAACATCCTGACCAAGTTTCATGACAATTGAGGCAGAAATGTGACCACTAGAGTGTTAACAAACTAATTGTGGACGGACGGATGGACAGACGGACGGATGGACGACGGACTTAAGGTGATCAGAAAAGCTCACTCTGTCACTACGGGACAGGTGAGCTAATAAAAAACCAAACTACCTCTACACCATCGTTCAATTCTTGATCTTTCCAGATTATATATAGTTCTTCATTTTCCACACAGAAGTTATAACACTGACTGACTTACTACAACATCTCTTCTTGCAAACTCACAGTCACAACTTAACAACCATATTCCTAATCACAAGGGTGACATATGAAACAGATAAATTTCTCCACAACACTAATTTATAAATGTGTCATTACTCTCTCATGATTTACAAAACAGACCTCATCTTGACAACACCAATATAGCTTAGCTGAAACTTTCAAAGGACACTTTTTTGGTCTATGTAATGATAAAGACATACCAACTCTAGATACACAAGAAGGAAAAAGGAACTGTCACACACCTTTTTTTAACATTCAACTTAAAACATCCACTGAAAAAATGAATTGCCCTCTTTAATACATATTTGGGCTCTGTGGCCTAGTTTTTGACCCAAGATGACCCATACTCCAACTTGAGGTAGAAATCCTCAAGGCAACCTTTCTGACGAATTTCCAGATTATTTGGGCTGAAAATGTAACCCCTTGAGTGTTAAAAAGGTTTTTTAATATTTGGGCCATGTGACCTAGTTTTTGATCCCAGATGACCCATATCCAAATATGAGCTAGAAATCATTTTTGACTCCAGAAAACCTATATTCAAAACTGAGCTAGAAATCATCGATAGAACCTTTCTGACAAATTTCCAGACTATTTGGACTGAAAATGTTACCTTTAGAATGTTAACAAGGTTTTTCCATATTTGGACTCTGTGACCTAGTTTGTGGCCCAAGATGACCCATATTCGAACTTGATCTAGAAATTCTCAAGGCAACCTTTCTGACGAATTTCCAGATTATTTGGGCTGAAAATGTAACCTATAGAGTGTTAACAAGATTTTTCTATTTTTGGGCTCTGTGACCTAGTTTATGAACCCAGATGACCCATATTCGAACTTGAGCTAGAAATCTTTGAAGCTACTTTTCTGACAAATTTCCAGATTATTTGGGCTGAAAATGTTACCTCTAAAGCGTTAACAAGATGTTTCTATTTTTGGGCTCTGTCACCTAGTTTTTGAACCCAGATGACCTTGAGCTAGAAATCATAGAAGCAACCTTCCTGACAAATTTCCAGATTATTTGGTCTAAAAATGTTACCTCTAGAGTGTTAACAAGGTTTTTCAATATTTGGGCTCTGTGACCTAGTTTTTGACCCCAGATGACCCATATTTGAACTTGATTAGAAATCGTTAAAGCAACCTTTCTGACAAATTTCCAGATTATTTGGGCTGAAAATGTAACCTCTAGTGTTAACAAGATTTTTCTATTTTTGGGCTCCATGACCTAGTTTTTGAACCCAGATGACCCATATTCGAACATGAGCTAGAAATCATAGAAGCAACCTTCCTGACAAATTTCCAGATTATTTGGGCTGAAAATGTAACCTCTAGAGTGTTAACAAGATATTTCTATTTTTGGGCTCTGTGACCTAGTTTTTGAACCCAGATGACCCATGTTCGAACTCGTCTGAGATATTAATGAGACAAACATCCTGACCAAGTTTCATGACAACTGAGGCAGAAATGTGACCACTAGAGTGTTAACAAACTAATTGTGGACGGACGGATGGACAGACGGACGGACGGACGACGGACTTAAGGTGATCAGAAAAGCTCACTCTGTCACTACGGGACAGGTGAGCTAATAAAAAACCAAACTACCTCTACACCATCGTTCAATTCTTGATCTTTCCAGATTATATATAGTTCTTCATTTTCCACACAGAAGTTATAACACTGACTGACTTACTACAACATCTCTTCTTGCAAACTCACAGTCACAACTTAACAACCATATTCCTAATCACAAGGGTGACATATGAAACAGATAAATTTCTCCACAACACTAATTTATAAATGTGTCATTACTCTCTCATGATTTACAAAACAGACCTCATCTTGACAACACCAATATAGCTTAGCTGAAACTTTCAAAGGACACTTTTTTGGTCTATGTAATGATAAAGACATACCAACTCTAGATACACAAGAAGGAAAAAGGAACTGTCACACACCCTTTTTTAACATTCAACTTAAAACATCCACTGAAAAAATGAATTGCCCTCTTTAATACATATATAACAACACCTATATAAGAAATGGATCAGTACATTGCCAAAGTATGTAAAAATTAAGACTTTGAATTCACAGAATGCCCAAATATGTATCACATCTGATTCACAAGAAATACAACATATAAGTTCGCCATGGAATATACTGGTTAACACTGAAACCTGACACATGTTAGAAGCATGCCAAAAAAAGCATTCAGACTAGAAAGAATGAAGAGATATGGATATTTTACCGGAGTATGGATATTCGGCGGAGTGACAGTATCAGGATCCATTTCTAAATAATCATCTTGCTCCTGTAGTGTGTAGCAAAAATATTTCAAGACTTTAATATCCATCAACTAGTGCAAAAACATTCAGGTAGGTATCTGCTTATTTTCCGTTTAAATGACTATGCGTTCTTAGTTATGACTCTGCCATGCAAGGCCACTGTACCATCTGTATAATACCACTCAAAGGAAAAAAAAAACCAATCCTTAAACTTACTTAGCACTTTCAATTTTTAATTTTTAACTTATGTCTGTTTAATTTTTGTAAAACAGCCTGTAAAATCATCAGAAGTACTGATAAGTTTTTTGTGTTACATCTCACAGTGCTGAAAGAAAATCTACTGGTAAGTATGAGTTTTTTAATAATCCAAATAGAATTTTGTTGACCTGATGTTATGTATTAGTATCAAAAAAGGTATTAAACTTTAAATTAGTATTAAAACAAGATCAAACATGCGTTTTGAATACTAAGGACATGACATACCTCTGTCTCCTCAGTGTCGGGGACTTCATAAGTCTCCTCTTCCTAAAACAGCAACAAAATATTAGATATATCTACTGATTTATTAGAAATAATTTCTTTTTCATAATCTAATAATTTCTTTCTGATCCAGAGGCAAGACCAAAGTTCACTTGTCAAAGGTTAAGATTAACAGATGACCAAAGTTCATTTATGACAATTAACAACAGCCAATACTTATGTAAGGAAATAGCATTTAAAAATATGTTATATTTAATTCAGATTCATACAAACAGTAACAAACTGACTACATGTTGTGGTATATTCTTGTTGTATCTCTGTGGTCCGTTTCTGGCTGGGGTGGGAACATTTCTTGCTGGGGCTGGACTAGTCTCTTCCGGTACCTCATATGTCTCCTCCTACAACAAAAATTGGCTCATTTTATGTTTGTCACATACATGTATGGTGTACATCAATACAAATCTGTGACCAATAAATCTTATTTTTTTAAACAACAAGAAATGTTTGTAAAACATAAATGCCCCCCGGCAGCACCTAATTGCTTGTGGTTGGGCCAAAGTGTTCTCTAGTTATTGATCAGAAACCGTTTTTAGGATCAAGGTCCCTGTGGCCTTGACCTTTGACCTAATGACCTCAAATTCAATAGAGGTCATTTACTGGTCATGAACAACCAGCATACCAAGTTTGGTGAACCTAGGTCAAAGCATTCTCTAGTTATTGATCGGAAACCATTTTTAGAGTCAAAGTCTCTGTGAGCTTGACCTTTGACCTAATGACCTCAAAATCAATAGGGGTCATCAACTGGTGATGACCAAGCAGCATACTAAGTTTGTTGAACCTAGGTCAAAGCGATCTCTAGTTATTGATCGGAAACCGTTTTTAAGATGAAAGTCTCTGTGATCTTGACCTTTGACCTAATGACCTCAAAGTCAATACGGGTCATCTACTGGTGATGACCAACCAGTATACTAAGTTTGGTGAACCTAGGTCAAAGCGTTCTCTAGTTATTGATCAGAAACCGTTTTTAGGATGAAGGTCCCTGTGAGCTTGACCTTTGACCTAATGACCTCAAAATCAATAGGGGTCATCTGCTGGTGATGACCAACCAGCATACTAAGTTTGGTGAACCTAGGTCAAAGCATTCTCTAGTTATTGATCGGAATCCGTTTTAAGGATGAAAGTCTTTGTGATCTTGACCTTTGACCTAATAACCTCAAAGTCAATAGGGGTCATCTACTGGTGATGACCAAGCAGCATACCAAGTTTGGTGAACCTAGGTCAAAGCGATCTCTAGTTATTGATCGGAATCCGTTTTAAGGATGAAAGTCTCTGTGATCTTGACCTTTGACCTAATGACCTCAAAGTCAATAGGGGTCATCTACTGGTGATGACCAACCAGCATACCAAGTTTGGTGAACCTAGGTCAAAGCGTTCTCTAGTTATTGATCGGAAACCATTTTTAGGATGAAGGTCCCTGTGAGCTTGACCTTTGACCTAATGACCTCAAAATCAATAGGGGTCATCTACTGGTGATGACCAACCAGCATACCAAGTTTGGTGAACCTAGGTCAAAGCGTTCTCTAGTTATTGATCAGAAACCGTTTTTAGGATGAAGGTCCCTGTGATCTTGACCTTTGACCTAATAACCTCAAAATCAATAGGGGTCATCTACTGGTGATGACCAACCAGCATACCAAGTTTGGTGAACCGAGGTCAAAGCGTTCTCTAGTTATTGGTCGGAAACCGTTTCTACCTACAAGGTCAATGTGACCTTGACTTTTGACCCCTTGACCCCAAAATTATTAGGGGTCATCTACTGGTGATGGACAATCATCCTACCAAGTTTGAAGTTCCTAGGCCTGAGCATTCTTTAGTTATTGGTCGGAAACCATTTGGTCGACGGACCGACCGACAGACAGACAAATGCAAAGCAATATACCCCCACTTCTTTGAAGTGGGGGCATAACTATTGCAGTGAGTACAATGCTTTTTCTTGTACGCTCTGTTTATGCCATGACTTTCAAAAGTCCTTTTTTCTTCCTTCCATAATGGTATGATGCAATACAGCAAAAATCCCAATCCCAATCCTCACTAGAACTGAAGTCTGCTAAAGCAAATGAAAATAACATGAAAAACCAATGTCCAGGCCCACTCAGACAAAGAATAAATTCCCTGATGCAGCTGTTAGAAATCAATCTAGCACTTGACCTTAACATAAACTGAAGGTAAAAAAAGGTCAAATCTGCCTATGTTTTCGTCTTTACTTTGCATCATCTTAAAACAAAATGTTATTTCAGGATTAATACAAAGACAAACATGTTGTTGAAGAATTAAAAATTGAAGTACATGGTGATGATAAATAATGGAATGTCAATGATGACACAATGAACTGAAGTCCAGAACAGCTTTTCATATTTACAGAAACTTGAGTATCTTTAATTTACTACATATAGAAAGAGATAGGGGCATTTATTCTCATCTTTATAACTGCATAGCCTCTTCAATCCTAACTTATTTATAACATATCTTCAAAGCTGCTAAAACCTAGAGCCCCATATGCAAAGCTTTGGGATACGTTATGTAAATATATCGTAGAAAAGTCAGAAGTCAAGTTTTTTTAATATTTCTGACATAAAAAAACATGAGAGTCACAAATATTTTTCCCCAAAGTTATTTAATCCTTTACCAAGAAAGAGACCATCTTTAAATCTCTAAGTTACTTATTGCTTTTGACCCAAGAGACAGTCTTCCTGTCTTTAGGTCACTGATTTTCTTTGACTCGAGAGGTCATGGATACAACTGAGAACCAATCAGAGAAATATGAAAATCCTTGACTGATAACACCTATGAAGTATTTTATACACATACAGGTTCTATTGGTCGCTCATGACGTTTTGGTACATTACGAGGCACAGGGGGTGGAGCTTTCTCTTCATCTGGCATCTCATATGCAGGGAGTTCCTACAAGAAAAAGCCATGCCATAAAAAGTAGGACAGAAAACATAACAAGGAAATTCATTAGAAACATGCATCATTTATGTAGCTAAAACTAACTAGAAAGCCATGCATCTTAGAATGAGGAAATCTTGAAAATTTAATCACTAGCATTGAAAATAAGCGGTGAGGTTTCAAGCTTAGAAAATGTACTAGCAATTTTCTTGCAGTGCCACGACCATTGAACAAACATGCATAACAACCAGTAGACTTAGCAATTTTTTATTCACCTTCATTTAAGTATTATATATTATAGGGAAATCTGTACACCTCTTAACATGTATGCAGATACATGTTTAATTACTCTTCTTTTATTCCATAAATATTTCTGTGTAATGCAAATATTTGCTTTATCATTTATCCCAAATTTATCTAATCTTACTGTCTTAACACAGACTCGCATTATCAGCTACACTCATAAGAAAATTTAGTGACCACTATTAAAATTTTTAAAGTTTGTTAAAACAATTAAGCAGTTTTAAGTATCCTTGGAACTGTTTTAACATACAGTGATGTGGGATGGTTTTCTGGGTGGTATCTTAGACACAGAGGGTGGGATTGGTTTGTTGCGATCAGTGTCGGCTGTTTGGTCAGGATCTTCATACTCTTCCTGTAAAATTGCTGATATAGCTGTACTTAAGTTATGCCGACTTGCAATAAAAAAAATAAAGCATTCTCACACATAAAATATTAGTTAAGTTTTAGCAGAGTTTAATGGCCGCTAACAGTATGTCATATCAGACATGCAGTTAACCTATCATTCCCAGGTAAGACCTGTACTCGACTCTCCCTTAAGAAACTGCTAACATTTATCATGAATTAAGTAAATAGCTTGTATCTTTGGGTATTTCTTACTCTTTGTAGTTTTTTTACTAATTTCATACTCTTTTGTTACTTTTTCCTGAAACTACAGACTTCAAAGCAATTTCTAAGCAAGTCACAACAGACAGGTTAAGACAGAAGCCAAAAAAAAGCACGCCTGTTACAACATGCCAAAATCAATGGCCTTTAAAACATGCAGGTTTGAGATTGTACGTCTATATCTATAGAAAGTACTGTGTGTCAACCACAAGTGGAAGTTTTGTTTTGATGACTTTGGAAATATTACCATTTTGTACGTAAAGTAATGTATATTGTCCATCTCAGAGATACAAGTTTTCTGGGTATTCCTGGAATTCTGGGGTTAAAAAGTTTTGAGTGCATCTATAAATTTTCTGAGTGGTAATAGACAGTAATGGTTTTTATCTAAGCCATAACAATTATTTTTACAGAGGCCTTTCGTTGGCCGACACTTGGTTAGTTGCCTTAGTGACAGATATTTTGACGAATCAAAATGCTTTACAGACTATCAGTATTTGCTTAAAGTGATGAAACAAAAGGTCGGGTAAAACTTATAGCTTTAATGTTACAAATAAATGCCTTATTTTCACCGGGATTTTAAACAGACAACATTGAAATAAATACAATATATATTATAAATTTTGATGGGAATGGTTTTGTACAATGGACAGTGAAGGCGGTGGAGAACATTTTGCATCTACTTAACAGATAAAGTTTGATATGATAGTCCAGGAAAGAAATTAACTCTTGAAAAGATCATTCTCCAAGTCAGAAACATCCAAATGCAAGTAAAGCAAGAATTAAGTCACTGTTCATTTTTTCCTGCATGCAGATGCCACTGGAATATGGAAGTTAACAGTTTATAATACTGGAATCAGAAATGTTACCAATGAAACATTCACCGGGTGGTTGTTGACCTTGAATAAGCACATAGAAAACTATATATGCTTATGAAGATTGATGGTTGTCCCTTGTATATTTAGACTGATAAAATTCTTGTTGTTTATAAAAGCAAATCAATGATTATAAGTTAACTGGCAATGGAATGATTCTCTGTAAATTAAATGGCCAACAACACTTTCAGTGTTTTTTTTACCTCTAGTTACTTACATCTCTGCTATTATGCTGAAACACAGCTATAAAAAGACATTTACCTTTTAAATTTCCATTGTATAAGACTGCTTAGTTATGAAATATAAAATTAATCTCATTTTACTTGTCTTCAACACTAACCTCCACTACAGGAGCTTTTTTCTTTTTCATTGAATGAGTTGTTGGTACAGATGATGTTGGAGGTGGTACTGGTTTTCTCTGATTACTTGATTTCTGTGGAGGTTTTGCTGCTATGGGGACATCAGGGTCTTCATAATCCTCCTAGGTAAAGGTCATGAGAGGTCAAATTAACAACTGAAAATTACCATATGCTTAGTTCTATTTGCTTAAATGAAAGGAATATCTTACCACCTTGATCACTTTAACCATAAAAGTTTCTTAGCAACAACGATAGCTTTAAATGAAGATAAGATTCTTTGAAATTGTCTGAACATAAATCACAATGAAAGACTACGAGTTCAAGACAAAGGCAAAATTCTGCACTTCATTAAAATTTGCCTTTTCCTCAACATTTTGAACCTTTTCTTTAAAATCATTTTTCTTTACACAAAAATGACTTTCTGGATAAGAACCTAAAATAACCATACCATTATTAAAACTGTGTATTTAAATAAAAAGTCTTTTTGTGACTTAGGATTCTTTCAGCACATCCCTAACCACCGACCCTTTGTACAGAATCTAACATATTCATAGCAACCTCCCACCTCCCTTCAAAAACAACAATAACAAAAGAAAAACCTCAACTATCAGATAAGAACAGTTATACAAGTTATAGGAACCAAAATCTAGCCATACACATGGTTCAGCTGGACTTTCATGGTAAGTTTTTGGTAAAGAGGTCACAGGAGGGGGCAGGGGCCTTCTGGGACCTGCTGGTATTGGTGGCCCCTTGGCTGCTACTGTACTGTCGGGATCTTCATATTCTTCCTGCAATAAAAAACGAAACTGTCACATCTTTTTACAACAATTTACAGTCAACATTGAAATACAAAAAAAATAATACATGTATATAAACACTGAAAATGATCGAACTTTATTACTTTGTTGCCAAATCACTGATCACTTCATTTAGTTTAAACTGAATGAAAAAATAAAGACAGGTTCAAATACAGAGAATGATACCCATAGAATGCTGATAAATACATGTATATATATATATCTATATACATCACAATCAAGTCTACCTAAACCTAGTCTGAATATTTATTAAAAAAAGTGTAACTGTAAACGGCAGCATCCCTAGTCAAACCTAATGGGGTTCAGTGTGAAAAAACTCTCATTAGCACTTATTCAACACCGATAAATTCACTCTTCTGAAAAATCTAAAAAAAATCTCTTTCTGAAAAAACATCCGTCACCAAAAAGCAACGTGATTTCAAATTCACGCTCTGACACCTGTAACAGTTTCAAATGTTGAAAAATACATTATGACCATAAGGTCACATTCTGTCATCGCTACAAATCCATTTCAAATGGCAATATAAGAAGTGTTGACAATACTGTTAACAGTTCTTGTGATAAAATATGTCATTCCCCAAAAATACAACAAATCAGAGCATTATTTTCATTTTACAAAGTACAAAACCGAAAGTTTAATGTAAATGAAGTGACTACTGACCCCTATGTCTGAATCAGAATCGGAATTTTGTGGACTGGAAGCAGGAAGTGGTGGAGGTTTTCTCTGTCCTATTGGTACAGGTTTGTTTTTCTCGGTTGGGAGTTTCGGTAGAGGACCGCTGTGAAAGTTCTGCACCTTCATGTTAGCATCAGGATCCTCATAATCCTGCCAAAATAAGTGTCACGATCAGCACAAAAATAACTGTAAGTCATATCAACAATACAGAGTACACGTACAGACAAATTGTGATTTTTCCCACAGGGACTTAGTAATGCAGTGCACGAACAATGTTGTACACCGCAGGTTACATTTAGAACACCATTTTCTTTAGAAACACAATTTTAACCCAGAAAAATGTTCTGTATACCGTATATATATATATATATATAATGTTACTGTACATCATTTTCTATTCCATTCAGACTTTTGTTATTCTAGTCTTGTTCTTTGATCATTATTTTGCCCCAATGATCTCATTTATAGGTTAAGACAAAAAGGCGTCCCATGAATTTTGGTAATATCCAACAACTGAGAATGTCAGTTTGCCTTTCTGGTTGGTATGATATATGTAACTTGGTTTACATTACGACTTTGTTAGATGACTGACCTTAATAAATGTTAACTTTACTAGTATTTGTGTGTAACAGTAATTGTAATGAACTTAATAAATCATTCATGAAGATGCCCCGGATTTATCATCAATAAAGAATTTTCATTTCCAATGAATAACCAAAAGTATTTAAGGTATTTGGAATAACCTATTCGTATCATTGTATTTCACGAATCAGTGTTATCCTGCTGGGTACAATGCTTATCACAGCTGTTTTTTCTAATACCACTCAATTTTTGTAAAACTGCTTAACATTCTGTACTAATAATAAATATATGTGTATGCTTCATTTTATTAACGTTGAAGATGGATGCAACGGTAAAGGGCATTGGTATCAGAAGATCTTATTTTGTTAATATAAAATTAAATGCTTTGTCATGTTGAAGGAAACAGAGCTGATCAATAATTTATCAATTTGCTATGTGACCAGATAAATCAGCAAAAATTTCTGAAATTGATTTTCAATTATAAATATTACCTCATTAGCAGAGTCACTGTCTGCTGGCACAGGTACTGGAGCTCTGCCACTTATATTAGACAATGGGGGTCGGCTCCGAAATTCAGGAGCATCACTCTCCTCTGGTTCCAAATAAAGTTCTTCTGGCTAGAGAAAAAAAAAATTACCAAATAGACCCCTCGAAATTCTCACAGTCTGTTGATAATAGATTGATAGAATATATAATCTATACCAAAAACCAAAAAAGCAATATTCCTGATCAAGAATGTTTTAGTTTACAAACCATATCAGCCTTTTAAGCAGACTATTTTCACTGCATCTAAAAAAATATAATCAAAATAACATTCAGGACTTTCTACTGTTGTCAAGTATGTCAAAAAATTAAAATTTGAGTAAAGCCTCTTCAGTTTTTGTCAAAACAAATTGAGCAGGTTTTTTGTAATATAGATAATAAATATGCACTATATCTTGTGCAAATTACTGGCAGAATGTTTTACAATGGTTCCTTTGTTACTGACCTCTGGTGCTGGTTGTGGGGCAGGTCGTCGGGGCTGGCTAGGGGCAGGAACTGGGGCTGCTGGTCGAGCTGCTGCATCCCTTCTGTCTGCAAAAAAGGATTAAATTTAGAATAGAAGACAGATGAAAAAAGGCTTTGTTATATGTAACTTTGACTTTTAAGGCATAAGCTTTTTTAGAAGTTTTAAGACATGTAAATCTTTCAGATTTTATACTTAAAAGAAGATACTGCCCTCAGACTTACCAGATTTCATGCTATTTTTTAGGAGTTTATACTAAACTTTTACTTAGTTGTCAATGGCAACTATCTTCAATTGAAAAATAATCACCTAAGAAACCCTGAATTAATCAGAATGATTTATTAAATTTTATCACACACTTATTCAGTGCCACCATCTGCCATAGCAAAAGAAATATTTAGTGACCTTATCCTTTTGAAATTTGAAAATTAATGGGATTATCAAGGCACTGCCAGCACACACTGCAAAAGTGGTAGCAGAATTGACTGTCTGAAAAATCTTTTGTTAAACAGAGAGGCTAACAACATATGCATAAAACTTATTTCCCACAGTAACCACATAATAAGCAGAAGTTTCCACATTGCAAAAGACTCTGTCATGGACCAAATGTATACAGGACTAAAGCTTAACAATCCTTTGTTGAGGTCTTGGTTCTGATCCCCACTCGCAGAATTTTAAGTTTTGTGTCTAGATTTTTTTTGGCACATATACCTGTTAGAACTCAAAGAAGCAGTTAGTAAGTGTAGAAGCAACTGAGATCTGCTGTAAAAAATTCCTTTCTGATGGAAGCAAAATGAAAAGTAAATCATTGGTACTGAAGCTAAAACGGCTTACTTGGTCTCGGGGGTGCTTTTGGTGCAGATCCTGCTGAACCCTGGTCACTGTCAAACTCTGAAATAGAACAAATATATAAATGACCCAAAACTACAGTACATAAATAAAACTGCGCTTCTCAAGGTCTGCTTGTCTCTTTTACCTGTTTCTTTTAAACCACTCACATTTCCTACAATTGGAACCTTATATTTTTTCTGTCTTGAAGATTTTGTTCTAACTGACAAAATCTATCATGATATAACTGAGGTAAATCTCACTGAATTTGTATCTTAAAATGGAGTCCATACATTACTTTCTCAACATAGCCCTCATCTCACTGAAGGTCATCTTATTCTGACCTTCACAATACCCAATCAAAATGACCTGCACAATAACCAATCAAAATGACCTGCACAATAACCAATCAAATGCCTATTTACTTTCTAAATGTTACTGCACTTAGAACTTTTCTCCATAATAATACACACTTCAAATCTAAAGCACTGCATTTCTTTCATATAGATATAAATTATGCTAAATGAACAATTACTTCATGTCAAAGTGTCAGTAAAAATATATCTAAGCATAACAGCTTATCTGACTTCATTAATATAACTATATTTTAACATAAGTCTTGTTGTAAAATTTTTATTATATATCATAAAAGCACACTTCCTTTGCATGTATATGCAGTATGGACAAATATTTGAACACAACAATATAAATAATAGTCCATTATTTTTCATTTTGTACAGAATGAGTCAAAAAACTACATCAAAATGCAGTTTATATCTTTGGCTACTGATAATAACATAAGGATGACAATAATAAATGAAAAAAAATTACTAAGCAAGTCTTATATCTCCCCTGCCGAGTTTTTTCCATAAATCCTAGTTCTTTTATGGTACATAGTTCATTATGTCTTCTGTCATTATGTTCATGTCATTATGTTCATGCCATTATGTTCATTATGTCTTCCAGTTTTTTTTATGGTACATAGTTCATTATGTCTTCTGTCATTATGTTCATGTCATTATGTTCATTATGTCTTCCAGTTTTTTTTTATGGTACATAGTTCTACCATGTCTTCTGTTATTTTTCCTAAATGTAATATATGTTGCACCATTATTTCAATCTGACAATAACTTCTTGATTTTTATGTAAAGCATTTGTATGTTTTAGGCCACGTTTGTATTTTTTACTTACCATAAATGTATTAATACACTTCAGTACATGGGGGTGGGAGGGGAGTGGAACAACTCAGAAAGGTGTATTATAAAACTTTTCATAAAATATTCCATTTTCTTCACAGTTTTTACTGATACATCATGGCTAAGAAACTACTCATCATAAACAGATCATTAGCCATGTAAATAATGCTATAAATACCATAAAACATTTGGTATGCTTAACACTTCATTCATAAAATATGCATAAAAATCATCATAAATTACATCACACAACTTAACAGTCCGTTTATCCCTACAACTTCCACCAACATAATTTTAGACTCAGTGAATGGCTACAACTTTGTTCTTAATGTAATCTGAGCTGAGACAAACATTAACCATGGGTAAAACGGGACACTTGTTTCTTGAAAACACATAGTCACCTTATGCCATATTCAAAACATATTTTTAGTGTATGCTATAAATTTTGATAAATGACTGCCTTAATTATGCAAGAGTATGCAATAAAACTAAATGTACTAAACATTTCAATGAACATTCTGTAATAAACACAAAGCATGTACCCGATGTTTTAACTTCTACACAAAGCTTTACGTGGCTGATAGCAAAGAATGTTAGAAATATACAATGCAAATGTAGCTGACTGTATAAATCGGTGATAAATGTATGCCCCAGAATATCTCATTCGAAAGCAGTCAGATCTTGCACATTATTTTTCGTAACACTTTAGTTACGAAATTTACAAAAAAGTTTTCTACACAATGTAAAACTGACAATATAAATTATACTGCTTCATATCTTATGCATTAGGTCCTTCTGATCACTGAGCTAAGCAAACTCTGCTTGACTATATTGTACAAAAATGTTACTCCACCATCATGATCTGAATCGATCAAACTAAGGACTGAAGGTGAAACTGTTACTGGAACATTTCACATTCTGGGCTTTCGAGGCAAAATCAGGCTAACAGATATTTCTGTCCTTGAATAATGTTCCATTATGTCAACACAAGTTTTATGAACAGTTAGTCTCAATATTTCGACTGCAAGACCGACCGATTTACAAACTGATATTACATAGATGTCGGCCATCGTCTATATAATAAAGAGCCCTGGCGCACAATTTGTTGGGCTAACAAACAGTAAGAAATGACTGGTACACTGATTCTATAAAATACACCTGTTTGCCAGATTGCCGCTGTGGCATTAGACCGCTTCTCATATTATACAATATAATATACTACATGTAAATTAACAGTTCATTCATACAGATACTTCTAATTCCAAAAATTTCACATCCTACCTTTATTTTTCGTTTCCTTTCCTGTATTTCTTCTATAAACTTTGGTTGGTTTCCGTGGCACTTTAGATGTGCCAGATCCTGGCTTGTTCCCTTTATTTACACTATCAGTACCCTTATTCACAATAGCGTACATTTTAGAAATCAGTTCAGGTGACCCCTTCACAAACTCCAACATTGTTTTTTTAAAACATATACAGATATAGTTCATCTATTCAGTGATGATAAAATTCTACCAGTCATTCACTGTAGCACATCTAATCCAGAGCGGCTAAATTCTGTCATTCTATTTATAGTAACACAGAGAAGCAATTATTGTATCCATAAAAGGTTTAATTTACTGTCACTCAAGCAAGCTGAAATATTATTTAGCTGCTTAAAATCACTATATAAAGTTTTGATTAAACAAAAAAATGACGATACTGATTTTGTTTCCCTACTATGACAGTGTTGCAGTCATCGAGAAAACATGAAGTGTATACAAACTGATTCATCTAAATGAATAACTCTGCAGATAATGAATTAGGTTTATTTACCAATTAGTCATTTATAACATTTTGTCCTCCTCACATCTTGCAAAATTTAAAACGAAAGTATGAGCATTGTGTTGTCCACATGGTGATAGCTACTTTGAATAAAACCTACCACAATTTAATTATGAACAATAAGTAAATGGTGTATGAGTGTCAGTATCCTCAGTAAACTTCTAATTTCTTTCCGATTTTTAGAGAAAAATGCAAGACACATAATGTCCCAGAAACATACCAAATTCTTACTACAGGTAGTATGTACTAGTTAGCAGGACCTTGGTTAAAGACCTAATCTATTTAAGACCGCATCTTACTATAACACCTTTAATATTCTCTATTTTACAGATTTTCTAAAGGTACAGTTTTTTTTTGTACACAGTATTTATTATGACCTTGACCTTATCTCAAGACCAGCACTGATATTCTTACCAAAGTATCAAGGGCTAACTTTATTGAATGTGAAATGCTACTTCAGACTTTGAACAAAACAAACTGAAATATTTTGGTTACAGTATCTTTAAGTAAGTGTTATAGCATCTTAAGTCAACGTAACAGCACCCTTATATTAATATTACAACATTAGTTAATGTTACATCATCCTAAAGTCAATGTTACATCATTAAGTCAGCATTACAACCTGTTTGTCAATGTCACAACATTGATCGATGCTAAAACAGTTAAAAGTCAATGTTAGAGCAAACTTATGTCACTGTTACAGCACCTTTAAGTCAATTTGACATAAACCTTAAGTTATAAGTTATCTTAAAGTCAGTGTTACAGCCTCCTTCAGTAAATGTTACAGCATCTTTCAGTCAATGTTATAACACATGTAAGTCAGTGTTTAAGCATCTTTAAGTCATACTGTATCCTAAAGTCAGTATTACAATGCCTTAAAGTCAGTGTTACAACATCTTTTAGTCACAACATTCTTATGTCAATGTTACAGCAGCTTTAAGTCAAAATTACAGCATCTTTTAATCAGCATTACAGCATCCTTAAGTGAATGTTTCAACAGCATCTAGAACATGAGAAATCTCATTTAGCTGTCCAGGTGATTGATAAAAAAAACCAACTACAACACTGTGTCTGTCGTATTGGGTAAGAATACATGACACAAGATAGTGTTCCCACTTTAATCAGGTATCCACCGGAAATCATGTCCCAAAGAAATGGAAAAGTGCATTTAAATATCCGACATTTGGCAATATGAAAACTGGTTAGTAAAAAGAATTTGACACATATAAAGGCATTTAGTAATCATTTTGCACTAAAACTGTAGTTTAGTATTATACAATACTATTCATTAAATACATGAATAACTTATTTTGTCACCTCTTGAGGTAAGTGTAAAATGTTAACTTCAATTAACATATCATTAATAAATATTAAGTGGAAGCTTGTTTGCACTTGTTGTATACATAAAATATTAAGGTAAAAACCCGAGAAAGCCACATACTGGTTTATTTTGAGCCACAACAAAATTAATTACTTGGATCTTACTTTACAATACAATATGTATTATGAAATGTTTGTAGGCAATTAATATGAACCAACCTCCTGTCACATGAGAATGACTAACAATTGTGGTTAGTGACAGAGTCACAAGTGCATCTGTTATTCTTTACAGGTCAGGTTAAGTGAGTAACCTATTTATCATACTTATTTTTCAGATATATATTTTACTATCACTGAGTTTTTACGATGTTTTAAAGAAATCAATCTTTTTACAGAGCATTGGTCATGGGTTAACACAGACTCTCAATCCAGAGGTTGCTGGTATGAATCCCACCTTGAGGTGAGAGTCCCCAGGGACTATCTGCAATCCAAAATTCTGACTCTTGTACCGGTCTGAATCCAAGAAACCATCAAGACTGACAAATGCACTTTGAAAGAATATATAACAGTGAAATTGTTAGTTGATTCCAGTTTCCCACAAAGCACTGAAACCTTGTGACCACAATGCAGGATTTTTTTTTGCAAGGACAGCAATCATGTGTAGAGAGAAAGAGATTTTGTCAAACAATTTTCGTGCATCTACTTACAAGATGATAGGCAATTTGGTAAAATTGAAGCTATTATTTAACCATTACCCTCAAGTGCAGTATGGGACAATGTATCAGTTTTTTTTTTTGATGTGATGAAAGTAGGCAATGGTGAAACAGAAGTTGTAGTCTCAGTAAACAATTGTTAGGTACACTAGCAGCAGAAATTAACTGCCAATGTACTAAATTACAAAAGAATAGATTTCAAAATTCACAAATTCTCACCAATACAAAATCCAATCTTAATGCTAAACCATGCAAATCAATAAGAATTAAGTACATCTATTTCACACTCAAAATAGATATATGTAATTCCAACACTTTTCTTTTCAAATGTTATCTTTTTTTCATATCACTACCTAAATAATCCAGATTAAATAAAATACAACTTCAAACTGCTATCTGAGAACAAAAACTGTGATGATTAATACAGTAAAGGTCCAGAAGAATGAACAAGGAAAATCTTCCCCTGCTTCACTAAAAACACACAAACACTCATACTGGTAGATCCATTATAACATGCCTATACATGACTATCTCTCTATCTGAAATTGACATCATTAAAGTATGGAATGACTAAAACCATCAAATGTCAAAAAGTGAACAGATTTTGAACACATTCATCACAGTGCAGTGGTCTACTTTTATTTACAACCATCAAGATTGACAGATTTTACCATAATTTAATACTCTTGCCTCTAGGCCTGACTTTTATTTGCTTGTTTATGTTGACAAGAATCTTGATTGATTTTTTGTTTTTTCCATTTTTTTTTCTTGATCACAAATAAATTTATACTGTCATCACATGTTTACTTCATCACAAGAATTAGCAAGATAAATCAAAGCACTGAAGGACTGTTGACAATGCAGCAAGGGAGATTATCCTTCTAAAATACAACAACTAAGTTAGAGCTGGAAATGGGAAAATATTCTTGTAGCATTGTGAATGATGCCTTTTTTTTTCAATGACTCTAATAGCAAGGTAACTTCAAAGCTAGCAAAGTAACCTTAAGTTAAATCATTGGTCAAAGTAACCATGAACATTTCCAAAGAAAGTTTTGCACTTATGTGCACTCTTAGAAAAACCAATCTTTCCAACTATATTCAATAAGAAAGTCAGATTTACAAATACTGAGCAAAACTGATGATGGTAAAAATCTTTTTAAACTGGCTCAGTCATCCCTCTAGGCAATTTGACTTTCATGACCATTACACCATATAAAACCACATCAGGCTACAGTATGTTGTAAATTTTGCAAAGATTTTCCTCCTATTTGATTATTTTCTAATAGCCAGTTATTCTAAACTAAAATTCCTTTCTTTCATGTATTCTGATGTGGTGGATGTAAGAATACAATCATATATTACCTGGTTTTGACTTTGTGAATCGCTTCTTTGGGACTGGCCGATTGTTTGGTACTGGTTCCTTGTGTACTGGAGTATACATGTCTATAGCAAGTTCAACACATCTCTTGTCCCCATATTTATATACAGCATTAAATTATTGTCTATTTATTGTTCAGGTTTTACATCATTTTCCTTGTGTCCAACCTCAACAATATATATGTTGAAATATTAATTCCATCAGGTCATTTTATTTCTCTTTCATGTATATCTCCATTTTGCAACTTCAATTTGTGCAACACATGATGAAAATCGTTCGTGTGAAAATCTTATTTGTAAACCAATATTTTGTATTTCATCTTAATTGATATCTGCTATAAACAAGTAGTTTATCATCATTTTAAGTTTAAATTTAAACAGGAAGTAAAAATTTCAAATAAATGCCTTTCACTCATAATAATGATCAAAAACCTTATGTTCTTCACATCAAGTTTACCTTTCAAAACTTGATTGATTCACCATTTCCATTGTACAGGAAACATGTTTCTCTTACTCCAAATGTAGAGCAGACTCAAATATTACACTGATACTCAATAAACACAAGAGTCCCTATACTCAAAGTCCAACTGAAAAAAGGCTGAGGTATCACTTCTTTATCATCTGTTGATAAATTATCGATAAAACTTTATAAAAAAAAAAAAAATTATGGAATATTTATACACAATTTACCAATGAACCTGCAATGTATTTATAACTTTACTATCTCCTTACCATAGAAAAAATATGTACCTGACAAAATTAATGAGTTTGAAAGCAAACTTTTCCTTATCTACAGAGGCCCTCCAGTGGAAATTAGGTTAGATATAGATAATGTGTGTTAAAAATTATCCTTCCTGATGACTTAACTTCAAGAGTCTATAGTTTAGTTTAAATTGGTAAATTTCTTTCTTTGGTAAAATACCAATGCAAAAGCAGTGTTCCATCAACAGTTAAAAAAGACCATGGCGTTGCTGGTGGAAGGGCTCTTGTAAGCATGCAAGCTACAAATTGGCATAGGATTATTAAAACAGATTCAATTTAAAATATTAGAGATGTCTTCACTGCTTCCTAATTTGTGGTGCAGTATAACTTAAGACCAATGCCTGTCGACTCATTCAATCAACAAAAAATGGGTGCCAGAGAAGGACTGGAAGTAAAAGAAATGACATGATCAAAATGGTTTTACCAACAACAATACTTTAGCTTGCTTTTTAAGATTCAAAACATCAGACAAATTTTCAACAAAAACACAAGGGAGCTTTCATGTGCTTTTTTTTTTAATATAAATTAGGGATGTAAGTGAACGTTCGAACGTTCAAAAGTTCGGATCCGATGCCGAACGTTCGAATGTATTTTTGGCATTCGAATGTTTAGAAAAAAAATCTATCATTTTTGTTTTCATGGGAAAATGAAATCATGAAGTGTTGAAGAAGTAAGAAAGGCGTTATAATCAGGTGAATTCACACCTATTGTTGCTTTAACACCTCTGTTAACACGTCTGGTCAGATGACCGTAAACTTCCATCATCTAATGTTGGTGACCTGTGCTTTAAGCAAGTGTCACTTACAATAGCTAAGTCAAAAGGTACTGGTATGTCCGTGTCAGAGTGTCGAGTCTGTGGTCAAACTAGAAAACAGAAGGAAGAAATTAAATACACAGACGTGTCAGTCAGTTACTGGCACTTACCCCGATTTTACTTTATTGTGGCGCGATTTTCGGGGTTATTTCATTCCCTCGCAAATTCTCTAACAGTTCACATCCGTAACGCTTATAATCAGTCAAAATGTCAATCACAACTTGGGCTTCGTCTCAATTTCTTTTTCTTTTCGACCTTCTAAGTATAATTTTAAATCGAAAGGTGATTTACCCTTCTATCCTATTTATTAAGGATACCGGATACCGAGAAATACACATTGTGTCAATGAATTGGAAACACTCGGATCTTATCGAGTTAACCACGTCGAGAAGCAATTCCTGGCAGTGATCTCCCCTTCACTGTTAAACTTAGCTGGATTTCAGAAATTATTTTTTATTCTTTTTTCTTCAGTTATTATTGGAATTGCATCGAATTAACATGCCTTGATGTAATGAAATTGAAAAAAAGTTTAACATTTTGTTTATATACTTTGGACTATCATCACGTGACATGCCTTTGTACTGAAATGAAAGTAAACGCTGCATGGAGTTTGGCCGAGAAGTTCGTGAAAACACTGTGTAACTATTGAGTATGAGTGATTCGAACGTTCGAATGCAAAATGATCCGAACATTCGAATACTATAATGAACAAATTTTGCCATCCCTAATATAAATATATGTGGGCTCCTTATCTGGGGTTCATTAGTTTGAATCTTACCACGGGTGAGAATATCCAGCCACTCTCTACATTACTCACTAGAATCAAGTATAAAATATTCTCGTGTATGTTTTGGTTCGATCTAAGGGAGCAGTCATGAAGCACAATTAATACAAGTTAAACTAGAACTATCACTAAAGGTGATTAATACCCCCACATGGGTGCTTGATACTGGAACTGGAAAGCTTAGAATCAATGGCATAAAGTGACATAAGAAACATGGAAATATGTATATATTTATATTTAATAATATTGTATATAGAGAAAACAATTACCGGTAGACCATTGAACTGTATATTTTCTAGTAGAACTAGCTGATGCTCTAGCTGATCTCTTCTGGAATAAGACATCTAGAGCATTCACAAGCTTTACTTCAAACACGATCATCATCAAATTTTACAAGTACATATTTGGGCTTGAATGCATCCTTATCCATCTGGGAATAAATCCCTGACTGTTACAATAACTCATGAGGTATCATCCAGAAACTGTTTTTCTATTCTTAGTTAAAGTGAACAGTGACCTTGATCCAACTGGCCCAATTTTCATTCCCAAGCGTCGTCTTTATAAAAACTATCTTTAAAGAAAGTTTCATCATAATATCTCATTCGTAACTCAAGTTACTGAGCAGAAACCTTTTTTTTAATTTTCAGTAACAGTGACCTTGACATTGACTTCAGCAGCCCCAAAGTCAAACTTGACCTGTATTTTATGGTGTTACACCTGTGTACCAAAAATGGTTTAAATCTGTCAAGCCTTTCATGAGTTATCTGGAAACCAGTTTTTCTATTCTTAGTTTAAGTGAACAGTGACCTTGACCCAACTGGCAAAATTTTCAATCCCAAGCGTCGTCTTCATAGAAGCTACCTTTACAGCAAATTTCATCACAATATCTCATTCTTGACTCAATTTATTGAGCAGAAATCATTTATTTTTTATTTTTAGTAACAGTGACCTTGAGCTTGGCCCCACCGGCCCCAATACCAAACATGACCTGTATCCTGTGATGTTACACCTGTGTACCGATAATTGTTTAAATCTGCCAAGATTTCATGAGTTATCATCCGGAAACCATTTTTCAACCATTTTATTATTTTTAATAACAGTGACCCTGACCTTGGCCCCACCAGCCCCAATATTGAAGTTGACCTGTATGTTATAATGTTACACCTGTGTACCGAAAATTGTTTAAATCTGTCAAGCCATTCATGAGTTATTGTCTAGAAACCGTTTTTCTATTTTTAGTAACAGTAATCTTGACCTTGGCCCCACCAGCCCCAATATCGATGTTAAACCTGTGTACCAAAAATTTTATAAATCTGTCAAGCCATTCATGAGTTACTGTCTGGAAACCGTTTTTCTATTTTTAGTAACAGTGACCTTGATCTTGGCCCCACCAGCCTCAATATCGAACGTGACCTGTATCTTATGATGTTACACCTGTGTACCAAAAATTGTTTAAATCTGTCAAGCCTTTCATGCGTAACACCCAAAAACCATTTTTCTATTTTTAGTAACAGTGACCTTGACCTTTGCCCCACAAGCCCCAATATCGAACTTGACCTGTATCTTGTGATGTTACAGCTGTGTACCAAACTTTTTAAAATCTGTCTAGCCTTTCATGAGTTATCATCTGGAAACCATGAAGGACCGACAGACCGACAAACCGTCCGACTGACCGACCGCCAAGCTCACTCCTATATACCCCCTCAAACTTTGTTTGTGGGGGTATAAAAATGTTTCCCAACTGATGTAAACCAAATAACTTTAAACAAATAAAGTAACGATACATGGTCAAATAGAATATGGCAGTTTCTATTTGTTTTTTAACTACACGTGCTGTTAATCCGCTAAAATTCAAGTACTGTACAGTGTTTGTCTACAATCTAGATATCAAAATATAACTTGACTACCCAACACTTCAGAGAAGATAATGGTGTGATTAGGGCCTCTTAAACAAGTAACAGACTTCCTTGTCCATTACCTCTTGATATCGCAAAAAAAAAAAAAATCCCCTGTGTTGTCAAGCATGATCAACCAATTTGAAAGTTAAGTCGCACACCATTTTTTGACATACCAGGATCATAAGATTACTGTACACTCTAGACTAGGAAAAAAATACCTCTTGTAACTGTCTTGCTCTGTTTATTCATTTTGAAGGGTGGGAAAGACCAAAATTTCTTATCAAGAGATCATCATATCTAGACAATGTTGCTGAATGACAAATCTTCTTCACTTCGAAGTTTCCACATTTGCTTAAATTAAAAGTATCACACTGGAAACACAAATGCTTTAATCAGCAACATATTTGATTATTTTTTCACATAATTTCTGACCAGTTTAGAAAAACATTTTTAGGAACCAAAAACATTTTCACATTTCTGTTGTACTCTGTTTTTTTCACACTAAGATCAAAACTCTTTCTTATAAACAGAACATTGCACTGAGATGTTACATGCTCAAACAATGTCCTACTGAACAAAATACATGCTAAAAGATGTCCATCATTAAATTGTTCTTTTTCCTTATCTAATAACATTAGAAGTTACCATCCTAAAAATGTTAGTAGGATATTTAAATGAAAATGAAAACAGTTGACCATATTACAATTTTAGCACAATAAATAAAAACACTACTAGGCCAAATTTTCAATGTAAGCACAACACTGGAACACATTTGGCCATATTTACAATGTTAGCATAACACAGGAACTTATTTGGACATATTTACAATTTAGCACAACACTGGATCATGTTTGGCCAAATTTACTATGTTAGCACAACACAGGAAAACATTTGGCCATATTTACAATGTTAGAACAACAAATGAACATGTTGGCCATATTTATGTTTGCACAACACAGGATCATGTTTGGCCATATTTACAATGTTAGCACAACACAAGATCATGTTATGCTATATTTATGTCAGCACAACACAGGAACATCTTTGGCAAAATTTACAATGTAAGAATAATAAATAGTAGAAATTTTGGCCATATCTGAAGCCTTCAAACAGTAAACATCTTGAAAGATTGTACACGTTTATAAAGTTTGATGTTTTCTGACTGTCTCTTTAGTTGGCCTACTTAGTTCATCTAAAAATGATATAATTATTCAAAGCCCTAAATCTTTGTATTAACATCACAAGACATGGACAAGCCTACCAACATTTTGTTAGCAAGAATAACTATAAAATGTTTTCACATTTTTTTTTTTTTCAAAATGTGATATATAATAGCAAGTCATATTTATATGACTGTAACACCAGCAGAGCTATTCAAAAAGTGTGTTCTAACATTTGTAAGAAGACACTTTTTAATAACTGTTAACTACCACATGGACTTGTATTTATTTATTTATTTATTTATCTATTATTTATTTATCTATTCTTTACACTTCATTGTCATATAAGTCAGATACATTTACTCGTATTTTTTTCAGAAGTGTCGTCTTACAGACGTTAAAACAGCGGTTTGCTCGGACAAACAACAATTTTTCCGTAGATATGGTATAAACCTTTTATGACTTGTCCAGTCATTAAGAAATTTTTACGACTATATTGGATCATTTCATATATCTTTATTTATATCCATCTTAGCAGTAAAAGAAGTACGTAACTTTAAAATTTACACAATTTCTGAACATTCATGATGTTTGGAGCATCTACATTGACCACAACTTAGCTTTCTCATTTGGAGCAGATTCACAACTTTTACAAATTGCAACAGAAAGTTTAGTTGTTTTCTTGAGTGACTCAAATACTCATAACAAATATCCCAAATGCCATTACACAATCTTTTTCTGGAGAATTGCTTAACTTTTAACAAACATATTGACTGTTTAATATGATCTGAGTTTCAAAGCAGCTCGTTCACAATTGAACCTTAGAATTAAAAAAAGTTTTTCTATTCTCCCTTACTGTAGGTGAATGCTTTGTTTTCTGACAAAAAAACTTGGCTCGCTTAGGTCACATTGCCGGAGAAAATGCATTTTTTCATAAATGCCTTCTTGGGGAAATCCGGCTAATACAGAATATGGTATCTCCCTAGCAGGTGCTTGCTGTAGACACATTCCAACAAATGTCGTCTTCACCAATCTCAGCACTGGCATTTGTTTCATGGATTTTTGGTCCAATATTCAAGAACGGATATAATGTGAGCGCATGCATGAAGAGTGAATGTGATCTTTGTCAATGACCATCTGTGAATGAGCTGCTTTAACAAACCACATTGGAAATGTAGCAAAATAAGTTTAGTGATTTGCTAGCTAAGAACATTAGAACTGCTTGGAACTTGAGCCTGAAAATAAATCACATGATCACCTACCATCATCATCATAGCCACTACTGAATTCCCCATCATCCCAGAGACCATCATCATCTGACCCATCATCTGAAATGTAGAGATAAACAAAGTTAGGTTAGTCAGTTGCAAAAGAGTTAGGCAACAGAGTTAGGCAATTGAAATACAAGGTTTTGTTTTATAGAAAAATGCATGCTGTTTTTCATGATGCAGTTTTTTCGTCTGGCTAGGAGATATTTGGAGGGGGACGGGGGGAATAGTGCACAAGAAAAGCATCCAAAACCAGAGACACTCTAAGTTCTTTTGGATGCTCAGTGTATAAAACCAATACTCAGTTTAACATCTTATCTGTAAGAAAATTAGTAGTGTAAGCAGGGGGATTAACTTTCAGTCTTGTTGGATACTTACAAAATATAAAGGGAAGCAACTGCAGTTTTAAAAGCCAAAATAGTCTTGTCTATTACTGTTCTTGCATTAAACAACTAGTAGAATTAATTATCTTAGCCGATTAGCTATCATAGTCAAATCACTCCAGTTTAGCAAGGCACATGAGAATTTAATGAGGCATACCCTGACATTAAGAACATTCAATTTTCTATTTTTTCAAAACATAAATTTGAAAAATATTGAGCGAATCATTACCTTATGACAATACGTTTTGGTAAAATATTCGAAGTACAACAGGTATTAAACTGCATGCATCAATACAAGACATTACCTACAGAGCTGTTGTTGTGCAATCTTTGAGTGGATAACAAGTTATTACAAACGAACACTTTCTTAGTTGTCTCTACATGTAAAGAGGAAATGTTTTGAATATATCATGTTCTTATTAATATTCTAAATATGTTTCTTCATTCAGTCAATCAGTAAAACAGAATACATGTATTTAGTGTATTACCAGTTACTTCAACATTCAAAATTGCAAAACAATGTCACTAATAATAAAAGAAGGGGGCAAACAGGGAAGGACAGGGGCTGGGTCTGGAATGCAAACTTCTGGTGTAAAAAACAGATAAGTCTTCCCAGTATGAAAGAAGCAAAACTGGGAATGAATCAGTGCTCCAGTGGTAACAGGCTGGACTGATAATCCATGGGATGCCAGTTTGATCCCTCACTATTCCACTAACTTTACTAATCGTATTTCAAGCAAGACATTAAACCAATGTCCTGTAAATCAGTGCTATACAATGAGAATGCAAAAGAACCAGGGGTGTCTCTAGATCTGGAATTGGATGCTTCCTGTTTCTTGCAATATTACCCACAACCTAAAATGGCTGAATTCTGCAAGAGGCTTCAGTCGTTTGGGCAACTAGTACCAGACAGCAAGAACAGAGAATTTTTTTAACTCAGGCCCTGTGCTTAGTTTTCATGCTCAACCCAATTTTTTGCTCAGTTTTACACTCCTTAAAACAGTAAGGTGTTCTGTATCTTACAAAACACTCCATATTAAAGGGACAGCCCAAAAGGTTAAATGGTTATTTTCAGTCTTTAAACTATATTTACACAGATTTATGAACTATTGAAAAAGTTTCATTCTCAAAAAAATTTGACCTTGAAAAACTGTATTTGAATCAGGGCGTCTGAAGGTATGGCTGTATCGTTTGGTGAAGTTAAGCAAAGTCTTGTTCCTATTCCTGAATAAAAACTTCTTTAAAAACTTCTTGATAAACCCCTGGGATGTTAAATTTTTTTCCACAATAAGCCATGTTCTCACCTTGTGCGTGATTCACATCATGAAACGGTTGTTGTCTTTGGTTTACACCACGGTTACCATATCGACCTGTTCTGTAACAAGTAATTAATAAATCATACAATTTTCTGAGAAATAAAACCTGTGAAAACAGAAGACAGATAAAATCTTTATCTATAGAATACTTTACACAAAGTTTTTCTTGATATAGAATACTTCCAGTTGCCTCAAATTCACAAGGTGGCTTTCCACCACAGGTAGACTTTGGTAGAGCTCTGACACATCAGAACATATATACCTGGTGATAGCAAAAAGGGTTGAAGTGCTACTGCATAGAGAGAGACAGAATATTTTACCTTTCGATGTCAAGGAGTCAGAAGAACAGGTAATCTTAAAGCATTAATATTTGTCTTTGTAGAGAATTGTTGTACCATATTCAGGTGGATACCCAGAACTCGAAATGAACACCTTCTTAGTCATTAAATGCCCAAAGGGGAAAAAATGAATAAACATAATTCTATTTTTCCTTTATCAATTAGTTTTCATTTTATAGCTAATGAGCAATTTAACATCATTGGTTCACTGCAGGATATATCCCTTTAAAACATCTTTTTTTTTTATTATACTCAATATTTACTGAAATGCTGTCATTTTGGACAATGAAAATATACAAGTACCTAATAAATCTATCCATGACTTCAATACATGTATTTTTTTAAACCAGGTAACATTACTTTAAGTTGCCTCCAAACCCCAAAAACCTTGTGGCAGAAGCACTGTCAATACAATTTTAAGTATAGTTCAAATCTCCATAAATTAACCTACCGGCTACATGAACTAAACCTTCAAATATTTTAGAAAACTTTATTGTAAATTATCAATTTACCTTGTAAGTGACTTCTTCACGGTAGAAAAAAATTTAGAAACACTCATTGTTTCACACAATGGTTCTCCGATACAAAATCAAAACATCTTGTTCTTTTACGGAATACCGAAGTTTTATTGTCATGTTATAAACTTGTTTCCAGATTCAATATTCATGTATTAATGTCTATCTACACACAGAGATATCTTAACACAAATGATTTATTTATGTTCAACTTAACAATGCTACATGTACATAAATTTCGTCACATTAATGTAAAACATGGGAGAGAGTTTCCTTTTTGATTGTTCTAAACTTCAAGATAAAAAAAAATCCTGTGCATCAAAACCAAATCCCTTTTCTTGGAAGTTTGAAAATTGTTTAAATATTAGTGAAAACAGTATTTTGCTTATGACTCACACACGACTTTTTATCTCACAAAGTGAGATCTGTTCAAAGATATATTAATTAATAATTTTACAGTTAAAATCCAACGTACATTTGTATTCGTAATTTTTCATCAGAAAAAATGAAATTAATATCACGATTTTAATAATACTTGTGACGATTTTATTAATACTTGTAAACAGACATTTGAAGTTATCACCGCCTGTACGATATAGGGATACAAAGTTTAAGGTCACATGCTAGTACATGTACACATCAAGTAGAACAATGCATGCTCCACTGACCCATGTTTGCTTTGCCACCCTTTCTATTGGTTCTTTTTATCTCTAAATAACCACAAGATCAAACAGTTTACAACATGTGAATGTTGAAAGTATTCATTATAATTGGCAACTATAAACTAGAAAGAAGGATGACTGTAACTGTATTATGATTAACCAGTATTGTTCAATGTTAAAACTCAGAATTTGTAACAAATTTTTTATGTCACCCAACAACAGTTACTATCCCTATGTATTTTTTTCAATCTAGAAAAAAAAAGTTATCAAAGATATTTCAATTAAGTCTTTGTTTTATCTGAAAAGATCGTTACTTGTCTTGTTTAAGAGAATCAAGATTCAGTTAGACAGACACACAGACAGACAGACAGACAATTTGATCAAAGGCTGAGGGTAATAGTCAACGTCCCTTGTGAGGACCATCACCTAACCATTACACATCCTATGCCAAATTTCTTCAAGTCAGGTTCATGGTAGAGCATTCACCCTATTGCATGATGAAAAGTCTGAAGTGACTTGAAGTGGTTGAATTATCAGAAATCTTAAAAGGACCAAGGGTCATGTTTTCATGAGGACTAAGAAATTCTAAAGCCTAAAGATTGTTATTGATGGACTAAAGAATTTTCGTGGTAATCTTTCTTAAAATGTAATGGTTCTTGTATCTCATCCAGAACATTTTACAACCTAATCATATGTCTTGATGTATCCTGCCTGACATTGTGTGTGATTTCAGCCAATCAGAGGCTGTATAAAACATTTATGAGGAGTCATTGAGGTGAAAACACTATTTCCTTAGATTGTGTCATATATGATTGAAGATTAAATATCAACTGATTTTCATCACAGATCATGAATGACAGGCAATCATTAATTCATGTGTAACCAGCACAACAAGAGCCAGTTGAACCGGGTGATGCTCCCCGAATAGGTTTTGGACACAGAATAGTGTGTCCATAAAGTCTTTGCCAAATTCAGCATAAAGATATTATGTTATTGGTAGTTGCTGAAAAAGGTTAAAACTGTTTAAATATGCAATGAAGAATGTAAGACAGTTACCATTTTATTCTTTATTTTTCTATCAACTCAGACAGTGGCAGTCCTATCCACACATTGTCATGGTCACTGAAGTAGGCTGGTGACAGGTAAACCAGAGGTTTTTGATACCTCTTGTAGTTTCAGAGTTATGTCCTTGACAAAGTTCAAAGTGTAAAAATGAACAAAGGGCAATAACTCAAAAATGAGGCAATGCAGAGTTATGGTTCTTATGCACTGCCCTTCTACTCAATAAGATCTATCTACCCTCAAAGTTTCTTGTTGATACTTCTTGTAGTTTCAGAGATATGTCTTGGACAAGAAAATGCAGATGGACGGACATACAGACATACGGACAGACAATCTACCTACAAAGTTTCTTGTTGATACCTCTTCTAGTTTCAGAGTTATGTCCTGGACAAGAAAATGCAGATGGACGGACATACAGAAATACCGACAGACAATCTACCTACAAAGTTTCTTGTTGATACCTCTTCTAGTTTCAGAGTTATGTCCCGGACAAAGTTCAAAGTGTAAAAATGAACAAAGGGCAATAACTAAAAAATTAGGCAATGCAGAGTTATGGTTCTAATGCACTGCACTTCTTCTCAATAAGATCTATCTACCTACAAAGTTTCTTGTTGATATTTCTTGTAGTTTCAGAGTTATGTCCCTGACAAGAAAATGCAGACGGACGGACGTACAGACATATGGACAGACAAAGCGGCGATTATATGCTCTTCATTCGGGGACCATAAAAATGGACAGAGAATAGTGTTGTGCAAACAGTTATTATAAGAGCAGTTTATTTGTTTGTTTGTTTGTTTTTGTTTAATGTATCCTTGCCTCTCCCCAAGGCAGACATGCCTGTTGCACTTTTATTTTGCAAGGAAAAATAATGAGAAACTTAAAACACACTGCCCGAACTGTCTTAAAATAAATCCATTCTGCTATCTTGAAAACCACAAATTTCTGCATCCTGTTTCATATAGTTTGGTTTATGGTACCTCAAGAAAGACCTCTTAGTAACATGCTTTCATGGATACTACAGGTTAGAATTACTAGAAGTAGAGTTAAACCTTTTTTCCCCAAAACTACACCAACTTTGAGGTCTAAAGTTAGCAATTCTTTGTGTTTGCCCTACTTCTCTAGCCAATCAGAAAGCAAAGCTATACTCTACAAAGCAATCTGATTAAATCACATGAATACAATATCACAACACACTGATTTTTTGGAAAATGATATCAAACTTCATGGAGAGAAAAAACTGTTGAAATATAAAACACTTTATACCATTACTAACCACGTCTCAAATGTAAATCTTTACTCAGCTGGCAGAATCTTTTTGGTCGACAGCCAGTGCAGAATATGTAAAGTCACACAGTTTGATAACAACCTACACTGTCTTCTTTTCAGTAAATTTGTTTACAATATTTAAACGGGCCTATCTAAACTGAAAAATGGAAGAGTCCATTGTAGAAATTAAGCACGGTAATGGTTATGATTTCAACTGCAGTAAGGGAGGCAACTGATAAGAACATTGACACATACCTGGCTTGACCTGGCCTGGCTACCATGGAAACATAATTCATAACACTCCTGTAAAGTAGAAAAAGAAATGTTTACAGATATTTAAGGAAACAAAAGATCATGTCATTGTGGATACGGAAATGCAATCTGATGCTGAGGCAGGAAAATAACAAGTTTCAAGGTTATTTGCATTTCTGCACTTAATAAATTCCTTCAGCCGTCTACAAAAGAGATACAAAGATGGCCGAACAGAATATAGAAATGCACAGTGAAAGGCAGATAAAAATAAACTAATACAAAATTCAAATCTAAGCCGACCACTGCAAGCAATCAGCTGATTAAATCTGTTTGTTGGGTAAAAGTTAACAAATTATTCATTTTATAAATATCAGTTAAACTGTTCTTCCTGTTTAAAATGTTTATGGAAACTTGATAATTTTATAAAGCCTACTGAACACAATGATGAGAATTTTGAATACAGTAACTATGCAAGAAAAGACGCAGTTACGTTTTGATCATGTTTTATACCCATGCAAAGTTCAGGCAACGATAAAAACTGACGTTAACATAAGTTTATCTGCATTATGATTTTTGTTACATGGAGAAAACAAAACTGATACCGGTAGATCATTTATGAGTCAGCTAATGAATATGATTAATTAACACTTTTCCTATCTGCATCTGCAATAATGTATTGTTTATACATTACACGGCTGAATTTTTTAAATGTACTTGTCTATCATTCAATATGGGTGAATCCATTGATCATTCATAGGGGTATTAATTGAAAATACATAAATTATATTAAACAGTACAGTCATGATCATAATGCAGATGGTCAGGAAGACCAACTTGTCCACATAAGTTAACGAGGCAAAAGGCAACTGCAGACTGTAGGAATAAAGGGACATAATCCTACAATTATCTCATGTAATACTGCCTATCTGTTTTATTGTTTCATTCACTATAGAATGAAAGGATATGTGTTCAAAAAAAAACATTCTTCAGGTTTTAAGACACTTGTGCTACACAGTGTTCACAGTGTTCAACTGGAATAAACGACCATCCACCCAAAAATGGTTCAACAACAACCGTCTAATACTATATGAAGACTAATATACATGTATTCAGTTTATCTTTTGTCCTTAAAACTTTTGCCAAACACTGACATTGAGTAATAAATCATTTAAATTAATTCAAATTTACGTAATTCTAAAGTAAATGAAATTCACAAGATTTTAGGGTATGACTTTTTAAATTCAGATAAAAAAAACTTCTCTCTTGTGACATTCTAGAACAAGTGAATCACAACTGACATGACAAAATATACACGATGATTTTTCCTCATTCGAGACTGTACTTGCCCTGGTTTTTGTCTAGTGATCCAGTTATCTGTGACGCATTATAACAAAACTTTCACGATCTAAAACTTAAACTGTTACTTAGTAGTGACTTTGATCAGAAGACATGTTCTATAATTATGATGAAAAAAGAACAGATGACTCAGAGGCTGGTTTTACTTTTTAGTTTAATGGCTGAATAATCTGCGATCAGCATAGTATGCAATGTAATGCTTATCAGAATCTTAGAATTCGATAAATTATTAGTACTGGCTTAAATTTTTTTAAAGGGCTTTCCCTATTTCCATGGGTTCCAGTCCTAAAGTGAGATATGACACAAAGGCCTCTCACCATCTATCTGAGAGTGGACCTCTGTACGACACTTTTTTTTTTGCATGTGTCAAGATTAATATTCCAACACCCATTTTTTTATGGCCACTTACATGCATTTTTAAAACAAAGCTAAAGAAATTTACTTAAAAACAAGAGCCATGTTACACATGGTTAATCCCCCCGCCGGGAAGAAGCTACCTGAAGGTTGTACTTTCAAACACTCAATGTAATAATGTTTGAAGAAAATTCCACAAAAAATAGGCAAGGTAGAGTTATTGTTCTTGCAAACTGCACTTCCTACCAATGTGCTATGTCAGTGTATTAAGTTTGAAGAAAATCGCTCAAGCACTTTTGGAGTTTTGCTTCGGACAAAGTTTTTCAATTAAATCTGATAAAGGGGAATAATTCTAAAAGTACGCAAGGTAGAGTTATTATTCTTACACACTGCACCTCCTCCAAATGTGCTCTTTCAGTATATGAAGTTTGAAGAAAATCACTCAAGTACTTTTGGAGTTATGCTCCGGACAAAACTGGAACAGACGCACGCACGGACGGACAGAGACCATTTCTAATATCCCCTCCGCCGGGGGGATAATAAGTTCAAGAATTCAAGAATTAGGTATACATGTATATTCTGGGATTTTTAATATGTAAACAAGTAAATCTGATAAAGGGGAATAACTCTAAAAAATAGGCAAGGTAGAGTTATTGGACTTGCACACTGCACTACCTACCAATGTGCTCTGTCAGTGTATAAAATTTGAATAAAATCCCTCAAGTAGTTTTGGAGTAATGCTCCGGACAAAATTTATCAAGTAATTCTGATAAAGGGGAATAACTCTAAAAATAGGCAAGGTAGAGTTATTGTTCTTGCACACTGCACTACCTACCAATGTGCTCTGTCAGTGTATGAAGTTTGAATAAAATCCCTCAAATAGTTTTGGATTTATGCTCTGGACAAAATTGTTTCGGATGGACGCACGCACGGATGCACGCACGGACGAAGGGCATTTCTAATATCCCCTTCGCCTTTGGCGGGGAGATAAAAAGATTTGATAACTTGCTGAACAGGTAGACAGAAGTCCAAATCCAGGGCTTCATCATTAGTAATTTAAATGGGTCTTTCTGAAATGACCTTAAACAAAGTTCAAGAAAAAGCCAGTCTTGATTTGCAGTCTATCTTTTCATTCTCACAAACCTTACAAAAAGGAACCTTCTGGACTAGAGTAGTGCCAGCTGTAGGGGAAATAACAATCTTACTAACATTACCAACACGATATCACATGCAAACAACAGGATAACTTACAAACAGGAACGTAATAAACATATCTAATCCATACATGTATACATGGAAAAGATGTATTTGACTCACAAGGTTACTGTCAGATTCAAGGCAACTACATTCATCAGCTGGTACGCTACAGGAAAAAACATGAATAGGGTAATGATACTGTGACATATTTTTATTTCCTGGTTTCAAAACTTTTAATCAGGATTTAAGTTTAACTTGGCTATAGTTTAAAGCTCTTTTTTACGTTCACAGGCAAATGGTTTAAGTAAATTTTGCTCTTAGAAGGACCTGCGTGTACCCTCTATCAAGAAAGACAACTCTGTCACATAAACTGTCATGGTCAGAAGCAGGGCCCAGAACTCATGACCTTCCATCAGTGAGAAATTGAGTAAACAGACAATAAAGACAGGCCTTGAAAACTTTCAGATGTGACGACTACTGGAACACTAGACGAACATTTAAGAAAGGTCATGTATTATGAATTTTAATATTTTAACTCAAAGCAGAGGAGCTTTTGGTTATCTTCTAATTAGAATTAATTCATTGCTGATACCAAGGTACACTTTATATTATTAATTTGTTCTGAAGTAAATCTTCATTGGTTTTCCTTTTAATTGCCCTCTTTCAACACACTCCTTTGAAAAACTTTAAACTTCTTGTTTGAAAAATCAAAATGTCTAGACGTATAGATTTTACATACTCCATTGTTTGCATATGTGACAGTATAATTTTGATGTGAGAATAATACTTACTTTATATGTTTCTTTGGACATCTTATGTTATTCAGATCTGTTTCAGTTATATTCTGAAAATAGAATAACATAAATCTATGCAAGAACTCTACAAAAAAGTATACCATAATGATTTTCTGTGTTCTCTGACTCGTTATATATTTCGCAATTACTGTGTTTGTATCTAGCCGTGCTATAACTGCAGAAGTCATCAGTTATTGCACAGTGTGCACTTCCAGACCTTCACATCAGGTAAATGTCCCTTCTTTGACTCTAATATAAAATAAGTACAGCCCCTTTCTCAAGTACAGCAATCCCACTGCTCTGTCAGGCCTATGGCCCTGTAGCAAGTGTAAGTCACATATGCTTAAAAAAATCTTGATGTACAATCAACATTGTAACACTACAGTAAGTTTAGACGATGAAAACACAACCCTTCCAGAAGTACAACTGTTTTCTGTTGAACACTTTTTTGCTGTTTTTATTTAAGATGGTTTTTGTATTTGCTATGTAGAAATCAGGCTTAACTTACCTACATCAGACATAAAATCTACAATTTAAGACAAATGACCTTGTCTTATTTATTGAACCCAAAATTATTTCTTATCTTCTAGTTCTACAAAGATATAAAGCTTCCCTGGAACTTAAGATAAAGTTATGACTTGTGCTTTTCCTTCTTAATCTTTCTTAAAGTTGGCAGTAAACACAAGCTTCTTTAAAGGGGCTGTGCTCCAGATGACAAAAAAAGAAAGTTTTCTTGTATTATAAATTTCTTGTAACATTTATGACTAATGCTTAAAAACTAACTTACTGACAAAAAATAAGTCAGATAATCACATTATAAATTGATTATTTTCCTGTCGTAGTGCTATACTGTAACGCGACGGCATAACTATATTGTATAACATTTAAAGTAAATAATTGTTATTTCCGTTGCAGTGATAGTGGTGACAGTAAAAGCATTGGAAAAATTTTGTTAACATGAGGGTCCAGAGTTCAAATCAAGCTGAAGTGAATATATTTTGTTTGGTTCTATTTTGACTTTTATAATCAGGTTTGAAGTAAAATATCATGTTGTTATAATCTCACGGCATCTAGATATTTAATCGATGTAAAAAATATTTTTATATCAAATCTGGAGTACAGCCCCTTTAACAACCAACTGCACAGATGTTAGAGTATAATGGTCATAGCATGGGAAAGAACTATAATATTAAAGAAAACCCACTTGTACAACAGGAGACCATCTGCCTGCCAGTCATCTAATTCACACCAAGAACAGGAATCAATCTTGGCTTTCGTTAGTGAGAAGCGAGTCAGTGCTAACAACAAATACATATTTTACATTTTCCTTCTTGTCTATTATCTCAGTTAAGACTTAGTAGGTATGAAATAGCAACTTAACCCTGAACATGTAAGTAAGTAAGTAAGTAAAATCTTTATACATGCTGAAATTTTGTAATGGATTTGCCCAGCTTTGAATTTGGAACAGTCCATTCCAAGTTTAAGGGATTTCAATATCAAAATAGAAAAATGGAGCTACCAACAGTATAGAGCCTGGTCAGACTGCACGGATGTGCAGGCTGACCTGGCTCTATACTGGTGGCAAAGGCTAATCACTTTCAGTTCCAGTAGCTTAAGGGTTAAGATTTACTTACGGCTAATTTGTTCCCATCCACACCACCGTCCCGAAAACATTTAGTGCAGTCTGACAAGGAGTTCTGAAAAAAAAGAAGTTAAAAATTTGCTTTTAACTATAGCCAGTATTCCCATTGGATATTTATAACTAAGGGTGAAGAATGAGGTCTACAAGAACTTTTGGAAATATAACAAGACTTCTAAAAACTTGGAGTGACAAGGACCATTCTGGGGGTGAATACCCCATATAGGTTTTTGTTTGGAACACTGGTAACTCTGCTTTATAAATGGACTAGTCTATCCTTCAATTCTGACAGACACAAATCATTAAGAGGGTGTTAACTTGAAAACTTAGTGATAAATTACCAACACTGAACAGTGCAGACCATGTTCAGAATGTATGGATGTACTAGATGCTCATGGTCTGCACTGGCCATAAAGGCAAAAAGTACTACTAGAAGCTGAATACAGGGATAAGGATTTTTCTTTCGGTTGCCTTTAGAAAACATCAACTGTACTCAGTTTTGTATGCTGGCAATAAAAATATTATCATTCCATTTCTTAACAAGGGCGATCAGTGATCACATGTGTCACCTGATGATAGCCAAATAAACAGAAGCATTGAGAGGTGATTGGACAGTTTGTAGGCTAAAATGCATTTTTTTATTCAAGGACCATAACTTAACCAAAAATCATTCAACCAAAAACCTGTTAGACATGCGTAAGTACTTGAGAAATTAATCCTGTAACATTTCATTTAAATTGCTTTAGTAGTATAAGAGATTCAACAGTAGTCCGGACAAACTTTAAAAATAAAAATCATTAAAGGGCCATAACTCTGACAAAAATCATTGCACTAGAAAATGCTGATGAAATGCACAACTAGACTTGGTACTGATCAGTTCTGTAAAGTTTGGATGAAATCGCACCAGTAATTTCTGAGGAGTAGTCCAGACAAGTTTTGTGATGGACAGATAGACAGACGGCTGGCCGGACAGACAGACAGATGATGGAGAAGTGATCCCTATATGTCATGGCTACTTTGTAGCATGTCGAAGCTACTGTGAAGCCTGCAACACAAAAATCATTATTTGGCCAAAACACTTTTTCATTCAAGGGCCATAACTCAGCTAAAAATCATTCAACCAAAAAACCTGTTAGATATGTGCAAGTACTTGAGGTACTGATCAACCCTGTAAAATTTCATAAAATTTCATTCAAATTGCATTAGTAGTATAACAGAAGTAGTCCGGACAAACTTTAAAAATAAAATCATAAAAGGGCCATAACTCTGACAAAAATCATTGGACTGGAAAATGCCGAAAAATATGCACAACAAGACTTTGTACTGATCATTCGTGTAAAGTTTGGATGAAATCGCACCAGTAGTCTGAGGAATAGTCCGGACAAGTTTTGTGATGGATGGACTGATGGACTGACAGACAGACGAACAGACAGACAACGGAGAAGTGATCCCTATCTGTCACGGCTTCTTTGTAGCAGGTGACACAAAAACTGCAAACTTTTCCAATAGATGAGGGCATGCCTTAAGTAACTGACTCACAGATGGGTCAATGAAGCATAAAAAGGAGAATGTTTAAATGTAGAAATTCTAGCTGTAATGTGAAGAACACATCTAAATCAAGTTACTGTCTCAGTGTTTGTTACAGAAACATTATAATATAAAGTTTTACAAAGTTTTAGAAAATTACCCTGTTAGTCATGGGGTAAAACACTGTGTTTATATTTTAGATTTCTGAAAGGGTATTTAACTTGGCTTAGTGGCTCAGTGGTTTAGGTCACAGCTCTTTATTTTACTGACCGAAAGGGCATGGGTTCACATTCTAGTGATTTCATTTTTTCTTCTTCAGTTTTTATGGTGTATAGAAGCATATTATTATGTTTTTTTCATAGAATATTTACTTCTCTTTAATTTTAAAGAAAAATTTTTTTAAGGTAAATTCTGTGAGTCAGTCACTTTAAAGCTGCTTCCCTAGTGACCACAGTAACTGAGGTCTACTGTAAAAAAAAAATTAGAAGGCAACTGTCTTTATATTACTCTGATCAGACTATTTGTCCATTCTCACAACTGAGCAAGAAACAGCTACTCTGAAACACACTTTACAAGTTGAAGTTTTTTTGGTGCAACTCAAGTAGTTTCCTATTCATTTTTATCTTAACATTGTATTTTGAGTGATACTTATGATGTAACAATGAAGCACTTGCTTCTTGTAAACCAAACATGAAGTAATGTAGTCCACATAATAAAATCTCCTTAGAGTTCCTATAATAAGCACACAATTTAGTATTGGCTTTTGTGAAAGAAGAACTTTGACCATGAGCCAAAAAATTGTTGAAATGTGAGGTGTGCTTTACACAATTAACACTGCACTGTGAGCAGATAGCTTTACCACTTTTTCTATCCGATTCAAATATAACATTTATATAAGTGAAGAAAAATTAAAAAATTCATGTGATTTTAAGCTTGCTGCATGGAAGAGTTTGCATGCCATTACAGACTCAGAAAAAAAGACCCACCCCTAAAAAAAAAAAAAAAAAAAAAATCTCAAACCAAAAAAAAACCCCAACAAATAAAAGGTGTTGAAGTACTTCCTTTAATATTTGGAAATTCCAATGCAATGCTTCAAGTTTTCAGGTCTATTCAAAATCTGTGTGTCAGTGATCAATGAAATTGGATTACTTCAAATTTCAATAAAGCTTAAAAAAAGTACTATAACACAGGAGTGTAGTAATAAAATTAGTCCAAATAATTGTATTCAAAACATTGAATATCGTGCTAAATTTTGAATGGTCAATATCTACCTTCAGAAAGGCAGCATCCTGTCTGAAGACAGTGAAGTCACAATATTGGGACTAGTAATAAAATGCGATTGACGATTTTTATGTTACAATTTTATGACAAAACCATGTACATGTGGAAGCACTCCTGTATTATGTATTTCTCTTTGTTGGTCACTACTTCAACAAAGTGTAGAGTAAATGTGTATATGTTTTTTCCTTCTTGAAACTGTCAACAAGTTACAATGATTATATACCAGTATACCTGGCAAGTGAAGCTTGTACTGAGGAAATAATATCAAATCTAACAATGTGTTTTAATATAATAATATAAAGACAACAGGTCGAAATCGATTACGAGCTATGAATCATACATAAAAAAGCCACTATAATGTTGTTTTGCTTCCAAATTATCTCTCTCATTAGCTCACCTCAGCCAGCCAATTTATAACCTCTTGAACTGTCCAACGAATGAGAGAAGAATATTCCGGTAAAGGCTGTTTCCTTCGAGACATCTTTGTCCCCTATTTTCTGATAAAAAATCTTGCTGACATTTAATCCAAAATTGTTAACGAGCAAGCAAAATAAAACTTCCTTGTTGTTTACATCCTGTTGCTTACAAGGCATGAAGTTTAAGTTTAGACGAATTTTTTTCATCGATAAAAAATTGCTAGACGTTTTTTTTAAAGATAATTGAGAAGTCAGATTTGAATACTACTAAAATAATTTTATTTTACACTTAAACATTGAGATATTTGTAAATATAACAAAATTTCTAATTGAAGTTGAATTTAAATAAATCGTCCAAGTGTAAGCAATCGATTCGTGATTTGGCTCACATGTGAATTTCAAGTTACATTTACAATAGTTATATTTCAGGAAACTCGCAGAAAGAAACAAAAATGCAACACGATGATGTAACTATCAATGTTATTATAAATTTTACCGTACTTGAACGTGTATTAGTTAAGGTTAAGGCAATTTTTTTAATTTCAACGCCTTTTCGCGACCCACAAATAATCACAAATTTTATTTCAAGTTCAACTTATTACTGCCAACAGTCAATTCTGACTATATTAGGAAGGCAAGTTCTTGCAACTTACTGCTTCCTGGGTTCAAACGAGTACTCGCACCATACGTGAGGAATGTGGAATGTCACTGGAGACTCACCTCGGGTGGAATTCGAACCAGCAAACTGATCGGGAGTCCGGCACTCTAACCCCTCGACCACTGCTCCTCCTCTATTTTAATTTCATTCATGTCGTTGTTATATTACTTATAAGAAGCATGACCAGACTGATTATTGTCTACCTTGGTTTGAAAGGCAGTTAAATGCAATCAATTTATTTGACTTATTCTGTGTCAAAACAAGTTTTATATATAAGAAAGGCAGTGTCTAGAGGTACGGATCCGTACCCCTAGACCGGCAGTCTAGAGGTACGGATCCGTACCTCTAGACAATACTACTAGGAATGTCTAGGGGTACGGACCTTTTTTCAATATATAATTAAGCATTAATTTACGTTAGAAGAAACTCGTTTATAGTGGTTTTGACAGTTTTTAGTGTTTAACAGACTAAAATTATCTAAGAGTGGCAATGACTTCGATTTTCAGTTCCCCTTTCCAACGATATAATGCGAGTAATCCGGAATCCAAATATGCTTACGAAAAGAGGAACATATCGTTGTCATCTGTTTTCAAACAGAGCGTTCAGTTATACCTGAACCTAAATGTTTGTGACAAATGACAATGAAAAGTTCACTTAAACCTATTTGTGATACATACTTATGATTTGGTGTAGATGTTTTTTACCTTTAAAGATCGTTGTCGTCCAGCAGGCTCATTAACACTGACAATTTGAGAAGGTATCTCTTCGAGTAACGTGTATAGTCCCGAAAAAGACTTTAAAGTAGTCAATACTACTTACTTCGCTGTCATGGTAAGCAGTGCGTCTCTGATACTCGTAGAGAAGTATTTCTCTTGAGATTGACGGAGATGGACTTTTTGTGCCCTGTTTGAAAATAGATGACAACGATATGTTCCTCTTTTCGTAAGCAAATTTGGATTCCGGATTACTCGCATTATATCGTCGGAAACGGGAACTGCAAATCGAAGTCATTGCCACTCTTAGATAATTTTTATTTATTTATTTATTTATTGACTTTAATTTTAGTCTGTTAAACACTAAAAACTGTCAAAACCACTATAAACGAGTTTCTTCTAACGTAAATTAATGCTTAATTATATATTGAAAAAAGGTCCGTACCCCTAGACATTCCTAGTGGTATTGTCTAGAGGTACGGATCCGTACCTCTAGACTGCCGGTCTAGGGGTACGGATCCGTACCTCTAGACACTGCCTATAAGAAATTTTATCTAGAGCCTTTAGAGTTGTCAGAAATTACATACGTTCAAAAACAAGTTAACAAGACAAATGCATCTGCCACATTTATAAATAAAAATGTCATTTAGGTGTTATTCCACACCATACAAATAGTTTTGCTGACATATTGTCACATGTTCACACCTATCTCAGTATCTGTTAGCCTAATTAATTTGGTGTTGACGTTAAGACCCATTTTATAGACCTTTTTTTGTTATTGTCAAACCGTTACACCTAATTTTAACTGTCATTCTTTTGCACAGAAAATTTAGCGGCTCCACTGCCGCTGGTTTTGGTTGATTTTTTCTGTTTAAACATAAATTAATCTTCAATTTCGACTAAACAACGATATGTTTATATGTACATGTAAATACTATTCTAGTAAAAAAACTTTTTTTTTCTTTTTCAGGTCATTTGGAGCATCATCAATGGATCATTTTGTTCTTTTAAAACTAGGTAGATTGGGGTCACACGAATTACCGGAAACCACCAAAAACACCGGAAACTACCGGAAACACCGAAAAATACCAAAAACCTCTTAAAGTTATAGTACAAAATGTGTTTGTAAAATGTTTAAGAAATGTATGAATTATTTGCATTAAATTTACAGATGACTGAAAGTTTCGAAAATACAAAACCCCATAAAAATATAATTTTAACTTATAAGCCAGTTCGATCAATTTATGGAGTTCTGGAAACACCTTAAACTATAATTATTAAACTAATTCAAAAAATGTTAAATGTCCCTCTGTTTTTTTTCAAAGAGATGTTAGTCTGTTAGATATGTATGAATGATTCGGAAAACCTGAACACTCCTTAAAGATATATCAGCCAGTATGATAATATTAATTAAACACATCTGCAGATTGTATCTAATTCTAAATTAAACAACATTTTCATATAATTGTTGCCTACATTTTAATACCATTTGTTAACTTATTTAGTTTAAATTGTTAACTTGCCTTTAAAGGGGTTTCTGGTATTTTTCGGTGTTTCTGGTATTTCCTGTGGTTTCCGGTAATTCGTGTAACCGGGTAGATTGTAGTTTAGATTAGTTCAAACCTATTCTAATACTTTACATGATCGGGAAACAAGTTTTTTCAACTTACATTATTGTATTTGTCAACTGCTTCCTTGGTTCAAAGCAGTACTTTTACCAATGTTGGGAATTTCTAAAATCGTATGTCACTTTGAATCACACCTCAGGTGGAATCAAACCAGCAACTTCATCAGGAGTCCGGCATTTTACCCCTCAACCACTCTTTCTAGATCATAGTGTAGTCAAAAGTTATAACATTATCATTTGTCATAGGTGTGCAGAGATTTTTCAAAATCATGCTTTCTAGATATTAGTTTAGCTAGAAGGTGGTGTTTTGTGTTGTGCTTGAATTCACCTTTATCTCTGGTTACTTAGAATCTGGTAAGGAAATTGTCACAAAATATAGAATTAAGGAATGGCAGAAAAAAAATCTGCTTCGCAATAGAAATGAGAGAAGTCTTAGTATAGTTTCTACTTGGTCACGAGAGTTTTTGGTGTGTATTGTGATTAGACATAAACAGATCTGAGCTAATGTAGCCTACTTTATGTTAACTCAATGTCACTTTTGGCATTTCTTTTATTTTTAAAATTTTCTGAGTGATTATGAGGAAGTTATGTATCCTGGTTTGATTGATAAAGTTTTCAAAATGATAACCTCACAAACTTGCATTCTTTTATTTTTATAATCTTCTGAGTAATTTTGAGGAAGTTGTGTATCCTGGTTTAATTTATCAAGTTTTCCAAATGATTACCTGACAAACTTGCATTCTTTGATATGTTTTACTTGTCTGCATATTCTGTTTTTTGTTTTTTTTAATGTTGTATTCTTTTCCTGATTTATTTCCAGAGCTAAAACACAGAAGTTTTGTCGTAATGAATACAGTTTGACTGGGTTGTGTAATCGATCATCTTGTCCTCTTGCTAACAGTCAGTATGCTACAATAAGAGAAGAAAATGGTAAGGTGTTTGAAAATTCTGTGTTTCTTTTTCAATATTATGTACTCACAGAGATTATGGAATATGTCCTAACAAGGGTTGGTCCTTTTTATACCCCTTCTGTGTTTATTTTTCAATATTATGTACTTACAGAGATTATGGTATATGTCCTTACAAGGGTTGGTCCTTTTTATACCCCTTCTGTGTTTATATTTCAATATTATGTACAGAGATTATGGAATATGTCCTAACAAGGGTTGGCCCTTTTTATACCCCTTCTGTGTTTATATGTCCTAACAAGGGTTGGTCCTTTTTATACCCCTTCTGCTGCATGTGAAGACAAGACATATATGTATAATGTCATTGCCCTTGGCAAGTGGCTGATGGCTTCTGCATGTTTGCTTGCTCTTTCACAGTAACAGTTCTAACCTTAACCTTACAAAATGATTACTGGAATGATATCTTGGCTAAATTCAGTATCCAGCCAGATTGCAACAGTTATAAATGGTCTTTTAATTGGTAAAAGTTGGCCAAAACAAAACTTTTTGTCATTGGAAATAGAAATTTAAGATAACTGCTATATTCTTTAAGTTTTTTGCATTCAAGAACAATGCCTTGTAAGTAACAGCATTATATAAAGGAAAGCAGAACAAAATAAAATCAAGTTGTGATTGGCTGTTTGTGATTTGTTATTCTGCCGCTTTTTCAATTAAATAGATTAAAAGTGAGAGATTTAGAACGTGTTAGATAAGAATTTTTTGATTTCCAGGTGTTTGTTTCCTCTACATGAAGGTGGTTGAGAGGGCTGCATTTCCAAGAAAACTGTGGGAAAAAGTGAAGCTGTCCAACAGTTATGAGAAAGCCCTAAAACAGATAGATGAACACTTGATATACTGGCCAAAGTAATGTATTTAAAAACTCACTTTGTGGCAACTTTTTATTATGGCCAATTTTCATGGTCCTGTGGTTCCTTTTCGATAATCCAGTGGCAATCTTCAAAAATGCAAACAACTCGGTATCACAAATTTCAACCAGAAAAATGGTCCTGAATTGAAATATTTTTATAGAATGCTTACGTGGCCGCAGCTAATTTGTGAGCAATCAGATATATTGAACATTTAGGAAATTGTTTTGTTCCTAAATTGATTTGTTTTATTAGTTTTAAGATAGCTGATATAACAACCAGTCAGTAATAGGGCCTTTCATAAAGTTACAGTTCTTGTATTTTATGCTGACTATTTGCACAGAGAAAGCAGATTAATTCTGGCCAAGAAGCAACTCTGACACCTGTGGTTTTTTTTGTGACATTAAATACAAATTACCAGATTTAGAATGCAGTCGAGAAAAGAGTCAATCTGTTGGCTAGGAGATTATAGGGGACAATTAGCAAATGGTATGTATGATATTTGCAATAAACTGTGAAGTTTTTGTCAATTTTGCAACAACAACAATTAATTTAATCGACAAAATATTTTGTAAATTTTGTTCTTTTAAGCTTCAAACCTGGAACTGCAAACATGCTTTAAGTCTTTGAATGCTAGATATCCTTAACCCTTAACCCGCTGGAACCGAAAGTGATTAGCCTTTGCCACCAGTATAGAGCCAGGCCAGTCTGCACATCTGTGCAGTCTGACCAGGCTCTATACTGTTGGTAGCTCAATTTTTGTATTTTGATATTGAAATCCCTTAAACTTTGAATGGACTGTTCCAAATTCAAAGCTGGGCAAATTCCTTACAAGAATTCAGCAGGTTCAGGGTTAAGGTATTCAGTATTTGTTAAACAAGGCAAAGACTTATCTCTGAAATAGAAGTCTGATCTTACTCAAGTCATGGAGATTAACAGTGCCAGTGAGATGAAGCATTTAAAATGTTGATGCAAGCTAGACAAAAGTATTTTGTTGTTATAGTAGATGGAATTTAAGCTCCTGCTTAAATAAGTAATTTCTAAATCAACATGAATGATTGAGATTAACAGAAAAGAAGATGAAAATAAAATTCTTAAAGAAGTAATGTATTCTTCTTGAAAAAGAAAAAACATTGACTATCATACTTTTCAGTGTTGTCTGTGTGATTTCAGACAAGGGATACATTTCTCAAGCAGGAGGCCATACTGATGAAGAACTATGAGGCAAACATGCAGATGAGTGGAAATGAATTTACAAGAGCTACCTACCCATTCCACACATTGAGGGCATAAACAGTCTGATGTTTGAGTCAGTTCAATGCACTTGCTCGAAGGGAATCCTCATCTATGCTGGAAGAGAAGGTCCCGGCCTACATGCAGGATCTTGGTGTTTCAACAGAGGAGTTCAAGGAGACCCATAGATGGCTTGACTGTTTCTGTAAGCTTCACATAACGTTTGCCAGTGTTTGTGTAAGCAGCAGTGTGTATTCTGATACTGTGAAAGTAAAAACTGTCCTCTCTGTTGAATTGTTCTCCTCTGATGACATTTACAACATGGATGGATGAGACGAGACTCTTTTACAGGGCTTCCAGATAAGTCACTTTTTATTTGCAGAGAACAGTGAGGGAGGGAAAAGTTGAACAAGAGATAAATTGTTTTATTATGCGTAAATATGAACAGAGATTACAAAGAACCAGTGGTGATATGCAAAGTGTGAAGAACTGTGGTATTTTAAAACCATTGATGCTGGTACCCTGTCTTTGACATAGAAATACAACCACAAGGCCTAGATGGCAACACAGATATTCATGTACTAGGTAAGGTGATTCTCCCATCCTTGTCAACTGCTTCTCACCAATGTCCGCATGCTGTTCCTGATAGCCAACACACAATGTCTGAACTGCAGCTGCTCAAACAGGGCATGTGGCAGGCAGTTCCTGGATACATCTTTACAAGAAGGGACTGATGCAGTCTGTGGTCTCCTGTATCACTTCAGCTGAGCCAGCCACTGCAGACAAATTGGCAAAAAGTGTTAGTTTTGGATGCCATCCACTGTCAAGGGCTCCATAGTCACCATGTGCATTGCAAAGGCTGGGATGACAGAAGTTAGGATGGGCAACCAAGAAGACTTACTCTACTGTTGCGTGGCTAGTTGAGGTAATAGTGACAACCAGGTCGCACATCATGTCATGAGTGCTTAGGAGGTTCTAGGTGTAGATAGTGATTTGCCTGTGTTTGATGTGTTGGGACAACTGGGATTCTGAGCTGGTGAAGAAGTTGTCTTTTCTCACTACCGAGGAGGACTACCAAGTTGTGAAGTTCACATCTACAAGGAAGTCCTTGGCATGCTGCAGCAGTTTATTATGTTCTGTCTGAGGATCAGAATGACTGGAGCATCAAAGATGATTTGTAACTTTCAGAAAGATGATGGACATTAATGGAGGTTGATGGTTGATGCTCAGCAGTCCAACAAGGTTTATTAAGGGATGTGATACTGAGCATTAGGAACAATGAGTGATTGAGAAGAGAGACAGTGAAAAGTGTTTCCTACTATTAGGTGACAGTGTGTGGGTCTTTTGATATTTATTTACATGTGAATTTTATAATATTGTTATTGTTTTCAGAGGATGTTCTTTATTTTCTTGATCAAAATATTCATTCTTTAAATGTTCATATATTGTAGTTATTATGTTTTTCATACTGCTTGTTTATTCATATATAAAGCATGATTTTATGGAAATGAACAACTGATTTCTTCTTTATTTTTCTCCGTAAACAATGAAATATACAAGGGCAAAGTCATGAATACTGTGTTACAAAATTATTCAACAATTCATACTAAATAAATTATCCAGTCATATGTACTCGCAATGAAGAGACGGAACAAGGCATAGATCAGGGTACTGTACATGTATAATGTTTGTCAGTGCCAAAAGTTGTAAATTGTTTCTAAGCAGGAATATAGACCAAGATCAAGCAATCTTGATAATGGCTACATCTTCAAATTAAGACTACTTGGCTATAATCCAAGTGATGGTTTTAATATTGAAGTTTTACACATGGAAAGTGAAAACTGAAAATCCCTTTTTTTTATGTACTGAATTCTGGTTTTACCATGCATACAATATGGCTTTATTCACTTTCCTTACATTCTTCTATATTGATTGAATTATAAATTTGAAAGTTCCTAGGTGCTTGTGAACAAGACTGCTTGCAGAATGAGATACATGTAGTAGATTATCACTATTACCTGTCATAAGTACATGTAAAGTTTACAAAGAAGAATACAGAGCTGGTAGAAATGTGATTCAAAATTTAAATATTTGAATAACCTGAAATATTTCTGCTATTTTCTTAAATTCTGCAAACAAGGAACAGAATTTTTGTTTGTCTGCAGAATTGTTCCATCTTGATATCATGGTATGTACTAATACAGAACCAAACTATTGAGTAATAGTACATCAGAAATTTTAATTTTGATGTTTTTTCTTTCAGGTTTATCAAACACAAATGTAAGCAAAGATTCACAAAGATAACGCAGTATCTCATCCGTATCAGAAGGCTTACTTTGAAAAGGCAGTAAGTATTTATACAGATATTTCAAGGTGGAGTTGTCCTTTTGAACTTATAAATGCATATATAGCGTGTGTCTGAGATAAGCTTTTAAATAAAAACCCCAACCAAAAACACCTATTTGTTGAGGACATTGGTTTAACTTCCCCTGTTTACATTTACAGATCTAAGCCAAGTCTATAATTCTAGCATTTATGTCAACAGTCATGAAGTGAAATGTTTAAGATAGAATCTAATACTTGTCATTTCTTGATAACAGAATGTAACTTGCTACATTACAGTTGCTGCCTATAAACATGCCATCTTGGCATTCAAGTCGGATTCCCTCAGAGAGGAAAATTATGGGTCCTATGAAAAAAACAAACTGCAACATACAGAATAATTACTTAAATAATTTAATTTGGAAATGTAAACATTCAGTTGTTATTTTTAACTCCCAGGAAGAAGTTGGTTCCCTTGAGTAGGAAAGTGGAGAGACGGGAGAGGCGGCGTGAAGAAAAGGCTCTAGTAGCGGCCCAGCTGGATACCGCCATAGAAAAAGAACTGCTGGAACGATTGAAACAGGGAACGGTAAGTGTCTAAATTTAGTGTAAAATACTGTTGTGTGAGAGAAAACACTGCTTCCTGTGAATCTTGATTTTAGTTAACGCATCTAGAAACTACAGATTTTCACTTTGTAGCCATCATATTAACCTCTGTAGTAAATAACTTCATTAACGAAGGATAGCCATTGTACATAATATCAGATATCTGCAGCCGGAAACAGTTTTTGGTCTTAAAGCTTCAAAGAATAACATTTTCACTCTACTTTGTTACTTCACTAAAAAATTACCATTACTTTTGAAATGGAAATATATTTTCCTTCTTTGGTAAATTTAAGTTGCATTAGTCCACAAAGCTTTTTTATCTAATTATTAATAAATTGAATTGTTAGATAAACCAGAGTTACACATGTCCGGAAATATTTTTTGCTTATTGTGAAATTTTTATTGCTCCTTGGGTATGTTTAAGTTATAGCATTTTTTTCTTGTGTATTTGAGGTACAGATTTGGCTGAGCCTTGTTCCTGCAAAATACAGTTGCTCTCAGTCCAGATCAGCCTGTAGATGCTTCATACAATCATACTTGTTAAAGATTGTTATAATCTTACATGTGAGAATAGTTGAATAGTTCCATCCGGTATACAAGAAACTAGTATAAATGAATTTACTAATTAACGGTGTTATGTTGTTTCAGTACAAAGACATATACAACTTCCCCCAGAAAGCATTTGACAAGGTGGTGGAAGGCGAAGAAGTCGAGAGTGAAAGTGAATCAGAAAAAGAAGATGGAGAGATGGAAGAAGAGTCAGAGGATGAAGAAGAAATGGAGGAAGAATCAGTATGCTGTTTTAGCCTTCATCTTCTAAGTGCATGTTTTTTCCATAGCCAATGAGTGGACTGCTTTTGTCCACTGTAAATGTGGACAGTTACTTCTATTTTACATTTCTGAACATTCATTGTGTTTCCTGCATTTGTCTGTATTGTTATTTTGGTCATTTTCTACAAGAAGATAACTTAAGGTATCCATCTGCCAGTATCTTCTTGTATTGAATAGATGAAATTGATTTACTTTTTATAGAGACAAATAACAATAAGTTATACTCAAGTGAGTAAAGATATTTAAAGTTACAGTTTACAAGAGGACGGTGGTATGGCACATTCATTACACTAAAGATTGAGAATGTTTATTATATATTGTGTGTACACTGTGTTTACAGGATTCTGGAGAAGTGGAATATATTGCCGAGGAGGAGTTTGAAGAGAGTGACATGGAAGATATAGAGGTGAAGGTTTTATCTAAATTATCATAGCATTCTCAACAACAACAACAACATAGCATTATTGTTTGCATCACACCAGTACTAAGTCTTCTGTCGTCTGTGAACAGAAAAACGATTGGCATTTACCTTGTTTGTGAGAAAGTTGGCAGTTTCTTACGAAGAATGTGGGTCTTGTACTGGTTCTTCCCAGGACTGATGGTTAATTATACTGTCTGCCTGACATGAATGAGTGACAAGACTTTGACTGTTACAGGGTGCTTACCACAATTATAAACCAGTTAAATAGAGGTGAATTTTTTGTTATTCAGTAACATAATTACTACTTGCCTCTACACATTTTAATTGCATATAAAGTAGGTATTGTAAAAAATTACGAAAAGCTGACTTGTGTGTAACTTTAAATTGAGACTTTTAATAAGTCTGAAAATTCGAAAGAGCTATTCTGGTTTTAAACCTGTTAACTTTGATTTTTTATAGGATATGGATAATTTACAGTCTGGTTCAGAGAGCTTGTCAGAGTCTGAAGATGAGCAGAAACCCTCCACATCGAAACGTAGACCACGAAGGAAAGTGGAGATTGAATATGAACACGAACACGAAGACTTGTCACGTTCTAAACTCAAAACAAAAACTTGATGTTAATTTTTATTTGTGTAAATAAACATTACTTAAGAGTGATTCATTTGAAGTATTTTATATGATAAATAATTTCTCCAGTTACCAGAGATAGAAACAGTGACTCTAACAAGCATGTAGGAGCTGAGGCCACACCCCCTCTACCCGTGTAGTCCTTATTCCCTGACCTCAATCTTCAGATGCTTCCTACATTCCGAGGTAAGCTGTAGGTCAAATAAGGTAGCGGTGTGACAGAATCACTGTTTAATGTTCCACTGAACAGTTGAAATGTGATGTAACATGTTAGGACACACCATCTTACAGCATCCTATGAAACATTCCATTTTTACAGCATTTCTTTGTTAGAAAGGAAAAACACAAAAAAAACACTTTTTGAACAAGTTATCAGGGGCATTACCAGTTTGATGTGTCAACTGTTTTGTAAAATTATTGACTGCATGTATGCTAGGCTAAACAGTAGAGAGTCACAATGCATAGAGCCATTTTTTGTTTTTTTCAAGAGAAAAATTGAAAATGAAATTGTAGTATTAAGAGCATGTTATATTGTGTTTCTGCATTTTGTCAAAAGATGCTGATAGAGACAATGGCAGTGTACAAGCACATTAACGTAACATATATCATCTTCTGTGTCTTGCATTGGTGAAAGCAGGGCCTAAATTGAGGCCCTGGTAAAAATTTTCAGGAATAATCCTGAATTCAGGATTTTATCTGATCTGTGGCCTATATGATACTATAGAGAAAGTGCAAATTTTTGTACGAAATGTTGCAGTTTCAGGATTTTTAGTTTCATGTACTTTCAACAATGCACTTTTAGTGCTTAGCCATTTGACCCAAATCATAATTATGACCGACTTATTTTGTAGATTTTCGATATTAAGAACAGCCCAGATTAGATTACTTTTTGGTACCAGTTTCCCATATGGTGGACGCCCCCTAAAGGGTTCAGTTATTTTAGGTTATGAGGGGTAGTGCAATCCCATTTCAGAAACACTCTAGTCCTGGTTCATTTAAATGCCCTCTGTGTGGGACTTCGGTTTGTCTCGCCCAAAAGACAATAAGTTGTGTTAATTAAGGAGTTGGGGATAGGACTTGAAAGCCCTGAATTACCATCGCAGTGTGTTACCACTGATCAGCCCATTCCATACTCAAAATGACGTCGACTAAATTTTTGTACTAGTCCTCCAGAAAATTTGTCTTCTATGGAGTGGAGCTTTCTGCCATTTAGTAAATATGTGTTCATGTATACAATGAATATTACTACTTTAGAGACTAAATATAGAAGAAAACAATCGTGTCTGGGCCCTCAGGGGCATTCTCGTAGTCGTGCAAACCAGCGTCTTAGGGGAAGTAACTCTTTTAGATTCCGTACAATATAAAAAATTGAGTTTTCTCCCTTGCATTTCACTAACCTGCTCAAAGGCGAAATGTTATAATAGGGCTCTTTCTATGTGGTAGATAATGAACGTAATATATCCCAAAGACCTAAAATACCACAGATTAGAAACTCCTTTTTGAGCTTATGTAACACACCTTTCAGTCAGATGACAAGTAAACATTTTTCTAATTTGCTAGATATTTAGTAAAAGTTCTAGTTGGAAATCATAATCATGTTACAAAATGATCATTTCTGCATAAAGACAAAGATGTTCAATGTTTTGTATAAATTCCTGTAAGTTTGTTAGCTTGCAGTTGAGAAATCTAAACATCATTCTCATTACACAGGGTCATTTCTTTTTGTCATGAATCTTTTTCATTTCTGCTCCGACTTTGTTAAGGCATACTTTCATAGAAAAAAAACATGCTGTCAGAGCTTTAACCCGGGGCTTTAACTGAGGTCCTGATGCTGTATTTCATGGTGCATGTTTTCTCGTCTGGCTAGGAGATATTTGAAATACAGTATAGATCCGCCATCAAGACCAGTCCAAAAGTGGTATAATTAGTGAATCGGTCTCAGTAGCAGGTTTCATTTGTTCTTTTAGATTTTGGTTTTTCCAACTGTTAATTTTGGCATGGCTTTGAAAATAGAGTAATCAAAGAGGTCTTGTTAGTGGTTTTTTTCTGTATTATGTAAATGAGACTTTGTAAGGTCTAATCTACCTGTTGCGATATTCTGGGAGATTAACATATGAAACATCCTCAACAAACCGTCCCTAGCATAAACTGTTCGCTTGTGTCGTTTTATAGGAATAAACGTCATAGGTTAAAAAATATAAATTTAGTTTTCATTATTTTTATTATCTTTTTCATAGTAGGAGGGCGGGGCTTAGAAAGATAAGTTCATTTTCCACGGTAAGTGTGTTCCATATTAAATTTAAATTACAAATGGCCGATGCCTCACCTTTATGTGATAAATCAACTTCGCCCATCACGTTCGACTCTTCTTGGCAGCTTGGAACATACTATCTTTGCACACACAGACTCTTAATCTATTTCGCAGAGTCATACTTTTTTCAAAAACATTTTCATAGTCGAAGAAATTAATATCATAGCAGCTCTTTAATTCTAATTTCTCTCTATTCGAACGAAACTTAACACGTTGATCATCGTTTGTAAAACTCATTAGATCTAAGATGTATCGCGCACGGGGAAATCATGGTCACCCGTCCGTGACAGAAAAAGCAAGGATTTGTAATTCTGAGAGGCCTAATGCATGCTGATAAGACGAAGCTATGTGTTTTCGGATGTTTTATAACTTAGAATTTTATCTGTTGATTTGGTAAGCGTATCAAAGAATGCCGTAAATCCAGTCCGTATAGATATGTTACAAGCTTATCCACTTACTGTGTGAAAATATTCTTCAAAATAATATAGTACTTATGAGAATTAGAAAATTTCATCGGTAATTATTACAAGTTGCGCTTAGAGGCAGTAGTCCCAAAAGATTTATATGATAAGTTTTTACTGTGTGAATATAATTATATTCATTACAAAGAAAGTCTGTTCAGTATTAATTCTTTTTCACAAATCTTTTGCAGTTAGAATAAAGTGTTACAGTGTAAAACAGTATTCTTGTAAATCGTCGGCTTGTAAGGCAAAGTGAGACAGCTGAATTGACTGATTTAAGGGGCGGATCAGTGGTCCGGTGGGTAAGCCACTGTACTTGATCCCCAGGTCCTTCTCTAACCCTGCTAATAAACTGCCGATTGAGTTATTAAACCAATGTCCAATGTATTAGACGTGTACACTGATCATGTAAAAGCACCAGGAGTGTCTCGGGAGCGGGATTTTTTCTGTATCTTGCACTATCACCCCGCCAAAAAAAACAAAACAACAAAACACCCCCCCCCAAAAAAAAAACAAAAAAAAAAAAAAAAAAACAAACAAAAACAAAACAACAAAAAAACAAAAGCAAATGAATTTCAACGGGCTCGATATTTTTACTCCAAACATGCATACTTTATTGCTACAGATCTTGAAAATCAGAAGAATTTGAAATAGTTTAATAAAAAAATTAAATCTAAGTTACTGCAGTTTTGCTTAAGAGAGACATAAACTTGAACACACCGTCCTACTGATCCCACAAGATTTGCTCCTTTCAAAGAACACAAAGAAACATATTGTTAAAACAACAGTTATTATTGTATAAAGCTGATTTGTACATAGCGGGATACGAACAAAGGCCTTCCCGGCTGTAGCACTCTAATGGGCTCTATCAAAATTTTTACTAAAACAAACTTCATCTGTATACAAGACACTTTATCTTATAAGTTAAAAGAAATTTACGTGTGCGAGAGAGTCTCTTTGATCGGCCCTTAATTATAAGAATTAAATATCGGAAATGAGTCTGTTAATAAAAATTTATTTGTTCGAACGCAAAATATATATATAAAACTACAAATAGATAGAAAAATGTGGCTTGTAACAAAAAAATGTAGTAATTTGTCCCCTCGTCCCCTTACCAAGAAGTGACCCTTTCTTACGACAATGAATAAAATGTTTAAGATTTGAAATAACAGAAAAAGAAATGTACAACTGTGAACCCCATGTCATATTGACAGAAATTTTCCCTGTTATATCCAGAAATAAGTAAAAGGTTCCAGGAGCTAAAACAAAACCAAAACAACACACAAACAAACAAACAACGACAAAAATCCCTAAAACAACAATAAAAATAACAAAAACATATTTTCAACACATTTTCTGTCGACATTCGAAATGTTGGAATTTGGTCATGCATCAATTTTTAAGTATTTAACATGACATGTTAGTCTAAATTGTCGCCATTTTCGACAATAGACATTGGCGGAGATGAATGTCGTACTAGCTGAACATCAGACATTCGCCTTAGGCAGTCAGTGTTATGCTAGCACGACATTCGACATAAGACTTTCGAATTTTGAATCATTTGCTTTCTTTGAATGTTGTGCTAGCACGACATTCGACTTTCGAATTTTGAAACATTTGAAATTTGAATGTAATGCTTTTGAAACAGCACGACATTCGACATACGACATTCGAATTTTGAATCATTTGCTTTCTTGACTGTTGTGGCAGTACGACATTCGACTTTCGAATTTTAGAACGCTTAAATTTTGAATCATTTGCTTTGAATGTTGTGCTAGATCTACATTCGACATTTGAATTTTGAATCACTTGCTTTGAATGTTGTGCTAGATCTACATTGGACATTTAAATTTTGAATCACTTGCTTTGAATGTTGTGCTAGATGATCTACATTGGACATTTAAATTTTGAATCACTTGCTTTGAATGTTGTGCTAGATGATCTACATTGGACATTTAAATTTTGAATCACTTGCTTTGAATGTTGTGCTAGATGATCTACATTGGACATTTGAATTTTGAATCACTTGCTTTGAATGCTGTGCTAGATCTACATTGGACATTTAAATTTTGAATCACTTTCTTTGCATGTTGTACTCGCAGGACAATCGACATTCAAAGTTTGAAATCTTGTTCTAGGACGACATTCGAATTTCAAGATTTCAATATTTGAATGTAGAGTATCGAATGTCGAGTTTGCACAACATTCAATTTAAATATTTCAAAATGAGAATGTCGAATGTACGATTTTTAATTACATATACATATAAGCCGAAATAAAGACCAATGTCAAAGATACTCAGTAATGAGACCAACTTCAAATTAAGACCACTTCGAGTTTCACTGTATCCGATTGTCAAATATCGTGTTTAGCACAACATTCAATTTTCAAGTGTTTCAAAATTCGAATGTCGAATGTCGTGCTGACACATCATCCAAATTTCAAGTGTTAGAAAATTCGAATGTCGTGCTGGCACATAATTCAAATTTTAAGTGCTCCAAAATTCGAAAGTCGAATGCTGTGTTGGCATAACATCAACCTTTTTTTAGAATGTCGAATATCGTACTAGCACAACATTCAAAGCAAATGATTAAAAAAGTCATATGTCGCATGTAATATGTTGTGCTGGCAAAACATTAGAATTTCAAAATTCGAAAGTCGAATGTTGTGCTGACATAACATTCAGTTTTCAAGATTCAAAATTTGAATGTCGAATGTACAATGTTGTGCTAGTACAACATTCAAAGCAAATGATTCAAATTCGAATTTCGTATGTCAAATGTCGTTCTAGCACAAAATTCAAAACAAATGAATAAAAACTTGATGTCGGATGTTCATTCTAGTACAACATTCATTCAAAGCAAATGATTTAAAATTCGAATGTCCAATGTCATATGTCGTGCTAGCACAACACTGACTTTTGTCAAAGTCGAATGTCTACTGTTGAGCTAATACGACATACATTTCTCAGTGACAATGACTAATGCCGTATTAATGCATTCGTGACAAGTACTTGAATGAACGGGGCATTGACTCCAGTAAAAATGGTGCTCTGTGCATGCTTGAAGCAAATCAGCCTACTGCAACAATCATTATACTTAAAATAGCAAAGCGCCGTAACTCCGTTAATTTGGAAACCATAATAAAATCCCTGCTTTTTCAAATACATTCCTATCGTTTTAGTAATAATGATACTACTTATCTGGATCATTTGAGCTGGATTTTTTATTGATTGTGTAAGTTAAATTTCGAGTTCCAATTATTGTTAAACTGGGACAGGGGGCGCTGCTCTGGGTTCCTGAAATCGAGGCTTGCGATTAAGTAGCAAACTTCAGTGTGTAAACATTATGATAATTCCAAAAGTTACTACCGCAGACTGTTATTAAATAAAGTTGTGCTTTCAAGGGTGAAATAACACACAAATGCATTAAACAAACGTCATTAGCTTGAGAATGCGAAGAACTATGCAGACGACATTTTACTACCGAAGTGCGTCTTTCATCGTGTAACGCTTCGGTTAAGATCATGTTGGAAATAAACGGTAAGACACCCGATTCCTGCTCCTAATTCCTTCCAAATCGGTTACCGCATATCTATAGTAACGCTTCATAAATATTCCTCTAAATATTCTCATTAAACACAAATCTTGCACAGTTTTCTTTAGGGTTCATTTGGCACGATTTTTCATAATCATTCATCTTTAGTACATAATCTATTTTGCAGGTGACTTCTGTAAAACTTTGGTGTAGGAAGCCGAAAATGCTGATCAGAACGAAGAAAATGTCTGTGATATTCCAAGCACATTTTCATGCTCGTTCAGGAAAAAAATCGACACAACTCTAATTCAGATTTGTGTGCTCTGCATTAATTTTCAAAATTCAAAAAAAGAATGAAATTAAATTTTTGAGTTTCCAGACACGCTGATACGCTTTCTTTAGTTTTTTCATTGTGTGTGGGTGGTGGGGGTACACATGTGCATTGCACTGCGCTCAGATAACCTGCGTTGGTCATTTATGATAACCGTGCTTATACACTGAGTCTGTTAAGGAACTTGAAATGTCTTAAGGGGTATGACACAACCTCTACCTTCCAGTACTTGTATCTAGCAAACCTAAAAAAAAAACAATTTAATGGGGAACAGGGGACTGAAACAAAGGAATACCAATATCTCCGTATTAATAATAATACTAAGATTGTCCTTCACCGATTTTAAAGTTTGTAAGTGGAAATAAGCTTGTAGATTTTTTTCACTTGAGCCTAAATAAATAACCCCGTTTCATTGCCTGATCAATGGTCTGGCTATGGGCTGATCATGGTCCGCGTTGTTCGTTACTCTGTCAGTTCGGGCGGCTCAGTGGTCCAGCAGAAACCACACTCTCCACTAACAATACTTACTTATTGTCTTTCGGCTGAGTTATTAAACCGAGGTCCCATGTATCAGTGCTCTACACTGTGAGTGTAAAAGAACCAGCGGTGTCTCTGGAATGAGATGCTTTCTGTATCTTGCGCCATACCCCACAAACTAAAACCAAACTTTTCAAGGGGCGTCGCACGTACTGGAAAGCGAGATCGACGATAAATAATCTCAAATAGACATTAATATAATTTGCATTATTTGACGAAAATGTCAGTCCAAATGGATTAGTTCATTCTTTTTAAAGGTGAGGACAATGCCATGATACAGAAGAATAAAGTTCATGTTTAGTTTCCTCGACAGACAACAAAACTGCAAATGAAAACAGGATAGAACATACAGTATAAATACTATTTAAAAATTTATTGTCATTAACTTTATCATAAAAATCTTCCTTGACGAAAGATTTGCCTTTGACACTTTTTCACCGTTTTTTCTGGAGATTTTGTTGGTGCGTTACATTTTTTAAGTTTCATAACAATTATCTTCACAAACATGATGCAACACAAGGTTTTCTTCTATATTAATTCATCTACTCATTTTTTATACGTATATTCCTTTCACATACACACAATATCATTACCTCTGATAGCACATTAATACTGTGATAATAAATGTATCTTTCAGTAAGTAGCATGTGTTTTCTAAATCTTGAAACAATATTAGTTCCGCTTTTCAACATTCGCTAAATTATCGTTCCCCGACTTTCAGCACGCACTAAATTATCACTTACTTCGTTCAACGAAAGGAGAGATCTACCCTCACTTCCTAACTCATTATATTGTTAATGCACGAAAAGAGGTGGAATCAATCATTGTAAAACGTTCTAAGACCCCCTGCCCGATGGATTGATGTGCTAAGAACAATAATATTTTCATTCCAAAAAAAAAGTTTGGCTTTCACCGCTCGATAAATCATTCCAATGTAATTTTGATTGTTAATGAATGACTTTCAGATATTCTGCCGAAAAGGATAAAAAGAGTCTGTGAATGTTACGTTAAGGTTGAAAATAGAAAGGTCTAGTTTGGGATAAGCAACCCATTACATGTGCCATCTTGATGCCAGAAGAGTGTCATGTGGGTTAAATGATTAGCATAAGAACTATATGAGTTTATTTATCGTCAGTAAGGGTTGCCCATATGACCGACGCCCCCTTGCAGAGTTTCGTTATTTTAGGCTGTTGGGGATCGTGCAAGATACAGAAAGCATCCCATTCTAGAGACGCCCCATGGGTGTTTTCTATTCTCACTGTCTAGCACTGATTCATGAGACCTCGGTTGAATGTCTTTGCCGAAAATCAATTGGTTGCATTAGTAGAAAAGCGGGAATGCGATATCGGGTTACCCCTGGGCCACTGAGCCATCCTTGGCAAAAGAACATCAGCGTAACAATTTATATAATTGTCATTTGCCGTATAAGAGCGGCACCTTGTAAGTTTAGGGGCATTTTGAGGTCTTGTCTAATAACAAACGCGTCATTGTGTTGTCTGACAGGACTTTCAACACACCAGACAATAAGGTCTTATCAGCCGCACGACTCAAAATCGGGCTTGTGATTTGATAAAGGTACACAGGCATGTCTCATACCTGAACAATTCTCATATTTGTACGTAAAGCATCTGTGCTAATACTTGTGTCCCAAATACATAATAATATAACGTTTGTATTCTATTATACGAGTAGAGATTGCATTCTGTGAGACAAAACTTATCCCTAATTCATATATGGCACAAATAATACGTATGAATAAATTACAGTTGTTCCCCAAAAGTGTAATCTCACATAGGTACCTTTCTCTCATATAAGAGTGTCAATGGGGGACATTGGTGGATTATCTACCCTAAATACTCTCTGGTATTACATTGGTCCTTTCATTTGGATTCCTCTGCTTTTATCGCTATTTTCTCTTTTGGTATGATGATAAATAAGCCTAATTATGTGCAACAATGGTAGTCAGATTACACATTAAGTTTAGCAACATGTTTTGTTAACACCATTATCTTTCTTTTTGGAAAATCCTAACTTTTTATTTAATATATAAGTGAAAAGACCATCACAACTAGAAACAGGGATAAAGTCAGAGGATTCCAACTGAAAGGACCAATGTACTATTTGGTCTCTGAGTAAGGGAGATAATTTGTTGTCCCTCATACAGCAATAGTTTTTTACTCTATCTCTATATCTCCATACGATAGTCATGCACATACATACTTTTGTAATGCTGACCTAGCCTACGAGCCGGGTATCGTTTGTCGATCTAGGCTGAAGGATCTTCGGAAACCCTTCTTGTACCTGTTGAGGTCCCGTTCCCTTGACGTGCCTCTTCTGGCATTTAAATCACAGATTTTTGTAGTATCACATTACCCCTGTGATATTCGTGCCAAGATGTGGCCAAGATTACATCCGTATAATTGAGTTGTTTTTCGAGAAATGCATTCTTGCTTTTTGCCGCGAATTCCCCCATTATCATTTCAGGTCGTTTATCTAAACACAATTTGTTCCAGTAAATAAACAAATAGCGACATATGTTATGGAGATACTGTTGGGTGTTTAAAGCAATAATTTCCGTCAGTAAATCTCAGGAGATAATACAAGAATTGTTCAAATATATTGTTTATTGCTTAATTAGAAAAACACTGGCGCGGTGTGTATCCTAACTGTTCTAGTACTGTCTATCGCAAAATGGGCAGAGAATTGGCTTTTAGACTTTACACTCTTCATAACCAATGTCTATATGATTTAGTGATGAACGCAAGCAAGCACCCATTAACACGCACGTACGCAAAAACACACATACAAAACAACAATAAACGTTCGAACACAGACTAGAATACACTCAAATACAAGAATGTACCAACGCATTGCAAGTGGCGTGTTGTACATAATAAGTCTGAGGTACAAAAGGGAAGAAACTCGTACTATACTTAACACAGCTTAGAAAAGGGAGTCAACTCTTCAAAATCAAATTCCATATATACGCAAGTTTCGACGAACCACTTTCGTGATATTTTGCAATTTAAATTTCAATCATTTCCGAGCTTTAAATAGGAAAAAAGGCTTTTTCATTTTAAACATAACCATTTCGGAGCCCTTAATAGCAAAGAGAGACGAACATTTTGATTTAATCAAAAAATGGAATTTTCTACTTTAGAAAATATGATGCAAATTTTGGCAACAGACACGATCATTTAATAAATAAGAGCCGGAAAAAAGAAACATTATAATTATGTCTGTCTCCATTTTTATGCCATATTGCTCACGGGAAAAAAGCTTTCAAAACATGTCACTTTTAAGCCCAGATTTCTTGTCCGCCACCTTACATAATAAGTCAACAAATCTGATCTAACTGTTTGAAAGATTTTATGAGTTTTGTTATGCATTTCACTCCATAATATTGAAAACTAAAGCCTTATCAATTCAGAAATATAACCTTTTTACAAATAACTGTTATAAAATACGGTATCACTGACAAAATCAATCTTAAAAGGCCGCCGCAAACTGACTTGATACTCTAATAAAATAAATTTCTAAAGTATTAGCGCACTCATAAAATATGTCAAATTAAAGAATGATATTAAAGCAGCCATATTTATTGTCAGTTTGCTAAATTGCCAACGACATTCCCCACTCATCCTATCTCAAGTTTCTAATCAAACAAACCATTTGAAAGATGCGATCGTGCCACTTTGAGAACATGTGAATTAAATCTGAATTTAAGTGCTCGATTTTTAGTCATTAGTTTTCGTGATATAAGATATGCAAATACTTCTTTCATTTCTCAATTTCAGCTAATTTTACGCCAAATGTGTCCACAAACCGTTTGAAATTATCTAGTGATCTATTTGTAAATGCGAAATGCTGTCTATATTATACAAAATTAAGTTTTTTTCCTAGTATATAAATATGAAATATTTAAAGTAAATGCGTGAATTTTAGCAATTATTAAAACGGTCTGGAACTGTCATTTTCTTACTGTAACAAGTAGATTGGTGAACTTTACGATTAGTTCCCGTACAGTACGGGACCGGGATTGAACAGTGTTACAGGGGAAGTAACTCTGTATGGAGTTTGATAGACTCGAACTATCTGGTAGAAATTAAAGCAGTTTTTATTTTTTAATGAATAATTTATGAAAGTGCTATTCATTTATTCGAATATGAGACTGTTTTATTGTAAGCCAATATTTTATGTCATCTAAACAAACCTGTTGTCTTTTGATCGCCCAGGCCGCCTTGGGTTTCTTCTGGGCATGCGCCTCAAAATTTAATTATATAAATACTAAAGGAAAGCGCACAGAAGCAAATTTCATGCAGAGTTACTGATAGCTCATTACACAATTGTAATAAGGCTTAAAATATGCCGAAATATTGTTTTTCTTTTGTTCTTCTTATATTATAAAATTTTCATGTCTTAAGCGTTTCATTTACAGCATATGATACGGTAAATACTAAAGTCGATTAAAAAATAATGTAAAAATATATAAATATTTTATTAAAATGTATCGACTATTCAGAAAATAGTAAAAAATGTCCATATTAAAAGCACTGGTTCTAGTTTTTAACACATATGTACACTGTAAACTACACAGCGGCAAAAAACATACTGAATTAAAACAGTAAAGATGTTGCATTATACTTTCCCTTTCTCAAACTCTTCAGGGCAACAAATCTCAAATTTTCGTCACTGACACACAAGGAGGTAACAGCGACTTGTACCGCTGTGCAGCGTTTGCGCAATGAAAGAAGGTCCTTACTTAATAGGCAAACAAATGTTATAATTAAGTATTTCTACAACTTGATGGTTTTCGGAATATTTTATAATTAATTATATTTTGTATGTTGAAGTTGGAATTAAACATTAAAATGAAAGTGTTCATTGTAAGTAAAGTATCATTGAAAATGAGACGGTTATTTAGTTTATATCTTGATCAAACAGAGCTTTTTTGGTTTCTTTGATCTTCGCCGGCAACGATTACTGATCGGTGTCTTCCTATTTAAGAATAAATAGTTTAATGAAGTATATAAATGAAGGAGATCTTAAACATATAGACACAGTATTAGTTGATAAAAATTCAATTGTTAAGCTAATATTGAAAATAATTAGAAATTATTACCAGCAATTTTATAATTGAAATTTCACGTAAAATAAACTTGCTGAATAAATATTGATAAAAACGTCTCCATGTGAAGTTATTCAGACACTGTTGTGCGGGTTGTAGGAAAAATACTTAAGATAAATAGAAATGTAGGAATATATCCGCATGAGGCAAGGTGAAAACATGCAATACGCGACAATGTCAACTGCTTTTTCATGTGACCTGGTGTGTTCTTAATCTTGGACGCTTCAATATGAATGTGCCCTGTTTAACATAATACACGGACAAAATTAGATCAATGCTGGCATAAGCATGCACCCAGTGCAGGTTCACAGTTTAGCACCAAGACCAAGATCTTCCATTTTGTGCTTTCCTGTATTTGTAAATTTGATATTTGATAGATATTGATTGATTAATAAAAAATGTACCACGAATGTTCAGAAGAAATGTTTCTGTACCAAAAAAAAAAAAATGTCAACAAACCTTTTCTTCAAATTTCAATACTAACAGGACCTTTTTCTCAAAATAGTTTGTCAAGTTGCCAGCAAGTTTCTGTCCTTAAATTGGTGACTAGTGAAGAGTCATTTTGTTTACACATTCATTTTTTTATAAGGTAGTAATATTTCGTTATTTAGAAAGATAATCATTTCGTTTTTTAAAAGCTAGATAAATGTGTATTCCAAGAAAAGAAATATGCAATCTCACTTCATGGGGATAGGCTTTTTGATTTTTTATGACATTGTAAAGAAAATTTTGTAAACGGAGAATATTCACAGATCACAATTCTCCTCCTCCTCATCATCACCTTCAACACCACCATCATCATCGGTATTATCGTCATCATCTTCATCACCGTCATCATCATCTTAATCACCGTCAGCAGCAGCAGCATAATCATCGTCATCAGAATTGAGTATGTGGCTGATGAGTCTTTAGATAGTGACAAAATTTGTATCAATTATCGACATTTGATTTTGTTGCGCCTTTTTGTCTTAAATATTCTGCCTATCGAACAATTGTGTATATAGAAAAAAAAAACATTTGGGGTCGCAACACGAGAACATAAATGAAGTGGTGTATGTCACCAGCATCAGGAACCTAAAACCGTTTCATCCCGTATTTATATGATACTCGCTTTTTTAACTGATAAGCCTTTGGTAAGACAGATTGGTAAAATTTTCCTTCTTATTCAAATGTGAGATTTGTAGAGCAAAAATAACAATTTCCTGCCGGCATCTGCATAGTATCACTTACAGTTTACATAATACAGTTTCAGATTTTTTTATATAAATCGCCATGTTATGAATGTGTACGTTTTTTTATATTTTTTTTTCTTTGAAACTTCAGTGACATTTTCCTATCTAAATGAGTATCCTTTTAATTTGTATTTCTGTCATTAAATAACAGAGTTGAGACACAGAAAAATAAATCTTAGATTTAATCAAGAGCAGTTTTTAATGGCTTAATGATAGACGTTTACTTAATTTGTTCTTTTTATTTAAGATGTGAACTGAGATATTCCGAAGAACGCCGATCAGACGAATTCCACGTGATTGATGTTGTTAATTTACCGGAAATGAAGTCATGTCTTACCGCCATTTCTAACCGCCATATTTAATACGCAGTGTCAGATTAATTTAGTTGATACGGTTCTTGTAAACAAGACATTGCTCTGAAATAAATGGACATTTGCTCTGTGGAATTGAGATAAAAGACCTGTTTGGCGAATAAAGTGAGAATTTACCGCCAAAATCGCCTTATCGTAAAGACGGGTCTTAATCTTTGAATTAGTTTCTCGGAATTTCTGTCAGTACAGAATTAGCTTCGTGTATAGAATGCAATAGTGATCATTTTAGAAATAATTGACTCAATTTTGGACCAAAATTGGTTTTTGATTGGCGATAAGGGTGTCTTTCCAAGAGGGAAATTGACATGATTGATACGACAATCTACGTCAGTTAGTTTCTAAGAATGTTATTTACTGTAGTTTGTATCAGGAAATAGATGATTTGCTCCCTTTATGATATCGAAACAAATAAAATGAGCCCAGTTTGACTGATTCTTGCCATACATTATCCCAATTAAGCCGGTTTCCAGCGACAACGGCATGGATTAGTTTTAACAGCTTATTTGTCCATCAAATACACATTACTCAACCATACCATGATATCCAGTTGTACTGTTTAGGAAGACGGTTGATTTCGAAAAGGCATTCCTGACCAATACGTTTCAAACATCGAACCGTTAACAGTGTACGTCATTTCAGAAAAATATCGTTTAACTAAGATAAAAAAAATCTTTCTTAGACATTAAACACATCTCAGAGGATTAAGACATACGCCAGTTAAACACCTCCAGCCACCACTTTAAATTTCAACTAGGAGAAATATGGTTTATGTTCTAGAGAAATTTGCAAGCCTCTTCGTTGGAATCTTTTTCGTCATGTGATAGAAAAACGATTGGGAACATTGGAAGTCTCAGAAAATCCAGCCCCAGACAAGTAAGATCTTGCAAAAACTAAGTCTGCTAATACCTAATAAGTCTATAGTTTGGTTTAACACCGGTGACAATGAATAACATTATGTAATAGCGCTTTAAGTTTCCATATTTTATGCAACAGGAAAGCTCCTGTTAAGTGAAAAATATGCCCATTTTTGACTGCATTTTCACTTGCTAGTTTCAAAACAGAATTTCTACTTAACTTCCGCATAGAAATACTAATTTTTTCTTTCTATGTTTAAATAATCATGTCAAAATAAAATAATGATTTTCTCTCAGGTTTTTTTTCCCCTGCCGATAGGTCGATAAGTATTTTGAACAATATTGACCCGGTGTATGATGAAGTAACCCAATGCCTCATAAATGGACTTCTGACCTGTCTTAGGAAAGAGTCACCAATCTGATGCTGGTCACACACATTTGTCTAGAGTTGATGAATTTATTGAAACGATCGCCTAAAACGTTTGGATTAAAAGTATTGTGTAAAACATGGCTATACGACAGCCTTTATTTTTTGTGTATATAAGTAACATTACAGGTATACCCGTACCAGATGGTAAACTGTATTCTCGTATCTTACAGATAAGATTATGGCAGTTATTCTCTGTATCTATATGATGTCAATCTTTCAGGAGGCAAAAAAAGGCAAACATTTTTTTCCAGAACTGTTGTTCCGCTTCATAAATTTCCTGTCCGCGTAATATCCCTATCACTCACACAGCATTTGCAAAATTGTGGGTTGGTGTACCTGTCTTTTTACATGATAACTTTAGCAATTAAATTACTGAGAAAAAAAATACGACTTCACTGGAAGAAGATATAAGATTTTTTTGCAAAGATGTGTGTGTATGTTCTAATTCCTTTTCATTTGCCCTTGATGTTTTTTTTTTCTTTTTTCAGTTGTGAACGAAGATTTTGATTTGCATTCTTGTGTACAAGAAGTCTTTTGGTTCACCTATTCAAAGAAGCATTCTGACTAATAGAAGCTAAGACATTGCATTTAAAAAGACAAAAAACAAAGATAGAAAGTAAAGAAAAAGAAAAAAAAACTAGATGAAATATTCTGAATTTTTGTCCGTAAAATCAGAAGAATTTGTAATATGGAGAGCAACTAGTGGAGACTTCAAAACGTCTTCAGACAAATCTGTACGGTGGCGATTATTTTTTGTTTTGTTTTGGACGTATCTGTATTTGTGACGTCTTTTTATTTTGGACACTTTAACACATACGACGTATGTTGTTTAGGATATTTGTAGGCGAAGAAATCCTGATTTGGACAAATTTGTACTGGCGGTGCATTAAAAAAAAAACATTTGTACTGACGACGTCTTTTTGTTTTGTAAGAATTTGTATTTACGGCGTCTTTTCGTTCTTGACAAGTCTCAACATGTTTTGACACACGTGTGATAGCAACCTGTTTTGGACAAATCTATACTTGCGACGTCTTTTTGTTTTGGACAAATCTTTGATAGCATCGTTTGTTCCGGGAAAGTCTTTAGTGAACGTCCCTTTGTTTTGGACAATGTTTTCCTGGCGAAGTCTTCTTTTTTTGTAACGAATCTTTTACTGGCGTTTTAGTTTTTGTTTTGGACAATTCTATTCTAGCATAATCCTTTTTTTGGACAAATAATTGCTGGAAGAGTTTTCTTGTTTTGAAAAAATCTATGCTGGCAAAGTTTTTTGTTATAAACAATTCCTTGCTGGCAAAGTTTTCTTGTTATGGACTCAACTATACCAGCAAAGTCCTCTTATTTTGGACAAATCTAAGCTGGCAAAGCCTTTTTATTTTGGACAAATTTATGCCAGCAAAGTTTCCTTATTTTAGACAAACTTATTCCGGCAAAGTCTTCTTATTTTGGACAAATCTATCTTGGCAAAGTCTTCTTATTTTGGACTTTTCTTATTTTGGACTAATCTATGCCGGCAAAGTCTTTTTTTACAAATCTATACCGGCAAAGTCTTCTTATTTTAGACAAATCTATGCAAGTAAAGTGTTCTTATTTTGGACTTTTCTTATTTTGGACTAATCTATGCCGGCAAAGTCTTGTTTTACAAGTCTATTCCGGCAAAGTCTTCTTATTTTAGACAAATCTATGCAAGTAAAGTGTTCTTATTTTGGACTTTTCTTATTTTGGACTAATCTATGCCGGCAAAGTCTTTTTTTTTTACAAATCTATTCCGGCAAAGTCTTCTCATTTTAGACAAATCTATGCCGACAAAGTCTTCTTTTTTTGGACAAATCTATGCTGGAAAAGTTTTCTTATTTTGAACAAATCTGTGGCGGCAAGGTTTTCTTATTTTGGTCAAATCTATGCTGGGAAAATAAATTATTTTTGGACAAATCAATGCCTGGTAATTTTTCTTATTTTTGACAATTCTATGTCGACAAAGTTTCTTTTTTTTGACAAATCTATGCCGACAAATTTTCTTATTTTGGTCAAATCTATGCCGGCAAAGTCTTTTTATTTTGGACTAATCTATGCCGGCAAAAGCTTCTTATTTTGGACAAATCTACGCCGGCATAGTCTTCTTATTATGGACAAACCTGTTCTGGCAAAGTCTTCTTATTTTGGACTTTTTTTATTTTGAACAAATCTATTCCTGGAAAAGCTTCTTATTTTGGACAAATCTATGCTGGCAAAGTCTTCTTATTTTTTACAAATTTATCCCGACTAAGTGTTCTTATTTTGGACTTTTCTTATTTTGGACAAATCTATGCCGACAAAGTTTTTTAATTTTGGACAAATCTATGCTGGCAAAGTCTTCTTATTTTGCCGGCAAAGTCTTCTTATTTTGAACAAATCTATGCCGACAAAATCTTCTTTTTTGGACAAATCTATGCGGCAAAGTCTTTATGATTTGGATATTTTTATTTTCGACAAACGTATGCCGGCAAAGTCTTCTGATTTTGGACAAATTTGTGCTGGCTTAGTTTTCTTATTTTGGACAAATCTATGTCGGCAAAGTCTTCCTATTTTGAACAAATCTATGCTGGTAAAGTCTTCTTATTTTGGACAAATCTATGCCGGCAAAGTCTTTTTTGTTTTGGACAAATCGACAATTTTGTGCTGGCAAAGTCTTCTTATTTTGGACAAATCTATGTTGGCAACGACTTCTTTTTATTGAACAAATCTATGCCGACAAAGTCTTGTTTTTTTTGACAAATCTATGCTGGCGAAGTCTTCTTATTTTGGACAAATCTGTGCCATCAATTTCTTCTTATTTTGGACTTTTCTTATTTTGGACAAATCTATGCCCGCAAAGTTTTCTTATATTTGTCTTTTCTTATTTTGGACAAACCTATGCCGGCAAAGTCTTCTTATTTTCGACAAATCTATGCTGGCAAAGTGTTCTTGTTCTGGACAAATCTATGCCGGCAAAGTCTTCTTATTTTGGACAAACCTGTGCTAGTGAAGTTTTCTTGTTTTATGACAATTATCCACCGGAATATTCTTATTCCTAAAAAATACACACCGGTAGAGGCTTTTTTAATTTGGACAGATTCATACTTGCGAAGGTTGCTTCTTTTCTACAAATTGAACCTTCTAGTTCTCTCTTGCTTTATTAATATATTTTTACAATTTTATTTTTTTATGAAACATTTAGCTCATATCACAACCAAAGATGATATTCTCATAGAGAAAGTGTTTGTTTCTAGACAAATTGAAACGTCTGAGGACTATCTAAATCAATGTTTGTTAAGAGAAAAACAGAAAAGAAATTGAACTCTCCATACAAAAATGAATGAACAAAAGAGAAGGTATATCTTTTTGACTTCATACAGCATTTACAAAGCACAATGTAGAAAATGGAAAAATAGAGTATTTCTTAGATAAGTTTGCTATTTACAGCCCTAAAATACTGATTACAAAATATTTATTCTATTCGCAGACAGACTGTTCGCCTCTTAGACATTCTTCAACCGTGGGCAGCGTCTGTTTTTAACAAGCCTTATGAATGCAGCTGATTCCACGTCATTCAAAATGACTCGGCGCAGTCAAAGGTTAAACTGATTGTCGAGATCGAAACATTGTCCAATTATAGAAAAAGTGACATTTGCTTCCATCATTTTAAATAATTGTCCTGACTCTAAATATCTTCAAAGATTTAGTACGTTATCTCGACTCTGCTGGTCTGTGAGAGAGGAATTATATTCCGGCTGTTCTATTTGCGGAGTGATAAGCGGAGAGCTAGGCGTGATGCGGTCCCTGTAGTGATTATTTGGGACAATAATTTGCTTCATTTTGTTGGCGAAGCAAGTTAATTTGGAGAAGGAATTGAATGCCTTTTACTGATCTGATGCGTTTGATTGATATGAACATTCTTAGAAGAAATAAACACGCGGAATTTATGTCAATTATTTCACAAATTGCTCACAAATAACCCATCAATTTCTTATTATCTAGACACAAGTGCGATTAATAGGTTGCCATTATGGTGAAATACTCCAATTGGTTTTTTGTTTAGTGAGGTTACAAGAAGTTGGAAAAGCCAATTGCAGGGGAAAGGAACATTTATTTTCGTTGTGGATGATAGCCTGTTATTAGAGATTAAATCTCTTCGATTCTGCCTCCTGTGTGAAATCTTGTTCACTTGCTTTACAGTTATTTTATAAAGCTAAATTTTCATCGCCGAAAATGTCTGGTGAGACAACTGTTTGATCTATATTTCCGAATAAATATAGTCTTATACCTTTCCAGTCAAACAGCTTTTTTGTTGAGCACTTTTTCTAAAAATTGTCGTCAATTTTTAGGAAATACTTGAATATTGAGGTGTTCATTGTAGGTTTTGTGGAAATGAAACACAACCATTTTTCTTTAGATAAGAACTTGTATTAAAAGTTCGAATTCGGTTACAGTGTATGGAGTATTAATGGTCTTTTTAAAACATGGACACATCAACAAAACGCTCTAAAATAATAAATAGGCATAAAGTCTCATGTTTTGGATTTTGTTTGGTTCTAACAATTTAGTGTCTAAAAGTAGCTAATTATTATATTGCAATTCAGTTTTTATCACAAACACTTTTAAAAAATTCAGTTTCAGTGATAAATTCAGTGACAGTGGCGTCAAACAGAAACAGAGTGGTTAACGCGTCGGACTAGAAGTCGAAGGATTTGCTAGCCGCACGGGTTCAAACCCAGTCAGGGGCAAGCCGTTGTTTCCTTGAGCAAAAAACTTTACACTCATTGCTTAGTACTGGTTAGTTCCAGGAACGGATTCGAGAGTGTGTCTATAAGCTAAAAGCTTCCTACACAATCGAACTAAAATAAATTTGGTATAAACTAAACAGAAAAAAGAAGCTTTTATTATGTAAATTCAAAGCTGGCTTAAACATTTCTCAAAGCTACTTTTCGTTAGAGCATTGTTTGATCATATTAATCCTTTTTATTTCAGTAAAGTGTTTATGGTACGCATATTCAGTTTTTGTATAAAAGGTTGTTTTTTGTTCAATAATTTATATCCACAGTGACTCATTAGACAACATGCATCAGCTTTCGAGACAGAATTCAGATTTCAGATCAAATGACTTATCACAAATAAAACATTATTATCTAAATCAGGAAAAGACGGCAAAAAACATCTGAACTTCTGCCGTAACAAATAAGCGAAGCAGTCCAAATCTCTTAGTAAATTGCGCCTCCGTTTTGAAGAGTATCTGGTAAATTGATGACTTCTTATCGTAATGTCAGAGGTATACCAAATCTAGATTTCTTTGGTTCCTATCGCAACTGTTTGGGTCCCAGCGGAATAATCAAAGTTTAATTACAAATATAACACAGTTTATTGTGGTGTAACAATTATCAGGGTTGATCAGGAACTGTTTTGCAGGTTCCCATGAACAAATTAGACATTACAAACCTGGTTCTGCGCTTCTTGTGTACCCGATAGGCATCACACTTGTCATCACGTGAGCTTTTTATTATGCTCATTCTTAAACAAAGCTATCAACTTAGCAAATTTATTTGTCGAATGCCACCTACTGTGTGAAAAAATGAGAAATATATTCATGTGCAGGCATTTCACTGTAATATTTTGCTCCGGCTTTGTGTCATTGGCGGTAAGAGGATAACTTGGTAGATATTAATTTAAAAAAACGACATTTTCGTATAACAGATTATTCAAATACATTTAGGTATAGTATACCTTTGAATTCGGAACAACGCTCGATATTCTAATATTTAGTTTATACCAAATTTATTTTAGTTCGATTGTGTAGGAAGCTTATAGCTTGTAGACACACTCTCGAATCCGTTCCTGGAACAAACCAGTACTAAGCAATGAGTGTAAAGTTTCTTGCTCAAGGACACAACGGCTTGCCCCTGACTAGGTTTGAACCCTTTGACTAATAGTCCGACGCGTTCACCACTCGGCCACGCTGCAACGTTCTAATATTTCAGTGCAATCTTGACCCCATTTGAAGGTACTAAAAGCAGACATATTGGCTAAAAAAGAGCATTTAGTAAGCAGCAACGTGAATGTAGGTCAAGATTAAAGCAATGTGTTTTAAAGTTCCCACACTTAAGTTTATTCTAACTTGAGATTTTTACAAGTTGATATCGAGTTGAAAATCTAATAAAGTTCTGTTCTGTATCATAAAGTTTTCTACACAAAAAGGTACTGAAAACTGATTCTCACAAACCATCCTTAATTTCAAAAACAGCTCTTTCCTGTCTCGTCTTGTACCACCGTCCGATATAATATTAGTATTTTGCCTATGATAGAAGCCTGAAAGCTGGGCTACATAGCTATTTGGCATAACTAATTGTGGTACAATAATTCCTCGTAGCGACAAGTGCAGAATTCGCCAAAAATGACTGGAATGAAACACAAAGAAAATGACTTAATTACTTCAGCTTTCAAAATCTGTACAACAGATTTGCTGGTATTTAAAAAAAACGTTGGTTTCTCATACACTGTACTTGTTGACTAACATGTGTAATAGACTTGCATGTTTTATGAGATTGATTCCAAGGTTGGGTGAAATACAATCTTGTTATATTTCAGCAGTATATGATTTATGTAACTAATAGGCTTGTAGCCGTTATACTGAAGAATCTTTGTCCAAATTGTATTTACTGAGGCTATAGTCTTCAACACACTGTTGTTTAGAAAAATATGAATGGGTATATTTTTTACGATAAACAACAAGAAAAGTAATTTAAATTGCAATTAAATCGTTCGTATTCGAATCAAATATTCTCATGGAGATTTTTTTGCGGTTATAAATGTTAAAAATCAGAAAACGCGACTGATTGGCATTAAAAGTTTCTGACGTAAAAAAAAATCAAATTGACGTATCAACATTATCCCATATAGCCCCTAAAAGAACCGATGTCTGCCGAAGTAAGTGAACAAAAGCCATTGTCGTGCTATATATTTTTTTCAGATTTCATTGATCTTATTTTTAGTGTCAGCTGACCACTTTTATAAATGATGATAAAACATTTATTTGAACAATTTATAATTCTGTTTATTATGAGTTGTCTCCCTTCCTCTCAGATTTTACTGTAAAGATTTGACTAAAAATACTGACAGTTTTATTTTATGGCCTCTTTACAGTACTTAAATGGACAGAAAAAAACAAATTTTGAGTTGAAATTCTTTTCAAGACTTGCTGGTTATTTTTATCCTATGTTTGTCGATTTCAGTCATTCTCAAACGATTTCGGTATATCTCGGTTTTTAGGACAATTTCGGTAAATCTAAGGCCCTCTACTTGGCATGAACATCTAATTTTTTGTATATTAATATTTCTGTTCTCATTTGACTGCTGTTTTTCTGAAGATATATGATCACGTCCACTGTTCGTCCTTGCAAGGACCGCATATCCGTATGTCACAGAACCCTCTCGACCACTTTCCACCATACACAATTTAAGTAGAAGAATTTGTTTTTTTTACTGACTAGCAATTCTGTGTCTAAGCCTTATTGAAATTTGCTTGAGTCCGTGGACTTTGAAAAATGAGCATATATAAACGTTTGATATTATTCAATATTTTTTTTTCTGGAGGTGTTGGTCATATGGGCAACCAGTACGGACGATTAATATGTGAACTACGTTATCATTTTATTGTTGAGTAAAACGTCAGACAATATTACAGAGAAATTACTCCGAAAACACAGGCGCACCTTAAAATCTCTAGACAAAAAAAATTACAACAGTTAACTTCATTTTCCTCATTGTTAAATACGACAGAATGTGCATTCCATATTTGTGAAAGATATTTGTGAAAGAGTCTTCCATAACCGACAAGGACACTAAAACCTCCATTTCACCGGATATAAAAATCGACAAAACACGCCGAGAATTTGTTTAATCAGTAAGCAGAAAAAGTGAGACCAATAAAATCACACGTTTTGATACTTTTGTAACTAGGTACAGTAGTTTATTCAGCTCCAAAATTGGTTGGGAAACTTTGAAAGTGGGAGAAATTGAACCGATTTTCTGGTCCTAGTGTTTTAATACCAACCGAAAAATGAGTTCCAAACACCAACTCAAACATTACGATGACATAAAATGTCTCCTAGATTTTTAGACACCAGATTTTTTTTTCTCTTTCCCAAAACCTCCACGCTGTAAATATTTAGAAATATACTCCCGACTAACCACGGCTCATTTATTTCTTGATATATGTTTTTGCTACTAATTGCCTGTCATAAATCGTGTAAAATCTCGAGCTATCTCCGGGATTATAACTTCGTGTTTAATTGCTAGAGCGGATTACAGCGCAGCCTAAAATGGGAAGATATCGCCGCGATATTTATCTATTAAGTGATGCATCGCGAAATTATATATTTAACCATTTTGTAAATTATACGTTAACATTTCAATTTTTGTTCAATTTTCTCACTAAGTTGGTGCTTTCTAACGCTTGGTACAAACTTCTTCTCTTACAGCAAATATCGATTATTTAAATGAATAATAAAAGGTTTTGCATATAAAAATCCGCCTGACAAGTGTGATATTACCTGTCACTCTAATCATCGGGTAAATCACCGATAAAAAATAGCAATTAACATCCAAATGAGACACTAAAATTCGCTGCAACAACAAGTTCAAGATAAAACAAAAAAATGTTTAAATATGTGAATTAAAATATTGTGATACATAACATCAAAGAAAATGACGATATCTATACTATTGAACAAAAACAACATGTAAACGGTTTTGTGAACAAACTGCGCAAGTTTCAGCTATTCTGCTCTATGTCGCCGATGCAATATGAGTATTTCAAATTTTCTTTCTGATGCGTACGAAAATAGGAAAAAAGTAAAAAAACACTGGAAAACACTTTGGTCTAAAAATAATAAATTTATCTTTACGCTTGATTCTCGATGTAAATACTCTCGAGGTAAGATAAAGTTTAACTGAACTATCATACGGCCAGCCATTATTGAGCTCCGTTTGAACCCCCACTCCCATAGCCACACGGATACCCTAAAATTTCCTATAAATATTGCAATAAATAAATAATTAAATAAATAAAAAATAAATAAATAAATAAATAAATAAATAAATAAATAAAATAAAATGAAACCGTCATATTGACTCATATATTGTGTGAAGTTGTTTAAAATCGCTGCACATAACTTCTTGTAAAATGTCGAGGACAACTTCTGGCACCGCCCTAGTCCAGAAATAAACCTCGCCTATAGCAGTGCTATATACCAAGCATGTTTAAAATTTCAGAGAACTTTTCGCAAAGACTCAGAAGTATGTGAAGTTGGCTTGTACATTTTACATCGTAGTTCAGCTTGTAATTCGCCAATTACAAGCTAGTAGTTGGGTATTCAGCTTGTAGTTCGGACCAGATACATCAGCATACGTTATATTTGAATTACAAGCTAGTAGTTGGGTATTCAGCTTGTAGTTCAGCCCAGATACACCAGCATATACAATATTTGAATTACAAGCTAGTAGTTGGGTATTCAGCTTGTAGTTCAGCCCAGATACACCAGCATATACAATATTTGAATTAAAAGCTAGTAGTTGGGTATTCAGCTTGTAGTTCAGCCCAGATACACCAGCATATACAATATTTGAAATACAAGCTAGTAGTTGGGTATTCAGCTTGTAGTTCAGACCAGATACATCAACATATACAATATTTGAATTACAAGCTAGTAGTTGGGTATTCAGCTTGTAGTTCGGACCAGATACATCAACATATACAATATTTGAATTACAAGCTAGTAGTTGGGTATTCAGCTTGTAGTTCAGCCCAGATACACCAACATATACAATATTTGAATTACAAGCTAGTAGTTGGGTATTCAGCTTGTAGTTCAGCCCAGATACACCAGCATATACAATATTTGAATTACAAGCTAGTAATTGGGTATTCAGCTTGTAGTTCGGACCAGATACATCAGCATATACAATATTTGAATTACAAGCTAGTAATTGGGTATTCAGCTTGTAGTTCAGCCCAGATACACCAGCATAAACAATATTTGAAATACAAGCTAGTAGTTGGGTATTCAGCTTGTATTTCAGCCCAGATACACCAGCATATACAATATTTGAATTACAAGCTAGTAGTTGGGTATTCAGCTTGTAGTTCGGACCAAATACACCAGCATACATAATATTTGAATTACAAGCTAGTAGTTGGGTATTCAGCTTGTAGTTCGGACCAAATACACCAGCATACGTTATATTTGAATTACAAGCTAGTAGTTGGGTATTCAGCTTGTAGTTCGGACCAAATACACCAGCATACATAATATTTGAATTACAAGCTAGTAGTTGGGTATTCAGCTTGTAGTTCGGACCAAATACACCAGCATATACAATATTTGAATTACAAGCTAGTAGTTGGGTATTCAGCTTGTAGTTCGGACCAAATACACCAGCATATACAATATTTGAATTACAAGCTAGAAGTTGGGTATTCAGCTTGTATTTCAGCCCAGATACACCAGCATATACAATATTTGAATTACAAGCTAGTAGTTGGGTATTCAGCTTGTAGTTCGGACCAAATACACCAGCATATACAATATGAACTACAAGCTGAATACCCAACTACTAGCTTGTTATTCAAATATTATGCACGCTGAAACAGATGTGGCGAACTACGAGTTGAATACAGACGTACAAGCTTGTGATTCAAATATTATATATGCTGATCTATGAATACCCAACTACTAGCTTGTAATTCAAATATTATGTATGCTGGTGTATTTGGGCTGAACTACAAGCTGAATACCCAACTACAAGCTTGTAATTCAAATATTATGTATGCTTGTGTATTTGGTCCGAACTACAAGCTGAATACCCAACTACTAGCTTGTAATTCAAATATTGTATATGCTGGTGTACCTGGGCTGAACTACAAGCTGAATACCCAACTACTAGCTTGTTATTCAAATATTGTATATGCTGGTGTATCTGGGCCGAACTCGAAGCTGAATACCCAACTACAAGCTTGTAATTCAAATATAACGTATGCTGGTGTATTTGGTCCGAACTACAAGCTGAATACCTAACTACTAGCTTGTAATTCAAATATTATGTATGCTGGTGTATTTGGTACGAACTACAAGCTGAATACCCAACTACTAGCTTGTAATTCAAATATTGTATATGCTGGTGTATCTGGGCCGAACTCCAAGCTGAATACCCAACTACAAGTTTGTAGTTCAAATATATAACGTATGCTGGTGTATTTGGACCAAACTACAAGCTGAATACCTAACTACTAGCTTGTAATTCAAATATTATGTATGCTGGTGTATTTGGTCCGAACTACAAGCTGAATACCCAACTACAAGCTTGTAATTCAAATATTATGTATGCTGGTGTATTTGGTACGAACTACAAGCTGAATACCCAACTACTAGCTTGTAATTCAAATATTGTATATGCTGGTGTATCTGGGCTGAACTACAAGCTGAATACCCAACTACTAGCTTGTAATTCAAATATTGTATATGCTGGTGTATCTGGGCTGAACTACAAGCTGAATACCCATCTACTAGCTTGTAATTCAAATATAACGTATGCTGGTGTATCTGGTCCGAACTACAAGCTGAATACCCAACTATTAGCTTGTAATTGGCGAATTACAAGCTGAACTACGATGTACAATGTACAAGCCAACTTCACATACTTAAGACTCGGGTCCATTTGGTACCTCTTTATCTTTCTCTTATTTGTATGCACTGAGACAGTGTCGGTAGAGAACTCATATTAACAGGACATTGTTAATATAGTGTCTATACTGTTACAATCAAACATGTCATACAAAAACCAGCTTGCAATATGTTTAACTAATTCATATATTTCAGTTAGCCCGCGCTTGCGCAGGTTCCGATCTTGTATTTATAAATGCTTAAGGATAATAAAAAGTTCCCCTTTTCCCAATGAATAAGTTAATTACAGAGACGGAATTTTTAGAAAAACAAAGCAGGGACGGTTACAACAACAACAGTGACAACAGCAACAACAAGCTACAATGACAAAATAGCTACTTTTTCTAACTGGTTAACCAGCTTCAAACTATACTTATGAGAAATTACGTATGAAATGCACGACCTAGACGTAGCTGTCAGCCAGTGGAACAAATGGTTTTTACTAGTATATAAGAGCGAGTTACAAGGAGCGGATGTGGTCCAGTGGTAACGCGCTGGACTGGTATATCAGGGGTCCCGAGTTCGATCCCCCGCTCCTCCAGTAACATTACGAATAGTCTTTCGGATGAGACGTTAAACCGAGGTCCCACGTATCAGTGCTATACTCAGAGCATGTAAAAGAACCAGGGGTGTCTCTGGAATGGTATGCTTTCTGTATCTTGCACTACCCCCATAACATAAAATAACTAATCTCTTCAGGTGGCGTCGGTCATATGGACAAACGGTTCCGACGGTAAATAAGCTCAAATATCTAGAAATAGACTCAATGTGTGATAATTTTCCTGGAACCTTTTCAAAAGCCCAACTGGCTTTATACCCTAGATCTTTAGAACAGGGATTAGTAAACAGAAGTTTGATAACCAAAAAGCATATATCTGTGTCTTTGCACTTTACGCAGTTTTTAACAGGTTTATCAACACTTTTACGAAGTCTTTGTAAACCTTGCCGAAAATGAATGAATACTTAAAATGACTTTATTGGTCGAAATTAGTTAACTTTGCAAGAACTTTTCCGAGGCGTTCAACATGATAGGCGACTTTTTTTATATAACGGACAGTGTTACTTACGGAAATGATTTGCTGTCGTATGGAATGATACAAAAATAAAGATAGTAGCAGAACTGTAATCAGAAGTCTAGGGTGGCTTTGGAATGCAATGTTCCATAACAAACTATGTGAAAAAAGCAGTTTGTTTTATTTACGAACAGGAGTTTTGTTCACGACTTCAACTTAGAATTATCTGTTAAATAGAACTCACAGAACCAACGTACCTAGTTTGCCTTTGCAATTTTCAACCTCTAGTACCTCTTTTCAAATAAATTGCTGTAGTTATTCTCCTTACAACACGTGACTTAGTTTTTCTTTTCTTTTTAATATTTTAGATTTCTGATTTTGGAATATCTTAGATATATAGACTCCCAGCTGAGACATGCACATATTGTAAAATGAATCACCTTGTAGAAATCTAAAATACCTAAAGACACTGTTTGTTGACAAAGGCGTTGCATGTTCGTGGCGACGTAAAGCGTCAATGTTGTTTTAACATTTTTACGACAATCCATAATCAATTTATTGGGATATAATCTGGTTAACATCTATTACGACTGTTGTGATATATATTTTAATCACTGTTCCGGAATGTAAACAAATGACCGCACAGTTTACGTTTAACAGTTACTCGTAAATGTGCCCCCCTTGGTGTCCTGTGGTTGACCACGTGGTATCACAGTCATCAGATAAGAGTTATGTCCGTATATATATATCTAAGATCTATAGTTGTGTATTAGTTATTTTAGGACGATACAAAATATTTTCGGAGAAAAACTAATATTGTATTTACTAAAAATATTTAGAAAGTCAAACGCTTACTAAATGTTTATGAATGCTGAGCTAACAGCTCAAAATGACTAAGGTCTAAGATAAATTGTTTATTTATATAACCAAGGCTGCAACCTTTCACATTATAACTAATAATTAAATTTCAACATATGGTAGTAAAATAAAAAAGGGTGTGTGTTTTTGCTTTAATCGTGAGACAGGGGCCAGTAACAACAATTACACGTGCCAATTCACAGTTGGGTGAGCCGAGAGGCAAGGGTGTCTTTGGCGCATTTACCTACTGACACCTTTGATTCGAACTCAGGACCTTCCAAACTTGAGCTGAAGCCTGAACCGCTAAGCTATCGATCTTACCTTTCAGAGATTCTAAGTAAAACACATGTGTCCGTAGGTTTTTAGGCAGGCTTCCAAACAAAATAAGTTAGCTTCATACAATACGAATGGACAAAATGAAACTGCAACTCATTTTACGTTAACCATATTGGAGTGTAAATATTCACGCACTGAATGTTGGGTATCTTCTGATCAATTTTTCACTAGTTTTTCTATCCAGGTGACAAAAACTATAAAATGGAAGAAACTTAAGTCTAAAGTGTCTACAATCCTTAAATAAATCGTCAATCTTAATCAAACAAACTCCGTTTTATTGCCTATTTTTACATCTTCAAACCCAAGTTTCGTCAAAAGCTTCAAATAAATCATTGTCATTTGGCTTATTCCCTGGCGCTGTAACGTCGTTACCAGAAAATTGAATGTTTGCGCTATTGTTTCAAACCGAATTAGGTATTTATACCCAAAATCCATATTTAGCGGCCTAAAATGAGCTCATCGCGGGCTTGTCTTTTCGCTAAAGTAGTATTTAATTTGCCTTGATTGTCGCTGGGAACAGACACGGCTTGTAAGAGGACAAACGCAAATATTGCCTTCCATCTGGTATCATTACCATTTTAATTAAATTCTGATCACCCGGATCATGTTTATTAAGTTATCAAATCAGCGCTCCTCAGTAAAACGCGGAAGGGGAAAGAAATTGATCGTTTTCGCCGGAAAGGAAACAATTAAACCGTTAATATGGATAAGTCACTGAGACCTTTTAAGCCAATCGGATAGATGCTGTAATGCCTATAGAAATGAAAATGACGGAAAATGGAGAAAAATGTCCAGATTAAGACAAGAAGATACTGAAGGAGAAATATTATCCCGTATTAGAAAGTATTTATTTCTCGCATGAGCAATTGGGAAAATAGATTGTTGGAGATTGCTATAGATTTCCATTTTTAGCGGAAAGATTTTCTCTGTGTTTACAATTAATTTAAGGAGAGCTTCGGGCTTTTGTTGTCGTTTTCTTATCATTTGAACATTTTTAGGAAGTTTTTCTGTGCAACAATAAATGCAGAGGGTGTAACATTCAGTCGTTCGTTCATTTGTACGTTCGATCCTTCCTTCATTAATTGTTTAAAATTTATTTATTTATTCATTATTTTATTTTCAAGTTGTTCGGTCATTGGTTGGTTGATTGGTTGGTTGGTTCATTCATTCGTTCGTTCGTTCGTTCGTTCGTTCGTTCGTTCGTTTCTTTCTTTCTTTCTTTCTTTCTTTCTTTCTTTCTTTATTTATTTAGTAGCTCGTGTAATGTCTGTAGGGAAATATTTAAATGCTTTCCATAAACACACAACATTTGATGGCATCCGTCGTCGGTTAGACTCACAGTAGGGTCATAAGTAAGATACCACAACCCTACAAGCTTAAATTATGAGTTCTTTTCAGCATAGTTAAGCAAATAAAACTCCAGTCCAATTGCTGAAATTATGCAAAATTGTATTTTCAGAATTTGTAACATAAATTTTCAGGAAATATTCATGCAACGGCACATATATATTCAATACGTTTATTTTCCGTTTATTTAAAGAGCCACATTAGGTACATGGTACATTATAACAAGCCTATCCCTTCAACGAACCAACAATCAGTAGCCGTAATAGAAATCTTAATTAATTCAAATCTTTCTTCACGTGTTTACAGCTTTTCGAATTCTTAATAGCTTGAATAGGAAGCTTCTTTGATTAATAAATTATGCTTCAATTCAGGTTTCTTTGGTCTAAATGGAAAATAAACAGTAATATTTAAGTATCAGCCGAAAGATAAATATCTCAGTATCTTGTGAAATGTTAATTCGTGTTTAAGGACTTCTGGCCGGTGATGATCACTTATTTACATTTCTTTGATTCGCCCTGATCGTAGCTGAAATCAACCCGCTCTTCGTCCCATTGAGAGGCCGTTCATGAACATGATTTCCCCGCCGAGACTAATTAAATACAGATCTACTTTACAAATAAGTTTGTACAAGTGGCGAATATTGCCAATCAAGTCGAATCCGTCCACTTCAAAGCACATCTGGCTTCAACTCGGGTATTTAGGCTTTTAAACAGAGGCAACTGTTCAGTTCGTAAGAGATACGAATTACAAAAAAAAAAAAAAAAAAAAAAAAAAAAAAATAAATCAAGATAAAAAGGTTAGTACACAGTACAGAGAATTTAATATCATAATTTTGAAAAAAATTCACAGTTCATGCTTACTAATGATTTAAATATTTTAATAGAAAAGATTCTAAAAATCAACAACATTGACTAATGCTACAATGAGGGCTGATCACTCGGGGCTTTCAAATGTTTATCCTAGGAAAAATAGTAATTGTAATAGTACATGTAGGCTTGTAATTTTAAAACAGGCAGCATTATAAGAAATGGAGAAGATTTGCAGTTTATAAACGTATACAGGGCTAATTTCAAAGATTCATTTGGGTTTATAAAATAATAATACGGTTGATAAAACAGCATGTTTAGTCTTGGTCAAGGGAGCGATTTACACCGAAGCTGGTCACCAGAAGGACTGCAGAAAACTAAACTGATTATTGAAAATTCAAAAGAAAATCAATCCCGAATCCTTCAAGTTAAGAAAGACTTTCTATCCAACCAGATAATTCGGTCCACTTAACGCCCCAAATCGTTTCTTATTCCCATAAAATGGCCACAAAACGTGTATGCTACTAATAATACCTTCCACAGGCCATATTTCGTCCCTTTTCTCTATTCTACATCAATCATGTATAAATATCCAATTTGCCAGAAATTCTCTAGCATTCACGAGCGATTATCCATTGAAAGAAAGTTAATGATATCTAATTTCATACCTCATGTTAGCAATTACTTTGGTAGCCAATAAAAGGCAGATACTGAAATATAGACGTCATTAGTGGGCGGGAATTTGTAATTTCTCTTAGCTCCGCCTCTTAACGCATGTGCAGACTGTATAGTACGGCCCACTTGCTAGTATTTATCGATGTTCTTCACGTTATGCAAAATTTTGACTACTCAAAAATCGGAACGCGATACTTTTGTTTTATATGATGTTAAAACAAAACAAAAACTGAAATTAGAAAATTATCTGATATAAATGTTAGTATATGTTAAAAGTATAGCTATGTACACATACATTCAGCATTTTTGAGGAAAGGAACATGAGTGACCCCGCAACCCTGGATAAATGTGTGACCGATGCGAATGGAGTAAAGTGTGATTACAAGAAAAGTTTATTGACTTTGTACGCTCGAAAATATGACGAACAACTAATGAAAGACGTATATTCGGGGTCCAAGGATTCAAATGAACCGACAGAATCTTGTTTGGACCTTTCTGAATCTAAAGAACGTGACGAAAGTGAAACTAGTTCAGTGCCACAGCCTGAACGTTTGGAGACTGGTCATCAAGCCGGTACTGTGGACAGAGAACAGGGTGACCAGTCGCCAGTCAGACAACGTACAACTGCGTTCTCCGTGTCGGACATTTTAGACCCGAGAAAATTCACGGGGACGGGGTCTCAGCCTAAAAGCAGTATTAATGTTGATCAGGGGCCACCAGCAGTGCACCCATGGCTGACAAACAAAGACAGAGAGATGAGCGATTCCGACGAAGAAAGACTAAGAGAAGATTCAGGTAAAACGTAAAAAATAGCTATTAGATACAGCAAATGTCGTCTGCTACTTAAAATTGACCTTGATGACTGTGCCAGGTACTTTCTGTATCGTAATGAGGACTTGTATGCAGAAAATAAATGTTTGTACCAAAAACTTGATAATGAATGAATGTATTGAAACAAAAACTGATAATAATTTGCAATCCAATGTTTCAATATCAATCTTTGACTGGCATTCTATATATGTAAGCGTCACATTCCAATACGATCAAGAAAATCCTCTAACAGTTTCTATACGATACAAGAAATTTGAAATTATTTACAAGAAAAAAAAGCAAATAAAACGATTGAAATAGAAGAAATAGTAAGATTAACTTAGAGTAATTGTGTACATTGTGGTCAGTAATGTCTTCATGATATTTCTAAATGCAGTTTGTTGTTTCGGACATGTCCTAGCTACATAACTATATGTCTTGGACTAAACACAGAGATATAATCCAGTCTAAACATATGTTTTGTGTCTAAATATCGTTTTATTTGCGTATTTTGCAATTGCATTTTTTCTTGTAAAAGGGACTTTTTTTTAGACTTGCTATTGGAGTTCCACAGACTGGCTGGTTCTTGTTCTTTATTCAGTTCATTTCTTCTTTCTTCTTCTTTTCTTCTTCTTTTCTTCTTCTTTTTATCTTCTTTTTTTAGTGAAATAATATTTATTTTATTGTTTAGTTGACAGGGAAGAAAATAAATCAAAACCATTGACCACTGACCTCTTATAGCGATTATATCATTTGCCTCTGCAGTGAAATAATAGATCTTAATATCATGCTAGAAACATTATTAATGTCTATTTCATAAACTCTCAATCTCACTTTTTCTGTAAGTTGATAAAGTCAGTAACAGATCTAATATATAGATATATAGGTTACTGAAGCTATTAATCAATAAGCGGATGAAAGAGCTTTTAATAAAAAAACATATATATATTTAATAACAATAATAAAAGATATTTTATATAAAGAAATAACGAATAAATATTTGAATGAATAAATGTTTGAATAAATAAATTCATAAATGTTTACATTCCCAAATAAATAGATAGATAGATAGACAAATAAATAAATGAATAAATAAATAAATAAATAAATCTACCAATGTGAAAGTGAATGAATGAATGAATGAATGAATGGATGAATGGATGGATGGATGGATGGATGGATGGATGAATGAATGAATGAATGAATGAATGAATGAACAGGAAGTAAATCTTACAGTATTTTTTCCAGTTAAGCTTTTTACCCGATAAAAAAATCCTTTGCGTTTAAAGAGACCGAATTTCCACGCTCATACATTAGTATGACAGAATTAACATAATATCGTTTTTTATAAAAAGAAAAGTCTGTTTTATCGTAACGATCTTTATTTCTTAGAGTTTTATTATGAGCAAAAATTAACCCAGAGAAAAGATATAAAATCAAATAATGATAATAAAAGAATAAAAACTGATACTACCACTGCTGCTGCTGCTACTACCACTACCACTAGCACTACAACAACAACAACAAACAACAACAACAACAGAACTCTCATTCTCAACCTTGCCATAAATAGTAACACGAATTTCTGGATCATAATGTTACACTGCAGTATATTTTCTTTGTGTTCTTGTTTGTATCCATTCCATGAATGATTTAATTTCTATCTATCTGAGTTTATTTATCGTCGGTACTGCTTGCCCATATGACCGACGCCCCCTTCAGAGATACGTTATTTCATCTTGTAGGAAGTAGTGCAAAAATACAGAAAGCATCCCATCCCAGAAACGCCCCTGGTTCTGAAGCATGCTCAGTGTACAGCACTAAAACATGGGACGTCGGTTTAACGTCTCGTCCGAATGACGATTAATAATGTTAATGGAGGAGCGGGGGACCGACCTCTCGACCCCTGGGTAACCAGTCCAGCGCGATACCACCGGACCGCTTTAATTTCTAAAACTTCTCTTATTAATACTACTGCAATATTTGTAATCTGGCTGTGACCTCGAAAAAGGCATATTTTATAAACGATGTTTTGTAAACAATGAACAAACCCAGCAAAGACTCGGACACTGAATGCCAGGTATAATATACAGTAGTGCGAGAATAGTACAGTTCATTCTGTCTTACTTACATCACACTGCCTTTATAGGTCAACGAAAAACGTTTTTGTCTCTCTTCTGTTTTTCTTTTATTTCGTGCACCAAACATACATTTAAGCGAAGCCTCAAGTACACCACGTGTCTCCTGTTAATTAACCAATATTCTGTTATTTACAAGACATTCATCCGTCATAGAAAACTTCTTCATGAAAATTATTATGCCCGAGAAAGCAGAAAAAGTGTAGCTACCAATAAAGGTAACTGAACTTGATGAACTGTTAGTATTTTTGGAATAATAATAATAAAAATTCAAATAGATTTTTTTGTCTTTAAAGCAGTTGAATACTATTCGCATGTTTTCTGCTGTAAACGTTAAATATACACATATGAGGATTCTACAATGTTTTAAAATAGCTATCGTTTTTCTTCTCTCGAGAAACTGGATAAAGCAATCATCGACTGCAAAAACTATTGTGGGATTTTTTTCTCTCTCAAAATAGTGTGAGGCATATTTAAGGAACGTGTTAGACATTCGATAATTTGAACAACTTCCTGCAATGTGAATAAGATATCGCAATTGAAGGATAAAGTGAATAAAGGTATAATGGCGAGACTAAGTCAAAGCAGGGTCTATCATTTGAAAAACTCTGGTCAAAGACTCCGTTAACCTACTCGTACAACTTCTGTTATGATTGGGAGAGGGAGATGTCAATATTTTCGTGGTACCATGATTCGAGATCTTTTGTCAAATCTATACTAACTTTTTTTTTCTTTTTTCTTGTGCACTATTAACAAATTTTAATTTATTTAAAGTCTTGCAAATGGCATTTCGATGGGCCATTGTAAATTTATTTTAACTACAATTGAACATAGCAGGAGATGCAGTAACATTGAATTAACCCATTGATTTTAAAATGAAAACCACGAGTCCGCCATTTTGAACTGGTACCTTGATTCGAAGATTTGGCGTAATGCATATATTGACACGTGTTTTGTTAATGTAATTTCAGTAGAATTAAAATCACCAAAAATGTTGTAATTTTATGAGTTATCTTTTTTTTTTTTATCTCACAACCAAAATATTATGACATCATGTTTAATCAGAAAAAATCACCACCACAAAAAACAACAAACAAATTAAACAACAACAACAACAAAAATGATAAAGCTGTTAAATTTTATTTGACTGAGTCACATTTATGGACTTTATAACAGTTTAATAGACAAAAAATAGTTGTTTATGGTAAAATCTGATCTTATTTACTTGTATTAGCGTCGTAACAGACGCCAAATAAACCAGATGGTCGCGAACAATGGTTCGGTTCGACTTTAGGGACCTCGGTGATATAAACATATAAAAGCAAAAAAAAACAGTTATTAATAGTCGAACAGGAATTAGAAATATCTTATACACATACAAGTTACAGTTAAAATCGTTTAAGATATATGAATTTGATGTAATTTTGATGTATTTTAAACGAGAATGACATTGAATCCAAATCTACCAACTATTTTTTCTCACTAAATGTGATGGTATCTGAATACGATCTTACCTAATCTTATCCATAACAATCATTTCGCATCATTAGCTTCCTTAGTTCAGAAAGTGCTGAAGAACGCATTAACCATTTGATTGCATAAATCTTACAGATATCCATGCATCGCATTTAATTTTCAAACTAAGTTTTGAAAATGTCCGCCAATCGTTTCGCTGATATGATTACACAGAATTTGATATGTGTGAAGTTGGTCTGCAGTTCGCAGTTCGCAATTCGCGATTCGAATTGCGAACTGCAAACTGGCATGCAGTTCGCGATTCAAACTTGAAGATTTTCAGTGTTCTTCTTGGGAAAATTTATGACTTACTAACTTCATAAACCAAAAAGAAATAGTTCTAAGTCCAATTGCAAACTAGCATGCTGTTCGCGATTCGAATTGCGAACTGCAAACTGGTCTGCAGTTCGCAGTTCGCAATTCGCGATTCGAATTGCGAACTGCAAACTGGCATGCAGTTCGCGATTCAAACTTGAAGCTTTTCAGAGTTCTTCTTGTGAAAATTTATTACTTACTAACTTCATAAACCAAAAAGAAATAGTTCTAAGATAGAGAAAATAAACATAAGTCCAATTGCAAACTAGCATGCGGTACGCGATTCGAATTGCGAACTGCAAACTGGCATGCAGTTCGCGATTCAAATTTCAAGCTTTTCAGTGTTCTTCTAGGGAAAATTTATGACTTACTTACTTCATAAACCAAAAAGAAATAGTTCTTAGTCGAATTGCAAACTAGCATGCGGTTCGCGATTCGAATTGCGAACTGCAAACTAGCATGCAGTTCGCGATTCAAACTTGAAGCTTTTCAGAGTTCTTCGTGTGAAAATTTATTACTTACTAACTTCATAAACCAAAAAAGAAATAGTTCTAAGATAGAAAAAAAACATAAGTCAATTGCAAACTAGCATGCGGTTCGCGATTCGAATTGCGAACTGCAAACTAGTCTGCAGTTCGCAGTTCGCAATTCGCGATTCGAATTGCGAACTGCAAACTGGCATGCAGTTCGCAATTCAAACTTGAAAATTTTCAGTGTTCTTCTTGGGAAAATTAAACTAAAAAGAAATAGTTCTAAAATAGAGAAAAAAAATATAAGTCCAATTGCAAACTAGCATGCGGTTCGCGATTCGAATTGCGAACTGCAAACTAGTCTGTAGTTCGCAGTTCGTTTTTCGCGATTCGAATTGCGAACTGCAAACTAGCATGCAGTTCGCAATTCAAACTGAAAAATTTTCAGTGTTCTTCTTGGGAAAATTTATTACTTACTAACTTCATAAACCAAAAAGGAATAGTTTTAAAATAGAGAAAAAAATATAAGTCCAATTGCAAACTAGCATGCGGTTCGCGATTCGAATTGCGAACTGCAAACTGGCATGCAGTTCGCAATTCAAACTGAAAAATTTTCAATGTTCTTCTTGGGAAAATTTATTACTTATTAACTTCATAAACCAAAAAGGAATAGTTTTAAAATAGAGAAAAAAATATAAGTCCAATTGCAAACTAGCCTGCGGTTCGCGATTCGAATTGCGAACTGCAAACTGGCATGCAGTTCGCAATTCAAGCTTGAAAATTTTCAGTGTTCTTCTTGGGAAAATTTATTTCTTACTAACTTCATAAACCAAAAAGAAATAGTTTTAAAATAGAGAAAAAAATATTAGTCCAATTGCAAACTAGCCTTCCGCTCGCGATTCGAATTGCGAACTGCAAACTGGCATGCAGTTCGCGATTCAAATTTGAAGCTTTTCAGTGTTCTTCTTGGGAAAATTTATTACTTACTTACTTCATAATCCAAAAAGAAATAGTTCTAAGTCCAATTGCAAACTAGCATGCGGTTCGCGATTCGAATTGCGAACTGCAAACTGGTCTGCAGTTCGCAGTTCGCAATTCGCGATTCGAATTGCGAACTGCAAACTGGCATGCAGTTCGCGATTCAAACTTGAAGCTTTTCAGAGTTCTTCTTGTGAAAATGTATAACTTATAAACGTAATAAACAGAATAAAGTTCTAAAATAATGATAAAACTCAAAGTCCAATTGCAAACTGCAAACTAGCTTGCAATTCGCAATTCGAATCGCGAATCGCATGCTAGTTTGCAATTGGACTAATATTTTTTCCTCTATTTTAGAACTATTTCTTTTTGGTTTATGAAGTTAGTAAGAAATAAATTTTCACAAGAAGAACACTGAAAAGCTTCAAGTTTGAATCGCGAACTGCATGCCAGTTTGCAGTTCGCAATTCGAATCGCGAATTGCGAACTGCGAACTGCAGACCAGTTTGCAGTTCGCAATTCGAATCGCGAACCGCATGCTAGTTTGCAATTGACTTATGTTTTTTTTCTATCTTAGAACTATTTCTTTTTTGGTTTATGAAGTTAGTAAGTAATAAATTTTCACACGAAGAACTCTGAAAAGCTTCAAGTTTGAATCGCGAACTGCATGCTAGTTTGCAGTTCGCAATTCGAATCGCGAACCGCATGCTAGTTTGCAATTCGACTAAGAACTATTTCTTTTTGGTTTATGAAGTAAGTCATAAATTTTCCCTAGAAGAACACTGAAAAGCTTGAAATTTGAATCGCGAACTGCATGCCAGTTTGCAGTTCGCAATTCGAATCGCGAACCGCATGCTAGTTTGCAATTGGACTTATGTTTATTTTCTCTATCTTAGAACTATTTTTTTTTGGTTTATGAAGTTAGTAAGTAATAAATTTTCACAAGCAAAACTCTGAAAAGCTTCAAGTTTGAATCGCGAACTGCATGCCAGTTTGCAGTTCGCAATTCGAATCGCGAATTGCGAACTGCGAACTGCAGACCAACTTCACAAATATCAGAATTTGTACTTAGGTACTAATGTTTCAAACGTAACATCTACAGCATTAATTATAATACATCATTATTCCTAGAAGTTTTGGTACGATACATCAACAATTTAATACAACATTTACTCTGCTATTTACTTTTTCTTAGGTCGTGTGGGTCACAACACGCTGTCCGTGAGGATGCTTTGTGTTTTTCTATCTCTACAACTGGACTATTTTTACATTCCCCGACGTCCTAGCGTTTTATTCCGAGATTCGCCATTGAGGTTATACGGAAATATTCGAAATATCCGTACAAGCGTACTTTCTATGCAATGGCGAATCACTTGCATTGCAATTTGTATGCGTTATCGGACGTTACCATTCACGAGGTAACTCTAAATTTTCCGGAAATCGTACAAATGATACCATAAAATTTTGTCCAAATGTCGGCTATAACTAATTGATTTTCTTTGTACCAAATTTTCCTCTGCAACAATTGAAATGTACTTAGAGTCGAAAAGTTATACCAAACAAGATCCCGATATCGAGAAACTGTCTTCGAAAGGGATTTAACATTTTCTCCAAGCCTTCAAAAAAGTTATTTCTAATGTAAAGAGACGTGTCTCAAGTATTCCATGGACAGTGCAAAAAACAGATATTCATTTTTCGTTGTTATCTTAAGGGTTTGATAGTGGACAATCCTCAAATCCTCTAAATATTTCTTTGTTTTTCAGCAATTAGTACCTAGCACAGATATGTTGTGCAGTGGTAATGCATGTAGGACTTGCAATGCACGAGGTGCGAGTTTGGTACTCAAATCCTCCACAGTTACTTCTAAATATCTTTGCACAAAAAGTTAAACTGATGTCAGAAAAAGGAAAGAAAAAATAGCAGCTGCTTCTAGAATACAAACCTGAATTAATGTGCCAGTGCGACTAGCCGCCGATCTATTTCTATTAAGACTTGCCGCGATAAAATGCATTAAGAACGTTTAAAGAGTTACTGAATATGTCGTGATTCATACTTGTTTGTACCTATATACAAAAGACATGCGCACTTGATCAAGATAAGTGTATACACTTCACTATCCGAAATCTTCGTCATTTGTCTACGTGTTAAGCAAATGCTTAAGCATCGTGGCAGCTTGTTTGAGATCCACCATTGATGTTTTATTTCTGGAGTGTGTCACACACACAAAAAACGCCAGGAGTAGACGCGTTAAGATAGAGTAAAGTTATTGTTATAACATTAAGTCACTGTGCCATCTGACACATGTTACGACTTTATATGTGCATGTACAATTTGATTATTTTTAGATTTGAAAAAAAAATATTTCCACAATACTGAAACAGTTTAGACATCTAATAAAACAAATGATGAAAAAAAGAAGAAATGAAATCCTTGAAATTCAAGACACAGTCGAAACAAAGAGTTGAAATTCAAGACACAGTCGAAACCAAGATTGAATAAACAAACAAACCGCAGTTAAAGTATTTTTTAAACGGAAGTAGCTGAAACTTATAGGACAAGTTTTACTTACAAAGATATAATGAACTAAATTAATATAATTTACATATTTATTCCAAAATATTTTTGTTACGAACATGCCTATTATCCACACAGCTAATTACAATCCCATATCTACAACTCTGCGTGAAACGTCAGCGTTTTCACTTTCTTGATGATACATCAATTAAATGCAAATTAGCTATTGTCACGTGGGTAGTCACGAGACCCTAAGCAGATTTAAATTTATAAATATAATGAATGTCCAATATCTGTCATAAATTTAGACGCAAGTTAGAAGAAAAGTTGTAAGATATATTTAAATCCTGTCATTTTATCTACACATCTGCAGGAAACGCCAATGTTGCAACTTTCTGACGATACAACAACTACGTGCAAATTACCTATTGTCACGTGGGTTTCACGAGACCGTAAGCAGATCTAAATTTAGTTACAAACATAACGAATGTCCCAGATCTTTTATAAATTGAAATGTTGCAGTGTAGTTAGAAAAGAAAAGTGGTATAATATATTCAAAATCCTTTTTTAGTCTATTTTATGTTTGCAAGTAAAACTGAAAATTTGAAATGCATGACTCATACATTAGTAAATACATTGGGTATGCACTCTTTTTCACTTCGCACGCAATTACTGTAACATCAACTGTGTCAGTTAAATTCATAAACGAGTTTTACTACTGCAGTGCATTTTGATACTTACACTGCCCAACACTGCACGAAAATTTTCTCAGGAAAGGCTTACTTTTTGAAGTATATAAATTATACATATACAAGTATATACTAACAGCTTTTTAAGGGGCATCTTTTTTATAATCAGTAAAACAGAAGCTATGATTTGTTTAAGCCAAATTTTAAACTGAAATCGAAAAAAAAAGAAAGATTTTTTTCTCTGTCATTATTTTTTTTCTATCACAGTCCAATGAATAATTTGATTTCATTGAAAAATCTTATTTCTGGGATATCGCGTTTTGACTGTATTTGAGAAGTTCTTAATGACTACACCTTACTGTATCTTTGCTGCTATTTCTTACACAAGATGAACGGTTAAATAGATACGTGAAAGTTCCGTAAAAACAGACAAAAAATTACTTTTTGTTTGTTTCGTCTGTTTCCGGACAAAGGCACCTGTGCGTTGTCTGTTGGTGTCACACGTTTCTAGATACAGAATCGTATCTGTTACTTTGTCTGTTACGAGACATTAGCTGTTAATGTCATATGTTACCAGGCATAGACTATTGTCTGTGTTTGTCAACTGTCAACAACCATGCATTATTGTTCGATGGTTTCATCAGTTAAAAGACAGATAGGTTGCTGTTTGTTGATGTCTTCTGTCAACACCACTAGTATTTGTCTGTTTGTATCATCCGTCAATACACATATCCAATTGTTTGTATTATCCGTAAACAGACAGACATTTTTCAGATTCTATTAGCTATCAACAAACATAGATCATTGTTTGAAAGTGTCATCTGTAAACAGATATAGAATTTTTTCTTAGACGGAATGAAAAAAGTAGGCGTAAAACAGAATTTTGGGTTTATCCCTCAAGTTACCTCAGCGAGTTTTAAAATATTGCAGTGTTTTAGGACGTTTTATCTTTTGCGCCACAAGCTTTCCAAGAAAAAACTATTTAGGACTTGTTATTTCCAGCAAACTCGCACAGGTAAAATTAAAATTAAAAATAAATGAAACACATTTCCACCCCCTCCTCCCCCACATGCACCCAGTATAAGAAATGTTGCATAAATAAGCAATGTCTTTTGGTCTATTTCAGGACTTCATAACTAGATATAGCTCTTTTCCTGAACGTCCATTGTTCTATTTATTTCTAAGAAAAAAAATACAGAATTGTACTTCATCAACTTTTAATGCACTTCAGAATATCTTGTTTTTGTAAGCAGACCGAAATTTTATTACTCGTTCCACATAATTCAACTTTACAGCCATAATACTGGAGACAGGCATAAATCTGTTCTAATTTCGTCCACATTAAGTAAAAAAATCTATACAGAATTGCTCAAAACGAAATTTTACTTCAAACTCCAGACTAATTTCTCAGAGAGTGTAAATTTTAATTTCCTTAAATTCTGTTTACCCATTACAGAAACCGCAGGAATTGGACTTTATACTGTCTTTTTGTCGTTATTTCGTGTAATTACAGTTGACAAATTAAGATACAGCTTCAATTTTAAGTTGCTTAACCAATTACGTAAAACATTTGAAACACATTTTAAAGAAGTAAAAGAAGCTAATATCACGACTTTCTTATAGAAAATGTATGAAAACATTTGTCGTGAGTCGGTTTTGTCACCCTGTGTTGTCAACATAGTCCTCGCCAGACACCGTAATCTCTTGTTAAATACAATTAAAGAGATCTGGGTGTTAATTTATGACCCGAGTACAATTAAAATTCGACCAAAAAGGAACTAAATTGAATTAGGTACAATTTCCAGTTCTAATTACGAAACGTTATACGTCTGCTGTCGATTTTTGTGTTCCATCGCTCAGCCGCCATGTTAAGAGCGCGGAGGAATATATGACAGTACTGTCTGTCATGGCAATGTGATAGTGTATCGCTCCGCGACGACTAATGACCATCAAATTTCTGGTAATTGCGTAAGTGTGCGATGGAAAAGGCTGCTTTCTTTTACTAAATTATTCAATTCAATTATAGACCTGGTAAGGGTGGTGATTGTCACATATAACATGTCTCTTATAGTTACATCTGGACCCCCGGTAGAAGGCTATCAATTTTTCATAAGTAATTAGTCGTTACTGCCGACTAATTGAGTAAAGCGACCACTGTGTACCAAGGGACAAAAGGGTTTGTGTCGTTTTCCGGGGATTAAATTACAATTACATACGTACCACGTGCTTACAGGGCATTTAGACGAAATTGATAGCTGTAAGATAAGACTTTTTTCGCATGTCTATTTTGTTACACCGGTGCATGAAGTTAATTTCAATAAAATAAGACCAGAATAAGTATTCTGTAGTTGTGGTTGTTTAACCTTCCTTTTTTGTTTCATGAAAGTTCTCTTTTTTTTCTATCGTAGTCTATCTTTTTCTCCTTTTTATTTTATCTTTACTGTTCTATTAAGTCGGGTTTCTAGGAAGACATGACGCCCCATCTATATTACGGAACTGAACTTTTGCAAAGAATTTGAGAGTAAGGGGAAATAAGGTGTTCGACTTAAGGGGGTGAGGGTGGGGGATTGGGGAAGACCTAGAACGACATATTATACCATATAAACATGCAGTATTATATTGTAGTGATGTTTAATGATAAATGTGGAATTGTTTTGTTTTCGTAGAATGTCACAGTGACCTTGACTCAAGCTGCGAGCATGATCACCATGGCGACGACATAGATGGCGCTTGTAGTGAAATCAGTGAAATGGACACAAAGGATGAAAACGACATGAAAGGAAAATTGTCGGATTCATCAAAACATGGAAAACCTCGACGAGCGCGAACAGCATTTACCTATGAACAATTAGTGGCATTAGAAAACAAGTTTAAGACTACAAGATACCTGTCTGTGTGCGAGAGACTTAACCTGGCACTAGCATTAAATCTTACAGAAACACAGGTTAAAATTTGGTTCCAGAACAGACGGACAAAATGGAAGAAACAGAACCCAGGAATGGACGTTAACAGTCCGACCCTTCCGCCATCTACCGGAGGTTTATCATCATTGACCTCGCCCTACTCGGGATTGTTCTACGGACAAGCAATACACCCATATTTGTCGGCGCCACATCTAAGTGGAGCTCTTGGACTTTTAAAATCTCATCCGGCATATCTGGACCAAAAGCATCCATTATATTATTCTTACTTGTCACAGTCAAGATAACGAAAACAAGAACAACAACAACAACAACAAAACAACAACAACTAAGTTATCATTATGACTACATTGTATACCATGGTGGTTAAGTTGAAAAAAGAAAAAAAAAATCTACAGTATAATGAAAGTGTCATAGCGGATATGACGTAACAACGTAGAATCTTTACGCATCCCATCGATGTTAAACTAAACTATACCAAAACGTATTCAGAAAATAAGGGACTACGGCTTTCTGAAGAGCAGGAAATTTTCTTTTTAAATGTCTTCCCTTTTTAAAAACGGTTTAATGTTATATTCCTTATTTTTGTATATATTTGTGTTAAAAGTATGTTGAGATGTTGACTTTTCTGTTTTTTATTTGAAGTGGAGTTATTTCTACTTCTAAAGACAGTGCAAGGTCACCCGCAAATTCCGATTTGTGAGCGTTGTGAGGAGTAACAAATAAGCCAGAATTGTTCTTCTACGTCGTGCCAAAACAAAATGATCACAAAAGATCATCACTTGAAGAGAATGAAAATAATATCATATAACGGACACAGAATGCAATAGGTCGATACGTAACATTGTCTTCCATAAATTAGCCATTTTGTCATTTTTTTTCAGAAAATATTTTACTTTCTACAGGCTAACTTCTTAATTTAAATATGCATAATTGGAAAAAAAAATTAATTTAAGGCGCAGATTTCATTGTGTCAATTGAAAAAAAACCGTATTCAAATGCATTTATATAAAAAGTTCATTTATTTATTTTTGAATTCGAGTAAAAATATTGATAAGCAATTTTAATGTAGTCTAACACAAGCGATTTTCTACTGCATTGTGTTTTTGGTTTTTCAAACCTGGGCAGTGTAGAGTAAATGTTCTAGTCGGGTATTCTTAGTCTGCATATCATACATTCTGATCGTGGTCTGCAATGTTGGCTATTCAATCAGTACATGTATAAAATACAAAAAGGGTCTTTAAATTAAGTGCACTAAGAATGACTGATGAGTCTTTATTTAATGAATTGTACAGCGTAGGAATTTCAGACATGTATGGATTGACATTTCAGTTCTGTTCTGTTCAGTTTAAATATATGCACATGTAAATTGACCTTGTTCAAAATTCCCTTTCACCTTGGATGGCTTTTTCAATTCATTTGCATTATGGATATAATATATTATATAAAACAACCGCATATCTCTGCGTTTGGATACAAAATCTCAACAGTAAATGTCATTTAAACAAACTGGTAGTCTTACATAAGTCAGTTTTTTTTAAGTGTTGTGGTATACCTTCCTTAGCGATTTCATGGCTTAATTTGATACAGACGGACGGTACAAGATTTAATATTGTAACTATTTATATATTTGTTCTTGTAACGGTTCATAAAAATGAACGGACCTAGAAATAAATCAGTTTGTCTCGAATCGCTAAATCTTTACTTTTATTTGTGTGTTTATTTACCCCCTCCAGGTATTTTACCATAAATCTCGCAAAATATTGATACTGATTTTTAGTGGTGTTTATTTTCTGTTTATTATAAAGATTTTACTGTGATCAAGTGGGTTATTTCACATTAAATCGAGAATTCATGAATCAATAGTATTCATGAAATAATATTGATTAAGCTTAAACATGGATTTCGTCGACCGATACACACTTCGTAAAGTTAATTGAAAGAACACGAAATCTAATTACTTTTGATCATTTCATAAGTGGATTAAATCTAATCTTATTTTGTGTTAAAAGAGACGATAAGTGGAAGTTTCCTGTAAGATATTGGTTTAATTGTTCTTTATAAAAACCGCTATGAAAATAAAAGTTTTTATGCAACGTATGTTAAGAAAGAGTTTGCAATGCGATTTTGTTTCCTTCACTCAAATGTCAAAGATAATATTTAGCCGTTAAGATGCATAGTTGAGAAGATATCCTACCTGTTAACCGTTTTATACACTGCATGTAAGAAGTCTGTTAGTTTTAGATTTCCGTATATTTGCACGAAAGACAAAAGTATCTCGATTTGAATAACAGAGAAAAATACGTTTAGGACTTGCAGATTTTTTTATTATCTTCGTTACACGAAATATTCTTAAAATAGTATTTTTCTCCAGACTGAAATGTTATATTCCTATCTGTTCTATTTCTTCCGTATCCCCTTAACAAATCACGGAATAGGAATGATTCAGTATTCGCTATTTCTGTCATATATAAAATTTTGTATGTTGATGCTTTTTCTGAAAGCATTTTTATTACACAATGACTTTTACGAATATTTAAAAAACCAAATCTGTCCTAGTGAATAGAGCGAGTTTATACATATGGAAAAATAGAAACAGCCGATTTATTTCAAATTCTTAAAAACAAAAACAAAAACAACAGAATATGCATTTTCTGAAGTTTCTAAAAGACTCTGTAACTTCAGAAAAATCAATGACGTAGCTATAAACGTCATTCGTGATGTAATCATTTTTGAACAGACGACAGAATCTGTAGCTCTGCGTCTAACCTCCTGCAGGACTTTGTATTTAGAAAGATATAAAACATATTGTCTGATTTGTTCTCTTGGGAGTATTTACACTCTTTGTAACGCCCATTTCCTTTCTAATATCACCAAAATCATCTTTTTCCCCCCACTCCAGTGTTTAAAATTTATACTGCCTAGTAGCTTGTCTTGAGTCTTGGGAAATAAGGGAAAATTTAAAATATTAGTAACAAGCCTGTGTATGTTAGAAAACTCACTTTCTGAGTGGCACAAAGTATAGATTAAACTGTCAGCTGCAGTAATGTGTCCCAGAAATCTTAAATATTGTATGGCCTTGAATTAATAACCCGTAACGAGAAAAAAGATCAACATTACTTAGAAATTCTGACAGATTCTACAACTTAAAACACGTCCATTAGAGAATAAATAATTTACAAACATTTTTGACATGCTATGAAAAAATACGATCATTATCTTAATTTGTTAATTAGCTAAATTGATGCACAGGGAAATCTCGGATGTATTTATCGAACAAATAAATATTTAAGCAAAAAGACTGGAATGCGAGAAACATTCTACACTTGATGAGTGTTTAGAAATAAACGCAATGTGAACAGCCAATTGCTTGTTACATCATCCAAGATCCTTTTTACGGACTTCACGGGGAGTAGGGGGGACAGGGGAACTTATTTGAAACGGCTTTTGCAATCAATTATTTTACTTGAGAAAATTTACAATAAGCTCGATTGTTGTATCGAGCAATTTACTGCTTACATTACGTTTGTATCGAAATATTCCATATAAAACCATCTTTCTGAAAATATTTTTGCTTTTTGAATTGAGAACCAATCAAATTTCAATTCTTTTTTTTTTCACTCAGTATGTGAAGGCATTACAATATGAGGTGAAAATGAAAATTCATTTTGTGGTACACTAGAAGGAAGTATGTCTTTAGTGGGTGTTCAGATTAATTTTCTGTGAGATTATGTACCAGTACTGTTGTAGGCACATTTTGTTAATGATAGAACCATGAATTCCACTGTGTACAAGTTTGTGTCAAGATAAAATTAAAGAGATACTAATAAACATGTTACAGGCGTTATGCAAATGAATTAAATTATAGATTACAAGTAACAGAATGGAAACATTACACACTTAACATCATTACCATAAAAGCCACACAATTACTTTACATTATACCAGGATCTCTATAGAAAAAAAAATCCCTTGCAGTTTAAATAGTTGCTGATTTCTGCGACTCAGGTCTGTTTTTGAATGTCGTCTGCTGAGCCAAATCATCTAGCTCGAAATTCTTAAGCTCAGACAGGCTTTACTTTTACTTGACTATTTACTTGCAGGGAACTAAAAAAATCCTACGTCAGGCAAGAAACAGGTATCAGTTTGTATTTATTTATCGTCATATAAATCTTCACCTGAAGAGCTAAGTTATATTTTTAAAGATGGTGCAAGAAACGTAGAGCACTCCATGTATGTATGTATGTATGTATGTATGTATGTATGTATGTATGTATGTATGTATGTATGTATGTATGTATGTATGTATGTATGTATGTATGTATGTATGTATGTATGTATGTATGTATGTATGTATGTATGTATGTATGATACGTGGAGTCGAGAATCAGCATTTCATCCGAAAGATAATAAGTAAAGTTCGTGTAGGAGGGGTGAATCGAACTCGCGACCTCTCAATGCAACTCATGTTCGTTACCAGGCCAGAAATGGTTCATTGAACATTGTAGTCGATCTCAGGATACTAGTTAATATACCTTGAAGCATTGTCCTTGAAACTATGAAAAGATTGATGATGATTTTGATGATGGTGATAATGGCGACAATGATAACGACGTAGCTTCTGACTATGATGGCTACAACAATGCCAGTGATAACGTGGCAACAGCAGAAGATTTTGATATATTTGTGTTCAGCAGATGTTACGTTTGACTATAAGTGTTTTATTGTTTCCATTTTGTTACAACAATAAGTCTTTAACTGTTTCCTGTCAGTTGCAACAGTTGAGTCCATTGTTACTTTTTGTGGCCAGAACAAACGAAATCAATGAGTATGTACATAAAAAAGACAAAACAGTTTTGTGTGTGTATTCTTGTGTATATATATTTTGTATCACGCTTTTAATGTCTTGATGTTTCATTTATGTCGTAATAGACAACAAAAAAACGTAAATAGACTCCTTTACGGCGTTAAGTCAATCAGCGGAAAGTGGCGTTCTTTAATAGAATATTTATGTGTCCAATTTACACGGAAATATTCTTTGCATTATTGATGTAAATAAGCAAAGAATGATTTTAATTTGTCAGTACAATTAAGTAATTAACTCTACCACTTTGTTTAATTACTCTAATTATCCGAGAAACGGAATTAAACGCTACCATGTCGGCCATTTGATGTTGGTGAAAACGGGATGTCAATAAAATGACGAAATCATGTCGTAAAACTCATTATGGGTTCGAATCTCACACTTTCTCGCTAATGACGTGATTGCACGACACCGACGTGTTACGTTAAGCTTGTCCGCGACAGATTAAGCGAATCTTCATTAACAGAGTTTTAAATGAAGCATTAGAAAGGCAAGGCAAGGTGTCACAAGTCTCCGAATGCTTTTAAAATAAAGCCAGGGATATGTTTTCCACGTATTTTCTCTTTTTGTCACAACCTTAAAATGATAATAATCTCACACAGTTGCTAGGTAAACGGTTAAGGTTTGGTCATGCTTTGGACATTATATTTATACTGATGGAATGTATACATGTAATATTGACTCTATTGTCAACCATTCATCTGTAGACCTATTATGATAACCATATTAGCCAACACAGCATTAGAACCAACAATGTTGCTCCGTGGAGCAGGGGGACCCCAGACACCTTACGCTTCAAGAAAGGCAAATCATGGTGTTTACGTATTGCGAGGTATACATTTCAGGTCATAATTAAATACATCTAAATAACTAACTACAGCTATTTTCTATTATAATACGTGTATAAAGCATATATATATATTTTTAACTAAAATGGTTTTCTAACAACTTAAACTGGTAACATGATTTGTGCAAAAATAGTCTTATAGGCTAATGTAAATTATCATGCAGATGTGAGTTAAAATAAAAACCTAATTCAGACCTTTTGTCATTTTTGTTTTGTTCTGCTGTTCTGCTATTTTATTGGAGTTGTTCTGCTATTCTGCTGGAGTTGTTCTGCTATTCTGCTGGGGTTGTTCTGCTATTCTGCTGGAGTTGTTCTGCTATTCTGCTGAAGTTTTTATTTTAGTCTAAAATGATTTAGTAACAGTCAATAATGAAATAATAATAACAAATGTGTTCCAAAAATAGCCTAAGGCTAATGTTAATTATGCGAGGTAATATACGAGACGTATACCGTATAAAGTTGGTTTTAAAGTTATTCTTTTAATAGAGAAACTGGTTTTCTATCACTAAAGGTATACAGATGCAAGGTTAAACATCAACCCATCTAACGTTTTTGCCTTTCAATATTGTTCTGCTATTCTGCGGGAATTGTTCTGCTGTTTTGCTATTCTGCTGGTTTTGGTCTGCTGTCCTGCTATTCTGCTGGCGTTGGTCTGCTGGTCAGCTGTTCTGCTAATATTGTTCTGCTGGTCAGCTATTCTGCTGGCGTTGGTCTGCTGTTTTGCTATTCTGCTGGTTTTGGTCTGCTGTCCTGCTTTTCTGCTGGCGTTGGTCTGCTGTTTTGCTATTCTGCTGGAGTTGTTCTGCTGTTTTGCTATTCTGCTGGTTTTGGTCTGCTGTTTTGCTATTCTGCTGGTTTTGGTCTGCTGTCCTGCTTTTCTGCTGGCGTTGGTCTGCTGTTCTCCTATTCTGCTGGAGTTGTTCTGCTGTTTTGCTATTCTGCTGGTTTTGGTCTGCTGTTTTGCTATTCTGCTGGCGTTGGTCTGCTGTTTTGCTATTCTGCTGGTTTTGGTCTGCTGTTTTGCTATTCTGCTGGCGTTGGTCTGCTGTTTTGCTATTCTGCTGGTTTTGGTCTGCTGTATTGCTATTCTGCTGGTTTTGGTCTGCTATCCTGCTATTCTGCTGGCGTTGGTCTGCTGGTCTGCTATTCTGCTGGCGTTTGTCTGCTGTTCTCCTATTCTGCTGGAGTTGTTCTGCTATTCTGCTTTTCGCATTTCTGCTGTTCTGCTAACTTGACACAGATAAAATATTTTTGAAATATTCGGAATTGATTGGTTAACAACATAATCCAGCGGCGCGGACATCCATCATTTTCTCATTACTTCATTCTAATTTTACAGCGATTAAACTCATTTTTGTGAGCACTGACTCGCAAAACGAGTCAATAAGAAGGATTTAGGCGATAAAAGGGGTTATAATGATACAGCTCCCAAAAGGGCCCGTCCTTATTACATCCCAAAAGAAAATTGGAAACCTCTTGTTGAAATTAAATCGTCCGAAAATTTGAATTAAGTCAAGAAACGGGCCGACCAGCAGTTCACAACTGCTGTTAATACCGGGCCACTTGTATGGTTGACGATGTTAAATGTGAGGAAATTAGTATAGAAAAAGATTTTTGATGAAATAATTAAAGTCAAGTGCTCATTTATAGCGGCTATAGAGTTGACTTTCCTTACTCGGGTATTGTTACGTTATTTACAACACCAGTCTTTGCATTTTCTCACGATTTTTGGAGGGAGAACGTAGACAAAAGACTTTTATTTGCTGACCGGCTTCCTGAACGGAAAGGTTTAAGTCTGGTATCATCTCAGCAAGCGTACTTGGCTCAAACCCGTGACCGATAAGAACAGCTAAGGGGGAAATACCATACTGCATATGAGTCATTTTGTCACTTTCTCTGTAAATAACAAAATGATAATGTATTTGAGAATATATATTGTCAAAAATTCTTCCTTAAAACAGAAGCCACTAAGAAAGCGTTCATTGGTATTAAAATTTGCTACACGCCCAAAATTATGTATGAATAATAATTCCCTACAGAAAGATTAATATTTATTATACAATTAGTTTACCTGTTCCACTTAGATTTTTTTACGGACGCCTTGACTTCGGGTAATAATTCGTTCAACATCTTTCATTTTTATATGATTATGAAGAAAAGGGAACACTCTAAGTCATTTTAGGTTATGATTCTTACACGAATGAGACTGAGAATTCATAACTCGAATTATTTTTGCTATCAGCTGAAAAGATTTATTTAGGTGTTTATGTTTTCTTTTCTAAATATAGACCTAAACCATAAGGATTTATGATGCAACGCATCATGGAAAGATTATCTTATAACTTAAAGAACAATTTTCCGAGTCATTTAAGAAGTTGTGTCGAATGCCTTCAAACTAAGTGACTTCACTCACAATTAATTTGCAAAATCGACCTTATTGAATAAAAAATGGAAAACTGATTTAAAAGGCAAAAATAATTTTCTATGAAGCAATCTTTGGTGCAAAAACATTATATTCAAATTATTTGGCAATATTTTTGTCTTATTCCTGACAAAAAACGTTAATATAAATGCATTTTATTGATATAACGTGATTTTGTGGTATTTTTTTCAGTTAGAAGGTATCCTTGGTAACCAGGCAAATATCAACATGCACTTGAAATGAACAAGTAATATCCTGGATTGATATTTACAAATAAAGTGTGCAATGAAACTGCTATCAAAATGAACATGAAATAGGTTTCAAGATTAGGTCAAAGATTGAATCTGTTTTCATAATTAAGCAGTGGCTTCTCAGAAATGGCATGGGAAGTTATTGCTAACTCCTTCTCGTCAAAGCGGTTATTCAAACTAAATATTTCATCATTGTTGTAAGCATGAAATTCACAAATTCTTGTATTTCCATGTTTTCACAACACCTATCAACATCTCCTCATAGCAGACGACAAAAAACGTTGTCTGTCAGCGCCCCCTACTGGTGGCGTCTCTTTGAACGTCACGCATCGCTTGTAGTTCTGAAACAATCTGGTAACAGACTCGAAACTGTCACAACTTTACTCTGTTGGTTTCTAAATGTATTTTTATTTTACGTTTTTTTACATTAACATTCAAATATATATCCGGTCACTGCAAACATTTTGTAACTACATATTCGATAAGAAGAAGATACAATGTTTTTGCTCTGATCCCGCCGATATGTGATTTCTCTGACATTTTGACATCAGACAAAACTTCAAAGGTCAAATAAATATATATGTATAAAATAATTAATATTAATAAAAGAAATAATAACTCACTGTATTCAAATAAAAAATACAAATAAATAATACTTAAGTACTTTGTACTTCTTTTTTCAGAAAATTTAAGTACAACTTGAAACTTGAAAATGATGCAAAAAAAATATAAAAAGGTTTTCTTTCATGTCAGTTTTAAAGAAGACAGTTGGCCGTACAGTCCTTAGGGGCGATCAAGAAACAGGTGTTATGGTCAAGTTGGCGCGGAGAGCGAACTGAAATCATGATCCGGTCAATTTCATGTCATTTTCGCTCATTGGAACAAATTAGTGCTGATAAGCAACGGGCTGTGACGGAAGTTTGTGTCCTAATGGAATTCAAGGCCTCTGTGTGTTGAAAACGGCTGCGTCAAATTCTCCCAAGATAAAGGATTCTTTCACAGACGGTTAGAAGTGAAATTAGAATTTCCTGCTTAACACAAAACGAGACAAATTTGGTTTTCAAACCATAAGGGTAACCCAAAGTATATGATGAATAATATAATTATCCAGATATATAATACACATTAAAATTGTTATTACTTTGATTTGCGAAATATATGCAGAACATTTTCAAGGCATTAGCAACATTCGACTTTCAATGTACATCATGGAAAAGATTAAATGTTCATATGTTTGTTATCACATGAGAAACGTTGTTTGTAATGCAATAAAACCACAACTCAGTTCTTTATAATTGCACACGTATTTTCTAACTGGATTTACTTCTTGCTTCGACTGTATTTTACCCTTTCTGTCTTTTGGTCTAACGTCTTGTAAAATTGTTAAAATAATAGAGATGTTCTATTTCAAAAAGTCTTCTATGCATACTTTGTTATTTCATTTGGAACTAATTTTTCTGGCGTATGTGTTATTATAGCTTTTTCAGTATAGATCAAATTACTGTAAGATCCATCTTATGGTTGTTTTGGTCATGTGTTAAAAAGAATCTGACACTCATTAATAGTTCATATATACTTTTATTCAACTTAACAAGAAATATTTTTTTAAGCTCGAGTCCTTAACTCGTTGGCAAAAAAAGTTTACATAATATGAAATTCGTGTCAGATTCTTTTATAACACTACATATAATATACATTCAAAGTAATGATTGCAAATGACACTAACAGGAAAAACAATGGCTATAACAATGAACTTTTCAACTTTTTTGGTGTCTTTGGTTTGTGTTAAACTCTTATCAAGATATTCGTTTAACTATTAGGACTACATGCAGAGTTTCAGAACCTGCTGTCTGCGTAAATAACAGCAGACGAAATTGCAGTAATGTACGGTGGCAGGATGTCACGTTGTTTCATGGAGCCTGATTCTAAAATATTGACCAATCGATCATAGTCCTAACCACAACATTTATCTAAAACTGGCATCCGTGTCTAATTACTTCTCTTGCACCATCCGAACGTCGCAAACTATCCGAAAACTGGTGAAATGATCCTTCGACAAGTGCATTCGTGGAAAACTCATTAACTCATCAAAGGTCCACTTCGGTTTAATTGATATTCTTTACGGGAGGTTTACCCTCAGAATAACTAACCTTGACTAAGATTTCATCGAGATATTGTATGAAAATCTTCCACAGCTATATTTCAAATAAATCTTTTCTATATTTGATTAGCACACGCATGTAAAAAATAGACTTCAATCTGTCCATGCAATTTCTGAGCACATTTTTCAGTGAATTTATCAATTATAGATTAAAATACGATATTATTATTAGAAATTCATCAGAATAATTCTTAATGGTATTGAAAACAGGGGGATTCTGAAGATAGAATTGTGCTAGAGTAACGAGAACAAAAAAAGTTTTTTTTACGGCGTACGTTCTTGATCAAACACGTTTTATTTTTCTCATACATAAACTATACTCTGTATGTGTGGGATTGCCGACTAGCGACCATTAATAACATGTATGGAAACGATATTATATGCATTCGTTATTTATCATTTTGATGAAGGGAAGTGATACAAAACTTCTGTTTATCATTTATGTCTTTATGAGCTGATATATACAGATACATGTACAAGGTTCTTGAAACTATCGATGATCTGTACCGCGTCACTCGGTTTTCATTTTCACAAGGACTCAATGTTGACACTGCTCTGGGATTCTACTTTGAATCTGTTCTATTATACAAAGGCACGTGATCTCAAGCTCCCAGCAGGAACGTCCATTCTGCTCAACAACCATCAAAGAGAAAAGTCTTAATCTACCATCAGATTAGCAGACGAAAAACAATTAGGACTATCATGGGTATACTTGGCCGAAAATAATGATGACGGACTTTTTACATTTTTGAATCATTGCGCGGTTGGACATTTGATTTTACAGCGTGTTTATACAAGTGTTGATCATGCATTGCGTTCCCTAAAGGAACCTTCAAAGAGCAGGCGAAATTCTTGAACACTTTACAGCCATTTTCATTCCATATTTTCTTTGAATCTGTATCGTCTGCAAAATAAACGCATAATTCTAATGGCGGCAATTAGCACTGAATGGAACAAATTACTGCTAGTTATAACGAGACATGCAATCAAGATTGAACTGAACGGTGAAGCAATAAAATTAACCAATCGTGAAATAACAAGAATGTATAAATACGATTTACTCGTAGAAATTTTAATGCTTAATGCAGATAATCAATGTTAATCGTACTATATCATGGCACTGTCAAGTACATGAGGCAACAAAGTCGGAGGAAATAACAATATTTTTTTCACTTCTAAACACGCCTGACGTTCCTAAACTTTTTTTTAGACAAATGTGATACTTGTGTAAAAATTTTGCTATCAAGGTTTCAAATGATGATTTTAATGATAAAAAAGAAATAAAAAGGACAAATTAAAAAATGAACATGGATTCATTTTATATTAGCAATTTCTTTATATTATTTAATACACAATTGATAAACACGCGAGGAGATGTGTACAGTTTTCACAGTAATCTCGTTAGATCGAGACATTTCGTCTGTTAGCAAAACATTTCTGACTCATTGAAGTTGTGATCGTATCACGGTGTCTGCTAATTTACTGCAAAATTTCTTGAGAAAAAAATTACGAAAGATGTTGTCAGGATGGTTTTTATACTAACTAACTATATAATCCATGTTCAAAAATCAGCTCTCGTGCCGAGAGGTATTAGGTACTCTAATGCGAGCGAGGTATAAAAATCAAATAAAAAATAACATTTAGCGCAGAAACGAGTCATTATCCGTTTTATACAATATTAGCAATCGAAATCAAGTTTTGCATCCGAAAATAAAGAAAAAACTTTTAATTTAATAAATCATAAACGAATAACTCAGCGTAAACATCGTTGTCGTCGCAAAGTTGACAGTGACAATCTCTGTACCAGGTACATAATGTAATGTAATGGACCGTGTTATTGTTAAGTTTTTGAAAATGCAAGCTGATATCTGTTCTGGCGACCAAAAGTATACTGAATATTATGATAAGGGAAAAATGTGTCACTTTTATGCCTGCATTATCGACTGTTTCATCTCAACACCCTAACGACAAAGAATTATAATATTATAAACGAATTAAGATATGAAATATGACAAACTGACTGAAAAGGTATTTTCACTGGGAAGCTTGAAGATAAAAAACGCGGACGCCTAAGTTGCTACTGATGATAAAAAAGGATGATAAAAATGGGGTGATGCATAAATAGAATGTTGAAGCCGCTTATGTAGTCTTTTTATGAGAAAAAGAAAAAAAATGGATGTGTATTAACTTGAAAAACAGAACTGTTTTAATACCTTTATCACATTTAAACACTCAGGCGATGTCGAATAGGAAAGACTTGGCTTAGACCTGAAATCTAAACGTATTTTGTCTGACATAATTTTGAAAGTACCGAAAATGACAAATATTTAACCGCGAAATATCGCGTGACTTTTGTCATTTATCTGTTGATGTTATGATATTTTTAAATTCTTTACTTTATGTTACAATATTTTTATAACGGTTACAACAAAACTCGCATTTATTAAAGAATTAGTGGAGTTAAAAACACAACAGTGTGGCTAATTGGATCACATTTTATTTGATGAGCCGCAGTTTTAATTCTTGATGTTATTTTACCATTGAAAGAAAAAGTCTTGATTAAATAAAATTGTTTTTCCTATTATGTTACGATTTTCTTATGACTGTAAGTATTTTCACTGATTTGTTTACCTAAGGATTTTGTTTTTGACGATAACGTTGAAAATTACCACTTTGTTGATATAATGAATATAACATAGCCTTTTGAATAAGAAAGCTACCATTTCGACTTAGCTACTATGTAAAGCGAAACGCTCTTATTGGAGAATTCAGACTCCGCCTGCTGTCCAATCAAGTTTCAGTGTGTAGTGGTAATACGCATGCGCACAACCTGTCAGTATCGGTAACAATGAGCCACTTCAAACGGTAGCTCTTAATGTGCTTATATTAGCTCAGTTACAGAGATATAGAATATTATAACTATTCTTGATGACACTAAATATCATTTGAGGAGGACTCCGCTAGAAACGAGCCGGATAATTGAGTGTACTGTTGATGTAGAACACACAAGCGTCGAACGAAAAGTTTGAAATTTAGCAAAATATTGTTGCCACCAATGGCTTGGAACTGTATCTTGTTGAGTTGTAGGATATGCAACGTTTAAGTGAAACTACACTTTGAATGTCGATTTCTGTAAGTACATATGTATAACAGATGAACTATTTAATACTGCGGACTACTTATTTGTTTTGTGACGATATACTGTCGATATTTATTCCTAAAGTTGACAGGGTTATATAGGTGATTTATCTTCGTGTTACAATAGTCTACAAATGGAAATAACGGATATGGATACAGACAAAGGCTGTCCGGAACCAACAAACGCTTGGAAATACCGGGAATACTGCAAACCTGAGGGCGAGGGTAATTTGAACATGCCACCTCAGGTGGAACACGTAAAACCCTCAGGACTGTGCGGTATTAAAATAACTGCAATGAAATGCCAGGATGTTTCCAAATATAGTAAGTTAAATTCTGGTGAACAACATGAAACAAATGTGAATATGGAAGAAAATACAGACGGACAAATTGAGTTAAGACTCTCAAACTCCAACAACGGGAAACAAAACTTTTCAAGTAGCAATGAAAATGTGAAAGACAGTGACAACACACTGACCAAGAAATGTGCTGAGGTGTCCAATACAAGACAGGACCACGATGAAAATGAGGAAAGTAAAGTGAAAACTACCGCTTTTTCTGTAGCGGATATTTTGGACCCTAATAAATTTGTAGGTTGTAACAATGTGCCGCGTGTCTGGCACCCCTGGTTGAGAGACGAAGCAGTTCGAGATTACACGCGATCAAACCTTGAGAAAGAAAAAGACTTTAGAGGTTTGTATTTTTTTAATGTTTGTTTTTAATGGTTTAAATCAGTTTCAATCTGTTTTTGGTCATAGCTTGTTGTTCAGTTCTCCTAACAACATTTCCAGTTGACTCTCCGAAAGCGACTGCCTTTTGTCTCACCTGAATCAATGGTGAGGGACAAATGAACTTTTGACGCATTTTCCGAATTTAATTTTCAAAGAAAAATTTAGTCGACCCTGGTGGGTTTGAACCGAGAACCTTAGATTGACAATCCGATGCACTACAACATTGAACTAGCTGGGTCGGCGTTATAGCTTTGTAGAGGACTGTTTGTGTTTGTTGTGTCTTAATTATAAAATTACTTACACACCATTACACACAGATTGTTCAATATACAAAAATATCATATCACATACAACATTCGTAACTATAAACATATGTCCACTGTCTCGGCGGGAGCACTGGTTTGAATCCAGGAAGCAGTCATCGAGCAGTATTAGTATACGTTGCAAAAACTTGTTTCACATTTCATGCAAAATAATTAGGTTTGAACTAAACCTGCATTGCTTAAACTATTCAATACACTGTCAAGTATTTCGAAAAAATGTTCTGAAACTAATTTGAAAAAAATCATTTTCTTGTTACTCCGACACTGTCGTGTTAATTAATAGGCATTACTTAATCGTTAGGCCCGAGTAATGTTTTTGTAACATTTGAAAAAGTAACAGGATTTGATAAAATCAGCGGAGTACGTTAAGCATTATGATTTAGGCAGAAATGTTCCGTTTGTAATGGACCCTTTGCTTCTGTGTTATTATTTAGCGTAATAACACATGTAATATTATTCCAAATTTCTTACTTTTGCTTTTCTTGGAAAAAATCGGCTTCCATCTAATTAAAATGATATGATATTGCAGTGACCTAAAACTTGGTCTGAGTTTATTATTTCACTAGAAGTACAAGAATATTAAGAAAAAAATAAACATCGTTTGCAATAAAACAGATTTAACACAATTTAAACACGTGTGATTCACATATACAGAAGCCAATTTATCCAAATAAAACATTTTTTTTTAACTAAAAATTACTTTTTAATGACAATGTTTGAACAAAACCTTCGAATTTATATTTAAATAAAAAATTATGTTATAATCTAGTAGTTAGAAAATATATATCTTGTATATTTGAAGCGATGCCGATTCATATGCATGAAATAAATCATATGAAACAATACTGAAACATTTTTTTTGTATTTAATAAAAATAAAAATCTATATTTTTTTCTGACAATGGCCTCCATTTACAGTAAGCGTATTATTTCATTATTTAAGAGATCCTTCTACGATAACGGCACTTCACAGCTCTTTAGCAATTTGCAAGAAAAAATATTTCATTTACAAAGCGTATCGAATACATTCATAATTAATTGCTACCACTTTGAGCAATTATGAGTAAACAGTCGTTAAAAAGATAGACAAACCGATTCAATTATTGACTGTAACTCGACCGAGTTCTTTCTCAGTGAGACATGTGCAGAAGGGGTTTTTCTTCCATGCGGGAAAAAATAAACAAATGTGCATAAGTAGAAACAGTTGAAAAAACGTATTTCTGAAAATATCTGCCTGTTGTATGAATTGAAAAAGAAAAACTGTAGTGTTGAATAAATTATAATATCGATAAAAAAACGGGTATAAAAGTCTTGTGTGAAGCCAGCAGCCGTTTAAACTTTTTTTTTTTTGAGGGGGGGGTGTGGAAATACAGTTAGACTACCAATATATCTCTGTATGATCGGGTGTACAAGAAAAAATGGTTAAAAATGCACCTGCTACATTCAAAAGTATTTCGTTAACCATTTTTCCAAAGTGGGATGACAGACCTAAGAAAATGGTTAGGATTCGTGAAAATTTTGACAGTGACCTGGCATGTAAATAACGCGAACATATGTGACCATTTCTTTATTTTTCAATGAACGATTTTTTTTCTCTAAGGAACCTAGCTTGAATCAACCGTATCTGACTTATAAATTAGCTATCCCGGAAAGCAATATGTCCAGATGAACTTAAAAACGGAAATAAGTTTTTCATTTTTGACATTTACACGTGTAAGTAACAAACGGTTACACGTGATTTCAGATGTTTTGTTTAGTCACCTGTTCGCACTTGTCGACGTCATTTCAGACTTTACGCGTCATTTCCCTCGTGCGAGGGAAACAAATTTACCAGGTACATAAAATATCAGAGAGGTAAACTATGAAGCATTTGATTTTTAAGAAAGAAAAAAAAAGTTTTATTTTATCATATCGGCAAAGTACACTTATCTTTTCTATATTTTTTTCTACGATTGTGTGTCTTTAATCAAATATATGAGCAGTGTAAGTGTTGTTCATTGAAAAAGGGATATCATAAAAAGTTGTGAGACCTTAAAACTGAAAGTAAAACACTACAATGAATGATCAAACGTTCATGCAAAATGTCCAATATGACGTCATAATCATTACGCATTAATCACGGAATTTAAACGACGTAATAAAAATTGTAGTATGTAGGCAAGGTTTGCAACATTCTGTTTTTTTTTTTTTTTTTTTTTTTTTTTTTTTTTTTTTTTTTTTTTTTTTTTTAAGATTGTGATAGACAAGGGGCATTCCTGATGTAGTGGATTTTTATTTCTGACGTTTGAATTTCCTTGTAACATGTCGCTCGAAAACGGATAGAAACCGGAAGTTGTGAGAATTTTCTTGGTAAAATATTGGATCGAAGTACACTTAAATGATTGAAAGTTATAAATAGATTATATGGAGATCGAATATTAGTTTTTTTGTTGCAAAATATTCATCATTTGCAATGTTCCATTAAACATGCAATTATTTTATGTAAAATACATTAAAATTATACAATAAACTTATTTATGAGGACATTATGTTATTCATGAAAATGTGTTTATTTACGAAAAGCATTAAACTGTTCAAATTTATTTCATTCTGCGTTTTCGACAATTCTCCATTTAAGTGTAAATAGAAAAAAAATAACAGATTTGAAACTGGTCGGTTAGACAATTATTTTTTCACTTCAAAGTGTTCTCATACGAAAGTGAATACCTCTGATGCAATCAATAAATTCAAGTGGAAAATGTATATTCCACACTCCATTTAACTTTAAACAGGAGAAAATTTATATGAATTTAAGATATATTAACTTCAGAGAAGAATTAAATTGTAATTCAGTGCAGGTTATAATAATGCTGTTGGCTTAGAAAAAGGGCAGCACTAGAAAAATAGTTACAGATATAAATATAGAAGCAGGGTTCTTTCAAATTGCTATTTGAAAGACCCTGATAGAAGGCTGAGTTGGAAACTGACGTAACTGCATATAAAATAAAGAAGCCGATCCAAACAGTTATACTCTAAACTTTCGATTAATGTCCTTTATTTACATATGATGAAATTTGCCAAATGGACAATTGTCGTGCTAATACAGAAAATGACAAAATACTACAAGAGAAATCTATCATCCTAGAACACTAGATAATAATTAGAATAAGAATGTGTGTTTTTTAAAAAGTTTTTCTCATTCATTTATCATATCAAAGGATTTAGTTGAAATTTGAACAAACACATACTCCTTTTGACTTTTTCTATATATTTCTGTGTAAAATTTAGAGTGTTTTTTTCCGCATTTTTATACCAGAGCAAAATTGATATTTAAATGTTGTAAAATATGAGCTACTGTAGTTTTTCCTAAAATATACCTTTTACTATTTTTTTCATCGTTTATTTTATTCGGCTGGTATAGTCACAGAAACAGTCACAGAAACAGTCACAGTCACAGAAACAGTCACAGAAACATAATTCCTTCTTTTAGTCGTGTGAAAATCTTCTCGGTTGGATGGGTTTTCTGAAATCCTGATATATCATTATTACTTACTGTAGATGATCTTTCACTGTTTGATAAGTTGTATCAATAATTTCACTTGAACACATTTTTATGTGGATTATATTGACTTTATAGAAAAAAATGTCACAATACAATTTGTCATAGTTATCTAGCTAATGTTTTCAAAAGGGTGGGGACTGTAATTAAAAAAAGACATTCTTAAATAATTGACTAACCAAGTAATTGGGTAATCCAGCAATGACATGATAGACGGAATAAGCCAGTTGCTTATAAGTATTTTTTTCCTCACTATTTAGCAGTTAAAAATGCTATCAATTAAAATAATTTCTCAAAGGTTCGTCTATATATTTCTAGAATTGTAGATTTGTTTCTTATATATTTACTAAATGTTGTGCTGCTTTTACCATATTCGTGTATAGGAATATTGCTACATGAGTCTAACAACTTCTGATTTTGAAATAAATAAATTTTGAAACTTGGATAAGTTTTTACAATCTAAAACACTTGTCGGTAGTTGTTTCTTGGTCTTTTGGAACAGGATTACAGATAATATTCATTTGCCATGCTTTGAAAAATTGTTGTATTTTGGGAAAAAAATCTTATTAATTATCGAAAATAGGAAAATTACTGCGACTTTAATTTATATGCACGACAGAACACTAAGATAGTTCAGTGCATGACTATTGATGGGAAAAGCTCTAGATTTAAAACACAAACATTTAAAACGTAATCAATACACATTTCTGATTGCCATCGTTATTTGCGGCCGGCTTCAGATCGGCGGGAGATAGAGAAACGTTTTGGGTGTTAATGTTATCGAAATATAGTAATGAAAACTAAAAATGATTAGTTTAATCGAGCGGTAAATGGCAACTTCACTGTTTAAAATTTTCAGTCATTTTAGTGAACGCTGACTTTTTACTAATTTATGTATTTTCATCGCCAAGCTATGAAACGCCCCATTAGAAGTTAAGTTAGGGAGACATAGGTTTAGTTTGGAATGGCAGTTTGTTAGGAATCTTGTTTTTACGACTCAACGAGTTTGTTTTCCTTTGTTAGCACCTTCAATACATACCATCATAGATATACATATATGCTTACAAAACAAAACACTGGCTTCAAAACTGTAAAACAAAGACCGCTGACGGGGAAAAAGTGACGTTGCAAATGATGGAAATAGTGACGTTGAAAATGATGGAAATAGTGACGTTGAAAATGATGGAAATAGTGACGTTGAAAATAATAAAAAATGAATAAAATTGAATAAGAATTAAAAGCAGGAAAATAAATAAAAAAAATAAAAAAATAATAACAATAATAATAACAATGATCATAGTGATAATGATAATATAAATAATAATGATGATAATGATGATGCTAGTATGTGATGAAAGTATGTTCAGCAAATAAATGATGATGAAGGTGATGATGATGGTGATATTGAAGTTTTGTTGAGCATCGGCCTCGTCAACAACAACAACAGTAGATGTCTAAAATCTAAAACCAAAGAGTCCTGGAATTTAATTTTCAGAAAGAGTTTACGGTTGAATCAGCTTTCAAGAACCAAGCCTCTGCTTGAATGAGCCGTTCCTAACCGTTCCTCGGTTTTAAAATGCTCATATAACGGCAGATTGCCCCCGCTAGAAGGTCTCATAATTATATTAAAGAGACATTACTTTACAATTAGTCCTATTTGAATGACGCTATGAGACCTGTAACAGTTACTTAATGTCATTTCCGTTTAGTCCTGATTGAGACAGACTTTTTCGAACGATTAACAGAAAGTACGGGTTAGATTTTTTGTTGTTGAACAAACCGGATTTTTACAATTATGAAATATTTCTTAATCTCTACCTATGCAAATAGTAGTTGAACAAACTCATAAATTAATACTGAACAAAAAGCAGTATTATATACATGCCCAGGAATGGAAATCTGCAGGTTTGCTTGAACGAAAACAATAAACCAATTTAACAAAATCATTGTAGATGATACATGCCTAACTCTAATTTTCGATTATATAATATGAGATCAACAGAGTCTTAAATTTCAGCAAGGATGTTTTACAAATTTATTTTGTTGTTCATTTGTATATTGCGACAACAATGCTTATTTCAGCATGACTCATAAACGCTTGTCAACGTTCATCAAAATTATCCAGCAGCACGCATTGTTTTCCAAATCCAATAAAGCGACTAATCGTTATAATAAACCTTTAAGTTACGAACATCCAGTGATTATCTCAACAATTTGTTGATTGGTGTAATATTTCGCACGTCACGCAACATTTAGCACGAGAAACGCCAGTGATTGGCACGAGCATTTGTAAGACTGACGGAGGAACAATCCACAAATTGTGACACTGACACGTCTAACGATTCCATGCCATTTGATATGCTTATCATAATAGTCGGTAATTTGTAACCCTGTTTCCTTTCCTCCGCTGTCTTTGACTTCCATTTCTTTTTGCTTTAGTGTGTTTTGCAGCATGGAAAATTTCAATAACACTTGCCAAGGACATGTAACAGAACAGAACAGAAAGTTTGTTTTCATTATCTTGAACATTTACATTTCATCACAATACTTACAATAGATACAAAATACCACTCATATCACAACATATGCTTTCTCCACTTTGGGTTAGACTGATTCATTATATACAGTTAAATATCTTTTTAATTCTTCCAGATTTGATTTATGTAAAATACTCTTCAAGTAAGGATGTTTATTTCTCGTTACAGATAAGCAGTGTAGTGTCGACGAGAAGGTTTCCGGCGAGGGCTACAAACGAGACGGTGATCAGACCTTTTCCGACGACGACAGTTTAGAGAACTGTGATATAGATGATTTGTCGGACTCAGACCACAAACTTCACGCAGACGATACTTCAAAGGGCGGAAAACCAAGGCGGGCGAGAACAGCATTTACGTACGAACAGTTAGTCGCCCTTGAAAACAAATTCAAAACTACAAGATACTTGTCAGTTTGTGAGAGACTAAATCTTGCCCTGTCACTTAATCTCACAGAAACTCAAATTAAAATATGGTTTCAAAATCGTAGAACAAAATGGAAAAAACAGAACCCAGGTCTAGACGTAAACAGTCCCACAATTCCACCAACCGGAAGTGCATCGTCTTACAGTTCACCGTTCGGAAGTATGCTTTACACACATGGACTACATCCGTACTTCCCAACTCTCGGCTCGTATGGTTTACTTAAAGCAAGAACTGCGTATGCCGGACAACTTCCTGTGTTCCCACAGCATTTTTCTCAGAACGTGTGACTTTTTATCATCTGCAATTATTTTAATGACTCGAATCCATTGCCTTTTCTTATATGGTTGTTGAACTAATCTATAGTCGGTTAAAAAGCCCAGTTCAGGGGCGGCAACGACAACTATTTATTACGCTTATTTTCTAAATTTCCTTAACTTTCAGTTTATTTATATGATTGGTGCCTATAATATTGGTAACTTCTTGTATAATGTGAAATCTCAGTGTATAACACAGACATTCAAGTTTTTAGTTTGTTTAGCTAAATGACCCTCAAATTATAATGTAGACTAATCTCTTGAAATTATTATTTTTTGTTTATTGTTATCAAAAATGTTTTAACGACTAAGTTCTCGATGGAGACTACTATGATATAACGAGTCAATCGTTAAACGCAATAAAAGTGCATGTAATATAACCAAGACTTGTTTGAGATCACGAAGAAATCGTATTGGTAAGCAAAGGTTTATCAAGAAACTATGTGCCATATAATGTCCCTTATCAAAGCAATAAAAAATACGTACCTTCATATTTTTAACTCCTCATATTCCGAGCCCTCAGTGCAGAAATGTTATAAGTGCTTATAAGTGATTAACCAGTTTAAACTTTGCTGTTTATTTTCATTGATTGGGAAATAAGTTATCTAATATTAAATTAATCCCACTCGATGACCGCTTCCTGGATCCAAACCTGTACACGTGAAGTGTGGAATGCAGAAAGTAGCCAGAGTCTCTCAACTCAGGTGGCATTCGAACTAGGGATCTCCAAAATCTCCAAATCGAGATCCCCCCCCCCCCACCACCAACGATTTAATATACAACAATTTCCTGACCAGATCATTTATGTTAAGACATATCGCTAACTTCAGACTTTACCAGTAAAATTGTCAAGAGATTTAGATCGACAAATCCCAACAGCCTGAAATGTATTTAACAATGACCAAATATGATAATGTACTGACTTGAGTGAACAGCCATTACATTGAGTATTGGCCATAACTAACTACACAAATCATTCTCGAGAGTTCATTGCACTAGATGAAAGAATTGTCTTGAAAAGTTGGGTTAAATAAGTTTAAACTGAAAGTAGCCTTGAATGTCAAGAGTATTGCCAAAAGCATCTTACTCTGACCATACCTTGACCAAGCTGCGTATAAAGCCATGCCACTTGCATAAACAATTGTTAAAGGAACATCTTTAGCAAATTAAAGAACGAATAAAATTTACTCTTTTAATGTGTTGAACAAGACATCATACAGGCGAATGAAGCCACAATAAAAGCCGGAAAATCTCTCTTGTTGCACAGAATGCCCTGTACCTGGGAGAACCTGAATGGTTCGAGTAAGACTGATAAAAATACTGAACGAAATAGGTCCGTATCTCACCACCCAGAGGTCCAGTTCCATACCGTTACTATTGGACGGTGGTTACAACAGTACCTTCCCTGGCAATAAACCAAGTTTGAATTTGACTCTAAACAGCTGTCTATAGGCAGACGTCCGTATGTAATTCTACGCAAAGAAAAACATGCTGGTTGAACAAAATTCATAAAACCTGAGTCAACGACCCATGAAATAAGGTTAGGATTTGGTGTCATGTTAATTTGAGTTTAAATGTAGCGAAAAGTTTTTAATTTGTATCCAATATTCGTAAAACATAATATTATATTTTTCTTGGCGTTACAATCAAAAGACCGGAAACAAACACGTGTAAAAACGTACTTTTTTGTGTGCTTTAAATGTAATGCTAATTTAGCGAAACAAAAACTATTTACTTATGGCAGAAGGCAATTACTTGTACAAGGCATACGTCGTACTATAACAAAGTTGCTATTAATTTTCAGGCACTAAAACCATTAATAACGTCGACAGTTAATCGAGCGAAAATGGCAATTTCTGAGAGACGAATGTTTTCACTTTTCGGGGGATACTGTCTAGGAGATATTACAAGATTAACTAAATCAACGCAAAATGTGTATGAAAGAAGTTAAAGATTTCCTTTTTTTTATGCTCTGGTTAATCAACTCCTAGGGAATGACTTCTTTCGAAGTACAGTTATTTCATACATCTTTCATGTTTTGATAATTCAATGTATCGAAACTGTTTTATTGCTGAGATTCAATTTTAAATGAAAAAATTCAAGGCTCTTCTGAAAATAATATCTGAACATATTTTAGTATCTTGCCGTATATGCCCTCCTTCCTCCCCCGCCCCGGCAACCCACTTCAAGGAAGCTAATTCACACAAGAGAAATTCCAAGTGAATCTGAGTCATGCATTACTTGCTTAATACCCAATCGTTTTGATAATTTTGCAGACAACCAAGACACGTCCAGATCCAGTGCAGGATGAGAGACGCGATGCTGATGGGACAAAGACAAAGACAGCCTGCCTAAATACAGAATAATTTAGAAAATAAAGATGCAGTTTATAAGATTTATACAAAGCAGGGATAGAGCCGATTCCATCGTTTTATCATATTCATTGTGGTAGACACAAAGCTCGTAAATCCAGATTTGGGATAATAACATTTTAGTTGTTGACCTCCTCCAAAAGTTTACAGCCGACGAATGAACGAACCATATCTATCTGAGGAACATTTCTGCGCATTTAACATGGTCTATAAATGTACATCCATATAAAAGTTTTAAAAGCAAGGTAATGTCAATTTTGACTGTTGCTAGTGGCTAGGCAACTGAATATGTCTCAGCCAAGTACCTAAAAGATCTTGGTGTCCTTGTCACACAATCAAAAAATGCGTGTCCCTCTTTTTGGAAATTATAAGATTCTAGTATTTTAACGGCAAATATCAAAAGGTTACTTACAAGCCACATGCAGCCGATGTTAGGTGCTGAGAATGAAAATTCGAGCGAGTTGTTTAAGTCACCACCAAAATGCATCAGCATTCTGGACCAGCATTGCCGAAATGCTAAACATATGTGGACAAATCGTAAAATTATTTTATCTGTTGATCAGTTTATCTTTAGAAAGAAAGAGTTTGAATATAAATTCACGGTCAATATATTATAAGATAATGCCAACTCAATGGTTATAGATAACATGTTATTGTCATGCTATACATCATATTTTCTTTAAAATACCGTACACTACTAGTACTTCTGCTATTAGTTATTCTACTGATAATAATCTATTCCAAGAAACAAATCTTGTTGTCATGGATATAAAAGATAAACCGCATAAATGGCCTTCAGTATATTGATATGGGAGGAAAAGAATTAGTTGTTTGGAAAAAACAGAAGAAATTGAACCAATAACTTAAACAGCAAAAAGTTACCATCACATCCTTAGACGTTCGTAAAGAAGAAATAGTAAAGTTATATGAAATGGTCTAAGATGTTTATCAAACTAAACCAAGCATTCCTTCAATGATTGCTATCTGGCTGCTTTCTTAGACACTGATAAGACGTTCACTGACCTAGACACATAACCCTTTGACCACTGTAATTTTAGGGAACCAGTGACAAATGAGAACAACTGAAGCACAATATATTGTACACAGACACATATTGGGACAGCGAGAAGAATAATTCAGTTAATCTTTCAATAAGACCAATTTCTTAACAAAATTATCAACATTTATTACTATGGAAAGGCTTTAACACCCACACATTTTATGCGGAGTCTATTCACTCTCCATTTCTGCGTTTACTCTGAGGTTCTACATACCCGGTGACATCAACCAGTTCCTGGCACTAAGTTTTTTTTGCGTGTTGCAAACAAATTATATGTGTAGATCAAAGTCGCCGCAAACATAAAATGGCACATGCTTCTATGTCCGTATCTTTGCGACATCACTCGTTCCCGGGATACTAGGACGGCAAGCCAAGAGAAACGCCGACTGCCACATACACCGATCATCAAATGCACGATGTCGTTTTAGCTGTGGCCAAAGTGGTTTAACTTTTCTCTTCGCCAGATAAAACACTCATTTAAGTGATTAGCGTCATTACTATAATTGATCGTTTAAATAGCTCACTTTGCTACAGTTAGAAAAAATACACATATAAAGATGGAAAGTTTGATAGCCAAATCTATCTAAAACGTGTTGCTGGAACTAATAACAAGTCGCAAAACAACTGTATCATCAGCGCTATACAAGGAAACAGACAAGACCACTGCATTTTGTCTGACAGCTGCCATCAGAAAAGCTTCATGGAAGGTCACAGTGTAATAACATAATGTCTTTTTATTATTGATCTGTAAGCCGTATTGTATCGATTAGTTATCGATTGATACGAAGTTGTTAAAATCAGTATCAAATCGTGGAAACTAATTATGAAAGAAATAACTTCTTACAAATCTGCATGAAGAAGTCTCAGAATTTCAATAACACTTAATAATTTTACATCATGCCCATTCTTCCTAAAGGCAAACATTAGCTTAAAATTATATTACAATATAGATATCATAAATATAAGTAATATCTTAGTATTAAAGTGATTGGCATTTTAAAGAGAAGCTTATTCCATTTATAACAATATAAATATATCAAGGCTATAATGAGGCAAGTTTGGCTTGGACATCTCTTACCATGTTTCAACGCAGCATGTGCTTCAAGAAGACGTTTCACACGAATTATACAAATGATAAAAGCTATTCGTCCTTCCTGAACATCAATTCTAACTTAAAAACATAATAGCTTTCAAAATTATTGATATGTTTCGCACCGGAGAGGTTGTGTGAAATGTATGGTACACTAATACTGAAACAGTCAACGTATTTACTGTTGGAAGGCAGTGCAAGAAGCTATATTGCTGTTTTGTTGATTATAAAAAGGCGTTTGATATGGTCATTTAAGTATCTTTAATATCTACGTGAGTGTAAAGAAACTATCATTTTGAGTTTTAGTTATTTAAAACACAAATCAAACACCTTATCTATTTACGAATGAAAGTGATGTTTTCTACTTTATGAGTGAAAAATCCTCCCCCACTTTTTGAACCAGAGATATCGAATATTTAGCACTTTTTTTCTTTTAATCGTGCCTCGTCTTCCTCGACATATAATCTTTCTCTTTCATCGATTCCTTCTTCATCATCGTATCATCTATATTTCCATGACCCTATTGATATCTTTCTGAAATTACGCCTCTGTGTTGTTATGTACCAGCCGAATCGTATCCTGAGGTACAATGGTTCTAGCAGAATCTGTGTAAGATTTATGGTATGGCAGTGTTGAGTACCAAACAAGGCAATCCACAGCTTTGCTCCAGATGTTCTCGGGTTGGGCATAATGACAAAGCTTGTATCTTTGTTCCAAGCAAGTCTTATACAGACCTGTTACTGCGGCCCTTTCCGAAACGCCAACATCGAAGAGTGTTTGGTTCAATGCTCTACTCTCTTCTAAAATTGCTTTGTCCCACACCAGAAAAAATCCCCATCTTTCTTGTAGAAAGAACAAGGCATCGGATGTTAGTAGCATTGTGCAGATGAATAATACCAATTGTATTTTCTTTGCGGATTTTCAGAATTTGAGTGGTTTCTTTTTAGACATTGCAACATTTCATCAAAGTGACACCTTCTCGATTGGTCTACTCATCCCGAGTATGAAACCCTCTAAGGTGTATTTGTCAAATTCCGAATATACACATAAAAATCCACACAGCAATTGCATTCACATAATTAAGTTGAGGTATTACCAATTCATATCTTGATCAGATTCTGGACTCGTAATTCTCAATTAGCTTTGCTGATTTAGAAGGGTTTGTTTTTTGTTGATGGCTTGTCTCTTTGTATCTGAAGGCTCAAAAATACATTAGCAAGACCAGGAGACATTTAAAAACCAGCTTACCCGAAGCATGGTTTTTGATTCTTCCTGCCTATTCTGCGATAGGTGATAGTCTCAATACAGAATGACAAGATGTTCATTTGTTCATTTGGCATAATTAGGCACATGTCTCTTTCCTCTCAGTAGAGAAAGACCCACACAAGCAGCAGACGCGTGCTGAGAAAGGCGCATGCGCTCATTTCGCGAAGACAAAAGACTAATAGAAACGTAGGGAACGTTTCGTTTTTTTCATGGGTGAACTATTTATATGCAAGACAACTATACATAGTGACAGGTTCAAATCTCAATAACCTCTTCCGATTTCAAAGCATATTTCAACTGTTATTTCAACACACAAGATATTCAGGACGCACGCTCGATTCTGTGTGCCCTCCCCACCCCGACTTGGAGCATAAAAACAACAGCAAAACCAAACAATCAGTCCATTTAGAAGCTCCAGCATTTTCCAACAATAAATCGTTAATGAGGCAATTCGTTTCTATCATTTGAAACAAAATTATTCATGAATTTCATAAAATCAAAACAATTTTTAGAATGTTGCATAAATCTGTGTGCTACAATCATTTTTCATCATAAAGCTTTCAATACACAGACTCAAAGTAAAAAAAAATGTAATTTACCGTGATGTTTTATGTCATTTTAAAACTGTAAAATATTCGTTTTCATTATATCATGTGACTTGCGGAACTAGACAACCACGAAACGGCTCAACCTCTAGTCATGAATCTTTAATTTGATTTATAAAAACATCATTTAAACAGTTTCACTGCGATATAAATTAGGTTTGATTTTCTATTCTGACATACATAAAAATGAAGTTATTAGAAAACCATTTCACTAGTTCTCTGGATCGATTTAAAAATATTTACAACAATTTAGATGGTCTTTTATAAAATTTGCCGTATCTAATGGTTCGATCACTACCATCCTTTTATGTCTCAATTAGTTTTGCTCAGCGGCCTCGTTGGTGTGATAATAATTTTAGGCATACCCTGTACCAAGATAAAATCATGCGGTGTTCGTATTAGTTACTCTCGCTTTTGATCTGTCATTAGCACGGCAATAATGAGTGTTTATACAAGACGCATCCAGTTTTATAATAAATTATGATTTATATTTTCGATTTGATTTGAGAAACTGATATAAAGTCAGTCCATTATCAGATGCTAATTATCTTGTCACAGTGGAGACGGCACTTCGTTTACATTCGTTTATTTACTTTTTATACGGAAATAATGTTGTTACAAATTGACATTTATGATGCAAATTATAAACAAGCTGATATAAGGTACTTTTTAAAAATATCCCTGCTGTACTGCATTTTCATAAAGCAAAAAAGGGAACAGTGTTCCCTGTTAATCGCAAAATACAGCCCACTCACAAAAGTCTGGCTGAATTAAGAACCAAGCAAAAATTAACAACGTGAGTAAAAATAGCCCATGTAAATTTCTTCTGTGTATGACAACTTCATGGCAGTTTCAAATACATGCGAAGTCACAAAATCTCTGCCCAAAACAGAATTGGAAGCAGAAAAGCACATGTACAAGTTCTGAAATTATTATTTTTTTGTAAATATTTTCTTCTGTCGCCCTTTTCTAAGAAATTACCTTAAGAATTCAATATTTTGATTTCAGTTTCTATTTTGTGACGAAATTTAGCCCCACCCGTCCACCTCCCCATTACACTGAATGAAATAAAACAAAGCAAACGGGTACAGTATACTCCAAAAACTTTATATTTTAATGAAATAAGAGCAATGTTGCTAGACATGTGTTGCCAAGTGCAATAACTCTGGCGCTCAATAAGCAATCTCGATAAAAAAAGATTATTATACTGGCTAGAGTTTCTAGCACCTTTGTTAGTGGACAGTGTTAAATTATTCAATACTTTACATGTCTTGAGTAGAAAAAGGAGCATACTTCTCGTGTTCAAAGAGTAATCTCCCTGGAATGCAAGGCCAACAAATCCTTAGACTGGCAAATATTTCTGAAAAGTTTATTCGGTCGTAGCTAGGAATTAAGAATTAAGGCATATTTTATATAGAAAATGGTTATATATCTGATGCCTCATGAGCGATCTTGTCAAAATATATTGCTTGCATCGTTAAATAATAAATATGTATACACACTTCTCTAAATTGAATAAATATTTTCTTAATCTGTTTCAAAGATATGATGACGAAAAGAAATGTTATTGATATCTCAAGTAGATAATAAAATTATATCATAGCTGTGTTGAAAGAAGTGTACATTGAAAACTTACTATCTGAATAGCAACACTGCATATCATTATAAGCCAAGTGGCTTTTCTCTATTACTTGATCTATGATCTTTATCTGTTGTATGCTATACAATGATGTATGGAAAAGAAATTGAAAGCTATAACTTTGCATAGTTAAATGCATGTTCTATTCTGTTCTATTCACGATAAAGACTGGGAGTAAGTTTCGGCTGATCATGGTTTGAAAAATGTCACCAGTTTGAAATTGCTTAGAAATTTAGTAATTGCATACAAATCTATTAATGAAAAAAACATTTATATCAATATCCAAATAATGTCTGATTTGTATGTAGTGTTTCAAATTGTACGCTAACATATGTTTATCTTTTAATTAGTCACGTGCATGCGTATTTATCAAAGCGTGACGGGCATCTAATTAAGAACTGGGCGTTAATTTCTATTTATTAAACGTTTTTAAAAAATTACAAAATTCTAAACGATGTCACAGTTGTTGTTATGAAAACTTTCAGTCGTCTGGTGACTCCTTGGACAACACGTATTTTAGAAACAGTTTAGCAACACCATCTTGTTTTTGTTAATGATCTGTTGCAGAAACAATCGTTCAAAACATTACGTATAACTGTCGCCATAACATAGCACGAAATATTCGATGCGTATGAAGCATTCAGCAGTTTTGTTTGCCCTTGTCTGAATTACAAAGACATTTCTAATCTTAAAAAGATATTAACAAGATGTAGATTTTAGAACAAAAAGTGAAACATCTTTCTATCTATTTGCAGGCGGTGAATTTGACTGTTGTAAAATTAACAATTACATCATGTTTTAAATATAGCAAAGCTGAGATATTATAACTCTAAACTCATAAGCTCGTAAGTATGACCAGTCTGGACATAGAAATCAAACTTTTAGACAACCCATGATAACCCATGATCCGTAACAGTTTGGTGATGCTGAAAGGCTGTCACAGTCACCCAATTCCTTCGTTTAAAATCAGCGTAAGAGTAAACGTCAAATGGTAAGTGTGGGCAAGATTGACATGAACCTCTGCAGAAGTGCAGGCACTGTATAGTCTACTTTTAGGTTAATGTGTGGGTATGGTCTGCTTTGTAGGTTAAAGTGCGGATTTGGTCTACTTTGAAAGTTATAATTCGGGCGTAGTCTATTTGGTAGGCTTAAGTTTGGGTGTTTTCTACTTTTCAAGCTAAAGTGTGGACGTTGTCTGCTTCGTAGCTTTAGTGTTCGTATGGTGAAGACTTTGTCAATTTTGAAGGCTATAGGGTAGACATTGTCTACTTGAAAGACAAAATGTGGGGGTATGTCAGTGTTGACGTTGTCTCTAGTTTGTGGGATATAGTGTGGTCGTTGTCTACATTTTATGCTAAAATGTGGGCATTGTGTACGTTGTAGGCACTAGTTTGGGCGTGGTTGACTTAGACTTTAGTGTATGTGTAAACGTTGTATTTTGAAGGTTATATATTGAGTGTTGTCGACTTTGTAGGCTACAGTGTGGATGTTTTCTACTTTGTAGGCTACAATGTGGATGTTTTCTACTTTAAAAGGTACAGTGTTGATGTATTCTACTTTGTAGGCTACAGTGTGGATGTTTTCTACTTTGTAGGCAACAGTGTGTACAGTGTGGATGTCATCTACTTTGTAGGCTACAGTGTGGATGTCTTCTACTTTGTAGGCAACAGTGTGGATGTCTTCTACTTTGTAGGCTACAGTGTTGATGTCTTCTACTTTGTAGTCTACAGTGTGGATGTCTTCTACTTTGTAGGCTACAGTGTGGCTGTATTCTACTTTGTAGGTGACAGTGTGGATGTCTTCTACTTTGTAGGCTACAGAGTGGCTGTATTCTACTTTGTAGGCTACAGTGTGGATGTATTCTACTTTGTAGGCTACAGTGTGGATGTTTTCTACTTTGTAGGCTACAGTGTGGCTGTATTCTATTTTGTAGGCTACAGTGTGGCTGTATTCTACTCTGTAGGCTGCATTGTGGATGTATTCTACTTTGTAGGCTACAGTGTGGCTGTATTCTACTTTGTAGGCTACAGTGTGGCTGTATTCTACTTTGTAGGCTACAGTGTGGCTGTATTCTACTTTAAAGGCTACAGTGTGGATGTATTCTATTTTGTAGGCTACAGTGTGGATGTCATCTACTTTGTAGGCTACAGTGCTGATGTCTTCTACTTTTTAGGCAACAGTGTTGATGTATTCTATTTTGTAAGCTACAATGTGGATGTATTCTACTTTGTAGGCTACAGTGTGGCTGTCTTCTACTTTGAAGGCAACAGTGTTGTTGTATTCTATTTTGTAGGCTAAAGTGTGGATGTATTCTACTTTGTAGGCAACAGTGTGGTTGTATTCTACTTTGTAGACTACAGTGTGGATGTATTCTACTTTGTAGGCTAAAGTGTTGATGTATTCTATTTTGTAGGCTACAGTGTGGATGTATTCTACTTTGTAGGCTTAAGTGTGGATGTCTTCTACTTTTTAGGCAACAGTGTTGATGTATTCTATTTTGTAGGCTACAATGTGGATGTATTCTACTTTGTAGGCTACAGTGTGGATGTATTCTACTTTGTAGGCTACAGTGTTGATGTATTCTATTTTGTAGGCTACAGTGTGACTGTATTATAGTTTGTAGGCTACAGTGTGGATGTATTCTATTTTGTAGGCTACAGTGTGGATGTATTCTACTTTGTAGGCTAAAGTGTTGATGTATTCTATTTTGTAGGCTACAGTGTGGCTGTATTCTAGTTTGTAGGCTACAGTGTGGATGTATTCTATTTTGTAGGCTACAGTGTGGATGTATTCTACTTTGTAGGCTAAAGTGTGGATGTATTCTACTTTGTAGGCAACAGTTTGATGTATTCTATTTTATAGGCTACAGTGTGGCTGTATTCTACTTTGTAGGCTACAGTGTGGATGTATTCTACTTTGTAGGCTACAATGTTGATGTATTCTATTTTGTAGGCTACAGTGTTGATGTATTCTTTTTTGTAGGCTACAGTGTGACTGCATTCTACTTTGTAGGCTACAGTGTGGATGTATTCTACTTTGTAGGCTACAATGTTGATGTATTCTATTTTGTAGGCTACAGTGTTGATGTATTCTTTTTTGTAGGCTACAGTGTGACTGCATTCTACTTTGTAGGCTACAGTGTGGATGTATTCTATTTTGTAGGCTACAGTGTAGATGTATTCTACTTTGTAGGCTACAGTGTGGATGTATTCTACTTTGTAGGCAACAGTGTGGTTGTATTCTACTTTGTAGGCTACAATGTGGATGTATTCTACTTTGTAGGCTAAAGTGTTAATGTATTCCATTTTGTAGGCTACAGTGTTGATGTATTCTACTTTGTAGGCTACAGTGTTGATGTATTCTATTTTGTAGGCTACAGTGTGGCTGTATTCTAGTTTGTAGGCTACAGTGTGGATGTATTCTACTTTGTAGGCTACAGTGTGGATGTATTCTACTTTGTAGGCTACAGTGTGGATGTATTCTATTTTGTAGGATACAGTGTGGCTGTATTCTAGTTTGTAGGCTACAGTGTGGATGTATTCTATTTTGTAGGCTACAGTGTGGATGTATTCTATTTTGTAGGCTACAGTGTGGATGTATTCTACTTTGTAGGCTACAGTGTGGATGTATTCTACTTTTAGTCTACGGTGTGGCTGTATTCTACTTTGTAGGCTACAATGTGGATGCATTCTATTTTGTAGGCTAAAGTGTGGATGTATTCTATTTTGTAGGCTACAGTGTGGATGTATTCTATTTTGTAGGCTACAGTGTGGATGTATTCTATTTTGTAGGCTAAAGTGTGGATGTATTCTACTTTGTAGGCTAAAGTGTGGATGTATTCTACTTTGTAGGCAACAGATTGTTTCTGTTCTACATTGTAGGTTATAATGCTGGTTTGGTCTTCTTTGTTTGTTAAAAAATCGATGAAGTCGATGAACAACTGACAAATACAATATAATCATCAATTTAGATATTAGCATACTCTGACATTTACCTAAGAATTCGCCTGACTTAATCAAAATGATCCGCAATTTAGATATCAACTGAACTTATTTATTAATTGACATATACAAAGTAATCCGCTGTTATTTATATGATATTCATATATATTTTTATGTCTTTAGATTTAGAGTTTTAGGTGGTATTAAACTTCAAACAATTTCAGGGAAGGTCAGAGTGATTGGCAGTCATCATCAGGACCTTCCTACCATTTCCTTCCATTCAGTATTATATTATATCTTCAAACACTTTCAGTTTCCAATTGATTGACATGTATATATGTACTTCTGTATTTCTTTTTCAGTTCGTAACAATCTTTCGGTAAAGCAACATCTAAAATTCTATATTCAAATATTATTTATGATTTAATAAACATCAAAAACTTTACATTGGCCTTTGGCTATTCCCCAACTGTTTGAATTCAGGAAACCAACTAATCGTTTACACCGCAATTTAGATATCAACTGAACTTATTTTTTAATTGACATATACAAAATAATCCGCAATTTAGATATAAACTGAACTTATTTATTAATTGACATATACAAAATAATCCACAATTGAGATATCAACTAAAAATACAGAATTTAGATATCAACAGACTTAAAGCTTAACATTCACAATTTAGATATTAAGTGACTTATAGTAAAAGAATACTCAATTTAGGTATCAACTAACTTTTACATAAGAATCCGCAATTCAGTGATCAGCTGATATCAGCTATAAATTGACTTATACAAAAGAATCCGCAATTTAGATATCAGCTGACCCTATACCTAATCATCTAAAATTTATATATCAACTGATTTATAGCAAAGAATGTGCAATTTAGACGTCAACTGACTTACTAGTTTACTCAAAAAGCATATTTTATATAATAAAACTGTTAACTGCTGGTTTTGTCCACTGTTGTTTTATTGATACGTTTATATCAATAGTAAAAAGGAACTTGATTTTATTTGCATGCATTTTCGAACTCGTTCAAACACTGGATAAAGAGTTAACGTCTGCGGCACATGGTAACACGAGTTTATCATTTTCGGACACGTGTCCTTGTAACAGCCCCCTGCATTTAAATTCTTCACATTAAGATGAAATTTGATAACACATAAAACACTTTTATGAGGAAAAAGGCGTTTCTGTTGCTCAGACATTATTCTAGCGACTTGTACAAATGCTGCTACTATATAACTATCCCCTTTAATCACTGTAATGAAATCGGTACGCATATTGTAGAAAACGTAACCGGTTGTTCGTCTACCGAATGGTGCGTTGTTGGAATTCAGGAATCTCTGTGTAACGGTGACCTAAATAACAGGATTTTCTATCTACATTGTATTTGAGCTTATTTATCGTCGGTACCGGTTTCCCATGTAACCAACGCCCCCTGAAGTTATTTTATGTTGTGGGGGTAGTGCAAGATACAGAAACCATCCCATTCCAGAGACACCCCTGGTTCTTTTGCAGTGCATATAGCACTGATACATGGGACGTTTAACGTCTCATCCGAAAGACTATTAGTAATGTTAGTAGAGGAGCGGAGGATCGAACTCGTGACCCCTGGTTTACCAGTCCAGCGCGTTACCACTGGATTACCACCATATCGAGTCCGCGCTTGTATATTGGGACCCAGACGCGATATGTTGGGTAAACGTCTAAATTCAATTAAAAAATCTTAATTACACTTAAATCAAGTTAGTAATTCTGCTTTTTGATTCACTTACATAACAAACATTATTGTTATATCTCATTTGAACTTACAAAACCGTTCAAGATAATAAAAATCACTTAGCTTTATGTGAAAAATACTTTAAAGTTTTAACTAGAGTAAACAGAAAACCTCTTACATAAAGCCAGTTTTCGAAACAACTAGCCCTCTGTCATCGGGACCATTCCTTTCACAGCATTGGAAGGTTCGCATTGTAGTTCCAGATGCTAGGTTATCAGTGCAGTTCTAGAAAAGGGTAAACGGTACAGTTCAGGAAGAAATGTAAGCAGTACAGTTATAGGAAAAAAGGTAAAACGTACAGTATAGTTCAAGGAGAAATGTATACAGTACAGTTTAAGAAGAAATGTATACAGTATAGTTTAAGAAGAAATGTATACAGTATAGTTTAAGAAGAAATGTAAACAGTACAGTTATAGGAAAAAAGGTAAACAATTCAGTTCCAGAATAAACATAAAAAGTACAGTTCTAGAAAAATGTGATTGGTGCAGTTCTAGAGGAAAATGTAGCAGTGCAACCTCCCATTTTTCATTGTTCTTAAAATTACGATTTTTGCAAGTCTCTTGGTACCTGGAGTACCTAGAAACAATGGAAACGTGTAAATGTGCAGTTTTTCAGCTTTTTTCAAAAACTGTTTGTTCCAGTATATCTTTTTATTATTGCTACTTTCATCACAATTATAAGATAAAGAAAATGGTTGCTTTTATTTTAATCGAACTTGCTTAGAGATTGTCCTATGATAGTAAAGAATAAATATATAAACGAAGTTTATGTTGAAGTTTTTGTTGAAAAAAGGTAATAGGTTCAAAATTTAACAAAGTTGTGTGATGAATTCAAACAGATCGCCCTAACCAATCTTTCCAGAACAAGAATCGGACAAATTCGCGAGCTGTAAAACTCTTGGACAGATGTCATCTCGGTGGCAAGGCTGCTCATCCGATACAAATGCTGGATGTAATAGTTTCTCTCCATGGTTTGTTTACCCATGACTTAAAGGCAAATCAGGCTTAAAGATTTCAATGACAGAATCACTATTGGCGAGGAAATTCCCGATGTATCTATGACAATACTCTAATTATAGACACTTTCGGGAAATAGGGGTCGACATTCAACGCTGTTATCGCGAGTCCCATGGGTAAAACAATAATGCGCTAAATTGTACAATTATTTCTAAAATTGGATATAAGGGATGCAATATTTTGATTTGCTTCTATGAAAAAGGGATAGAGAGTCTTATTAGCATGCAAGGGGGATTTGGAAAAGATTAAATGCTGACTTAAATGGACGACGATTATACAGATTACAGTTCTCCATTCGTCCGTATATTTGACCAAGCTTTTCAGGCAATTTCGTCTTTTTTTTAATCTCTTATTTTTGATTATGTTCTTTTTTTTACTCTCTTACTCTTTAAGAAATAACCAAACACACTTGAATATCTGGTGCATTTTAAAGACAATATCAGAAATAAAGTAAAAAGTTGGTATTTTCCGAAAGGTGACATCGAGTATCCACGCAGAGTTACTTCCCCTATCGTATGGAAGTAACCGCAACGCGGAGTTTGTCATACGGTAGTCATGTTAACCGAAGCAGAATGCGTGTGACTGTTAACACAAAGAAGTTTTCTTCTCCTTTTTTTCAATCGCGAGGCTTGTGTGTATAAAAGGCCATGTGTTACAGTGAGAAGTAACTTTTTTCTAGTTTAATTGTTTACTTACATCTCCAATCTTAAACGTGTGGCACAAATCTTATTTTTCCATGAGCGGAATGACAGATGACTGAAAAAAGTAATCCAAGATGTATTGAAAATTTCATTAAAATTCTTTTGTTAACTGACAGAAGTATGACAGCCTCATGTTCACAGCAATGTGCAACACTCGGCACTTCATAAAGTCATCATTTGGAAGGGTCTAAAAAATAAGATTCAATTTCTAAGTTAATTTCGAGGCGCGTTTTCTGTGTTCAGTGTGCCTAAAACTAACTTTACAATAGTGTCATGCGAATATTGGATAGAATATATTGATATTTGAGAAGTACAATAAGGGTTTTTACCATGAAATAAAAGGGTCAGTTTGAATCAATCAAAGTCAGATAACTGATGAAGCAAGAAAAAACAAAAGACTTTCTGCCTATTTCCTATGCACATACATGATTTGAATCAAATCTAAGTCGGGTAACTAATGATGCTGGTATAAAATGAGTCTGAAACAGTTCTCTCCCATTATAAGTCCATTCATTGCCGTCTATATAATAGCTTCTTATATCACATTGGTATATAAAAAAGAAACACTCAGTTAATTTCTTTGAAGGTGCATATAATACAAAATTATCGACAGTGTAACTTTGCCAGAAATTTCTGAAAACGATTTCCCATAGTATAATGCGCCCCGTTTCCATAATTGTTCAGAAATACAGTATACGTTTATCAAATATTTAAGCACGTATCTTAGAGAACTCAATTACAGGGAGTTGCTATGCGCCATCTAGCGAGCAAGAAAGGTTACGAGAAGATTCACAATTTATTTTGTAAGGTTGAATTTAATTTGATATCTTTAGTTTAAAAATCGGACCATGCATTTCAGAATTATAACCGCAGAAATTGAAACCTTTCATGTAAAGCTATTTACATACTTCGTCTTTTTTTACGTTAGAAATACTTAATGTATTGCACAGATACTTAGAAACACGTGCATCTTTCTCCTATTTCTACACAATGTTATCTAATGTACATCCTCGTCAGAAAATCCCAAAACGGATATTTTTCTTCGTTTACTGGAATACACTCTACGAACAAATAAATGTATAGCCCTAACAAACACGAAGCTACCATGCACCATCTCATGTACGTGCAGACGCACGAGAAGTTTTAAAATGCACCTGGTACTGTAGTCCTTAATTTTAATCGATACTTCTATTTGAAAATCAGTCCATGTATTGCCGATTTTCCGCCTAAAAAAGTGAACATTCGATGTTTTCGAATTAGTTAGGGCTATTAGAACACCTCAATATATTTCAAAGGTACTCAGAAAAAGTTCGCCCTTTCTCTTGCCTTGGACGTGGATATAATTGAAAACAAAGTCGTCTGCGGTACTTCCCGGTAAGAATTCTTCAAAATTGACGTTTTCATTGTGAATTTCGATTCTAGTCAAGAAAAGGAAAAAAAAGCGTAAATAAATTCATAGTTCGTGATTCGAGAGCTCATAATCACAGTTACTTGCATCAAGGAAGTACCAGTTCTCAAACCACAAAACTTCTGGCGCTGTTAAGGGATTGAGAGAGAAACTTTGAAATAGAGATAAATGTCAAACACCCCAGTCAATCTTTAAACTTATTTGAATTTTTGACATGGTAGCAGGTTGGCCATTATCTGAAGTACCTGTTCTCAAGCCTCTGATATATCATCATCTGGATTCTGCACATTTCCATAGCAAGTACGGAAACTTTGGTAATATGATATATTAGTTTAACTATAGTGATATAATACCATATTCAAGAAAACATGTGCTGAATACTGGCCTGTCATCATTTCCTAGCCTAAGGGAGAGTAATCGTATAACTAAAATTACAAACTCTGCGCTTAGTTATTTCCCCTATCAATGCTTATAAAGGAATAAACGGAAATATATTTCCCCTTGTTAATGAATACTTCATTACTTCCTCGCAATTTTGATGTTCACGTTTTGACTATTTTATTATAAATCTTATTTGACGAGATATTATTTACCTAAGACAATCTTATCATTTACACTAAAACTTAAGTGTTGGTGAAAAAGTCACTTGCTTTCAAATTTCTCCTTGGTAGTCAAAATCATTTTGTTCTATACTGCATCCTTATTGAAAATATGTACTATTTCCATGGTCCTGTCATACCTCGGTCCTAATATTGTATATTGCGTCCCTGTATTTCAGCAGGGCCTTAATTAAGGCCCTGTATTTCAATGATAGAAAATGACTTTCATGATTCAAATTGTTTTTTGCTGTTGTATGAGGTCGTTTTGGGCTTTTGATGAACGGTACGTTTTGTAATCAAATAAAATTTTTAACAGTAATGTGAAGACCAAGCTTTTCAACAACAACTAATTAATTATCTTTGTCGACAAGCTCACTACATTACATATTACATTGTATGAGTTGCTTCCCTTTTAAAAAGTATCACATTTGACAGTGTATAAGTTGTTTCCCTTTTTAAAAATTGCACCATTTTGTGGGTAAAATTACCTTTAGGTGGAGCTTTTTAATTTGCATTTTTTCCTTTGTTTAATTCCAAACTATTTAGTATGACATGTTTCGATATATAGTCACACCATCACACCAAGATTTCACGAATTTTCCATTCACACTATATCATGATAATGGGTATATTACATTACGTTTAAAAAGTTGGTAGTAGATGATTACTCCAGCAAACTATATATTTTTCAGGCATTGGCAATAGGTAGAGTGAAGGTAAATTTATGAGACGAGTCATGTCATTTTGGTATGAAAAGAAGATATGTGGAGCCTTGTTAGATATTACAGGAGTGTTGTATGACAGCGGCCCTAATGGAGGTACTGCCATTCCCGGTTCCATTGAAGCTGTCAAGAGGCAAGTTTTTGCAATGAAGTGTACTACAGCTTTAGCTTTTATATTAGAAATTTGACGAATTCACTAACATCGAAGTAAAACACAAGCTAGTTTATTTTCTTATTGTTGTCTGACATTTTCAGTAACAAATTTACTAATGGTTCTTGGTTTGTGATCTGCTGATGATGCAGGACTTGATCTTAATATGAGATTCAGAATTATTCTGAAGAGCAGTTGTTTTGGCCACACTTACAGTCCTTTAATTTTCTGCAACATGATTTTTTGTAAAGGATCTTCAGCAAATGACTCATGAGCAAAAACACCAACAGTAGGCATAAACAGAAACAATTGTCCATTAAAATGAGATAATTATACAGTTACAAGCTGAAAGTTGCAGAAGAGGTTGAATATTGTAACATAAAATTGTTGTCCAAGTCCATTATACTGAAGAGCTTTGCTCAGTGGCAGCCTTCAATATCTACACTAGCATCACCATTAGCCAATTTAACTGAAGGCTCTAAAATTTATAGAATTATTTGAAAATGACATGTTTTTTTCACAATATCCAGTAAAACTATTTCAAAATGACATGTATTTTTGATAAAATTGGAAATTTGAAAATTAAGTTTTATTTAAGTGCCTACCTAGAAAATGTCATTTTTTATTTTCAAACAGACTTCTTAAAATTAATTATTAACTCTGCAGTTCCTATTAACTCTGCATTTCCCCTTTTCAGGGAAAAAATACATAGATTTTGTGCTCCAGAACCAAATGTAGCAATAAGCTAAAAAACATCTGTAATATAGAATAACTGGTACCATGCACTGTTTAAAGTTATAAAGTGGTACTGAGTTCATATGAAACCAAGAATTGTCCATTAAAGTACAAACATTTTGTCAAATTAAAACAATAACAACCTTAAGCATTCGTTGTGAGATTCAGTTGAAAGTCTGTCAGTTAAGTATCAAGACACTGCATTGTGTCAAATGAAAAAAGGAGAAAAATCTGTAATTCCACCAATTTTCATCAGTTAATGTTTTGAAGTAAAATATAATGTTTACAATTTTTCTAGATTAAAAGCTTCTGGCCTACCAGTGAGATTTTGCACAAACGAGACAACAACTACCAGAAAATGTCTGGTGGAGAATCTGGGAAAGATTGGATTTGATTTAAAAGAAACAGAGATTTTTCCTCCAATACCGGCAGTATGCAAAATTCTTCAACAGAGAGGTTTACGGCCGTATCTTATTGTAACAGAAGGTAAAGTGGTGTTCCTGGACTGTCCCTCCTTAAAAACATGGACCATTTTATCTTATTTGTATTGGTCAGTTTAATGTTAAAATAGTTAACTGACCTTGCATAAATATCTACTTAACATATTGCTAAGTAATAACAGTCCCTTCTGTCTAGTATGAGGCAGGAAAGACAATGTCAGTGAATTTAGTCACAGTATCTACATTTTGTGACATTGTCTTATATCACTGTTCATTTGTAGATATTGAGATATAAACACTTTACAAAGTGTTATTATAGTTTGCGAAATAAGCCACTAGCCTATAAAATTCTTCCTGGGCTTAAAATCTTTGGCAACCCAAAGGCCCGAAGGACCTTTAAGCATTGAGCACAAGGCCATGGTTTTTATTGTTTGAGCCCATGGAATTTTATTTAGACCTTCAATTTTTTTTTTGTTGCTGTACACCTGAGTGGTCTACATCTATGAAAAGTTATCTCATGCACTGTAATTCTACTTTCAGCTTATCTGTTTGTAGTACTTCAGAAAATGTATAGCCTTTGACAAAAATAGCTGCTTAACTGGAGATTAGGATATTTGACTATCATTTAGCTGCAGTTTGATCTTAATCTTTTTGAAGGTCAATTCAAGGTCACTGATACTTAAATAGGAATCTTGGTGAAGGTCGGGTCACTGATATTAAAGCAGGATATTTTACGTTAAGATAATAATTAATATGACATTGATCTTTGGTGCCTGGACATTTTGTTAGTTAGTTAGTTTCAGTTTTAGCAGAGATAAGTGACTGTGAATTAGTGTCACAGCATTTAACTTCAGAATAACTTGAGGATTTCATTTATTTTAGAATGTCGACCAGACTTTGCCGAAGTAGAACTGACAAATCCTAACTGTGTTGTTATTGGTGATGCAGAGTCAAATTTTTCATATGAAAATCTCAATACAGCTTTCCAGCTCCTGAAATCACTAGAGAAACCTGTTTTGTTTTCATTAGGTAAAGGGTGGGTATAGGTTGACTTTTTAATATATTTTATATTTTTGAAGTTGATTGAGCTTTTAACTTATATATTCAAAGTAATGATGCTACAAGTGTTTAAGTGTGCTAAAATAATGCTTGAATAAAGCTGATAGGTATTGAAATGTGGTGTATTTTGGTTATGCTGTTAAAACATATTTCATGCTTCAGTATTATTGTTGAAATTGGTACAGGATTATGAGGGTACTGAGACCAACTATCTTATTTCAGGTTATAGTCTATACAGGTTATAGTTTATATTCCATACGTCTGGTTTGCTCGAACTGTTTTACATCACAATATTGTGTGTAACACTCTGATGATGAATTCATTTATGACACAGATTCATGTCTCTAAACTTTTTTATTTCAAAACAAGCATTTGTTTGCTGTTAAAGATGGTTTGAACATGACAAGAATCTAAATTTTGTATTGTCATTGATTGAATGACGACATTTATTGATTTATGAATCTTTTGTTTCAGGAAATACTACAAGCATGGAGGAAAACTTGTTTTAGATGCAGGGCCTTTCATGAAAGCTTTAGAGGTAAAAGTAGCCAGATTTCTTATTTCAGAGACAATGTTGAATAAAAATTGATACACTTTATTAGCTCTACCAGCGAAATATAGCCAGACATTTTCACATGTGATATAATCTGTATACAGGAAGGCTGTTTAACCTTTTATCTATTTTCTGTCTGAGAATCATGGCCTTATTATATGTGTAATACCTCTTCATACATCCATTTGTTTGGGTTAAACAATGTTAATGTTTTCTGTATTATAGTATGCCTGTGATATTCAAGCTGAGGTCGTTGGAAAACCTGAGCCAGTCTTTTTTCATACAGCAGTACAAGACATGGGCATTACTTCTGAAACAGTAATCTGTGTTTTTATTTTTGTCTCTTTTTTTGTCTGTTAACTATACACTTGATCATTTATCACTCAAGGATCACATATTACATTGGTCAGATAGAATAGTTTCTGTGAGAACTGTATAAAATACATATGGGTCAGTTGAGTCAAAAACTGTAGTACATTAGGAAATTAAATTTTGTATTTCCCTAGAGCAAAAGACACCATTTATTTCGTTGACTATTATCTTAAAGACTTTAAATATTAACCCGTATTCAAGAGAAACATTTTGACAGTCATTGTTAAGCACTTCAGAATTGAATCTGGTATCCTAGTCATGCATGATTTACTTTTTTTGTCTTTAAAAATTTGGTGACACAGTTTCTTACAAACTTTTCTTTATTTCTAGTGTGTTATGGTTGGAGATGATATTGTTGGAGATATAGGAGGAGCCCAGAACTCTGGTATGAGAGGTGTGCAAGTCAGAACTGGCAAATATAGGTGAGTATATGATAGGAATTTAATTTCCAGTGAAATGAAGGGGATATATAGGTCAAGACTGATCTATCTCTTTCTTTAGTCAGAGATTGTTTGTGTTTGCCTGGCTATAAAGAAGTGCCCGTTAGGAAGAATAAAGATAGGACATACAGTGTATTCTGTATAGGAAGAATAAAGATAGGACATACAGTGTATTCTGTGATCTCCCATGTTTGGTAGCAGGGGGCAAGTATTTTATCTGCTATGTAATTTGAACTGTTCCTATCTCATTTTGACCAAATTGGATAAAATGTTTATTTATTGGTTTATTTCTCTGTCAGGGTTTATATCCAGCCAGATTGGTCCAGGGAGACCAGAGTTATGGGCCATTGATTGTTAATAGTTTGTTTGCTTTCTTCATAGACAGTTCTCATATAATTCTTACCAAACTTGGACACAAAGTATATTTGTATTATTGATTGACCAAGTTCGACATTCAGCCAGATTACTGCAGAGTCTAAGTCCCCGCGAGGGGTTTGACAGAACAGGAAGATAGGAGCAAGAGTTATTGTTCTTTCTTATATTTGGTAAAATAAAGTTTGTTTGGTTATCAACTTGAACAGTTTCTTCCCAATTCTAACTGATCTTGGACATGTTGGTCAAGTTTGATATCTGTCCAGATGGCTCTAGTGGCAGTAAAGTTATGACCCTTTGTTGTTTGGCAAAAAATTGTCAACTCTCAACCGTCATCTCACTTGACCTCCTCTCTACTGGGTGGTGGTGTGAAATGATTAAAGACTCTAACTATCTGTGTGTCTCTTCATCTGACCTTTCTGTATGCATGGTTACTGTCCTTTGTTTATTTATTTTTTTCTCGTAGCTTTGTCAAGCCATAACTCAAAAATCAGTTACAATACTGCATTGAAACTTGAAAAGGACACGTATGAAGTTGGACAGAATGCACAAATATTTTCTTTTTTTCTGTAATTTAAAAGTTGGAACCTTAGCGGCATGTATTAAATGATGCACTTACTTTTATTTGAAGGAGATGAGAAAATGTTTAAATATGTGCATGCATGAATGTACCGCCGGTAATGGTCTTTCATTTTATCTGATTGTTGACTGTTCAAGATATTGAAACTTTGATAATAGATTAATTGGATTCAGAAGAATATGAAGCATGCTTGCAATTTTTTTTTGTTCTAATTACTGCCCAGCTTCGTATGGTCTGTTGTTGCCAGACAAAATTGCATAGAAATTTTCCACTTGATATTACCTGTTATGATGGAGTGGAGTTTTACAGTCACACATTTTTTCTTTTGGCACAAGAACTCGTCTGAACTCCCAGAAGATGCACCCTGGTTGGTTCAAAGTTAGTAGAAATTTGATAAAAATTTAATGTTCAAACTGACAATCTTGTCATGATTTTAAACTTGTTAAGGAGGACCATATTGGCAATGTTTATTGTATATAATTTCAGACCAGAAGATGAGAATCATCTTACAGTAACAGCTGATGGTGTTGTTGATAATCTGGCACAGGCTGTAGACCTCATCCTTGCAAGACAAGAAAAATAAATCATTAAGTAGAGAATAGGTTAATTTTAATAACTTAATATTATATCTGTGTCAGTACATTCAAAATTTTAGTGTTTAAATGTGATAATTATTTTGCTCAGTTGTAAAAAACACATATTATAAATCTGTGTGGCATTTAGTCCTAACAACAAATAAGGTTCTGTCAGTGTGCTGATATAGGTCACACTTATTTGGCCAATGTTTAATTCAAAATAGGGATGCAGGTTTTCAGGTTAAAGACTTGTAACAAATTTTTCCATTTCATTGACGTCAATTTTCTAAGTTGAATCTCAGCAGATACTATTAAATTTTAACAGGATGGTATATATACTTATTATTTCTAAAAGTACTCAAGTTAGTGATATTAATGTACAATGATTCAGGTCTGGATCTTGAACCTGGGTAGAAGGTGGGGGGATACACCTCAGAACAACATTTCCAACATTAAAGTCACTATTTTAAAGAGCAGTTCTAAGCTAACTGGGATTGGGTTTGTTGTGTTAGTGGGTGGGGTGGGGGGAGCTCTGGGTCTGGACCTGCGATATTTAATAGTTAATGTTTCTACTTATATCAGCATACATGTTGGTATATAATAAATGTTGTATTGTTTTTCATTTTTGTGTATCAGAATATATCTGTGTATTTATATGAGCAGGTGTTTAAGGTGAGGTAATTTGTTCACTCGTTATCTGCCTTCCATCTGTCTCTTTGGCTGCTTCTGCTAAATGCCTGTTTCAAAACTATAGACAGTTGTTTTTTCATTGTGACTTTTTGCCATGTGTATGCTTAATGTTAATAGACTATAAATGAAATTCAGTTTTAGCTGATGAGAGCTGACTATTTTCATAACTGGAATCTTTATATCTGAAATTATAAAGCTGATTTTTTACTGTACAAGTTTTGGACACATATGTTTTTTGTTTGTGAAGTGCATTTTTTATTACGCTCAAGTTTATTGGTCCTGTCTTTGTTTCTTTTGATGTTTTAATAGACTTGTTTTAGCATTACTCGCTTGACTCTTCTTGCTTTGAATCTGACCAATGACACTGATCCTAGTCCAACAACTGACCAATGACACTGATCCTAGTCCAACAACTGACCAATGACACTGATCCTAGTCCAACAACAACAACAACAACAACAACAACATAATTCACTGGATTATTAAAATTTTAATACTGATGTACAATGAATGGAAGCAAATGTATAGCAGATGGATTAAAAAGATATAAGCCATTTTTATGCAGTTTATTTAGGCATAAACACTACAAGAAATTTTGTTTTCATCACTACACAATTTTTTAGGCTGATCATGCTTGCAAAGGCAGAAATAAACAGCAGTCAACAGCAAGTTCAGGGTTAAATAGCTCGGGTAAAATGAAATGTTAAGCAAACCACAATCCAGATAGACCAGAATTGATAGGTTAGTTTCAAGGCATTTGATGTTAATGCAGCTTTGCATGACTTAAATGCTGCCATGTCAAACTCTGTGAAACCACAAATAATGGATGAATGACAGTCCTCATTGCAAGGCTTCTTCAGGTTTGCAGGTGGGCTAACAGTATAAAAATTCCAGTAGTTCTTGAATTCGTCGCTTGTTGGTTCTTTTGTCTTCTCTGCGAGTTGTAGTAAGTGGTCAGCTGTGAGAGACTGTAGACCATATTGGCTGCTTGTTGTGTACTCAAGTTTCCAAACTGCTCGTCCAGCTTTGTTGGCGTCTTCAAGATTTAGGTAGTATTGTGAAATGTCTAAATGGTCTCCAGAAGTGCGGTCATATTTCACTAGGCGAATGCCAGGATTGTGGGCAGGGCCTATCTCGTCTGGGATTTTGTATCGCCAGGGAGTGACGGAAGGGGCAATGAATATCGGCAGCGAACGTTTCCCTGAAACACGCATGTTATAGTTTACTTAAGTGACAAATGCTTATTTATAACACTACTGCTAGACTCACTTATATGGTAATATATTACGTTAGTGAGGTATTTATAAGCCATCGTATAAATATCACTTGAGCTGTCAATCAGGAGTTATTTACAAATCAAATGACAAGTTGTTTTTACTTGCCATATATATCCAAACAGAAGCGACGTGCAACACAAAGGTTATCTTCTACATTTATATATGTTCTATAACATAACTGATAATTTAGCTTTAAAAATGAGTAATGTTCTATAACATAACTGATAATTTAGTTTTAAAAATGAGTTCAAAATAAGTCTAAAGTAATTGTTCTGAAGTACATGAGCTAACTCAGGGATTTGGCATAGCAGATGTGATGGATTTAATTTTACTAAGAACTGAAACTCTTAAGATTTACAAATTTCTAGAGTTAGAAACTATAAGCCATGAGAAGAGAACCTGTGCAATCTGATACACATTTGATTTAAGTCAGTACAAATGCATTAATACCTTTCATGTTCTTAAGAACTTTGAAACCGTCAGCATGGTCATGACCGAAGTGCATCGCGACAATTGTATCAGTGAAGTCACGGAGTATAGCCACGAGCGGTTCGTGATAAACCTCATGCATCCATATAAGTCCATTAGGTGTGTGTACGCCTGGTGGAATGTGTGCTGTGACCAGAACCTATCGTAGAAGGCAAATAAATCAATTTTTTAGTTCCGAATTGGAAACACAACATTTTTAAAGCTCTGTATGTTATGCTGGCACTTCTTTTAAGGTGGTCCACTGGTGACAAATTTGAGTCTTCTGCGCAGGTTTCGCGCATGGATGTTGTAAAATTGAAACTTACTCTTAACGTATTAATTTTGATAAGAAAGGATAAAAGAAATTTTAATTCAAAAAGTTTGTCTACGTTATCGCTTTTATTTTGCAAAAAATTGGACAGAAAACGTCTGCTAATTTTTGTACGACAATGAGAGTTACCTCCCTTAAATCAAGACTGCTTTATGTTTTATCCGAAAAATGTAAACATTAACATAACAATGAATTGGACGACATGCATATTATTGCAGTATTCTTTTTTCTTCCCTTTCACTTTTATTTAGCCATCATAAATTCATTGATCTTTTTTAAGTCCCCTACCGGTTCACCAGACGGGACCATAGGTTTGCCCTCTGTCCATCTATCAGTGTCCATCTATCAGTCTACCCTTCAAGAAAAACTGGATTTTGCGATAATTCAAAAATTACTAGGAATATATTCATAAAACTTTAAACATGTAAAGATGGCAATATGGAGATGATGCAAGTCATTTTTGTTTCTGTCGCCCTTTCGAAGAAACGGCGACACACAGGGATCACTTCGTTGGTCCGTCACAAAACTTAATATTGGCTATAACTTTGCCATTTCTTAACATTTCCTTATAAAACTTTCAAATTTTATTGCTTATGACAACAGGGTCGTGATGATGCCAAAATCTATAGGTCAAGGTCACAGTTAACAGAGTTATGCCCCTTTTTGTACTTGGATTTTGTCATGAAAGCTTAACATTGGCTATAACTATGCCATTTCTTAATAATTCTTCATCAGACTTTCCAGTTGTAATGCTTACAATTGTTTCACTTAAGACAACACCATTTCTCAAGGGCAGATAACCCTCAAATTTATTTTTTGCAATGTTATGCCTTTTTTTCAACTTAAAATTTCTTGGTTAACCTTTTTGTTAATGTCCATTTCTCAAAAAGTGCCAAAGATTTTCCATTCAAACTTGGAATACTTGATCACCAGCAAGACCCCTGCAAAGATTGTTGTTACCCATGTCCCTGGGCTCACAATTAGCCCACACCCACCCCTAGGGGTCACTTGATTTTGCTTATACTTATATAGAGGAACAAAACTTTTTAAGCCTATAAAAATTAAATATTAACTGACATGAGTTGGGTAAGTACTCCACCCTTTCTACCCCGTTCCCCCCCTCTGCACGGGGACCCCCGCCCTACCCATGTATCCCCCCTATTTTTTACACCCCGGGCGCTTTTTTTAAATACATATGTACTTGACTCCACATCCACCCTCAACCCCCCTCCCCCCCAAACCAGTCCCCCCCAGGCCCGAATTTTTTTTCTTAATACATAGGTACTTGACTCCCCATCCACCCTCAACCCTTCCCCAGTCCCCCAGCCCACCCCCAGGGTCCGATTTATTTATTCTTTTTAATACATAGGTACTTGACTCCCTGTCCACACCCCCCCCCCCCCCCCCTTCCAAAAAAAAAAATCTTTTCATCTTGTATGACTAGGTACTTGCCCTCCCCCACTCAATTTTTTTCACTTGGGCCTCTTGTTTAAATTGGCTTATAATTAATTATCCAGCACTGAGGAAAGTGGAGCATGCTGTCTGTGGACAGGTCTTGTTGTACTTGGACTAGCATGCTGTCTTTTCCAGCAGGCTCTTGTTTACCTGTTTAGTTATTCTAACAGAGTACCCAAGGGTGACACAAGTGTTCAACTGAACACCCATCTAGTATTTTGTTCTTATGTTGAGAAATTTGGTTGCTATAGCAACATATAGACTTGAAGTATTGCAAAAATGGTAAAATATTTTTGAAGCCCTATACATATCCATTTTAAACTAAGTAAGTTTTGAATACCTGTATATAGAAAGAATTTCAGTTGAATGGTGGACATGTCTAATTCAGTAATTTAGCAACATTTTGTCTACTTTCCTCTCTGTAGAAATAGTATCATTAGATATAATCTGTTTACATTTACACAATGTGACACTTAGTTTAAATCAACCAGTGAGTTAGTAGTAAAAGTTTCTGTGTTGTTGGAATTATGATTCACTTAAAACGAAATACAGTTAAACAGTTTCTTCGAGAGCATGCTGGGTTTTCCTAATCAAACACTTTGTCTTGTCGATCATATTTATTTGCAGGCAGTTCACCTTGTCAACAGTTTTGTCATTTATTTTTCGACAAGCTGGTTATCCAGACGAATGTAAATAAAGAATTCTAGTGCAAATATTTGTTTTGGCAAAAAATACAACTGGCCTTTAAAATCTTTCCAAATTCTGTTCAGGAAGTTACGACTCACTGTAGTGTTCAATAAATTACCACACAAGATAACGTTATCATAAACTGTATTCAGAAACTTCGAATTGGTTTTAGTTTTATTTGTAGACATTGTTAGGCTGTTCACTGGCTAAGGCTTATGTAAATTAGATTGTGTTTTCGTCTGATATTTTTGACACATAAAATGTTACCTTTTCCTGGTTTTCACGAGCGTGTGATAGTGTGACATTGAGCCAAGCCAGCTGATCAGCTGGGTCAGATGAATTCAGGACTGCTTTGTTAGAGGTGTAGTACAGATTTGTGTTCAGAGCAATAATTCTCAATCCGTGGCTTGTCTTAACTGTGTAATAGGCCCCTGAAAATACACCATATTTATTATTAGCTCACCTGGGGCCGTATTCACAACTAATCTTAAGTCATTTCTTAAGAAACTATTTAAGTCCAATATAGAATATCACTTAAGCTAAAAATTTATTTTTGTCTTAAATCTAAGAAGATTTAAAAAAAGATAAGAAAAATTTTATACTTAAGTAAAAAAAATGACTTAAGATTAATTGTGAATACGGCCCCAGAGCCTTAGGCCTGCTCATGGTGAGCTATTAGGATCGATCAATGTCCGTCGTCCGTTGTCTGCCGTCCGTCGGACATCCACACTTAGTTTGTTAACACTCTATTGGTCACATTTTTGCCTCAATTGTCATGAAACTTAGTCAAAAAGTTTGTCACATTGATTTCTCGCACAAGTTCGAACATGGGTTATCTGGGATGAAAAACTAGGTCACAAGGCTCAAAAATAGAAAAACCTTGTTAACAATCTGGAGGCTACATTTTCAGTCCAAATGTCCTGGAAATTTGTCAGAAAGGTTGTTTCGATAATTTCTAGCTCAGTTTCGAATATGGGTAATCTGGGATCAAAAACTAGGTCACAGAGCCCAAAAAAAGAAAAACCTTGTTAACACTCTAGAGTCTACTTTTTTCAGTTTAAATATCCTGGAAATTTGTCAGAAAGGTTGTTCCAATGATTTCTAGCTCAAGTTCGAATATGGGTCATTTGGCCTCAAAAACTAGGTCATAGAGCCCAAATATGGGAAAACCTTGTTAACATTCTAGAGGTAACATTTTCAGTCCAGATGGAAATTTGTCAGAAAAGTCGTTTTGGTAATTTCTAGGTCATGTTCGAAGATGGGTTATCTGGGGTGAATTAATCAGGTCCATCACAATTTTGTTAAAGGCAGTCATACTCAGGTGAGCGATCTAGGGCCATCATGGCCCTCTTGTATTGTACTGAGTGGTCTGTCACAGTTTGTATGTATGAAGACAATAAATCTGAACTGATGTGATGCTTTAAAGGTACGTTTACAGTAAAGACCCGCTAACAAGACCAGGTAAGATGTGTAGGGTCTTCATATAGGGTCACATTTGTTCTTAGTTGTAGGCTCAGGTTCTTCAAAATGGCAAGAATTCACACGTTTTTGAAATAATCAAAGTGGGCTAATTGGTTTTTATAGTTTGGTTTGTATAGCATCGTCTTCAAGACTATAGACGTGGCAGCTGATCATTTCAGTTTGTTTATTTTACGTGCTACTTCAAGTTTTTAATTTTTTGGCAAAGTTTGGCAAAGTCAATGCTTTACTTTCCTCAAATTACTGCATCTCTAGACGCCCAACAGACGGCATAGGCGCACCTTAATTTTGCTCTCTCTCTTTCACGCTTACATTACATTCACGTTAGTGGCGGTACTGAACGGTACGGCTCTGTGTAGGAGATTGAATTTTGCCGCGTAGCACGAGCGGAACTTGAGGTGCGCGTTTGGTCAAAATTTGACAATAACTATAATGGTAGTGTGTAAATAATTTTTACCTTTTCTAAAATTTTCATCTTGGGAGGGGTCATTTATCCACTGTCGCCATCTTTTCAACGTATCGTTGTACAAGAGATTGTTATTTGGCGGAAACTGGTTATTTGGAAAGTAGTCATGGTTACCAAACGTCGCGTAAACTTGTACATGGGGTAGAACATCACGAAGGATATCTGTTGTGTTTTCAAGTATATTGGCATTGATCATGTAACTTAGGTCCTCATCTTTTCCATGAAAGACCGTGTCCCTGCATGAAATGAAATAAAGAAGTATTATGCCCTTCAAATGTAAGCGTGACACTTCCCAATATTAGGGTAAAAAATTCAACACAGCTCAAGCTATCAAAATGAACATTCTCCGATCAGTAAATGTAAAACTTCAGCACTCAAATTGTTGATTATTTCCTGTATGGAATGAATTAATAGCGAAAGTGTCCGAGATTTCCAGCTTAAAAAACAATACCCTGTCCAAAGTACGAAATCTACTTCAGATTTGATGTCCGCCATTGCCCGTACACTGCTGTTGACCAGGGACCATGGGGAATCACACCAGAAGTCGCCAAACTGACCGGGTTTATCTGGTCGGTTGTCCAGGTTACACGATAACTGTCTACCATGGTACGTAAAATCGTAATGGAAGTCGGTGACATGCCAGAAATATCCTATGACAGTGATGAGAAAAAAATGACATAAACTTCATCTCATTGCTACGACAGAACCGTGTGGATACTTCCAAAAGCCGACACTTGTTTGGCAAACTTGTAAAACTGCAATTCTCTATTACAAAGTTTCTCTTACATACTAGTATTTCAGCAGGTTGCAGTATGGTTGCCCTATTGGCGTTTACTGCAGACCATATCATCACACTGATTAAACACCGTGACTGGTAAAGTGGACGTCACTGCTTCGGGTAACTATTTCACTAAAACATTGCTGCGCATCTAATTTAACTTTAACCAAGCAACAATTCAGCAGATGTATGCATGTTGGTGTAATGTTGGCCCTTGCCCAACTGATTTAAGTCATGCGAAAAAACAGTAACCGTGCGCATCCATTCGCAAACAATAATTTGGGCGTAACCATTAGAACAAAGCAACGTGGACTTAGCCACAATTTTTACGTTCATAGTATCCCAGCTATTTCAAAATGATAATCCTAAATGTTATCAAATAAGATTAGCTTATCTTAAGCTTTATTTAAGATACTCAATTTTAACTAATGTATTTTACGTGTATTTAGTGACATGCACGCTACTGATATATTTTGCAACTCTCAAATCAGTTTGGGGACAGGATTTTGTTTAAACAGAATGTAGATACATCAAGAAATATGCTAAAGCTAAATGGCCTTTCTCTTTTCTAAAAAAAGTTTTTGTGCTACATTTTAGTTAAAAGAAGTAATGAAATTATCAGACAATAAAAGTAATAATAAAGTAATGAAAGTGTTTATACAGATTCTAGTAAACGCTTTTTGAGACAGTGCTGTAAAGAGCAAATTGTCGTGCACTTTTCCCGTTCTCTGGTCACATCATTTGACAAAAATATTTGTAATTAAAATATTAATCATGTAATAAAACTAGTGTAAAAAGTCAATGATTATCAGTTAAAAGAATGAAATCAAGCATTCAGGTACATACCCTCATCAGAGCATTCGACAGCTATTGCAGTGAAAATTAAACACAGAATGTAAATATTGACTGCCATATTTCCCTCCACGATATTGCAACAACTTTCACCTTGTAGTAGATTGAAGGATGACGTTTACACAGGTGTAAATAGCTCTTTAGTGTGTCAAATGCGATTAATATCATCTGTAGTCGGCTGCCTTCGTCGTCATTTTTATATACCAATCTTTGTGATGAGCGCATTGTCTCTGATACAAATATGTGAAAAATCTTTTTAAAAGCTAGTTACAACGATACAGGTAGATACGGTTCGGTTTCGAATATAACATTTTTGAATCTTGGATATTTGGTTATCTAGTTCGAATATTTGCACTGTAGTTTTACGTATCAAAATGTATAAAACGTTTAAAACGTTTACTTTTATAGCAGTGGTGACTTTAATACAACATCATCGTTTTTTTTTTTAAAAAAAGAGTCCGGGTATTATTTTACACGTGCATTAATCGAAACTGCTGAAAAAGTTCGCTATAACCGGCTGTTCGGTATAACCACATTACTTAGAAATAATTCTAAAGCTTTGTTTAAAAGGATGAACACAGACAATGTGTCATGACTATTGTGGTAAAAATTCACTGATTCTCTGAGGATTTGAAACACCAAATGTGCAATTTCCCAAGTTTCATTCTTGGCAAGATAGCTAACTGCTAGGCCTTATCAAAGTAACTTGTCAAAATAAAAATGTAACGTGGCAAGCGCCAATAACGCATGTAAAGCGACCCTACGACACTGTCACCTAAAAAAGTGAAAAAAAAATTCGTTGATGCGAAAGTTAACTTGTTTATATACTAAACCAAACTCCATGCAGCGGTTACTTCCCTTTCTGTACAATGATTGATACTTAACTGCCCAAGGGAAGAAACTCGTACTCGACTAGTATATTTCGAGAGAGTTGACTCTTTAAAATATTCAATAGAAAAACATTACCAAGACCTGTAAGGCTTACATCACATGGTCTAGAAAAATAAATAGATAAATTCCGGTTAAATATAGAGCACGGTATCCTCGAAGCAGTTGCCTGCTGTACCACGATTCACCAATCTCAGCACAGGCATTCGTTTCATTGATAAATGTCCCGAACCACTATATAATCAACACAAAGTACGGAAGTTCACAAGAATGAATCTGAAGGTCACTTTACTTCAAACATATTTTCTATAAATTAAGCTGACAGATGCAATGTAACTCTTTTTGTCTCTGATAGTTGATATTTTTCTCTAAATATTGCAATCAATAACTCGATTCAAAGTGAAAACTTTTTTCCAGCGTACCTCTGATTTCTTTCAAATGAATTTCATCGCTTAACAAAACTTTTCGTGACACCACTTCCGATCTCTTCCGCAATAAATAGAAATTATATATTAAATTGCCATCTCATTCAAGTTTCAGATTTATTGTATAAATAAACTGAAGTCTTTAGTGGACTTTTAATATTTTTGCAACGGATTCTGTAGAAAAACTCGAATCAGTTTTCAATATTATGGCATTACTTTGATAGCGATGTTTGGATGGACAATTTAAATCATGTTGTGACCCTCAGATTCATTCTTGTGAACTTTCGTACCTTGTGTTGGTTATATAGTGGTTCGGTGCATTTATCCATGAAAAGAATGCCTGTGGTATTTGGTTCAATATTCAACAATAGTAGGATACTACGTCATCGTGCACCTGTTTATGCAATCGGAACACCTCGGGCGACTTCAATAAGTCACCTCGGAAATAATGTGGTAAGCGCCATATTGGACTATTTTATAATACAAATGGTGTCTGTTAAATTAAAAACATTTCTTAAAGTCTTTACCTGTTCATCTTTAAATTAATTTTTTATCATTTTTTCTTATGCATAAGACACACACTGCTTGAATTCTGCCGTGTTTGTTTATATTTTTATTAAAGCCGGGGCGAATTACCATTTGGTGTATTCATACACTTACATACGAGGTCTTTATACGAAGTTGTCGGAAAAGGCCGAGTTGTTACGATTGCCCGTTTATGCTTTCTCGCGGATCAACAACCCGACGCTTGAAATGTCTAGTTTAGGCCTGAAAACGGGTGAAAGATTTTTTCTGAATGCATGCTGAAAAAATTTCACCCATGTTCAGGCCTAAACTAGAATTTTACATTATAAATATTCTTTACGTAAATACAAAGTACAAGAGCCAATCTTCGGTGCACAACATGATTTTTTGCAACTCTACATATTTCTTATTAAAAAAGACCATTTTTACCTTTCAAGCGACGGATTGTTGACAAAAAAATGGCCCCCGAGAGAGCTTAAACAGGTGCACGATGATGTAGTATCATACTTTTGTTAAAAAAAACGGATATAATGTGAGGGCATGCACGAGAGTGAATGTGATCAGACATGTGACGACACATGAAAATAGAAATTCTAAATACAGGTTTTATACCGTTCGTAATGCTGTAGCCAAATGATGGCGAAACTACCTTTTTTACAATAACGAAATGTTGCATTGGGTGACAATGCACCAGTAGATGGGTATTGATAGACGTAAAACACACATATAGTTAAAATCAAATTCGTAGTCAATGACCATCTGTGAACGAGCTAATTAATTTTATATATTTTTAGGCTTTTGAAGTCCCACCAAGTATTCCATACTTTTTCTGTATGATGATCCCTGTTTTGCACGTGACTTTGTCCACCTGTCCATATCGAGGTCACTAGAGTTTTTGTTTTTTTCAGAATATGTAAACAATCTTATAGGCATTTAATATCGGATATATAACCAGGTAAGTGTTAATAAATGTATTATCTTCTTTTGCAATTATTAATGGTTTTTAAAAGCATAAACCTGATTTTGTGTTATTAGACCTGGCCTGTGAAAATGTCAGCGTATTTTTGTAAACCGTATTTTGACCAAAATCTGAGGGACTGTCTGAAAAAACAACAACAACAACAACAAAAATTATTTGAAAATTTTTTTTTTTCAAGGACGGAAACTTTACATGCCCATGTCCAGTACTACATGTAATGGCCAGTAATTCTACACTGTGCTCGTTGTTCATCTAGTGTTCTATTAAACAGTATTTTTATTTAAAAAATATTTACCATGATACATATCCAATATAGCTCAGGAACTTTGGCTTTTGAAATGCCTGACATATGTTATTTACATATTTTTAAAAGATATTTGACCTGTAGCGACCTGGACGTAGACACGTGGACGAAATCACGAGGAAAAAAGATGATGTCAAAAGCAAACAAACAGATATTTTAACATGTTCTTCCACATTTTATTGTACATGTGTTCCGAAAAGAGAAATCAAGGCATTCGGCTGTTTTCATTGGTTAAAAAAAAAAACAAGAAGAAAATATTCAAAGTGACAGCACATATTTAATTTATGATTGCATTTCGTTCCCGGTGTTTGGTAACTGTTATCCTAATGCATTGAACGTTCGACTTTACAGATTTATTCACCACCAACAATAAGACAATGACATATAAAATCTGCTGCCAATAAAAAAAATAATCAATTGTTTCGTTTATGCGCAAGTTGACTTTTTCATATATTTTACTGCTCATAATGACAAGTGCAATTTAATGGATTTATTTTGTCAATAAAATAAAGAACAAGACAATGCTTTTGTCAAATATCATTGTTTATTGATATTTGGTTTATAAAAAATTGTAGATGTTTTAGCTAAATAGTTTCAAACAAAAAGAATTTTTGGGCAAAGTTTGTCTATATAACAATATGTAAAACACCTGACCGTCAGCAATTGAGCAAGTAATAAGCCAAGGAGCTTAATTTTAACAATGTTGGTAAAGCTTCACTAGACAATGCTACATACAAAATTCGACCTCACTCAGCTCAAGGGTCACCTACTAAGCTTTTCCTTCTAGTTGCTTTTAGTACCAGACTTTTACATGGAATTAAAGTCTTTGACGAACTTTGGCAGAAGTATGCAAGAAACATCCCTGGCAAGTTTCAACGACGTTGACTAAGTGGTTAAGATTTTATCTTTTACATTCACCGTCTCTGCCTTCGTTTATTTATTGAACTTGTCGACAGAGCTTAGCAGATTCCTGTTTATGTTCATACAGCGAATAGTAGATTTATTTTATGCAATATATGGTGACTTTTTTCAGAGGTTTGTCAGGTACTGGTTTCAGAGAGAAGAGATGTTTCGATCCGGAGCCAAACATTTGTGTTTCGACATGGTACCTGTCTACACACTTGTCTATCTGGTGCCAAGCTCACAGAACTTTTACAAAGTAAGCCATTTTCATTTGCATTTGGAATAGAAACTGTAACATATGTAAATATGTGTTAAGAAGCATTTGAAAGAACAATACAAGTCCTGTACGAATATAGGCTGTCAACAGTTCCATATAACAGTTTCGATAAAAGACAATTTTATTGAAGACTTCTTTGAGTTTACACAGAAAATGACTTCGTAAAATAGTTATATTTTCTGCAGTACTATTCTACTCAACAATGCTTCTTTTTTACGCTTTTTTAAGCTACTCGAGCCAGGTTTCCTCACAAAAGACATAATTTATAATGCATTTATACATATATACAAATTGTTTTAATTCCTTGGATATGTATGTCTCGTTTAACACATGGAATTCTATTTCATCAGCATTCTGACAAGTTACAAAACAAGATTTCTCTTTTAACACAAAATTAAATCTACCAGTTTCAATTTCAAGCATATTTGAATTCAGATTTAAATGAGATGCCTAACCTGTTTCTAAACTACAGAGAGAATTTTCAGATGGTTGTAATCTGCTTTATCAGATGACTTTACCGTTTATAACTGAAATAGCGAGTTTGGTCTATCAATCAAATCATTATAAATACATGTACAAAAAAGTTCAATTATTATTTGTATAAAGAGCGAATCATTTGGTTTCTGTTTGTATCTGACTATTTATTTCTTAAAGAAGAAATTCTTTAGAGACTCATGGGTACTCTTTAAAAAGTCACGCATTCTTCCGCCTGTCATCTCACTCTCTGAACCAGGATTTTCGTTTCGGCCATCTGAGGTTTTTCCACTCTCTGGGCCAGGGTTTTCATTTCGGCCACCAGAGCTTTCCTCTACGTTTGCAGTCTTTTCCACTTGACCTTGTCTCTCACTCTCAGATGATATGGTGTTCCGGTTTCTGAAAAGTGTACCAAATATTGAGTGTAAAGCAACTTTAGGAGGCAAATACAGTTTTTATCTCTTAAGTTTCATTATAGTTTCAAACAGAAAATCACGTCTTCTGGTTTCGGTATAGTTTCAAATTTAACAACTAATACGTAATCTGAAACAGACAAAAATTTTGATAAATATGAATAAAAAGCGTTCTTACAGTATTTTATTTTTCATCAAAAACACTCCAGAAGTTATAGTTCCCAGCACCGCCACTGAGCCGAACACCGAACCAGCAATAACGCCAGCATTGTTGCTGCTTGTCTTCTCTAAAAATAGAAATATCGACATTACTTCTATATCATAATTTGACCGCCGCCATTATGGAAGTCACGTGACACGAAAAGGCGGCGAATTCCTGTGAAAAAAGAATGCTTCTTTATTTCTGGGACCTAATATAACGGGACTTATTTCTAAAGCAGTATTTCTTTATTTTCAGTTTCTTTATTAAATGGCGAGAAAAGCATACCTGTGTTTTCAATGGAAATTTCATTTAGATATGCCAACATTTAGAAATCTGGGCGAAAGGACATTTTGTTTAGAAAAAAACATCTTGTACTTCTCTTCTCAGGATTGAAGAAACGCTTTATGGGATGAAATAATGTGCATGCCTAGGAGTTGGCCTTTGCAAATCTGTAGATTCAAAAGGGTTGCTTTCCTTTTGGAGTGTAAGACATATAGCTCATACCTTTGTTATCCTGTTTACATAAAAACGACCCCTTTGTGTTTTTACATGTGAATGTTGAGTTACACGGACTGGTTAGGCACTCATTAACGTCTGTTTCACATGTATTACCCTGCCAGCCAAGACTGCAGCTACATGTGTACGAACCAGCTGTATTAAAGCAAGTTCCATTATTCTCACATATGGAATGGGTCGCACATTCATCAAAATCCTCTGTGCAGTTTTTGCCTTTCCATCCGGTCACGCATGCGCATTGGTATCCATTTATTGTTGTGGTACAAGAAGCCAAGTTCTTGCAAGGCGAGTGGAAGCAGCTGTCAATTAACTGACAAGTGTTACCTTGCCAACCCTCTGAACAAGTGCACTCGAATGTTCCATTTCTATTTTGGCATGTACCATTATTGGCACATGGGGTTCTTTCACATTCGTCAATATCTTCTGTACACAGTATACCTTCCCAACCTTCAGAACAGTTACACGTAAAAGACCCGTTGGTATTTGTACAAGTTCCGTCGTTTAAGCATGGAGATGACTGACATTCATTTATATCCTCATTACATGTGGCACCTTTCCAACCAGGTAAACACAGGCATTCATACGAGCCTTGTGTGTTTACACACTTAGCGTTATGTGGACATGGATTATTAACACATTCGTTAATGTCTAATGAACAGTTATCATCATGCCATCCTGGTGCACATTTGCAGAGAAGCCCTTTACCACGAACTTTGCAAATCTCCCTTGGTCCACACATAGAACTGTTAAAGAAACATAAAAAAAACAGTTCGCGAATTATATTTCATTATACTAGTTAACATCTATGTCATTTTTGCAATTCCTCACGCTTGACTGAGCTACAAAGCAGACAGATTTTTAAGACATCAGTGTTTTAAGACATCTGTACAGCAACATATGAACTTAACCTTGTTTCTGTGACCCAAGGTATTGCTCTAGACTCACCAGTTGTATCTGATGAATGTGCTCGTATATGCCAACTCGTTTTAAAACCGCCTCCTGTCTTAATTTCAAAGCGTTCACGAACAGCTACACGGACATTGAGGCTTAAGGCAAAGTAACGAGGTCACTATGAAATGAATTTTCAACATTATATATTATTGGTCTGAACTTTTCTTTCATTATTTAGAGCCTTTTAGTACAGCATGAAAAATATTTTGTTCACCTGACACTATACAGTTTCGAAAATTCTGGAGTATTGAAGAATATGTTCGATGTATAGAACTCTAAACATTTTGACTGCTTCTGAATATGCAGTCGAAGACTAGCATCAAAATAAGAAATCTTTTATTTGTTATTAAAAGTCGCTTTCAAAATTTCACATATCCAAATTCTTTTTCAAAATTATGTTTTAAAAGCATATACATTTCGCACTTAATATATTTATTATTTGTATTAACATTTTCGTGAATTATAAAATAAAAAAGGATAAGAATAAATAAAAAGAGGATAGGGAGGAAGCTGTCCCTATTTAAGAATGCACCTATACATCTCCTCGTAAACGGCTAACACTTCTTGGCAGCGAAAGCCGAGAATAACCTCACTAATATTCAAAACGATTCACCAATTATCCACCAATAATTTTTTTTTTCTTACCAGGGCCTTAATCAAGGCCCTGTTCTTACATATTTGATGGAACTTGATACATTAAAACCCGTACAAATATTTAGCTTCGTGGATATGTTTTGTACGCGGTCGTGCAATTAGGGTTCAACAATATTCCTGTTACATCTATTATTGTCATAAAATTAAGATACAATGTATATGAGCGTAAAATCATACAACATGTTGAAAAAGAACTTACTCGTTTAGACATCTATCCTGACACAAGTCGCCCATATAGCCAGGTTCGCATTCATGCACGTCCGTGGAATTGTCTTTTGACACACAGTGTTCCCCCAACCAACCCTCCAAACAACTGCAGCTGTAATACATTCAGTTCACTAAACTAAATCAAACTTAAGCATTTATTGTTTATCAGACAAAAAGAAATGAAAAAGAAAATTAAGTAGTGACAATATTTGCCAAGTTGTCAGTTTCTATCAATTTACATACAAATGTATTTTCATATATTTGAGAATTTTCTCATATTTTGTTATTAGACGAAGTCTTGTTATGTTTGTTGCAATAGTACAGACACAATTGCAATTATATTTATTCCTCAAGTTGAGGATGGCAGACATAATGTTATAAAATTTATCATAATTTATCATAATAATTTCTGTATTTACGCATTTTATATTAGATAAAAGATAATCGGATGTGTTCGGACCGTCGGGTGTGTTCGGACATAAAAGTACATTGATAAGTAAATATATAACAAATACTACAAGAGTCAGACACAGTATTTCACAGCAGCAAAAATAATTTGAGTGGCAGTATAAATACAAACTGGACTTTTTAGTTCTGAAGTTTGTTTACCTGTAACTTCCAATAGTGTTTTGACATATTCCCCTGTGCCAACAAGGGTTTCCACGGCTGCATTCGTCAAAATCATCGTGGCACGTGGGACCCTGAAAATATAATTATTTCTAAACCCTCAAAATACTTTATCAGGCTATAAATCTTTTATATAGCACATGTAATTGTTTTTGTATAAACCATTTCTCAACAGTTAGATCTTCTGTACTTTTGTGACTTTTTTTTCGGAGCAGCTGTAATAAAATCGATTTTGACCTACATTTGTAACGAATGAAATTGTTAGATACAAAATCTTCACCTGAAGAAGGAAGTTTGCCATTGGTTAAAAGTATTGATTAGGGCAGAATTCATAATTGCTAGTTTAGATACCTCTGTAAATAAAGGAATTATTAAAACATTAATACAAGCGTTAATTAAATATCAAAACGTTTAAATGTTGAAAAATATACTAAATGGAATAAATATGACTACAATTTAATTGTAATTAATGGTACCCTTTAATTGTGGTTATTCTCTTTTTTACAAAATTAAAATGGTACAGTTTAATTGAAGTTATTCTCTTTCTTACAAAATGAAAATGGTAAGATTAATTGTGGTTATTCCCTTTCTTACAAAATGAAAATGGTACAGTTTAATTGTGGTTATTCTCTTTCTTACAAAATGAAAATGGTACAGTTTAATGGTGGTTATTCTCTTTCTTACAAAATGAAAATGGTACAGTTTAATGGTGGTTATTCCCTTTCTTACAAAATGAAAATGGTACAGTTTAATCGCGACTGTTTCTCACGAAATGCAAATGGTGTAATTATTTTCATCATTAAAGATTTAAGCAACACATTTATTTTGAAAAAGTACAAGTTAAAAAAAAGAGTATCGCTCGGTAAAGAATTGTATCGTTTTACCGTAAATCCTGCATGGCACTGGCATACTTGTTCACCGAAACCATCATCTCTACACTTGGCATTGTGAGAACACAGAAAATTTCCACATTGTGTCGTGTTGTCTGCTAGGTCTGCTGTCGCTGACAGCTGTGTTAAAAGGCGCAGAGCTATTTTTAGCTTAAAGCAATTCGAGTTATGTAAATTTCATGTGTTTTTATTAGTTAGAACAGGGTACCCTGGTCATACAGTAATAACTTTTTCTGTAAGATCTTTATATATCTCTTTTCGTACTTACATTGTATAAAATGTACTTAAATGTACGCAACGCATACTGGCTCTTGTAATTACATACAGTGAGGTTGTAACGTCATAAATCGACGTGGAACTTGTTGGCTGCACAGTTGTCATACAATCATAAGATGTTGTAGTATTGTGTAAATGGCCGACGGCGACGACGTGGGAAAAGGGCATTCGGACATTTGTTTTACTATTGAGATAAACTGAATTGAAAATCAGCAAAAACGACGAATTTCTCGTCATCTTCAAAAACAAAGTTGAAGTAAGAAAAATGATAGCCTTAATATTGTCCTTCATAAAAATGTGTATCTTGTATAAAATTTCGTTATTGCCATTACCATGGCAACAGTTTTTGGAGACATTTTTTTCTAATGTAAAAATGATAATACCTGAATAAAACGCAACGATGAATGGTAACATTCACAGTTTTGTTAAAAGGTAGGATACATTGAAAAGGTATAGAATTTTACAATAAAATAGCTAAAATCAAATATATAAAATCTACCATATTAATTGACTGCCAACTGGAACTTAATTAAAACCTGACGTCAAATTTGGGTATATGACTTTTTCAGTAAAAAGGCCAGTTAAAAAAAATTATACCCGAGAGCGCTTTTTTCTGTGCTACAAAACTCTTAAATAAAGCTAAAAATGTAACTTTTCATCTTTAATAATTAAACACAACAAACTGTATACCTCTATTAATGGTAACAAAATTATAATCCAAATCATTGCTTTTTTGCTCAACATTTTATGCAACTCAATAAGAAAATATTTTAAGATCAGTTTTCAGAGCTTGCAGTGAAAAGTTTGTTTTGCGTCAAAACTTACTTACAATATCGTTCCTTTAATAACTCCGAATTCCTTATCATAGTGTGAAAGGTCAGAAGAAGCATATTGTCTTTGTCCAGGGTATACTGATAATTCTGATATACTTACATTAGAAGATAGCAGTCACATTTTATCATTGAAATTAACACGCATGGTGGTTAAGGAGCGGTCATACATAATCTCTTGTCTCTTTATTGCCAGGATTGATTTACAAGCAGTGAAATTAAACCGATATTCCAACAGAAATGGGTTCAGGCTTCAGATTTTAAAACGGAGAAGTTGCCAAACTAGAAATGTCTTTGTAAAAATAAACTCAGCGCTAGTGTGAATTGTTTTGTTGAATTAAGTCGTACCGTGTTATTCTAAATTCTATTCGCAAACGAAACTGCAAGTTGATAATTTTTAGACAACGGTACTTATCTACAGTTTTGAAGCTTTGCCACTATTTTCATTTGCTCATTATTCAAAACGATACACCATTATGTCCGTACATAACAATGGTTGTCATAAAGAATTTTTCATTTTTAGCTCGACTATAAGAAGTATATTGAGAGCTGTCCTACTCACCCCGGCGTCGGCTTCCAGATTTCTGATTAAAGTTTTTGTGCAGTAACTTATTTTTTTCTATAACTTCTTAATTTCTTTATGGATTTACTTCAAACTTCAAATATGTGTTCCTTATCATCTCCCAATTTTATGTGTTAATGTTCATAACCCTACCACCTATATTCTTAGAATTATATCCCCTTTAAACTTAGAATTTTCTTGAAAAATTGCAATTTTTTACTATAACTTTTTTATTTATTGAGAGATTAAGTTCAGACTACAAATATATGTTTGTTATCATCACCCACATCATATGTGGTAAGGTTCATAACTCAAACAACCATATTTCCAGAATTATCTCCCTTTAAACTTAGGATTTAGACCCTATTATTTTACTATATATTTTTATTTCATGAGGGATTTAATTTAAACTTCAAAATATATGTTCCTTATTATCACCCACTTCAATGATAAAATAATAAATGTTATATAATATTTCATCTTCCAAGGACAGGATTCATGATCTTTATATATCTATAGATATTAAGTTAAATTGGTTTTTAACAGTTATTCCTTTCTTAACTATCGAGTACTTAAATAGTCGTGTGCTGCCTCCACTGACGGTTCTTGATTCTTATTTCCCCCCTCCCACCTTAGAGCAGTCTAAAGTCGCCAGTTATGATTGGCTCATAATTGTCACGTGTTATTTCTTGTACAGTTTACAATCTTTGGCCAATGAATATTCGTTACCAATTATTACCTCGTTTCCGCCCACATATTTAATTAGTCAGTTAAATAGGTCAGAGCATCTGCACTTTTTCCTTTTCTGAGGTTTTATTTTTTCACAAAATTGAACAAATCATCTGCACGACTTTGAAAATTTCAAGCCTCTTAAAGTTTTAATATTATTTCATTCTTTTTTAGGTTATGTACACATATATTACGTTAAATATTTAAAATTACCGGAGATTAATCCTTTTGCTGACAGTCAGAAATTCGGTCCAGATTTAATATGTTACAGAGCCTTTCTGTCTATTTGGTTACCACTTACAGAATTTTAAACGGTATATGAAAATTAAACCCAGCAATCCGGCATTACAATAAGAAGTATATAGTGTACTTTCCCTGATATATAGTCATACAGGAATCCAATATTGAAACAATTTCAAAAGGAATTCTACAGCCATAGGTATATATTTGATTTATGTAAACCTGTCTTGACTGCAGACCACTTGACACGATAAAAATGTAATTGCTTTTGGTAATTTTATTTATTTGCCAAAAGTGATGTTTCTTCATTCTTGTTTTGACCGAAATTTAAAGAAAACGTCTGAAGTTATATTAAAAGTTTGAATTAGAAATAAAACAAAATCTCGTGCGCGTATGCGTAAATGACAAACGCTTTGCACTGCTGAAATTGTTTGCTTGTTTTTAATTAATGGTGTATAATATGTTTCGAAGCCTGGAAACATGAAACTTCATTTCATACTTTTGCGAAAACTGACAAAAAATAGTATGGCATTTTCGTGGATGACGCTTTACTTAGCATTAGTAAAGGTAAATACAAAATATTTATTATTCCTTTTTTTAAATATTAAATGAAATATAACTCGCATTATAAAACGAGATAAAATTGTGGAATTTATTTATTAATGACAAGAAGAAAATAAACAGATAATCATTCTATAAATCTAAATGTAAGTATATTTTTTCTTTATCCACCAGCCCGAACTTGAATTCTTGGGGGTCATGTAGCGGCCGTTTCGTCTGTCCATCCGTCACACATCTTTGTCTCGGCTTTTTCTCAGCAAGAGCAAGAACTAGCTGGAATGCTGTGAAGCATTTAAGGAAGCCTCAATATCAAGAGGTGATACGAGGTCAGCACAGTATTACCAATAATCCGTATTACTTTTTCACAAACTAAGCCATTTAATTTTCTGCAGCTCCATCTGTGTCCGGGCTATTTATTGAATCAAATAAAAATTTTTACCAAGGAGAGATGTGCATATTAAAATCACAATCGGGATATGTTTTTACAGAGTTATGGGCCCTTTGATTTGCTTCATAAAGTATACCACGGCACTATCTATATCTGGGTTATATTTCAGTAACAGCATGTAGAATTAAACGAAAGAGAAGATGCACATATTATAATTACAATCTACAATTGCTGTTGAGTTTCTGGCTGCAGCACCATCTGTGTCCGAACTATGTGTCAGTAACTTCCGATTTGAATTAAAGGAATCTTTATGTGAAGAAAACGTGTTTAGGTTATTTTTAACAACGAGTCTCTGGAATTCTATGAAAATTTACGGAAAGCTTCTGTACCAGGAGAAGACGTGTATATTTCAAGCATGGGTTGAACGGGATGTTTTTCACGGAATGAAAGGCCCTTTGATTTTGCTGCATACAGGTCATTATGTGAAACCCCAATATTAAGAGAAGATGCGCATGTTGTCAGCAGAGAAAGTCTTTTGCTGATCTTCAAATGTCCAGCATAGTCTAAAGTGGTATCCGAACTTTTGCGCGCGCACATACAATGTCTCTTGGACTTTATGGTACGAAAGGGTTTCTTTCAAACTTGGAATGCATATTCGATGACAATTCAAGTAGTTCTATGTGGTATACAACATTTTCCTCATTTTTGTTCACTGAAAAGACTGTGTCATAGATCAGCTTGTGCCTCGGGGAGCATCCATCGTTTTCAACGATTTCTCGATATAACTTAAGGACTTGACCAACACATTTTGGGACTTTTAATTAAGGTATAAATAAAAGATTTGCAACTTCTTTATTTTTATAAGGTTCTGATCGACGGGACCCCCACTCAACCTGTCAGTACAGCTGAAAACACAACTCAGTGCGGAAACCTTTTGTGTTCACACAATGCCAAGTGTAGAGATGATGGTCATGGCGGACTAAAATGTCAGTGTCTCGCGGGATATCGGGTAGGTAACCACAATCAATTTAACAACGATATCCCTAGTTTAATGGAGAAAAAGATGTATGTACTCAGCTGACTGGGAGTTACAGAGCAAATCATTTTCTTCACGAACATAAATAGCTGTCTTTTTGTTACACGTTTGCTCAAGAGATACGCAGATTTTAGAATATTAAGGAAAAAAGAGTAAAAAATAAATAGCAATTTTTAGTGGTTTAGATAGAAAAAATATTGCAGCAAAAGCTTATTGTTTATATTTGAGTAATTACTAGAATTTGACATAAATAGATATACTGGATATACATGATTATGACAAAAAATGGATTTTTCAGTGAGCATTTAGAAATTAAAAATAGCAAAATTATTTAATCAAATTTTCGGCTTTCCGTTATTTCTAAGCCTAGTTTTATATTCTCATGAAATTTCATAAGTTTATTATTTCTACATACTAAAAGAAAGTAATAAAGAAAAAAATACAATATGAAAAAATATATATAAATCACAGGGCCAGACATGCCATGACGATTTTGATGAATGTCACCTTGGCAACCCATGCCTTCATCGCGGAGTTTGTCACAACACCATAGGAAGCTACCGGTATTTGTTTTTGATATCAACGTAATGATAAAAATGAATATTGAAAGTGCAGTAAAAACACTAAATACGCGAGTGAATATTATCATTAAGTGTACTTTACCGAAAAATATAAAGAATACAGAGGGAGGCATTGTTTTTGGCATAATTATTTATAACAAAATTGCCACTTTTGTGACACATGCTTTATATAGTTTATAGTTCATCATTATTTAGGCTTGACATCACTTTCTTAAGAAAGTATTCTACATTACACTTGCACAGGTGTAGTTGTTTGGAAGGTTGGTCTGGAGCAGACACGCACTGTGACGTTAAAGAGACTTCGGTTCGTAAATGCGAACAAGGCTGGATGGGGGAATGGTGCCTGGATCAGTGTCTGAACAGGTGATATCTTAATAATGCGCTTACTTACAGCGTACACTTGTTTTAATATGTTTTAGGATACAAATTTTGTTTCAAAGTGTCAAAGCCCTACAGAAAATTGAGTCGGATTTTAAACCTCAGACATTCGCTTAGTAGCTATTATCAACTGAGTGAACTAGATCTTCTGACAGGATATAATGACCTTTGCTTTGGTGGTTCTCAGTTACGAACTCCTTGAAATTGTAAATGAATTCCTGAGTAATGAGAAATTACCAACTTCAAATTTGGAACTTTGGCATAATATCCTCACTGGTTTATGTGTATAATTATTTGCCAAAATTTCATGACGATTAGCCGAGCTTCACTTTCTTTGTTTTTAACGAAACAATCGGGATCTTTTGGAAACAGACAGTTTTCTTTTCAAGCATGTTGACATATTACAGCTATTTTCAGTTCAATGTGCGGACCGACTGAAGTCTGCAAGAAACGTGGCAGAGGACTGCGTTGTATCTGTGCGCCCGGATGGCATGGTGTAAATTGCACAAGTGACATCGACGAATGCGCGAGATCTCCATGTCCAAAAAACACTTACTGTGTTAATACGCAAGGTTCATTCAATTGTCCCTGTCGTTCTGGTTGGAGGGGCATTGCATGCGACGAGGACGTTGATGAATGTCAAAAGTCTCCATGTATGAACAACGGAACCTGTGCAAATAATGATGGCTCTTACTACTGCAGTTGCTCTCATGGCTGGCAAGGCGTAAACTGTTCACATGACATTGATGAATGTACTTCAGGTCCTTGCAAAAATTTAGGCATTTGTTTAAATAAGCAGGGTACTTATGAATGCCAGTGTTCTGAAGGTTGGAAGGGGAAAGACTGCACAGTCGACGTTGATGAATGTTTTGCCAACCCGTGTAACAATAATGGGTCCTGCATGAATACTGTTGGTTCTTACGAATGCACTTGCATGTCTAGCTGGACAGGTGAGAACTGCTTGAATGATATCGACGAATGCTTTCTTTCTCCTTGTGTACAAGGTACATGTTCAAATGATGTTGGTACCTATAATTGCGTCTGTAATCACGGTTATAAGGGTAAAAACTGTAGTGAAGATATAGATGAATGTCAACTCAAACCATGTCTAAACTCGGGGACTTGTACAAACAAGCCGGGATCATATAACTGCTTATGCCTAGAAGGCTGGGAAGGTATTGACTGCGCCAAAGACATCGATGAATGTATAAATTTACCTTGTTTACACTCCGGCACATGCATAAACAACGCTGGTTCGTATGAATGTCAGTGTTTGCCAGGCTGGGAAGGTGTGAACTGTTCAAGTGATGTAGATGAATGTCAACATGTTCCATGTGCGAACTCCGGTACATGTAAAAACAACGCCGGTTCGTATGAATGCCGGTGTTATCAAGGTTGGAAAGGTGTGAACTGTACAGATGATGTAGATGAATGTCAGTTTGCTCCGTGTTTGAACTCCGGCACCTGCAAAAATAACGACGGATCTTATAAATGTCAGTGTTATCAAGGCTGGGACGGTGTGAACTGTACAAAGGATATAAATGAATGTCAACATGCTCCATGTTTGAACTCCGGTACATGCATAAATACCGACGGATCTTATAAATGTCAATGTTTCCCAGGCTGGGAAGGTGTGAACTGTTCAAAAGATATAAACGAATGTCAGCTTGCCCCATGTTTGAACTCCGGCACATGCATAAATAACAATGGATCTTATAAATGTCATTGTTTCCCAGGCTGGGAAGGTGTGAACTGTGCCAGTGATGTAGATGAATGTCAGCTTGCCTCGTGTTCGCACTCCGGTACATGTATAAACAATGTCGGTTCATATGAATGTCAGTGCTTGCCAGGCTGGGAAGATGTAAACTGTACAAAAGATGTAGATGAATGTCAATTTGATCCATGTTTGAACTCCGGCACATGCATCAATAACGACGGATCTTATACATGTCAATGTTTACCAGGCTGGGAAGGTGTAAACTGTACAAGTGATGTAGATGAATGTCAACTTGCACCGTGTTCTCACTCCGGTACTTGTATAAACAAAGCTGGTTCGTATGGGTGTCAGTGTTATCAAGGCTGGAAAGGTATTGATTGTACAATCGATGTAGATGAATGTCAGCTTGCCCCATGTTGGAACTCCGGCACATGCATCAATAACGACGGATCTTATACATGTCAGTGTTTGCCAGGATGGAAAGGTGTGAACTGCACAATCGATGTAGATGAATGTCAGCTTGCCCCATGTTTGAACTCCGGCATATGCATCAATAACGACGGATCTTATACATGTCAGTGTTTGCCAGGGTGGAAAGGTGTGAACTGCACAATCGATGTAGATGAATGTCAGCTTGCCCCATGTTTGAACTCCGGCACATGCATCAATAACGACGGATCTTATACATGTCAGTGTTTGCCAGGATGGAAAGGTGTAAACTGTACAGTCGATGTGGATGAATGTCAGCATTTCCCGTGTTTGAATTCCGTCGCATGCTTAAACAACGTCGGTTCATATGAATGCCAGTGTTTGCCAGGTTGGGAAGGTGTAAACTGTAGCAGTGATGTCGATGAATGCCGGAGCAACCCATGCTTTAACGCGGGAACCTGTTTTAATATTCATGGTTCATTCCAATGTTTTTGTGATACAGGTTGGGAGGGCGATAACTGTACAGTTGATGTTGACGAATGTAAATGGAATCCTTGTTTGAATTCTGGAACATGTACAAATATCGAACGGTCATATAAATGCAAGTGTTCTGAAGGTTGGACAGGCAAAAATTGCTCCGACGACATCGACGAATGTCAGATGGCTGCTCCGTGTTATAATTTTGCAACTTGCATAAACACGTTTGGTTCCTTTCAGTGCCTATGCTCAGATGGTTGGGAAGGCACAGACTGTACACGGGATATTGATGAATGTCAAACCTTTCCCTGCTTCAACTCTGGGAACTGCTCAAACATCGCTGGCTCTTACGAGTGTGTATGTCCTTCTGGCTGGCAAGGCATAAACTGCATTGAAGATAGAGATGAATGTCAAATGGAGTCCTGTTTAAACTTTGGTACGTGCATGAATACAGCCGGATCTTACAGTTGTGGTTGCCAGCCTGGATGGGAAGGCGTCAAATGTGAGAATAAAAGAAAAGCCTGTAAGTTCAATAGCATTTTTACGTTTTCTTTACATTTCAGTGACCTTCATTTAAAGCAGTTATATCAGGACAGCATGTATAAATATGCTAACGAACTTTTTAAATCAATACTAAATTGACACACAAAGTTGAAAAAAATGAAATTATTGACTATCTGTGAGTAAACACCTAAACATTTTATAGAATGTCCCAAAATATATGTCTGCTTATTAAATGCTTATAACTGTTAAATGGACATATATTCTAGGACACTCTGAAAAAACCAAACTGTAGATTTTTTTTGGAAAAAAATATCTTGTATATTGAATGAAATCTATTTGGGCAAATTAGTGACTCTTTCGACAGGGTATCTTAACCCATATGTTCTGCTTCGTTCAAAGAGATTTATAAAGCAGTTTATTCCTTGGTATTTAAAGAGGTGAGCAGATACTATACAGTCGTAGGTCATTACTATAACGGCTGTGTTTCCAAAAAAGTCAAATATATTTTTTTTCAGCGCAAGTTGGCGACAGACAAACAAGATTAATTTTTGGAGTTGTTCTTTGTTCAGTACTGATGTTATGTAGCATTGGAACTGTCCTTGGAATCATGAAGAACAAGTGGTAATATTTGTTTTTTTTCTTATAAATCATTTATGCATTGCTATTGGTAAAAATCTTCTTAACATTAGTAACATTTAGCGCAAAATTTCATCGCTACATCAGAATGACAGGTTTATATCTTGGTTTGTTGTTCTGCAGTGGATGTGTAGAAGTCATTAAAATAGTAAATACTTATATCTAAATAATCAAAATATTTAGGTATATATAGAAAATTTTATTCTTTAAGGTAGTCTTGCTTCTAAGTCAAATGTTGTCTTCGATGAATGTTTCGGTATAAGTTATTAGTGTTAAATGTTGGAATGTTAAGACTATCGGGCAATAGAACAATTCCGAGATGGTGTCCCAATTTGATCTTGTATTCGTGCGTTCCAGATGTTATCTAATGGGATAGGTTGAAAAATAGTACCTTTATGGACAACCTGTATGATATGGACTATTTTTTGGATGCTAAAAATGTTATTTTTTGGTAATGTTGACGGTCTTGATACATCCATAAAGACAATTATGATGAAGGAAAGGTTGAAATAAAATTTGACGACGTACAATGGGGGACATCAGTGGATTATCTACCCTGAATAATCTCTGATATTACATTGGTCCTTCCATTTGGATTCCTCTGCTTTCATCGCTGTTTCTTTTGTGGTATGGTGTCAGTTAAGCCTAATTATTCGCAACAATGATAGTCAGATTACACATTACGTTTAGCAACATGTTTTGTTAACACCATTATGTTTTTTTTTTTTTGATAATCCTAACTTTTTATTTATTATATAAGTGGCGATCTTCACAATTAAAAGTAAAGACTATCACAAAGAGAAACAAGGATAAAGTAAGAGGATTCCAAATGAAAGGACCAATGTGGAATTTGGTCTACCTTTGATGTTATCTGACCAAGGGAGATAATTTGTTATTAGGAATGTCCCTCATTGGCTACACATACCGGACAAAGCGTTATCTTAAAGCCTTATCATGAAAACGCTATTCTTAGTTCAGTAAGAGTGAAACAACTGCTTGTTAACATAGTTAATATATATTTTAAGGCAATCAAGGCGCAAAATCGACCACAAAAAGGAAAAGATAATGTCCGACTATTACCGGGAACAGCAGCAAGAACTGCCTCGGAAGATTGGACTGCAGACTAGCTATGCTAGTTATCCTGTAGTGGATCCGTATATCACTAAAAATTTACAATTTTGAAATCTTTTATTTTTTTACCAACGCCTACACCTTTTTTAGAGACACAGATGTAGTGTACATACGTTTTCTCTGAAACATAATTATTTTCAGCTGAGACTTATTAGTTTTGAATTGTTTTATTCTACTTTCTGTACACAATGTTGTCCAGTGAACGTTGTCATACATAATTAAAGGCGGAGATGTTATAATTTTCTTTACGTCTTTATTGCACACATACATTTAACTGAACAAAGAAGTTTTCAGTAACACGAATTTCTAGTGTCTAAGCTTGTATGCTAAAGCTTTAATTATCGACAAGTGAGGTTGTTGAATGTTAATTTTTCTGTTCCTTAGAGCGATGTCTCAATCGCCCAATTCATGTTTAATAGGAGAAAAATAATGAAAACAAACTTTCCAGTCAAGAACATCGGCATTCTGTTAAGAAGATCGAGGCGGACTTGAGGGAAAATAGTATTGGAAAATTCGGGTCATTCTCTGTCCGTTGTTTCACAGACTTGTGACATAGGCACTTTCAGTTGCTATTTCACTTAACAACACTTCAGTTTTTAAAGCTTTTACACGCAATCGTCAACCGGTCACCCTTAACTGTATGGTCCAAATGAAAACCGTCAGTCTGAAAGAGAAATTTGGCTCCTTGGAAAGCAAGGCGATTGTTAATCTTCAATGAACATGACTATCTATCTATCTTCCAACTGGGCAGTACCAGTTAAAAGTTTGAGTTCAAAAGGGTGACATTTACAATATTGACTGATTACAAATATGACTTGTATTTATTATTTTTTACACCCATCATACAAGCAGAGAGACTTACCTTAAGACGAAAGAATAAATAGTTGTAAAAACTCCTTTTCAATCAAATAAATGTTCATCCAATTTGAATTATATTCCTACTAAATTATTTGTGCTTTAAGGGGTTTAAAAGGATAAAATGCACTCAATCTTTTCCTCTGAAAATGTTTTATTTTTCATGTCAAGAAGTTAACATTTTTAAAATAATGACAATTATACATGATTATACTCATGATTTAATTGCGAAGGGTTAGTTGTCAAACAGTGAAGTTACTTTCCTTGGACATTAAGTATATACAAAAAAGATTACGACATCTTAGTATTTTACTCTCTGTGTTGCTTGAGGTAATACACTTATAGCCAGTTTATTTTTGTATTTAAACATTTGTTTATCTTTTCATAGTATTTATTTTGTTGTAAATTTACAAAATAGATGTGTTAACAGTGGGTGGAAAATCTATAGCACACTACCTAATCCATTGTCAATAACAGTTGTTTGGAAAAGGCGTTTGACGTCTAATTTTTACAAGGATATAATAGGGAATAGGAGTAAAAAAATACCAAATATAACAGATTGGATTCGAAAAACATAAAGTTACAGTTGATTATTCAAATGTACGTTGACTGTAATTTAATCAGATTTGTAGAAATAGATTGTAAGATGAAGGACTTTGAAGAAATTGATTTTTCCGTCTGTTTTCTGTTAGTGTGTTATTTCTTCAAAAGTCTAAATACTGTCTTTGGACAGGCAGATGTCTTTGTGTGTAATCAGCCATGCGATCTTGAAAACCAGTCTTGTTGTAATGGTACATAGTTGAGCCTCCATGAAAATGAACTGGTACGCTTGTTTTTTGGTCGTGTTCTTTATCGCAAGGTCTTATAACACGTGCTCTGGTCTGGCTTTTTTCATCATTCCTTTTGCTGGAAAAATATGATAAACTGTTACGAAAAGATGCTAACTTAAAAATAGAAACTTACATATGGAAATACTCAAATTTGAAGATTTTGCTTTCTGATTAGATGAGCCCAGTTCAACACCATTAGAAGAAGTGTCCATGTAATTGCAGGCAACACTTCAGTCACTGCTGGTGAAATCAAGACAGTTATACAATTGCCAAGAATGTCTTATTTATTAAAAAATTGAAAATTAACCCGAGTAATTTCCATATTGCCTGCTAACTATTTACACAAAAGTTTCATTTATCTTTGGTCGTTTGATTTATGTGGAATCCAAAACTTTTTGTGGTCGAAATGACGTATGGAAACATCTTGTCTCACTGGCTTAAGAATTGCTTCATCAAAAATTGGAATTTCAAACTTCATAGAAATTTACAAACGGGAATTTACTGTATATAACAGTACCAAGTTTAAGGTCACGGGCATCCTGTATACCGATATGATTACATACTTACAGCTTCTGAACGCGCAATTCTTATCCAATAGATGCCAAAGATTTTGACACGCCCCTGAATTGTCGAAATACGCGCAACTTATTTTGTTTAAGTCACCATCGAAAATGGAAGTTGTGTTGAAAAGAGGTAATACCAGTATATTGAAAAAAAAAATTGGGTACATCTTACCACTGGCTCCTTGCAATCAACAGCAAAATAATGATGATTATCAACAGCAGCAGGGAACCAACAATAGCAACAAGAACGATGCTTGTCTTCAACACTCCAAAGTCAACTGTAAAGTTTAGAAATTGCCAGGAAATTTTCTTTAAAGCTAACATTACTCAGATTTTGGTAGAATCACGAAATCAGCGTCATCTGAACAAAAATGGCTCGGAATGGAATTTTTCATGGTTATTTCTTTAGAATCATATCAGTTACAGAGTCATTTGTACAAACATCAATCAGAAAATTTTCCATGTGTATTTTCAGAGACATAGATAAAAGAGATAGGCAACTTCCTATCTAGTTAAGGTCTCACGCGTACCTGCTAAGACAGTGTCTTGTAGCAAGTATAGGAGCTGCTTATCTCTGTTATCTATGTCTCTGGTATTTTTGTAAAATCATGACAATTATCGAGTCATTCGAAATGAACATTACTCGGATTTTTTCATGTGTATTTTTGTAGAATAATGATAATTACAGAGTCATTCGAACAAACATTTTTTGGATTTTTTCACGTATATTTTGTACAATCATATTAAATACTGAGTCATTTGAAACGAACATTACTCGATTTTTCATGTGTATTTTTGTAGATTCATGATTGTATACTGAATCATCTGAACAAACATTAATCTGAATTATTTTCTCAAGTTTTTATTGTAAATTCATAATATAAACTGAGTCATTCCGTCAAATATTACTAGGATTTTTTTTTATGAATTATTTGAAGAATCATGACATATATTGTGTCATCCAAACAAACATTTCACCTGTATTATTCATGAGCATTTAATTTTTCTTGTAGAATCATGACAAGTACTGAGACATTGCAAAATACACAAAGTTACTTTGAAGTGAATTCAACTGAAAAATAACAATGTTGGGGGCCCAAAATATTTTTGATAGAGACCTACAAAGGCACATATACATAAATTTACTTAACTAAAATCCAAAATTACCTTGCTTATCAGGTAAATCATTTTTAAATGTTTGAGTTAAAAAATCATTACTCTAACTTTTCCATTTTAATTTATGGTTCCAGAACGGTGTCTTCATTAAATGGGTCATATTGTGGCATTTTCATAGAACCACATTTCTTTGTTATAATTTCTATTACCTGTCTCAAGAGTTGGTTTCGCATCACATGTAAATGATCCTTGAGTGTTGTGACATGTAGAGGACGAATTGCAAGGGTGTGAAACACATTCATTCACGTCTTCATCACAGTTCAATCCAGTCCACCCAGCGGAACAAGAGCAGCCGTAGGAACCGGCTGTATTTATGCATGTACCAGAATTGATGCAGGGAGACTTCGTACATTCATCAATATCCTCAGAACAATTGGTACCCTTCCAACCTGGTTTGCATGTGCACTCGTGGTAGCCAGGCTTGTTTACGCATACCTGAAAACTTGTGCACGGGTTTTTCTCACACTCGTCTACGTCAGTTGTACAGTTAGTTCCTCTCCAGCCATCTGTACATAAACACTGTAAACCTCTTGCTCCTTCTTTTTTCTTACAAACTTGGTTTTGTCCACATTCCGAACTGTTTGATAAAAACAGTTTTCTTAGAAGCTTCAAGATAAATTTAGCTATTACCAGTAACAGCAACACTGTTAGAAATTCACTAACGGCAATTGACTTGAAGGCTTTGTTATGGCTCAAAGTGCAACCACAGATTTCTGTGCAGTCAAAAAAATGCCTTGTATAGATAAGCAGAATTTGTCGAAGAACATGAAATTAATTAATACTGTGTTTATATTTTTTTAATAATTCATTACCTTGTCAAGCATTTATCGTAACACCACTCGCCTTTCCATCCAGGTAAGCATTTCCGAAAGTTCATATCTGGGTTAGTTTTAACCCTGCAATGGTGTTCATATACACCATTAGTCCATCCTTGCAAGCAGTCACATCTAAAACCAAACATTTAAGTCTAAAAAATGTCACAAAGAGAAAGTAATTTTGTAAATTAGTCGTGGCTTTCACATATTTACACTTTTACATATTCACAACTCGAAATATTTAAAAAAATATGTTTCCATTCTATAATGAAGAAAAGTTAAAGCAAGTTAAATTATATACAGATATGTTGTACTTTGCATCTGTACTCCTGATACAAGTAACTCTTCCAACACTTATATTTCTACACGGAAAAATACTGACAACAACAACAACAACAACAACAAAAAAGAAACGGAAGAAAACATGTTAGTATAAACAGCACGGCCTCTGTTGCGGTGTAGTTTTCACCCGGGATATACTTTGGCAAACCTTTCTGGTTGATGGGCTGAATCCTGAGAGTCCTATCCGGAAGTCGTCGGGTCGAATCCCAGAGGGTTGAAATTTTCTATTCCACAAAGTCAGCGTGATTTTCGTGGCAATAAAAAAGGAACATAATTTAGATAGTCTTCATAGATGTGTACAAGGCGATGATACATGTGCTGCAAACCAAATGTCAGAGCTCGAGGCATTACTACATCAGACAAGAAGACTTCCCTTCTATTGACTGTAGAAACCAGGATTTTTCTTTGAATAGAATCATTTGAAAAAATTGGTTTATGACCATTTCTTTCGTTGTGGTAAAGTATTTTTTAAAGAAAGATATCGTTTCAAGCATATGTCTTAGACCACAGACGATATGTATAGAGCAATAACAAAGGCTCACAAAAAAGCAAGGTGCTGTAGCGAACTAGGAGCAACGTATTAATTCTATCATATCTTACTGCCAACTTCCAAAGGTATTGCGGCAGTATCCTCGATATCCGCACGGGTGTCCACGGGTACATTCGTCGATATCATCTTGACATTCATTGCCCTGAAATGAAATACATTGCTAAACTACTACGCAACGCTTAAATTAAAATAACTTGATTCATAACTTTATACAAGTGAATTATAACTTCTTGTTCAACAATCAAATTACTTAATAGACCAGATACTTCATTTGACCATAGGATGACTCTATTCAATTAAAAATTGGAAATTCTGAAGTAACGGAACTCCTTTTTGTGCTTAGCGTAAAGTAACTCACACAACAGCCGAAAACTAGGGATTTATTTAATGAAATAAAACCATTGTTCATTCTTTCTGAAAGATTGACAATTATTTCGTGTGAAATACTTCATGCACAAAATGGTTTTGTCAAAGTGCTGTTTTGCTACACTTACTTGATATCCACGGCGACACTGGCACGACTTTTTGTCAAGTGAACATTGAGCGTTATTTAGACATTTCAGAGTCCCACACTTTACGAAATTTGGTGTTACATTCCCGTGTATCTGAAGACAGAACAAGACTGAACAATACCAATGACGACATGTTTGCAGGCATAAATTTATACAGTTATAAAGCGCTGTGTGTTGGTAGTTTTTGAAGTTCTTTTGGTGCTAGTATTACTTACTACATTTGAACTTTAAAATAGCTGACAGTGCTATATTCCACAATATATGCACGCAAGAACAAGAGCTTATCTGCGATATTTTACATGACACTTGAAAAGGAATCTGATTTTGCGAATTATGAACGTTTGTACTGGATACTTCTAAGTATCTACCGTTGTTGATGACATACCGGTTAGTTCTATATTAAAAAAAATCCATTTTAACTATCTTTTTTTCCTAATACTTGAAAGCGTTCAGTCTTGAGGTGAGGTGTTTTTTATTTTCTATATGGTCATTCAATGTCTTGCAGTGAGCTTTATTTTCTTCGTCTTATTTTGACAAAAAGTGATTTTTTTTCTTTGGTTGAAGGTTCAACGCACCCTGATGAAGACACGCACTGTTTATACGTCGGTCGATGGTCCAGTGACTTGGCGCCAAGGTTTTCGGTACAGAACATAAGATGCAAGAAACGCTCTATAAAAGTAAGGAATCAACGAGGTTGTATACTTTCATTATTCAAATAGTCCTCTAAGAGCAAGATTCTTCTCAAAGAAGTTGACAGTTTTTGCCAAAAAGTGCGTGCATGTAATTCAAGCGGCTACGTCCGCGTTATATACGTTTTTATATTTGTAGGAAAAAAACATCGGTTTTAATTTTTTTACTTTCGATTTAACGCCGCTTCATGCAGTTTGTTCTTGTTTGTATTTGCACTGAAATAGAGATTTGGCGCAATTATGACATCTTTTTTAGGTGCACTTCATAGTATATAAAACAATATTACAATAACTATGCACTAATATTTTATACCTTCGAACACTTCTTTTTATATTGTATGCAGCATTTCAACCAAATCTTTAACGAATTCATTTGCACAGTGCGCTTGATGAGTTAATTGTAAAGGTCCACCATCTTTTCAGTTCGTTACATAGACTTGGATACATGAAAGAAAAGGGAAAAAGCCAAGGAGTAAACGGAACTAAAAGAACAGTCGAGATTTTTGCGTGAAGTTGCTGTGCTGTGGCAGTCTTTACAAGGTAGGATCCTTAATACTATCAAATGTATTTGTATTTTGTGACATACGTTTCGCTATTAAACATGTTTTGATCAAGTTTTGAAAATTGTTGAGGACTGTTCCTTTGAACCTATAAACGTCAGTTCTACCGGAGGTGTATCATAGTGATATAGACACACTCCATTTTATCACATTCCCAGCGCTGGAAGGCGACAACCTATCAAAATCCTTTGACCAAGTTATTCCAGGTATAAAATATATCCTTGTTTTGTTCAGCGCTTGTTTAAAATCCAAAAAATGGTTCCAATTACTGGGGTCAGTTTCCTGTCTCTACACATGTAAAATCCGACCAGATCTGTTATCCTCTGATGGTGGTCATACTGAGCTGTAACTAACCGATATTCAAAGTAGTGATATCTCTGCAGCCCTAATATATTAAAGTTTTGACGAACATAACAATGTCAGCAAAATGTATTAGAATTTACAGAGTTTTCTTAATCTCATCACCCCAAGAAAGCTGCATATAATTTAAAAAGAAAAAAAGCATTTGTGCTGTACATATTAATTGTAAGGTACGCAACTTACTGTGAAATCAATCCATTTCACACAAGATAGTTCTGCTGTAAATCTGATAGACGAACATAAACCAAAATCGGGTAAACGGTATTTCTAGCTCTGAAAATGATAACCTACCATTACTTTACGCGTGTTTTTGTTTGTTGTTTGAGATTCTTGTCGTCTTTTTGTTTTGTTTTCGTTATTCTACCTTTATGTTTTGTTCACTTTCTGATTTCTTTTTGCCCTACTTACTACTATGCATTTACTTATTCATCACTACTATTTCTTTATCATCTTACCTTACCTCACAAAAGTAAATGTGAAACAGTAGGAAACCAATGGCTATCCGCATCTTTAACTGTCCGTTCAGTGAACTTTTCTCAAACTTATCGTCTGCGGTTTTGACTGAGCAGAGACGCGTAACTTTACTTAACTATACACGGACTTTACTAGATTCATTTTGGATTATGTGTTAAGACAAACTATCTAAAATCAAAACCGCCTAAGTTTATCCGATCAATGTGTTAATCGCTCAGAAATCCACCCTGTTTATTCAGTTGATGACTTAATCTGACTTGGGTAATCATTGTCCTATCATCAAATACTTTAGAATTACTGGAAGTCATTAATTTTGTCATGAAGCATGGATAGCAGTGGGACTCAAACTTGACGTTTCAAAAAGTAACAAAGGTATGTTATAATATTACTTGAAATCATAGACAATAAAAATGATTCATCTGTGTTAAAAATGAAAATATTGTAGTCTTTGAGAAAAACCTTATTCAGTATTCCCTTATGTGCACTAATAAGCCAAAGGGAGTGTACTTTGAGTGCAGGACAGCCCCCTCCACCCCCTTCGGACATAACCCCCTCCCCTCGCTCAAGTTTGTACAGGAGTACAAAATCCTCTCATGCATTTTACAAGGTGGACAAAACCCCTCTCATGCATTTTACAAGGTGGACATAACACACCTCATGCATTTTACAAGGTAGACAAAACCCCCTCATGCATTTTCAAAAGTGAAAATATCCGCCTTTTTCAGACCAGTTCTTGCAGTTATTTATATTAAAAATGAATATATTCTATTACAGCTGCAAAAACACAACAACAACAACAACAAAAACAACAACTGAAATAACAAAACTTGTAAAACATGATTTGTTACAAAAAGAGGTTATTAACCTACTGTGCGTCAAGGGGTTCGGTCATAATCTATTATGATTGATGAGCAGATTTAAATCCTAGATCGATTTGTGTATTTTCTTGCGATCAAACATCATCAGACAGGATCTGTTTAAAGCTGATCCCATGATCCCAGTAACTCGTCGCATATATTTGTTGTATGGCACCAAAAATCAGTTAAATCATAGAAAACCAAGTATTTACAATGATGGAAAATTAGTCTACGCTCGTATACCGTCACGAGAGCGAGTCGTGTTGAATGATATATATAAAACCTGCTTTGTCCTCTAGATCATATATACAGTCTTGGGAAAAGCTGAAAAGAAATGTAGACATATGGTTGCCAATATGACCATCGACCTATAAAGAATTCAGTTATTTAAGGTTTTGAGGCAAGTGCAGGGAAATAAAAAGCAGTCCAGCTAAAGAAATATCTACAAGAGGACAAAAACTTGGAAGAATTGGAAGAATAGAACACCAAGATATAGAAGGAAACAAAAGTTACTTATTAAATTTATTTCCTGCAATTCCGCTCAATAATCTCTGATATACATTATAGCTAAACATGTTTCTGTTAATTATAAGGCTATCGACAAGGAAACGACAAGGAGATGTAATAAAAATTAAGAAAAAAATAGAGACTTTTTTGTCCACTTCACTACTCATGTCAAGTTATATATGACTGTAATGAGAGTACATATAAATCCAGATTTTAATCGAAAGTCTACAGGATTTTCATTAAAAATTTTATACAGCAGCAAAATTGTTTATATAAATAATTACTAAAGTGATGATAAATAGTTCATTTTGTGACAGCAGAGACAAATTGACATTTTGGATGAAGTATTGCATCTATATTTTTTCTTCTGTTCACAAGTTGAACGCCAAACATTCAGTCGGTCGAAATCCAAAGTCATCATTTCAATTCGGAAAAACCTCAGCGATTATCTGCAAGAAAAAAAGAAAAACTGATTATAGAAAATTCACAAAGAAATATGAAATAAATTTTAGAAAAGTTTCTCCAACTACAAATATGCAAAAAAAACAACAACACAATCAGTCGAAATATGTGAGTTACACGGAGACATTACTATAACATTAAGCAAGCTGATTTCTTTAATAACTCATATATATTATAGCGTTAGTATAAAATATTATTCATTATAATAAAACTATTTTTGACGTCTTGCTGTTATAATTCTTGTCCCTCATATTAATTATGAATCATTCATTAATCATTGCAAACTAGCAATTTATAATTGTGGGGTCTTTCAGTAAGACAATTTTCGACCTTTTTCGTCAAGTTTTGTCAATTCGTCAAATCGTTTTCTCACTGAGTTTGTTCTGACCCTATTGTTTTTTAATAGTAAATTAATTGTATATTTTCCAATGTTCTTTTACGTAGTTTAGTGTATACGAGGAAGCATTTTTTCGTACCAACAGACACCAATTACCTTAGTGGCTAGTATTGTATTCTGTATATTTAGTGCAACTTATCTCGATTAACAGAGGTAGAGGTGACTGCTGATAAACCTAAATACACAATCAACAAAATTGAAAAATACTGCGATGAGACTGGATAAAATATAGTTTCAACCATTTACGAGCATAAATAACCACTAAGCTATCCTTGAATAGTGACACTGTACTATTTGTGTGACGAGTTACATTACTAAGCTACCAGTATATTTTTCTCCAGAAATATATCTTCCTTTTCAACTAGGGAATTATTTTCTCTTCTCTGGTTACCAAGTTAGCCTTTACAAATTTGCCAACAGTGGCAATAATAAGGAGGCATGACATGAGATACAGCTTTGTCTAATCTGTATCAACTTATAAACTTTACGTTGGTAATTTTGATAAGTTGATAAGTTGGGTCATCCCTAACATTCAGCAATTTCTTTATCTTTTTGATACTTTTGAAGAAAAAGAAGTTTTCTTAAATCTACTCAGAATATAGTCAATTTAGTTGAGATTTTTTCTGCACAGGTTCACAGTAGTTAAATCATTATGAAGTTTAAATCGTCACAAGATTTTATGGTGACTTCTTCATCTAATTGTATAAACTATGGTTGGGGCAACCAGTGGATTAAACGTTCGGCTAACTGGATGTTTTGGTTAAGGATATAAGTTCACAATTATTTAAACATTTACTTAATTTTTCCCCAGGTCATTTTGTGTTAAATCAGACACAACACCTGTAGGATGGTTAAGTATTTATTCAAAAGCAAAACGACTGTTTTGCCTATCCCGAATGACCGAGGACTAAAACAGTTTCCAAGAACTGACAGACGGACGGAGGACTTAGATGACCATTAGTTACATAAATGGCACAAATTCCACAGGTACTGCCAACAAAGACCGACTTGCATGAAGACCTCATTTGTTGAATAACAGTGGCGACAATAGACGCAACGGAACGGTTCTCTGACCCCTAAATGGTATTTAATTTAAGAAAAAATGATTTGTTAGTAAGAATGTTGAACAAAGTATAATTTCAGATTCTGAAGATAATAATATTATGAGATATATGTTATCAGTTTAGTAAGTACGTTAGGGTGAAAGAAATTAAATTACCATTTATCATATAGTTTTCGTTATACAAGTGATACGTTTCATTAAGATGAATATATTCGCCATCCCTGTCTTTTGATCGGCAGCAGCAAGCGAACTTTTTGCAATGTTTGATAACAAATAGTTCGGTATGTTTGACACAGTAAAATAACATTGCTGCTATACAAAACAGCACAGCCACTACGGCGATAACTGTAGGAATAATCCAAACAAGACTGACGTAATCAGAGTCATCATGGCTGACCGTGGTTGAAGAAATATGTATTGTCGAAGTTTCGAGGTTAGTTTCAGCTAAAGGCACCATGTTTAGGCTGTAAACATTTCATTGAAAGCAAAGTCAAGTATTTCCCATTTAGTCCAGTGTTATACACATTTTGACACATCCAACACGTATTTATATGTATCCTGTCATTTTAACAATGATTGGAATGGTGTCTAAATAATAGTGCACAAGTGCAGTTTATAAAATGATAATTATCAATGAAGGTATATCCGAATGTATTACAACACACGAGAACACTGTTATCTAAATTTATGAGTGATAACTTTATTTAATTATCAGTTACATTAGAGATAACCTACCATCATTTTGTCTGTGTAGAAATGTTGAAAATTATTGTCTACTGTTTGTTCAGATCTAACTTATGGGTACAGTGTTTTCAATTTTTTCTTCTTCTTTGAATTTCATAATCATTTCTTCCTTTTAAATTTTTGCTAAGTATAATTTCAGTTATGCTAAAACTGTAAACTAACCACAGATAGAAAAAAATGACTTTGCAAAAATATAGAATTCAATGTACAGCGGACGTATTTTTTTGTTTTTGCTGTTTTGAACATATATCTGCCTTAAAGGGGCTGTGCTCCAGATGACAAAAAAAAAGGAAAGTTTTCTTGTATTATAAATTTCTTGTAATATTTATGACTAATGCTTAAAAATAACTTACTGACAAAAAATAAGTCAAAAAATTACATTATTAATTGATTTTTCCCTTTCAAAGTGCTATACCGTAACGCGACGGTATAACTATATCGTATAAGATTTAAGTAAATATCAGAAATATCTCATTCCGCGATGGTGGTGACAGTAAAAGCGTTGGTAATATTTTGTTAACATGAGGGTCCAGAGTTCAAATCAGGCTGGAGCGAAAATATTTTTTTATTCTATTTTGACTTTTATAATCAGTTTTGAAGTAAAATATTATGTTGTTATAATCTCACGGCATCTAAATATATAATTTATGAAAAAAAAATGTTAAATCTGGAGTAGTTCAGCCTCTTTAATCTGGAATTCTCTTTTGTTAGGATAATTTTACAAAAATATTTACAATAGAGTAGAAACATTTTAATGTTCATGTACATTCAGAATTGTTAACATGACTGAAAGCTTTTTAACATACACCAATTTACTCGTAAAAATTAGCTCAGACTTTTTGGTCATTTTAGAGGAATTTTCACATCACAGAAATAATTTTCCCTTTTTTAAATAAGACCTATCATTTGCTTTTAGAGAACAGATGTAGATCTACAAGAATATATAAATCTCTGTGAAACGTGAATTTTACAAAGATGAAATTTTTGGTTGCTTCATTCCTGTAAGAAAAATTGCATTTTCGGTTGTCTGCATTTGAAAAACATCAAAAATTGTGAGAAAAAAAGGGATTCTGATGTTCTTCTTGGTAAATAGATATAAAGAAGTGTACCAAAGAGGAAATGATAAGTTTTTTGAAACTGTCAGACTTCAATTCAGACAAAGATGCATATAAAGACAGCATTGCAGGAAAAACTATCCTTAACTCTTTACAAATCTTCTCTGTGCACAGTCCTGTATATTTTGGCAGGATGAGTTGTTTAAGCTTCCTGAGTTCAAACAGATAAGGGGAGTCTAGTCCTGGTCCCTACCAGGGCCAATGGTTAGGTGAGCTGCCTGCCTGAAATGACTTTGACTGTTGGAAGGCGTTAAACTCAATTCAGCCAACTAGACAAAGATTCGTAAACAGAAATTCTATTCATTTTGTGGCTTAAATACTTAATTGGTTTTGTTTTTGATGCCAGACTAACAAGCACTATGTCTTTACACAGTACTTCTGGAGAAGTTCGAAGTATAAACTTGTCATTTCTTTTCAAAGTCATAGTAAAAGTGTGCTAATATGCATCTCACGTGCAAGAAGTGCTGAAAGCAATACAGAACTCGTTCTTACAGCAAACAAGGGAGAAATTCAATATGGTTTTGCTAAAACTTGAAAACCCTTAGATTGATCAATTTTGCTTTGGTGAGATACATTTGTTTAATTGTTCTTCTAATGATGATATTAATTTTTGAAATGTTATTTTGGGATTTCACTTCATTATAAATTCAAAAAGGACTTCTCGGTTATCATTGGCATTTGTACTGTACCATTGTGTTGCCTTGGATTATCAAAGTCGTTGGACTACAACCATTAAGTTTTACAATATAATGTTTTTATGATTATGTAAGGAAATACTTGCAATAATATCACGTGCATGTTTTTTTATTGTTGAATACCGTTTCCCCTTTATAATGATAAATTACGGACTGATTGATAGTGGTAATTAATGGTTTTCGTCAATGAATACGTGTTCATTGAATTATGTATAGCACTGAAACTGTTTTTCGGCGGTGTTTAGTTGATTACAAGGTTCCCTCCTTCATAAGGTTTGTTTTTATTTGTTTTCCAATCATTCTGTTTTTGTAAATAATTGTTGACATTAATGTTGTGTAGAATTCGGATGACATAAATACCATCTTGTAGAATCAACAGGTATGAGTTAAAATAGGTGTGTATATATTTAGGTTGACGTAAGACACACTTCGGTGAACTGCTGAAAAAACAATGATGAATGATTAAGAAAACGAACAATTTGCGTCCTGTTTTGAACAATGAGAAAACTAAAGTTGGTGAGAATTACTTAAATTTGGTAGAAGCTTTGATTTGGAGAATCTTTTCTAACTCGGTGAAATGGATAATGTCCTGATGCTATAGCCTAACAGTCGTACAAAATACTTTAACGCTTCGTCTCGTTCATGAAATATTACAGGAAGAAGAATAAAAATACCTTCAGCGTTAGTGGGCATTGCATTGTAATCGGAGCGTAACATTTTTGTGTAGTTTACGTTGGTTTGTCTATGAAATAATTGTAAAAAAATCATTCAGGACAGTCACCTTGTATTCGGAATAAATATATTAGACAGATAATTCGCAGAATTTTTATGAAAAAACATTCAAGGTGAATTACAGGTTGGTATAACAGGTTGGTATAACACGATACTACTGAAATATTGTGAAATAGTGAAAAAACACTGTAATATTAATCTTCTTCATAAAAGTTTCTTGAAATTTCTACACGTTGCTGAATTTGGTTATATTATATGGTACAACAGTTATCAAAATGTTTTTCTTTCTTCAGAAAAGTCTACCAAAGGAAGCGGAAATAAGAAATGTTATTCCTCTTCTCTTTCATCTGGCTTTCACACTTAACGCTTGTAACATCACAGTCACCAAGAAGAAGAGGTGAGTGTAGTTTTTTCAATTTTACATTGTCTAAGAGATGCATTATAGATAACATTATATTATCAATCGCATTTTTTGTTATTGTAAAGTTAGATGAAAAAGGTCGATTTATTAAAAAGAAAAGAAAAACATGGTTACAAACAAATTCTCCGATCATATTTGATAGATGTCTATAAAAACTGATGCAGATGGATTTTTCAGAGTAAGTGCAAGTCATATATTTGACTAGTTGAAAGTTTTTACCGTATCTTTATATTATCTGTGGCCTGTTTTATGAGGATACAGATTTTCCTATATTAATAAAAACATGTTCATTTCCTTTTGCTACTTTAATGTAATGTATCCGTTTGCTGGGGATGTTTTCAGTCTGTCCGCCACCGCCTGGTTTTCTCTTCGGAAAGTTGAACCGTGGCGGTCGCAGAGTGGGCAGTATTCGTACTTATACATGTGCCGATGGGTTCCAGCCGATGGGTGATCCATCAATAAGATGCCAACAAGATCAAACATGGACACAGCTTCATCTGGCTTGCCTTGGTATGTTCTATTTCATTCACGTTTACTTCTTAGCAAATGATTTTTTTTGTAAAGCCATGAAACCTTACTTGTAACGACTGGAGTCTTATCACTTTTCATGAATAGCAATAAACAGGCAACAAACAGAAAATATTTAAATTGTAAACCAAAAGATACATTTCGATAATATTCCATTTCCATGCAAAAACAAGCATAGTTTTTTCCCCATATTTTTCCATATCAAACGTTTTGCTCATTTTGCATTTACTTCTTAAGAAGCTATCAATGTACCCTTTTGTCTGTTTTCATCACAAAATGAATGTATATGCTGACAAGAAAGTGACTGTGACATGTGAGGAACATGAAAAAAAGCATAACAGTCACATGATAAGAGTTGCAGAAGGTAAAAACAACCAAATGAGTCACCTTATCAAAAGCTTTGACCTTGTGGCCAACGATCAACGATATGTGTTTTAAGTTCATACTAAAGACACTGCTGTAGAAAGAAAGTCATTAAGTGATTAAGATGGTTTTACAATGAATTATCTTAAAGAAAACAAGAAATGTCGCTAGACTGTGATTTTCAGTAACACTAGTAAGTATTTTGACAGAGACCAGGTACATATTAATTTGGGCTGTCCATGTCAGTTATGCCGAATATCGATAGAAACTTTTAATACACTAGTTCTCAGTCCAAATGATGACCACGTTGATTTTCTTTCACGCTTATTCTTTTTTTTTCTCGGTTGAGCTCAGTTTTACCTATTGTTTTTAGCTGTGGTTTCATTAAGAGCTGAACACACATATTTGACCCAGAAAACTGACATCTGTCTTACTTCTTCACTTTTGAATATAGCTTATATATGGTAAGTTGGTAATTTCAGTCAGTGTCAGTTTGTAGCCATGTGCACACTTTTCAACAGATTGAAAATACGCCATCTCGAGGAAATCTCTAACATACAATGACATTGAATTGCAGCATGTCCAGAGCCAGACGAGGTTTTTGGTTGCGGTAACATAATGCCTGGTCCGAACACGTTACAGGCTACGAGAGAATATAAATGTACCGGCGTTTCAGGACACCACGAGCCTGTAACAACAACGTGTTTACCCGGAACACAAGGACCAACATGGTCGGTTCCAGCTAATAAATGTCCAGGTAAAGATCTTGAGACACAAGTAGAAAACAACATAATGATCTGAAACAGCAGTTTAAGAGACAGTGTAAGAGATTCTGAAAAACAAATATCCTTTTCACCTTTGGAGAAATTGGAAGTGATGCATTGTTCAGTATCAAAAACGTTAATTTTGCATTTTGGAAATGAAAGCTGGAATTATTGTTCAAAGTTGGCAGCGTTTAAGTTATGTCGTCTTATCTAAAATATTCTCAAAGGAAATATACTGAATAGAACACGAAGTTCAGCTTTCTACTTTATTAATAAATCATTCATTTCTTTTATTTCGAGGTTGCACATCTTCATCTGTCACACAGAATGGTTCACTTGATCCACCGATTATAAAGCCTAGGCCAGTTGTCGCTTTTCTTTGCGACTCTGGACTTGTTGCAATTGGTCCCGGTGAGGTGAGCTGTGTAGACAGCATAGGAGTCCCTGTATGGACCAAACCAGTTCAAGGCTGTGCTGCCACAGGTAAGTCTCATACGAAAGATTTCTATCTTCCCTGTTACTTAATCACCAGAGGAGACCTTACGTAAACCCTCCGTCCACCTGTCCGTTCGTCGTTCCATTCATCTGTCCGCAAAATATGGAAAATAACTGTTAAAGCTACTTATGTTCATGAAACTCGGATTATCGATCGATATAAATACATTTGTGTACAATATGCATGATAGTTTTGAGTTCGTCTCCCGTTTTTCTATCTGTCTGTATATATTTCCTTCTGGTTGAAAATCCATTTCCTTAAATCGCCGAATTACATTAGAATCTACTTCTATAAATCTTTTCGTGTTAATAGTTTGCAAACATCATTAAGGTAGAAATGGAAGATGTGAAAGACAAATGTGAAAGACAAATGTGAAACTTGGACCCTGTAAAAAATGATCCAATGCTAGACTCTTAAATTTGTGTAGATATGGGAAAGAATGAAGATAATGACCTTGCTGGAACTACTTAATTGTTTTAGTACAGACATTGCAGACATTTGGACTTGTGCATTGGCTGCCATTCTCAGAGACGGTATTATATTGTCTAGTCTTTTTTCAGCTCACAGTGCACTGATTGAAGACAGCTGTAAAAGCAACCCGTGTTTGAATGGCGGAAAATGTATAAACGCACTGACAGGTTTCAAATGTGTTTGTAATGGAGGTTACGTTGGCACTATATGTGAAGGTATGATTCGAGTATTAAGTGAAATTATATGTGAAGATATTATCAAAGTATTGAGTGTATGTAAAGGTATAATTCAAATATTAGGTGGCATTATATTTGGAGGTATCATTCAGGTATCTAGTGCCACTGTATGAATATAAATGATTCATATGATTTCTTTCAGTTAGATATAAAGGTATTAAATTCAGATATATTATTTTGATTAAACGTAGTTAAGTTTCCTTTTTTCTTTTATTCATCATTTAATGTCATTATTGCATTGTTTGTGTTAACAACCTTTGTTTTTTGTTTACATTACACATCAGGTCTGAAGACTGATTGTAAGGAGATTCTTTCAAGCGGGACTGGAAAGGTCACTGGAGTATACACTATACAACCTAGTGGTGGGTACAGCCTTTCTGTCTCCCAACAAGACACATTCATGTTCTGCTTTATGATCTGTTCTTATATTTCAGACCTCTTTGTGATAGTTTAATTTCCATCTTCAAGCAAAATTGTCTAAGAGTTATTTTATACAGGGTGTTACCAAAGTTCGTGCGCATTTAAGTATGCTTCACTTATATAGAAGCAGATAGATTTAGAATTTCTCACTTGTATTTCATACATTTTTGCATAAACTGTTTCTTTTTCTGTTGGTGATCTGAATGAAAGTCATCTTTAAACATTTACATCTTCACTCTTTAAAAAAAACACACAAAAATCATTATGGTTTTGAATATGGCTAGTGATTGCCAAGAAATTAAGGACGTAAGGATTTTTTTTCAAGGTTACAGTTTCTTATAACTTTATGTGCTGTTAAGGAAAAAAGACGACAGACAAAATATTAGCCAGTTTAAGAAAACTTCTAAAGACATAAAGACGCAAATTTCTTTGAAAAAATAAAGAAAATACACAAACTGTACATGAGACAAATGTTGACAATCATATATTTTCTAATATGCTTTGTGCATAGACTGTTGTTTTAGAATATTTTTTGTTAAATGTTTTGTTGAGCAACCCTTTATTGGATAATAAAATCATTGTAAAGTTAAGATATAGAACTTTGTTAAAAAAGGGAAATTTAATTTTGAAATAAGAACGTTCAACATCTTTATCAGGAATGTTTGTAAAATTGTCTTTCTAAATCGTTTGAGCTGCCTTTTCTTATCTGTTCACTTTTTTGCCTTTGTTGAAATAACATATACTAAGTATTTCAACTCCTCATGTTTTGTATAGGACAAATATGTGCGTTTATTTCACTATTTGCAAGATATATTAATTTCTACTCTGTGGGATCATGTGTCATATTAATACATAATCAGTCAAGCATTTTGTTATAAAGTGTAAGAACTGTCACGTGATATATATTTCATTCCAAATATACTGTTAAAACTATTCTGATAACTAAAAGAAAATGGCTGACAGAAGTATTGTCAAACATCATGTGTTATGTAACAGATAAGTCCAAGCTTAGATATGTGAAAAGCTATATTTTCATGAAAGACTAAAAATGGTTAAACTGATGAAACCTATGGTGCAAGCTGTGATCTTATTGATTTTGAAGGCAGTACTCGGAACATTCTAACCAATCTAGACGATCTCCCTGATAGGTCGAGGATGTAATGTTATCAGATTGAACTCAAACGTACGGAATCTAGGCGAAAACATAAGAAGTCGAGAGCAGGTCACATTTTTTTAAAAGAATAGGCTTTAACATTGTTAAATATAGTTACGTGAAATCTCGTAAAAACTAGAATATAGTCAACAAATCAATTCCTCATAATCCAGTGTTAATGAATAAGAAATATCGTTCCAAATAATTATTTTATGTTTCAGTGTAGTATCAATTCTTTTGTTTTTCTCATTAAAGGTTCTGAGAAGTTTAAAGTACTATGTGATATGGAGACAGATGGGGGAGGCTGGACTGTTATACAATCCAGAATGGAGGTGAAGACCACGGACTTCAAAAAACTTTGGACAGACTATGAACAAGGGTTTGGCACTATGGACCAGGCTCAAAGTTTTTGGCTAGGACTGGAAAAGATTTACAAACTCACAAAACAAGGTACTAATTTTATGAACAGTTAATTGTTTTTGTATGAAGAAGTTTCAACTAAAATTTGTCAAGGAAAATCATCTTTATCAAATTTATATTACCTATGCTAGCAACCTTAGAAAATTTTGCCATCTAGCTTAAATACAGCTTTTTTCTTTGAAATATCATTACAAGTCATAAGTTCCTTGATGAAAAAAGTAAGGATATAAGGGAAGTGGATGCAATTAAGTGAAGCTTGGTAACTTTAATACACTTTTTGCTCAGAAACGACACTAATGGTTTCCATTTACTTTCATGTACGGTTCTGTTTATAACTAGGTTTAATTTTGAAAAAGTATCTAAAAACTAGGTCATACATATTTGAATATTTATGTTTTAGGATAGCAAATATATTTTAAATACCTTTTACAGGCATATATGAAATAAGAATGGAAATGGAAAAGAGAGACGGCGTAAAAGCTGCTGCAATTTATCAGGTAATCTCAAAAGTTGAGTAAAGTGTCCACGAAACCGAATGTCCTATACGTTTGCAAGTTTTGGCATGTTTTAAAAAATAACAGACTCGAATTATGTTTTTATATGCTGATTAATTATACAAATTTTACGATGAAGACTAAATCTGTATTTTTCAAGTGATAATTTTCAATTCATTGAAAAGTATTCTGAAATAAACATAAATATTTATATATAGCATGAACTGATAATTACTGTAAAAAAAAATCCGAGTAAGTGCTCTATGTACTTCTTGACGAACCCCACTGTCTTCTGTCCTTCAGTGTTTTCATTTTAGCAGTTTTCATGGTCAGATTCAGATATTTGTATTCCAAAAATGATATGTTTACAGGAGTTTGCATTAGACGACAGAATGACAGGATACAAACTGAAGATTGGAGCCTACAGCTACGACAATGCGCCGGGTTTTGTTAATCCAGGTGATTCCTTTACATATCACAATGGCGGCATGTTTACGACCATCGACAATCCTAGTGCTGGTTTTAATGCCGGTGTAACTTACATTGGCTGTGGTACATATGCTCAAGTACGTATGAATTTTATTTTGATTTTTACTTACTTAGTTTTAAAATGCCAGGCAGTTGGCAACCCTTAAAGGTTGTCGAAAACTACACTAGTTCTGTATTTTAGATAACTTAATTACCAGTCTGTCTTAATAGTTTTGTTAACTTCTTAGTAAATAAAATTTTTCCCTTTTCTGTTAAGTATTCAACACAAACTTGGTGATGACAGTACACGAAATTATCCGACTTTTCAGCAGAAATGACAGGGATAGTCATCATAAAAAGTAAGGTAACCTGATCGTGTCATTTGTCACGATCGCGCAATAATTTGGTTTTGAAACTTTGTCGATGTCTTGTTTGTTCTTTTTGCCAGTAAATGTCTTACTGTGCATATTATCTTACACAGTTTCTGTAATCATACGAGCTTCTGCAGATAGTATGTAATCATGACACTTTCACTCTCCTGTAAGCATTCTTCCCCAATATAACTACCACTAAAGACGACAGCAACAATATGGTCTCCGCAGCAAGAGCGGCGGGACAAGTACTTCGTTTAGAACCATATTGACTAATCTCTGATTTACATGATCTGTAACTTTGTCACCGAAATGATTTTGAAATTGCTTAGTGGTGGGATACAGTAATCATCTGTGGTATTTTAGTCGTTGGTCACTTGCATTTTTTAATAGAAAAAGTGGTTATAATTACACATAACATGCTTTGTCTTATTTTATCTAAACAGGGTGGTTGGTGGTATAAAATGACAAAATGTTACACGGCAGACTTAAATGGAGCGACTGCATGGGAGACATTTGATGGCTGGAACCCTCTGAGTAAAACAAAAATAATGATCAGAAAAAAATGAACGGCTGTCAGTGATACATCCGTCGTCTTCAAGAAAAACAGTTGACTGTGATGAAATTAAAAATGAAGTGGCATTGATGTTTAAATGTCATGTTAACAGAACTTTACCTGAAAACAATATTCCATCTAAGCAACGAGTTTCCTTTTTGTAAGAAACTGAACTTGCGTCCATCACTGGAAACAAATAATTTTACTTTAATATATATATAACATGTCGCATGTATTCCAGCATTTGAATACATAAGACAGATGAAGGGAGGCGACAACATACAGTATTCTATAAAAAGAAGACCAGACTCTGAAAATATAACACAATAATAGGTACTCATCATCACTGCATAATAGTGATCATTTACAGAACAATAAGAAAATCAGACCACCTGTATCACGTTTCAGCTTCAATATCGATACTACTAAGCAATCTATAACAATTATAACTGGCAGGTACATGCCAGGAACAACAAGTGGTTGATTTGACTTAAACAGTTCATTTGTGAGTGATATTTATTTGTAAAGCTGTAAATGTGCACTAGACTGCAAATCTTAGGAAGGGGTGTGGGGGGCCGAGAAGACTTATCCATAGCAGTAAAGCCACGAGAAAGGAGTTCTTATGGAGCTGGGTTCTTGAATAAGGGAATAGGTAGTTTTGGTTTCTGCTATGATCACGGTTGTGATCCACCAAGGCCAGATTATCCCTTGTCTTGTATAGTCAGGGATGTCCGATTTCTTCTCACATCTGTTTGGTTGTTTTTTTTTCAGTGCTGGAGTAAGGATAGAAAATGCATACATAACCTTGTCGCAGAACTGTATACCATCTCAAATCTAATTATGGGATACGTATACTAAGGTTTCCATATAAGTTTTGTAGGCTGATTCTTTAAGCTTCTCATTCTTGAACTTGATATTTCTTGTGATTAATTGTTTTGTTTCCCTTCTTAGTAATGTTGTTTGTTTGTTCTAACCGGTTCACTTATTGCTAAATATGACTCCTAGGTTTTTATAAATATCAGTTGACCTAACCTGTGTCTTAGGTAGTGCATAAGGGTAGATGATATCCTCAGAATATCATAATTTTCAGTGTAAAATTCCATAGCTTATCGTTTTTCTAATAACTTGGTTTAAAAATATCTATTTCATATCAATAGGGAGGTAAGTTTTTTAATCTATATTCATCCCGCTCGATGACTGCTTTGTATCTGCACCTCAAGTGTGGAATGTGAAGGTCACACAAGACTCTCACGCCAGGTGAAATTCGAACTAGAGACCCCCGGATCAAAAGTCTAGCGCTCTAAATTCTCGACCACGGCTCCTCCCGATTTTCGGGAGCTTTACGCAGGATTATGACGTAACAGTCAAGTGTACTATAGTGCCGACGGACAAGACTTTAGACATTTATTTACGCCAGAAACAAACAGAGACCAAGAACTGAACATTGAAGGACGCCAGAAGGAATAGGTAGTTTGTCAGATTTCTTGTTACAGCAGGATCTGTCAAGATCTTTTTCTTGTACATTTTGAATTCAAGTTGTGGCCCTGCTGTTGAATCCTAGTCGTTTCGATTTGTGTACCAGCTAGTGGTGGTCCACATAATCGAAATCTTTACTTAGGTCGGTAACAATAATATAATTTTTTTGGCCATATTCTAGGTTGTAAACAATTCTCTGTATAGCTTGGTCTCATTGCTGTGTTTTGATATCCATCTTTACTGCTTTAGGCATCGTCGGATGCCCACGGTACCTGATTCCGTTATCACTACATTGAATGGAGAGTAACGTATTTGGTTGACGTTGGTATCCGACGATGGTTTTCGGAAGAGTGTGTTAAAACTGTAACTGTGAAACTATGACATAGTATAAGATGTTCCAAAAGTTTAGAAGTAATTCAACAAAGGAAATAGGCCCTAAGTAACTAGGCTTTGACTTTAGTTTTATCTTAAATACAGGAGCAATAACCACATGTTGTCAGTCATCAGTCATATGGAAAAATGCGTGTATATAGTGATCTTTGATAATAATTAGTAGTTTAGGGTAATTTCCTTGAGTAGTTCTTGAGCATTCTTGGTGACATTTCATCACAGCCAGATTCTTTAGAGTGCTCAAACTTGAGAGAAGTCAATCTACACCTTCTGCAGTTATGTGGCTTGCAGCCATTAAATTTTGTTGATGAAATAACTTGTTGGTGAATATTTAGCCAAGTGTGTGAGGTTGACTGGAGAAGCCTGCCTTATGAAAGTTGATTCAAATTGTCTGTTCTGTGTGCTTGCGTTTGATTTGAAGGCTGCTATTGTTTTGCCATTACTGCTTAGGGGTGAAATTCTACTATTTACGGTTTTGCTTTGCTGTACGAAAGAGTAAAACGTTTTCTTATGGTCTGTCTCTAGGGTGTCAGTAAAATCATGATCGACTCTAAATATTTCCAGTAGGCTTTAAATGGAAGCTTTACGGATTTAAAGTTACTGGTTCTCTCTTGGTTCTTGATTGTTGATTATAAGAGTTTTACATCAGAAGCATCGAGCCGATGTACACGGTATTGAAATGCATAGATCTACATAAGTTACATATTTTATGAAACTCTTTATAAAAAAAAACAAATAAATAAAAAATAATGAAATCTTGGGTAACATATCAAGGATCATTTTAAATACATACCATTATTACTGTTGTACAAATTCGATATGAATTAATACTACATACATTTATATGCATTCTTGTAACGGTCTCTTCAACTAGTCTGTGGGATTATAATTACTGCTTCTAAACATTTTCGCAAATATGTTTAAGGCAAGTAGATGTAATATGCAAAGACAAATTACCAGTTGCCCGGATCTAGCCCAATCAGGGGTGCACTGGGTAAATATTTAAACCAGACAATTAGGCAGAGGATGATACGCACAGAGAGAACAAATATATCACATAAATAATTTGCAGCATATATATAGTTTAATCTAAAATATATATATATTACTTCAAAGAAAAACTGATTTAAACTTAGCTTTTTTATTATTATTGTATATGTTCCCTAAGCGTCTTGAATAAATTATTTTGTTTTATTTTCGTTTTATGCAAGACAGTGTCTGCTCTCAAGGTTATCTAAAAATTATTGCTGCATTTTAAATAGTTTGACACCACTAGAATATGGTTTAGTCATGATTTTTTTTCTCGACAAATAGAAACGTAATTGTATGAAACGCCCTACTCGAAATTCATTTTTTCATAAAAATGCTAATCAGAATATCATTCAAATAGGTTTGCTGTAAACAAACATACAAATAATAGACGTATGTTTTAAAAAGGCAAACGAATCTAAAACTATTGACGGAGACAGCACTATGTAAAGTAAATATTAATAAAATTGATATGATATTATACACAGAGCTGTCTTTGTTCAGTCGCTAGGAACTTTTGTTTGACAAAGCAATTATTGAAAATTCTCCGACGTTGTCAATGAAAGCACGTTTTCTAAAAATCAAAAGTTCAAATAATAAACAGACATCTACGTCTCTGACCATTACGCGCGCCAAATGTTGAGATCAAGGTCAAATTGTGCAGGGGGGAGAGGGTTGGCGGGGGGAAGTGAGGGTTGGAGGGGTGGCGGGGGATGAGTTATACGGCCGGCTAGTGCTGTGGCGTTCATATTACAAGGTAGACAACTGAAACTGCATTGGAGCGTGATTGTCTGAAGTTTTTATTTCTTACAAGATAACCCTTAGATGCTTCAACTCCGGCATACACCCATATTTACACGATTTCTAACGATATTATTTTTAGATAAAATTAATGCAGAGCCTATAAATTTTATCAAAAGTTCAAATGTCATTTTTTTCGTCCTTTCGTTTATAAATACACCGTATGAATGATTATCCACAATTTTTTAAAAAAAGACCATAAAAGCATGTCGAAGGTATTAAAAAGATACGGACCATACATCTAACTGATGTTAGCTGCATAACTTAACAGCCGTTCAATGGAAGTGAAATAAATTGCATTAGACATCACCCACCCGTTATAAACTCATAAACTGAAGAAGGCACTTGAAATAGAAAATCAGTGAAAGAGATTATATTTACTTGCATTCGAGAGTGAATTGAAAGTAAACATGGTTTTTATAAACATTAGAATAAATAGACCTAGCAACCACTGTCACTCAGATTCACTAGTGTGAGATATTATTGATTTAAATTGATCCGCGTTATTATTTTTTGAAAGTATCTTTGTAAATGATTTGAGTACCAGTGGAGATATTTTTTTCTAAACAACTCTTCGGATACGTAAGTATTGACTTTAAACAAACTTTGAACAATTAGAAAATAAATCATTTTTCTTATCTTTGTACTTTTCATTAAAACTACGAGTAAAGGAAGGTTTTGTTGAGTAAATAAATAGGATACGAAATACAGAATGGCTACCAATTTATTTGTCTGAATTGTTTTACCATTTTTTAAGAAACAAACTCAGTTTATCATACACATAGGAGGAATACAGCGCGTACTGTATTTTTTTAATATTATTTGAAAGAATTTAGTAGAAAATGTGTTAACCATCAATTAATCACCTTTCTATCACAGGGACCTTAATGGCGTCGTCACCTCCGGCCTCACCACGAAGACAGAGTGAGATGTCGTCACTCCGGGGTGCGGAACCCAAACGCAAACCAAGGGGAAAGCCGAAACGTGCCCCGAGCCCGGACAGGACCCTGCCGTTCTTTCAACAAGATGAATTCTCTGATGTTACAATCAAGGTATGCTGATTTGTATCATTTAGACATAGCCTTTTTGCCAGTGTGTCTTACTCGATTCATATACACGTATGTGTCTTGTAAAGATGTACCCAACCAAAATATTTGAAGGGTAAAATATTTCCACCCTTTTCGTTTTTACTTTACAGAATAACTGTTTGATTATTCAGAAGAAATATTGCCTAGAAATTTAGCATTTTTTATTGTACAAAATGGAATATTAAATCATTAAGAGTAAACACCGTGCAACATTTTGCTGGTACGTTAGTACTATGCTGATAAGCCTAATGGCATCTATGTTATAAGTATTATGCTGAATCATTTTGACCCAACATCCGTATAATCAGCGATTAACAGTCTTAGTTCTGTTTTAAGAGAATTCATTAATCATTTTGGTGGGCTCAATGGATTTTAGAAATAGTGATTCAATAATTTATGCTTTTAATATCCCAAGCAAGTGTACATTTTGATCAAGTTATGTAATGAACAGTTTCCATTTTAATCAGTGTTATGTCAAATGAGTTGACCCTTTCATTATTTGGTTAAGCATACTTCGCTCTGGAGACATCTCGGGCATGTTGAATGATTATAATTTACAATTTTCAAATTTATGGTGTTTTATGCACGTGTACAGTCAAGTTGTGTATGAATACATTCTGTTAAGCATTTAAAATAGTGCGTTCCAGTGTCATGTTGATCTTCAATAATACTATCAAATTTAATGTAACATGGCATGTAATGGGCATATAAACAATGCCACCCATTTAGGACTCGTTATACTTCATTAGTGAATGTGCTTTCTTTTGTACTAGACCTGCTGTTAGGTACAAAGTTGGCACATTCACCTGACATTTATCATGTTTCACCATCCTCTCCTCTAAGTTTAAAGAGTGAATAAAAAATAGATACACAATGGCACGAGAAAAACGAAACTGACCACGAGAAGGTCAACTAGTACACTCTACCTTGACCGTTCTGTCAATTTCGGTTTATTCATCGTCCGTACCAGAGCGTTTAGATATTAAAGGATTAGGGTGAGGGAGTGGGGGCAGGGGGTAGGGGTTGAGGTGGGGTTTAAGGTACAGAAATCACATCATTTCAGAAAAAAAACTACTCGTTCTTTTTCGTGCTTATTGTAAAGTCCCAAATCATAGAATTTTAGTCGGCAAAATTTGACGTGTACTGTGTTGTTCAATTGTTGTACGTAACTCACGCTTTCCGAAAGATTGCAAACTTTTATTGTATGTCAATCTTCTTTCATGTTCTTTCTTTCATTTCTTAATTTTATTTGGCCAGTTTTGCTGTAACATTGTTTTGGTATTTCAACAACTTCGGCGATCACTTTAGAAAAACAGAGATGGTTTGACAGACACGTTGTTTATATTTTTTTCTTTAAATGAGACCGGAAGTTGATCAAATAGTGCGTTACTAAAGTACGTAAACAATAAAATCGTCACAAGGGCATTTTTGATAAATTCCGAAAATAAAGGATTTGATCAGGGTTCTAAATACTAAATATATAAACTATTTTCACTGGATTAAAATAAGGGCAGTTAAGACGTAGAGACAGATAATTTTTACGACTAATTATCCAAAACATTTACGATACGGAGAAAAAAAACGAAGTCTCAAAACTATTTCTCAGTGTATTGAAGTATATATTCAAGGTTTAATTTCTTTTTAATACCAGGAAGATTAGCATTCTGTCTGAATAAAAGGCTAACGAATACACGATTTATTAGAGAACATAAAAGTTGTATACCAGTATTGAGTCAAATATTTCTTTTTCAGGATTTTTTTGCTAAATGTTATAGATGATCCAAAGTTTTATAGAAATTGAACTTGAAAATCAGATATTGCTTTTAAAAAGGAATGTTTCAACGAATGAAAAGGAAAATTTCATGTAATTGATCAATTTCACTGCACAATTTACGTTCACAGTACAGTAATGTGTTCTTGTATAATATTAATAATAATGTTTAAAATTCACGTGCATTTGCAACTGTCAAAGTGGCTTGCTCTGATTTTTTGCTAAATGTCAACAGAAATTCCTACTATACATTAGTTTAGTATTATTTTGTCCTCCTTATAACAGGTTGGCTAGAAACAACTTTCTACTGTCGAGATTTCAAACCTTCAGTATTTTACTCCGCGTTACGGTTATAAGACAAATAAGACAAAAAACTGTATTTTCTTATTTCCCTCACATACTTCTAAAGCTTTCATACTCCGTGTTACAGGTTGAATACAATCAGCTGTACTCTATTGTTAGCGTACTTATCAATGAAGTTATTTCCCTAACCCTTTGTTTTCCGTGTTACAGATTGACGACAAACGACTGTACTCTACATATTATTGACATTATAAACTTTGAATTGCAAGTTAGTGACGCCTGGCCATTTGAAATGGCTGCATATGATTTTCATTTATCTCCCTTTATTATTACGTAAAATAGGGTTAAGATAAGCAGACATACTTTAGAAATAACTCCGTTAATTACTTCGTGTTACCAGTTAGCGACAAACATCTTTGTGAACTACTTTATTTACTTCCTGTCAGGTTATAGACAAGCAGCTGATAACTCTCATGTCATTTACTCCGTGTTACATTTATCTCATACCATTCTTTCTATGTTGCAGGTTGGTGACAAACAGCTTTACTCTAATCGCTGCCTACTCTCATATTCGTCTCCAGTGTTTATGAAGCTTCTAGGTGACGATTTACCGGGCAAAGGGAAGACGAAATCAGCAGCCAGTAAGGACCTTGACCTTTCCGAGAAAAAGTTTGAGGACGTCTGTGACTTGATGTCCTTTATCGATCCTCGAGTCACAAAAGACCTCACCGGTAATTGTTCGACTTACTTTGTAAGAATTAGTTTATAGGAAAAAAGAAAGAAGAATTATCAGGTTGTTGTGCTATTTTTAGCTAACTACTTATTTAAAGAACTACTTTTTAGCTTGGTTCAACTTAATTATTAAATATTAGACATGTAAGCTACTGTAAAACTTACGAAAATAAGAAGTCCAGAAAGTAAGACCTTTCTCTCGTACAGGCTTTTATACAGATTATCGCAAAAATAAACTTGCAAAAAGATAAACAGATACCGAAAGATTTATTTTTCTTTTGTCTAGATGAAGAAGCCATGAATTTAATCTTCTTGGCGGAGGAATATGATATTGCTGGACTGAAAAAGTCGTGTGCTTGGACTATAACAGAGTCCTTCTACAAAAAGAGGAAAGGTCGTCGGTGTGGCAGTGTACCAACCGACGAGACAATCAGATACCTTATTCTTGCCGATAAAAGTGGACTTACAGACCTCAAGTGCATGTGTATAGATGAACTGGTGGCGAACGATAACCCTTTCAGTTGTAAGATGGTTTCGGAAAAGGAAGAGTTATCCGAACACGTGAAACGGCAAGTGCTCGAAAAAAAGCTTGATAGAGTGAATTTAGCACTGGCACGGGAACGTCGTCTGCGGACAGAGACCAACCAATCGACAGATACTAGGGGGAGCAAGATATGGAAGAAATGAATTAACACGGACCAAAATGATGTTTACAGGACAGATATGAAAATAAAAACAATGTATGGTGAATTTTACAGTTTTGGTGTACATTTTACTTCCTTCTTTATCTGATCAAACACTTTCTACGGGAAATGCTTACACAAATTTGTTAATTTATTTATAGCTTATCTTTATGATACCAAAAAAAATTGCCATAAACTTTTTGTCGTTTAATTTTTACGACCTTTTCCCATTAGCCAAAATACATCAGTTCTAAGGGAGGTAATTAGGTCAGTATTTTTTTGACGCGCTAAAATATCAAAATGACCTAACCCTTTTTCCTTGTTTGGTTTGAAATGGATGCAAACTTACACTTTTGTAAAAAAATCTTTTAAACAAAATATGTTGAAACTAAACGTCAAAGAAATTTTAATATAATAGTTTATTTTGTTGCAAGCAACTCGGTATGCGACTGACAAAGATTCCAGTTACGCATTCATTTACGTGTGAAAATACATAATTTCAAAGAAAACATCGCGCATCAAAAACAAAATAGCATAAGTGAAACTAGTATGTTATTGTAATATATATGACCCGACTATCAATATTTCGTACAAAGTTTGACCTCTCGAAACGGGGAACACGTACCTACATGTATATGCAGACCTTAGGAAAATAAATGTTACCGACGGACATGTTGATAGTGTAGTATTCCATGCTGAAGTGAATTGACAGGCAAGTTGAAGAATTTCGTGCTCGAAAGAACTTGATAAAGGCACGGTAAGGAAGCATACGAGGGGAGTTAATTCGCTTCTAATATTTCTTTTATATGAAGTTATATTTTGAAATGGTTGATGTGCCATACACTTTGCACCTGCACTACACTCGACAATGTAAAATGTTGGTTTGCTCCCTTTACCGACCGGAGCTTCTTAAACCGTGGACTTTGTAGAGATATATTGGATCTGACACGAGTTTTCATTTCATATGAACGTGTATTTAACGAATTCAGGAACATGTTGTTAAGCGAGCATTTGGCGAGCTTAATAACATTATTTCTGGACGAGCTGAATAAAAGTTTACATGAAATGTTAACGAGTGCCAGATTCTCTTATCACATGACCAAAACAACCGTAAATTGGTCTTGGCGTAGCTATATTTATTTGAACTATACTGCAAAAGCTGTTATAAAACATCCGCCAAGAAAATAGTTCCAAATCAAATGTAAAAAAATGTCGGAAAAACTGAATATAGAAAACGTCTCTTTGAAATAGGACGTCTATATGATAACAAATTTTCAAAATGACAAGAAATAAAAACAAATGTTGCAAGAAGTAAATGCGTAATGTTTTGTTAGCCGTTATATTACACGTGTGCATTACAAAAATATTGTAATGGTTACATTGTATTACAAACAACATTTGCCATGTAATAAATATGATAAACATATGATGTATTTATAAACTCATAATATTACAACTTCAAAAAGACTAAAAGAAACTTAGTATATATACAGTCAAAGAAGTAAAAGAAAAGTTTGGCATAGCCAGAAAAGTAATGTTTAAAATCTAAGGAAAAATTTATTCAGGCAATAAAACCAGGTTTACTCAATCATTTAAGTTTAACTCACCTGAGCACGACATTCTCATAATGAGCTTTTATGATCACCAGATGCCTGTCGTGCGTCGTCCACGTCTCTTTTTAAACCACTTAGTCAAAGTTGATGAAACTTGGCATAGATGTTACCGAAGTTGTTCATCAGAAATATGCTTTTCATGCAGATTGTTAAAATTATCTTCATTGAGACATTATTACTCTTGTCGTTTTAGCAGTTAAACTCCAATGTGTCATGTTCCTAATGTGAATTAAAATGTTGCTAAGAACAGGCTTGCATTACTTTGAATTCACTTAAACTGATATCAAATGTATATGTTCACTTAATGACAGATAATTCTTTTATGCAAAACTTTACTAACCTACAAAAAAGGACATTTTTGTCTTAATCGGAATCGAAGTTAAGCTTTTCAATTCAAAATTTAGTTATGGACACCAGGGGCATTTAATCGTTGAAACTTAATTTAGTGCAAAAATAGTTATCGAATACGAACATTATCGATAGTTTAATTCCAGTTAAAATAATAATAATGATAATCCATTTGAAAAAAGTCGTTACCGTAGACCAGTTTCTTCCGAGCAAAGAGAGAGAGAGAGAGAGAGAGAGAGAGAGAGAGTGGTCAATGCTACAATCATCTTAGTCATAACCTGCGCATTTAATGTTCTCAATACAAGCCTCGAGTGACGTTTAGAAAACTATGACTTCACGAAAATCTCGTGCAAAGCAAGCAAGGAAATGCGATTAGCACGAAATAACACATGAAATGGAGTAGGGCAAATATGTGAAAATATATGTAAAATAAGGTATCGGTTTATTCTTGAGGACTTGTGGTGATTAGCGGATTAGCAAATTAGAATGAGCAATCATCAAATGACTTATTTTGACGGTTATATCTGTGTATGAAAACAGCGTCTAGCAAAATTTCGGAAACAATAGAAATATGTATGTTCATTTTTAGGAAGACAGATGTTCATTCTACGTGTGTAAATCTGTTAACTACTGCAAAACTATGTAATGAAACAAAGGGTTTTTGATATGTTTTCCTGGGGTCGTTGGTTCGAGTCCCTTGGTTACTTTAGAATAAAGACAAAGTGGATCAGTACATGGTTACAGCGTGGAATTTTTGATGATGTTTACAATGTAAACTTACATGTAGCTCGTTTAATAAGGAACTGCGCATTCCATGTTTACAGTTGAATGAATATTTGGCATATGGAGATCGGAGAAAACATGGAGAAATAAACGTTTTAGAAAAAAATGATCTTGTTTTGAACTTAAGAGAAAAATTGTGAGTGAAAATTGGATTATGATTATGCTGAAACGTACAGAAGAATCGACATTCATTAGGAGAAAGAACATGGAAGCGTTGCTTAGAGTACCGCTGATGATTCAAGGTACAGAAGACGTCTAATGGTAAGTGTTCCTCTTACATTTTGAATGGGTTAAACAGGTGTTTTATCTTTACTACTGTAATGAATGAATGAAAGAACGGACGGAGGAACGAAGAACGAACGTGCGACGAATGAATGAATGAATGAATGGTTGCCTTTTATGAGAATTCGCCTCTTAAGTAATACATAAACATGTTTGAAGTAATTTCATCAAATCTTTCACGAGTCACATAAATTAGGTTGTTGGTATATTCTTGAGTCTTATTTTACAAAGATGTTTATCCTCACCTCCCCCCTCCGAGTATTTCCGGTTAGAGTGGTCAGACCAATGCTCGGCGTAAAATCAAAGGAATTTCTTTGAAGAGACTAAACAAATTACTCATTTCATGTTATGAACTAATTATATTCAAGAGTAAACTTTGCTTAATCCTTACGAAGTTTCCCCATGTGAAACAACCGTGACGTAAACAACAGGGCAGGCTACATATAGACCAAGTAAAACACGTGCGGTTGGCACAAAATTGTACCAATGCTCGGCGTACCGTAGATGACCTGATCGGCGACCTTTCAAAAAGAAATCTTTTGTAATTATTCAAAGAACCTTTCTTGAACACAAAATGAATAAAGTATTAGATAGATTGTTTCTATTCATTGCGTATCAAACAGCGGAAGTACATGATCTCGCGTAGAAAACAATGCGTTTTGTCTGTTTTATCCAATGGGATCTCCTTCCGTCTGTTATGCTTAAGTCACGTGATGATACTGGAAGTTCAAAGAACCGTGAAAAGATAGACGAAATGACACTTAATTCGAATTAAAGAAGAGTTTTAAATCACTTCTAAGAAAACATATCCATTCCGTGAAAAAATAGATTTAAGCCGAGCGTTGGTATACGCCGAGCGTTGGTCCAAGCACTCTATGGCTAATTCTGTTCGATTCTGTTCACGATCACTGCTTTTGGTTCTGATGCTCTCAGAACGGAGACAACGCTTTCGACTAAATTATTGTCTAACTAGTATCAAACTGAAGTAGACATATTTTTCTTGAAATAAACGAAGAGAAAAAAAGATATACTCTATATTTTATTGTCAATAATTTGTAGTACAGTACATGAAAACTTGTCGTTTACAAAAATAGATTCTATATTATATACATTGACAAGTAAAACCTTGTTAGCTCAAAGAAGTAAAGAGACAAAATTATATTATTAAATTGCTAACTAACAGGTGAAGGAAATACATTGAAGACTGGTTGGTTGTAGGTTAGTACAAGAGCTGGGTGCAATAGGTATTCGATGCATTTATATTAACTACATGAAATAACAATTTACTCTGAAGTATTTCCGTGAGCAGGCAACACTGGGTTATAAAAAATCTGAAATCGTTATATCCTTTTCATAAACAGCAAAAATGACTTCAGAACTCGTTTGTTTCCTCATATTACATTTTCAAAATCTAAAACAAATTAGAGATAATCTGATCTTGAAAATGGCTCATTTTACAATCTTTGTAATGTCACTTCCAAAGTTCCTTTACTTTTGCCATATTTTTTTCTACACAAATAGTCTGTTAATGAACTGGAAAAAATAGAGAACGCAAATCAACAAACTCGTGTACAAAACTAGAAGGGTATTGGCAGTTTATAAATCAATTATTGGTCCGTTCGCGCTTTGATATTTTACAACTGTAAAACTATCACTTCTTAAAAATCCTATATACAAGTACATAACAATCATATATAACAACGACTAATAACAAAAATTATGCAGATTTTGTTTGATTGAATTGACATTTACAAATTTGAACTGCAAATGTAGATGCACAGAGTAGAATAAATATACATGATATATTATAAATATACACTCTATGAAAAAAAGAAAGTACAGCAACGCACGATAATATAAGTCAGAAATATTTGAATCTCATCGCTTCTAATACTGGGTCAAGCATAGATTCACGAGTTTTATCAACAAAAACTGGTAAAGAGTTACCTCGGGACAAAAAGTAGTTCAGACTTAAATGTAAATAAATAAAATGATAATACAGTTACGAGAAAAAGAAACGCACGTTTTTCAGAGAATCTTTTAATGGAGGTTTTATTTATTCTTTTGTAATTGTTAATTTTTGTTCCAGTTATTATGGATATTGACTTATAACACGTGTTGATTGAATAATTTACCTAAAAAAATATCACAGCTATGTGAAATGTTCATGACGTCATTAAAAAAGCAACTTCCGTTTCTTTTTTGTTCTAGTAAAATGATAAAATAAATATCACAGTGGATTAACAAAATGTAGAAAACCACACACAAGTTTCAGCTTCGGTATCACAGATGAGTAAAATGAGAAAAGGGGATAAAATGATTGATGGGGCAGGGAGAAAAAGAGAGAGAGAGAGAGAGAGAGAGAGCAAGAGAAGGGTATGTAAAACACAGGAAGTGTGACTAGATTAGACTGTAAAGTATAGTTTTTTTGTGGAATCAAGTTGAAACATTACTTGCCAAATTATTCTTGGAAACTTTTTTTGTCAGTATTTGTGTAAATATCTCTCTCGTGTTTGTTCTTGCTGTCTCCTTGACATTCGTCAATGTGGCTTTGTCTAGCAGACGACAAATCATTTGCAATGAATGTTCCGTTAAGCAGTAACTGTTTAACAGGGAAACATTATCTTAAGTACTTCTGATATAGAGTAAATATTGTTGCTTTTGTTGGGTATTTATTCTTCAAGCAGAAAACATTTGATGAAACTGTATTTTATTTTAAAATGTGAATTTGTGTCGAAAACCGTCATTACTAGAATTTTAAAAACACATTGGAAAATAATACGTTTCAGCACTTAACGAGAAGTTATTTTGAAGAATTTCTATGAAATACTATATATAAAAGGAGTTTAATAATGAATTTGCATCCAAAGAAGTTAACTAACTATCCTCTATTCGATTTTTTAAAAATGTGCATAAAGAAACGAAACAGAACAGAGGGTTCTATCGCAGAGTCAAGAGCTGTCGAAATGAACACAGAGGACACGACATTGATGCATTTTTGTTAACGTTACTTGGTAGAAAAAGATCTGTAGATGATTATAACATTTACCGTAACACAATAGCAACCCTGATTTCATGAACTTTGAATGCCACAGTAGTACAATGTTTGATGTTGTTTGTTTGTTTGTTGTGTTTATATCGTTTGGAATGTGTCGCTAATAATAAAAGAAACTGTATTCAGTTACAGTTCTCAGTTTATTTCATGAAAACAAAGTGGGGTCAACTGGGTGGGAAAAAGGCACGTTCGCAGCCTATTTTGATTTTGCTTAGGACCTCATGCCCTTTGATTTCGTTTGCATACGCTGAACAAAAGACGTACATGTAGTTTAAGGTAGCGGTGTGGCTGATATAAATATCACAGATCGTTTGACATCGTGGAACAAGTGATAGAACTATAATGTCTATGCTATTTTACAATGTGCACTTCTGTAACGCGAAGGTGATTATCTTTTTCTTGAGTACCCCAGCCCTATTGTTTGCTGTAGGGTCGTGTGTAAATCCTCTATTCTTACATCTTTCAGATGGAGCAGATGTTCTAATCGCCGAATTTTGGCATTGAGTATCTGCAAAAAGAAGTAATGCATAAATCATATATATGTTAGATGCCATATTTTCAGAGGCTGGGTTAAAATAAAAGCTTTCTGATTGTGGCAAAAATTAACTGGCTATATTCTTAAGCAGGACCTGTCCCCGGACAGCACTACTAACTTCCTAAGTTCCTACTTATTACAAAAATAATGAAAACAAAAATTCGGGGGTTGGAGAGGATGGGGTCCCATGCATTGGCGTACCTACCCATCCCATGTAAGTAAATAGATAAGTTCTAGGCTTTGTGCTTTGCCATAACAAGTTTTTTCCTATATAAGTCTAAGTAAAATCAAGTGACCAATGGGGCGCGGCTAATTCTGACCCAAGGGTTGTGGGTATCAGTAATCTTTGTAGGGGTCTTGCTGGTGATCAAGTATTCCAAGTTTGGAGGGAATATCTGTGACATTTCTTGAGAAATGGACATTAACAAAAAAGGTTAACCAAGAAATTCTAAGTCGAAAAAGGGGCTTAACTTTGCAATATCTGCCCTTTAGAAATGTCGTCGCATTTTGAAATTGAACAAATATTCCAAAATTGGAACTTGAATAGCTTTGACAGTTTCTGAAAAATGGACTTTAAAAAAGAGTTATCCAACGCCGACGCTGACGAGAGGGTCATGACAGAAGTTCCACTTTTGTTCTGCGAAAAGTGGAGCTAAAAATTGCAAATTTTAAGCAGACAGACAATTTTTGCGATTGAAATAACAAAATTTTACATTTTATCGACATTTTTCAATTACTAACGTTTTTTAGAAAAACTTGGTCTTCCAGTCATACCCGTGGTGTTTGCCACAGACTTTCTTAGCTGAAAAACGTCCTGACGGCAACAGTTTCTACCATGGCAGACCATGATTTGCCATGCAATATGATCATGGCTATTCAGTCCATAAGTTTCAAACAAGCATCCGTAAAAAGTGATAAATGGGTCTGTCTACACTGAACGATGCACAAGTCTATTTCGGAAAATTACTATGATTCAGGGTTACTCACGGTACACATTCCGTACAACTATATTAAGTATTTATGAATATTAATAATCTAAGGGAAGGAACTCTTCAACCAATGATACAAATACTCTTCATGCTACTTTCAATAGACGTTTTTCCGCTTGAATTAATTTATTTTATTTTATACATTATTCTTCTAAAATAACGACTCATTTCAATAGATGCTTGCAAAACGGAAATCAATCGGAAACCAGTGAAAGTAGGTCGTTTATTATACCCCCACCACAAAATGTGGGGTGGGGGGCTATAATGGATTCGCTTTGTCGCGTCCGTCCGTCGGTCCGTCCGTCGGTCCGTCCGTCTCCATTATCGTGTCCGCTCTATAAATCCTATACCAATTGAAGGATTTTCTTCAAACTTGGCTGAAATGTTCACCTCAACAAGGGGATGTGCAGAACCCATGTTGCCCATGTGTCAGCTCAAGGTCAAGGTCACAACTGAAGGTCAAATATCAAACAATCAAATATTAGACATTATGTCGTGTCCGCTCTGTAAGTCCTACACTAATTGAAAGATTTTCTTTAATCTTGGCTCAAATGTTCACCTCAACAAGGGGATGTGCAGAACCCATGTTACCCTTTTGCCGGCTTAAGGTCAAGGTCACACTTGAAGGTCAAAAATTGACTTAGAAAATATTCTTTAATTTTAACATGTATTTGAATATTTCTGAAACTAGAAAACGTATTTGCTTGAAACTTAAAATATATATGAAGTGTCACAATTAGAATAAGCAGGTCAAGTATCATAACTCTGTATTGCATTTTGACAAAGTTATGCCCCTTTTTAAGTCTTCAAATTTACATACAATCAAATATTAGACAATATGTTGTGTCCGCTCTATAAATCCTATACTAATGGAAGAAATTTCTTCAAAATTTACTCAAATGTTCAACTCAACAAAGTTATGTGCAGAACCCATGTTACCTTTGTGCCGGCTTAAGGTCAAGGTCACACTTGAAGGTCAAAAATTGACTTAGAAAATGTTCTTAAATTTTAACATGTACTTGAATATTTCTGAAACTAACACAGATATTTGCTTAAAACTTAAAAGATATAGGAGGTAATACAAGTAAGATATGCAGGTCAAGTTTCATAACTCTGTATTGCATTTTGACAAAGTTATGCCCCTTTTTAAGTCTTTTAATTTACTTACAATCAATACTAGACAATATGTTGTGTCCGCTCTATAAATTCTATACTAATGGAAGGATTTTCTTCAAACTTGACTCAAATGTTCACCCCAACTGGGCAATGTGCAGAACCCATCTTACCCTTGTACCAGCTTAAGGACAAGGCCACACTTGAAGGTCAAAAATTGACTTAGAAAATGTTCTGAAATTTTAACATGTTCTTGAATATTTCTAAAACTAGAACAAGTAAGCTCAGTATGCAAAGTTTTTCCACTCTTAATTACATTTTGACATAATTATGCTATTTTCTTAACTTCACTGCTTTTGTTTGTTTTAGTACATTGGGAAAATGAAAGGTTATTTGTAACTGTTTCGAACATGATTTGACAATATATATTTATACTATTACCTGTACAATTTGTTTGTTTTTTTTTCACCAGAGATAATTTCTTTTTATGTATATGTATTTGTGCCACTAAAGTTATTCCCTTAACCACCTTTCCATGTCGTCTTCTGTCAAGGACATTGGTGGGGGTATGAATCGCATTCAGCGATAGTTCTAGTTATTCATTAGTAAGACATTTTTCGCAAACAGAAATTCCACGATCGATGAATAGCGGGAAACGGAATGGGCCGAACTCTGGTTTCCAACGATAGGGTTAACTTTTAGGGGTACCAACCTGTATTGTTTCTTCTTTGGCCTGACATTCCATCTCTTTCTCCTCGTACAGAACACGTGGAATATTGTCTGTCACTGGCGGCAGGAATGGTTTAGGTACCAGCGGTAGAGGCTTGTCTGCGAAATATGACCTGAAGCATGACGAAACCTTTGTTACTAATTATAGAAACTTTTAAAAATATCAAATAAAGTGTTTAAACACATATCTGACAAATAAGTTCACCTTATGTTCTGTGGTTTGAACACAATTCGGTTTACGTACAGACGAGTCTCAAAACTGACACGCATGCGCAGACCAAAGGATATTTTATAGCACTTAAAATTTTTTTACACATTCATCCCGCCAAATGCTTTGTCATTACTGGGAACTTTTTTTTTCGACGCTGTGTGTTGTTAAGCACATCTTGATATATGTATAAGAAAGTAGTCTGCGCGACTGTACTTAATCTTTTACTTCAAATGCAATACAGGTATATTTACGAGCGTTGCTTTCCTTTAATACACTACTGTAAGCGTAAAAATAAACGCATATTTGTCCTTGTTATTTTCATTAATTATTGGATATCCATGATCTTGAAATTCGGTTCTTTTGAAAGTTTGAACTTACTTTTAAAGTAAAGCTAAATTCAGTTGTACTGTGGACTGTGTAATTTATTACCTTGGCCTTTGATGATAGACAAAATAAAGCTTATATACAAGAATATATATCGATAAAACAGCAAGGAGTAAGTCGGTGAGATTAAATAACTTGATTTACGTGTTTATTTATTTGTAACAAGAAGCGCGACACTGTATCTAAACTTACATCAATCGAACTTTCAGTTTCTTCTTATTTAAAATCTTTCTTACCAATCGATCCAAGTTTAAACTTTGCTTCAACAGTTACAAGATAATAGCTTATTTAAAACAAATCTGTATCAGGAATGCTTATTGGGTACATCAGTTTTGAGGCTCACCTCTTCGTACTATATGAAGCTATGGTGAAATTAGTTATAATAAATTGTGACATATGTGAAATATTAAAAACGCCCAAACAGTCAGTTACAGAAGACATTATTTGAATCTAATATTTCCCAAAAGAACATATTATTGGTGTATATTATTAAATAAGAAAATAATAATAATAAAATATATGTTGTTACATTACTGTTAAACACATCAAAGAAATAAATTGTATCAGAATTAAATTCCTTTTTCTAAAATGGTCATTATTTGAAAAAATCAAAACGTGCAAAAAGCAAGAAGTTCTTGTTACTGCAAACTAAACTAAAAAAAATCAGCAGACAGACAAAATACAAAACCGATCAGGAAAACAAAAGACGAAGTATTATTTAAAAACCGTCATCGAATTTGAAAAGCAAAACCAGAAGCAATCTTTTGATGCTTATTCCTTGTTCTAGTTTCATATTTCTTGTTCTAGTTGCAAATTCCTTGTTCTAGTTTCATATTTCTTGTTCTAGTTTCTATTAAATTCTGTTTAAACAACAAACAAAACAACAACAAATAATCTGTGAAGTAACAAAACCCTGTTTAATTTCACCTTCTATATTCCATTCTATATTGATATACAGTTCCTTTTAATGTCATAATCTGCTCTAGTTCGAACTAAATAGCTGGAACATAAATAAATACCACACGAAAAGCCGCTTACTTTAAATATAAAATATTCTAGTGTTAAGTATTTGGACTGTAAAATCTATATTTAACAAAGTATTGACCGAATCGATCCAAATGCAAAAGAAATTTGTTTCGTAATTAATACAAAATGTGACCATTTTGAAAGTTGAAATTTGCGAGTATTCTTCCCGACACACTAGACAATAGTTGGTAGAAGACAAATTATGTTGTTCAGTGAATTCTGACATGGCAACGACCTGTTTCTCAGATCAGTAAAAAACTGCAGAGTGTGTCATATTCTAGATATATCTGAATAATTCTGTCGTTATGTTGACCCATTAGCAGAAAAAACAGTAAACTGCAGGAAAAGTGCAGGGTGACACAGCACGGTGCAACCGTATTCCCGTGTTCTCTTAACAAAGTAAACATTACCGTTCGGAGTATGACCACGGATTGCCAATATCGAAGGCTAGAGCTTCGAAACTGAAGAACAATGAAATCTTGTTACCGTATCACATCTAAAATTACCTGTTTGTTGCAAAGACAGTACACAGTCAACTGTCTGGATGCTGATCAGTTAAAGGTTAAATTCTATACTAACTGTGAGTTGAATAGAACCAATCATTTCCTGATGTCAAATTGTCAATCTGATGTGAACTGAATGCATTAGTGTTGTCCATAATATAGAGAGCGTTACGAAATGTTTGGCGGAAAGCTATAGATGTGTTTGGTTACTGCAAACACAGTGTTTAAGGAGCACGCCAAATGTGTTTTTGGTATTGGAGACACAGAGTTAAGGGAACACGAATGTGTTTTTGGTACTGCAGACACAGAACGGCAATGTTTTTGGTACTGCAATGACGGATTTTAGGGAAAACGGTAATGTTTTTGGTACTGCAAAGACGGATTTTAGGGAAAACGGTAATGTTTTTGGTACTGCAAAGACGGATTTTAGGGAAAACGGCAATGTTTTGGTACTGCAAAGACGGATTTTAGGGAAAACGGTAATGTTTCTGGTACTGCAAAGACGGATTTTAGGGAAAACGGCAATGTTTTTGGTACTGCAGACATACTATGTAAGACACTAATTTAAGATGTTCAGCAAACATGGCATAGTTATTGCAGACACAGTGTTTAGGAAACACGATAATGTTTTTGGTATTGCGGACACTGTCTGGGGAAAACGGGTCTGGAGTGCACGACATGAGGGTTTCGGGGAGACGACATGAGCTTACCGTTCATCAATACTCTGACGGATTTCTGAATTTCTTGCCGTGTCCGATTTTATCTCCCTTCTAAATATGAATATAAAAATCACCGTAAAAAGAATAACTTGAAATGTAGATCAAAGAATTGTGTCTACTTAAATTTAGATCTTTAAATAAACTGAAACAGAAGGTATTTTAGAAAAGCTCTATATGCGTACTCTCTACTTGACATTTTGTTTTCTGCTTTTTATATGGATGAAAAAACCGCATCAACTACTTAAGTATAAAAATAATATTGTAATATTGTACAAAGATGTAAGTGGGTTAAAAAGCCATAAATGTTAAAACACTCATCCCGTTTTAAGGTCAATGGATCTCTGTAATTCTCAAACAAAGCCGGTCATCTTTGTGCAGACAGAAACACAAGCTAGCTCTTGTTGTCTGGACAAGATGTCCGGTGATGCCCACACTTAGCTCACCTGTACCATCGCGGGTCGTACGTCTCTAAATCTCTTTTATACAACAGAGATATTCTTATCAAAATAAAACCAAAAAAACGTGTCTCATTAAATTATCATAAAGACTGTAAAAAAACAAATAATTAAGCAGCACAGCCTTCAGATGAAAGAATAGCAAGCCTTATTAATTTAAATTTATCTCTGAAATGTCTGGACCAAAAAAATGTATTTTGTATATTATTTTGAAAATATTGAAAATATCGCAGGTGTCCAACTAGCAATGATTAGGGCTTACTTCTGACAGCATTGTTTTACTTAAAAGAAATAAACATAAAGGCATAAAAGATAAAAAGATAATATAAGATAGATAAAGAATTAATGCTTATCTTCAAATGATATAAAGCTACATATCAAGACATCTAATTTTCATTTTTAACATCAGAAAAATTTTTTTTTCTGTTGGCTCAAATATTTTCAGCTGATATTCTGTGATACACGAAATAGTTAGAAAACATTAAACAAAGTTCTTTTTCATGCAGGAGAGCTACACTGTATATGGAAAAATAAAACGTTACGTATAGAAGAAATATTCCATTACAGTTTGAAAAGTACTGAAGCAATCCTAAAAAAAAGAACCGGAAGTGAAACAAAGAAAATGTTGGACGAGAAAATCAGGAGCTATGAAACATAAAATGTAGTGGGTAAATAAAGCTATTTTAAGAATTGTACATGAGTTTGAGCCGTGCTGTCAGAAACCTTACCATTCTAGAGGTTTCGGTCCGTTGTATCGCCTCAAAACAACAAAAAAGTTCAAAGTTGAAAGCAAACGTCAGGTTTTGAAACATGTATAGTTTATTGGTAGTTAAAATAATATCTACACTGACTTGGTTACTCTTCAGACTATTCAAGGTAAGAAACTTTTTAAAGCTGTTTTAAAGAACAACATGTGAAAACCAAAACAATGTTTCTTAACAATGTTTCATAAGGATGCTATTTTTTTAGAATATTTTCTTGAAATACATTATTCTATTTCACTGCAAACGGGTGAGACATTTTACATTTTCTAAAATAATACTTAGGATAGCACTGTCGTGTAACATCTCATACGTTTACAGGTGAGGATGGAGCTATTACAGCGAACAAACTAAAGTAAAATACAAGGTGTCAATATGTTAGTGTAATCCAAAAGATCTGCTGTTAAAAAGACCCCTTTCCTTCAGTAGGAAAGCTATGAATGGTTGTGAAAATACGATCCCATCTCATAACAAGCCTATATTATAGAAAAATGAAATATATGTAAAGGTTTATTATTTTGGAAGAGTTTACATTGCCCTTCGTTTACTAGTGGAAAAAGATGCCTTGCAGCAGGGTTAGACTGAAATATTGGCCCAGCTGTTCACTATGTACCTAGGAATCTTAATTTCCGAGTAAAATAAGAGTAATCAGGGGAAACAATGGAGTGTTCTACAATAAAAACGCAGATTCGAATTCATAGTTCTTGAATAAGCTTTGAACTTTTTTTTCATAGCAAATAAAAGAATATTTTCTTCTGTCAAAGAAATGATTCGACGAAGGGTGGTAATTCAAACACTGCAGAGCATTAAAGGACTCTGAATGGGAGCATTCAATTCGTTTATAATAATGGTCCTTGACAATAAAAGTGCTGGGTGTGAGGTAATGTTACATTATGTGTATGGGTTGGTTTCTGCAAAATTTCTCATGTTAAATAAATACGGTGACTGTGGTGTTAGCTCTCTGTGATAATAACTGCTTGGAATGTTTTCCGAAACTCACTTAAATTTGCTGCAATTTATACAAAACTGATGAATTTTGTACGGAATCATGTCAATAAGTAAAATATATGAAAAAATCATAAGTAATGAATATGAGTCTAGCAAGACCAATAGTTTGTAGCCAATCTCCAGTGACCGGTTTCTTCCCCTTACCATACAGTGATAACTGCCACCAGGCATGTCACGTGATTAATAGTTAAGAATATTTTTTAGGATTGTTTTTTGTTTTTTCTTTTTTTTTCTTTTTTTTTAATAAAAAAAAACATCCAGAAATCTTAAATTAATAAAACAGTCTGAAAACAACAGTGAAAGAAAGAAAACAAATCTTAAATTAGTTTTACACGCGAAAATTGTAGCTAGTAGTCGACTAAAGTTTACCTGTGGTGGCAAATTTCTCAAACTCCACGCAGAGTTAATTCCCCTATCAAATCAGTCAGTAGCTACTGTACTGTGAGGGAAGTAACCGCTGCCTGGACAGTTAAGGGGAGATCACTGTGGAGATCGGTATCACCAGCACTAGATGATATTAAAAGCTGTATAACGGAAACTACCGGAACTACCGTAAACTTACGGGTAATATTCTAGGGACCGGTAGGGCAGAAGATACGAGGGGTCTCTAAGTCTTAGTAATCTGAAACTGAATATCGAGCAAACACAATACTGTGTGATTTTACATTTCTGTTTACATGTTGTAATAAAAACGACTATTTGTACTTTGTTGCTACTGTTTGACATTTGTTTACAAAGTTTTTGAAAAAGAAAATAAGTATGTCTTGGAAGTTATTTTTAGGAATTGGTGCTTTAACCAATCACTATACAGCTTTTAACAGTATAACATTTGGGCCTAAAGTAGCAAGCAAGAACGTATGTTTTTAAACAAACTTTTGTTAAAGTATAATATCAATAAAATCATGCAAATGCATCTTTACTATAATATCGAGTCAAAAATATATAACAAAAGCTTGCTGGCATTCATTTATTTTAACAGGGGGGATTGTCTGAGCAATATAAAAACTAAAAGTAAAGGAATTGTAGACAGGAATTTTAAAGTGTGTATAGGTGTCAAAGTGTACTCACGTTCTGTCCGGATGGCTATGGGGAATTTCGCCCTTATTGTACTTGCGTGGTGATGCTCCGCCCTCGGACTTTGTGAGTCTGTTCGGTGAAGTTGATCTGTTCGATGTGTCCCCGACTCGAGGCGACTTCATCCCGGGAGGAGTGTCTAAAATTGTCACGTGACAGTAATATAAAGCTTGAAGAAATTCTTGTCACAGTGTGAAAATACGATTTTAGAAATATCATTAGATGAATTATATGTCTTTGTGCACAAAGTTTAGTTCATATTGTCAAGAATTGCTTTGACAAATGATAATTCTCAAAATTCATGCAAATATTTTAGAAGGAAAACTAACTAAATAGATAAATACTAATTTTCAGATAAACAAACAAAAGAATAATGAAAAATCGATGGGATCAACACGAGAATGTACATGTACGTGTTAAGCGTGACGTGAGGCTTATGTATACAACATTTTTAGTGACACAGATTCAAAATAGTGAACAGTTTGTTTTCTTTATTCTCTGCTCTGTTGTGAGTGATAGTTCTAAGTGCAGATAATTTGAAAAGTAGTCCGAACATATATTTATCCGCTCCACTTCAATGTTAAATAGGAGAATGCAACATGCAATATTTATGTTTTTGATCGAGCTGTTTCTCAAAAGATATCTTAATTATACCAAAATAATATATAAAATTGTATATCCTAACGCAAATAACTTTGCTAATAATTACTTAATATATAAAGCAAGTGAGGTGCTCTGAATGCAAATTGCTTTAAGTGTTGACCAAGGGCGCTAACTTGCACTGAACCTATAGTTGTGAAAATAACTATAAATGTTAGTGTGCTGCCTACAGAAAAATTCTACACCTCTCCTGTTTGTAAAATATCATTCTATACCTATTTTATCTATCCAATCATTTAGCTTAATTTATTAAAGATATATATAGAATACAAATAGAATATTTATAGAATATATATATATAATAAGTATAGAAAAAAAAGATTATTTTACAGTCTTGTACAATACGGGATAAATTTTTACTTGTACCCAGCTAGTAAAACCATATATGGTTCACATAGCAGCTCGTTCAGTATGATTTACCCGGCTAGGTACTGGTCTTAATTTATTTCTGTAATGTACAGACGTTGTTAAATAACCTGATATTTGTTCACTCCTGCAACCTTCTAACGTCTGCTTGTCTTACACTATTATGATATAAGAAATTCTAATTCTGCTAGAAACGTAAAGTTTTACATATCTAACATATAATGTAACCTGATATATGCGTTTAATCATTGAATAAGAAAGTTCTATGGCAGTACAAAAATTCTACACACATGCATCGTGCATATATATTTTAATAAAATCTAAAGTAATCCTACTATCACAGTGTGGCTGGTGAGACAATGGCATTGACAGTCTTTTCAATTAAATATTATACAAAAACTCAATGTGATTTCTGACATAGGCAATTTAACAGGATTTGTTTAATTATATGTTCACCAAACGCATCTGTAGCATTATCTAAGTTTTTAATTCTTGAATAAAGGTGTGTTAAATGTTCGTTTAAAAATAAATGTATCATGTCTTCTGGTTAACATTTAGTTCTAACTGAAAAAAAGATTAAAAAGATTAATTCCACACGTCTATTTGTCCTGTATAAGCTACTTTGTTAATATTTCAGCCAAAAATACCATATCTGTGTGAAGCAGTAGCCGTATATTTGTGTCCATGCGTGCACATGTGCGTGCGCATGCGTACATGCAAAAACACTATGGAACTAGCAACATTGAAAAAAACTAACCCATAGCACCTTGATACACACAAAAATCACTCTGAAATACCAACAATTGTCAATATTTACTGTTACCTGATATATGAAAAACTGCAAAAATAGTCAGCCTTGTTTAGAAATATGCCATATTGAAAAATACATAATTATTTGTTTCGATGACATAAGCAAAGAATAGTTTAAAGATAATTATAGCTTCTAGTGGCTTTTATTTATAAAATTTAATGTTGTGAGAGTATAACTTACGAACTTTAAACTGAACATTTTAAAAAATACAGTTAAGCAACATAATTCTAATTATAATTTGTTTAAAAACCATCAGAAAATTTATGTTTGATATTGCCAGTATATGTAAAAAAAGTATTACCAACTTCTTCGCAAATACACCCACCTCTCACCCGCTTGCTTATAGAAACCTTGTCTCATGGATATAGGCTATTCTTTGCACAGGCACGAAGCCAAGAACAGGCCGAGAATCTAGAGAAACAGCCATTTTTTGGTACTTAAGACGTAGTTTCAAGTTTTCAGTTTAAGTTTTACTTTTTTGTGTGTGTGCATTTCTTCTGTATTTTTTGTAATAAAAAAAGCGCGTTTTGAAAAAAGAAATTGTGTCCATTATGCTTGCTGGAAGCACAATTTTGACATTTTTTTCGGAGCAATAAAGCAATTACTGTGCACAGAAAAAAATGTATTTAAAAAAACTGATCGCAAGACTTGCTTCATTCAATTCAGGCCTACTGTTTATTTGGAGCACTAGTCTCCGAAGTGTTCATAAGGGCCAATATAAATGTATTCAATGATGTCTGAAATGGAATAACGTTTTGTTCACAAAGTAGTTTTGTTACTTTAAAACGCTATAATTATATGGACAGTTGAATATGCTCACAGTTAAGCATTAAAGTACTTTTCTCTGAAGATAACATCAGAAAGTATATGAAGTCCAATGAGATAATACTTAGTTTCTGAATGTCAGCAATTTTACCGAATAATACATTAAGCAGTTTTGTGTGAACGAAACACAAGGTAACATTAAGTAATTAGGAACACAATGGCAGTATTTTAAGTGATTGGGGGAAAAACGCAACAGTGAACATTATTCATTAAATCTCATAATAAAAAGCAATCTTACCCGGATTTATACTTCTAGCTGAAGTTATTGATAATTACTAAGATATCACGTGGTATAAGCACATTGTCCAATCAAAATTAAGATAATGTCTACGTAACGTAAACCAACGGAAAGTAAAAAGAAAAGAAAACTAAACCTTTGATAATTTTACATCCAATGCTACTTGGCAGAAAAGTAAGTTTGTCGTTGCGAGTTGCAGGTTCTACATGCCGCATTGCTCCGCATAACAAAGTCCAAAAAAGAGACCCGTAAGTCAAAACAAGTCTGGGTCAACCACTGACTTTATACGCGTAAATGCAAAACTGACCTATCTCTTGTATAAAATATGGTCCAATTTAAAGTAATTTCACTAGCGGTTGTTCAAGTAATCCTTGACAACTACACATTGAAGATTAATTTTGAAATTCTTATCGCCTCTAATCTTTTATTTAGATATATCAACGAAGGTTATTTTACCAATTGTAAAAGATTAAATACATTAATACTCGAAGGTTATTTTCTAAAAATGTATGAAGATTAGCCCAGATAGGAATTTCGCTGTTATTGCAAATGATTAAAAAATTTGCCACTAATTTGATCCGCGTTCAATCTTAATGTATTGTAAAATAAAACGTACCCCGATGAAAGTTTTAAGTTAACAACAAAACTATCGCTACTCTATTCTTATTTCGACAAAACTTCCCAACTTCTACTTGTATTGTTAAAAGAATAAATTGCTCTATAACTTAAGGAATGATAAAGCAAAAGAGAAAGAAACTAAAACACCAATTTCTCAATGAAAAAAAAAATACTGTCATTTTTCTTCCTTCCTATGTTGCAACTTGGTCTGTACCGTGGCATGTGTTAAAGACGTGTATTTAAAGAGTTGCACCTTGTAATTTGGTGCAGTTCAATAAGTTCTAACCCTGAGGCCGTTGAAAGACTGCAAAAAAACAATGTCAAATCTTAAGCTCCGGCTAAACCATGGTTACTATTACATTTGAGTAAGAAAAAAAATAAAACATGCAAGTTGAAGATATTCGTTTGATTTTAGAATATAAAACGATTTAAGATATTTAATCTAATTTTCTGACTTTCGGTACCCTTTAGGGTTGTATATATCTCATTAAGTCAACCAGTATTCATTTCACGTTGACAATCTGACGTTACCAGAAGCTCTCTCCGATCTTTCACGAAAAATATCGGAGATAGCCGAGTTAGCATCATATGTTCGTATTGTATCTTCTATCCGGCTAGGAATTTTCAGGGGCAGTTAGTGAAACTTTGGCTGACATGTGAGCTCTTTTAGAACTGTTATTAATTAACAATATTTACATTCTGATAAGCCGTTCATTTAAAAGGGTGAATAATCTGTTTACAATATTTATGTTTTTTAAGTTAACAAAACAAATCTTGCTTGGACCTTAATGAACTATCTGAAATAGATTAAAAGTAATCGTGTTGAATTATATTAGTAAAAGAAATGAAATCATTTAATCTATTTAATCTTTTTGTAAGTGACCATTTAATCTGGCTAACTAAATCTTGACATAGAAGAATAAAAAATCGACTGTGTTTGTAATATTTTGAAAGACCTCTTGAAAACAGCCTGCGTCGCCCTCGGGTTCTTGTTTTATTAAACACATATCTTTAACATAGAGCCTCGTGCACAGACCAGATCTCTCTATGCCACTTACTGGGGTGAGACGGTGGCGTATTTAGACGAAGCCTTAACACCGGATCGGGGTTTTGGTAATACAGTTCTCGCCGTCTCCACAGTTCATCCCTACCTGTTTTCTCAAGGAACTTATCTATCTGTAGCCGCAGCAACATGAGGACCCGTTCAATAACCTTCGGTTTACTGTTTGCTAACGCTCGGAGAACATCGTCTGATAAATCAAGCTCCAGTCTTCTCAAAACTCGTCTGCAGTGTGACATGAATCATCGTTAGTTTTCTGGTAATTACTCATTACTAATCTAAGGCACAACAAAACACCGTAAGAATAAATCAGAGGAAACTAAAAGAAGAGTATGGGTAATAGAAATATTACGGTACTTGAGACAAAGACCACTCTCGAACAAAGACCATCTGTGGTGTGAATTACATACAACTTGGAAGTAAAGTCCAAAGTCCGTACATTCAGATATAAAAAGAGATTTGCCTTTGGATACTGATCATGTATCTACATACAAAGACCGTTTTAAGGCCTTTGTCTGCAAGACTAAGTGTATTTTGTTTTGTTTCATTCACTCTCATTATTCAAGTATTTTTCAAGATATTTGCAGTATTCTCAAAAAAATAAAAAAAATATGAAGATAAAATTTTTTTTTTAAAGTAGTACTTTTACATATTTCACGGGTTAGCTACAGGCCAGGTACCTACCTGTTCAGTAGATACCAGTTTTCTAATTTTTGTTTGGTTGCTGCTGCCGGCGTATAATTGTGAATTTCTACCATTCTAGGAAAATAATGTTTCACTACCTCAGCGCATAGAACTGAAAAGAAACCCGAGAAAATCGTTATAGTCACATATATATTGACGTCATTTTATCTTAAAACATTTCAAGTCCGACATTTGGTACTGAAATAATAGATACATTTACGAGACTTAGATCAACAATAGTAAGATACTACGTCATCGCGCACCTGTTTTATGCTCTTTCGCGGATCAACGACCCGTCGCTTGGAAGATAAAATGGCCCTTTTCAGTCTGTAGAGTTACAAAAAACATTTTGTGCACCAAAGATTGGCTAGTTCAGGCCTGAAAACGGGCGAACGTTTTTTTTCTGAATGCATGCTGAAAAAAACTTTCACCCGTTTTCAGGCCTAAACTAGAATTTTACATTATAAAAATTCTTTACGTAAATACAATGTACACCATCCAATCTTCGGTGCACAACATGATTTTTTGCAACTCTACAGATATCTTATTGAAAAAGACCATTTTACCTTTCAAGCGACGGATTGTTGACCAAAAAAAATGGTCCGCGAGAGAGCAAACACAGGGGCGCGATGACGTAGTATCCTACCATTGGATAAATGTAATAATGTCCATTCGTCTTGAATTATTTCAAACCCAAATTTATTAATGTAAAATAAATTCATCGTTGATTTATCAAAAGTTGCAAAACTGACACAAAGTTTAAGCAGTGACGCATTTGCTGGGTATGGACATTTTTTTTCATTTTCGTAGCACTCTTGATTTTTAAAAGACAGAGTTAACTCCAATATTTTAAGGGTGCGCCACAAAGAAAAGTTGCGCTCTGTCAAAAACTAATAAAACATAACTTTTAAAGTTTGTCAGTTTAATTGATTTATACAATTATGCATATTTGTATTATAAGGGTGAGAATCTGGGTTTTCGAAAAGTTTAACGAATGTTTGTACAATTGCGTCATGGCAACGCCGAATACCCTACCTGCAATTTAGCTGCCATAAACTTCGCCAATTGAGTATTAACAAGCTATAAAAAGGTGTAAACCTGTGACCGTGAATGAAGAAAGGCGTGTTTTGTATAGAAGTATCAATTCAAAAACTTAAGGTATGAAGAAAATTAAACCTAGTAAGTAAATGTTTTTGAAACACAAAGAAGTGCAACTAAATAGAAATAAATGGTCTTAAAAACACTATTATAGTCTGTATCAATATTTGTAGATTCTCTTAGTGTATAAACTTCATGTAGAAAAAAATGGTTTTGACTCGGAATGGCGGCTTCGTATTTTGTATTCAAACCTGTTAAAATTGTTTCTTATTTCAGACTTGAATAAACTTCATTTATTTGCTTTTCGGAGGTGGAACTTTAAGGCGAGGTCGGGAAGAGGGTGTAACGTCATTTTTTTTTAAAATTATTATTTTACTTTTTTATCGAGTTCGTACACAAACTAACAGTAATGGTTCTGTTCATCTATAGTCTGGTCCTTCCACAATATCATACTAAAGAGTTCCGAATATTGACTTTCGTTAAACCTTTCTGAGTGATGGTTTGACCTTAATTCTCGTTCGGAACACTTTTGTAAAGTACTCCCTTATCCTAGATAAATCTTCTTCTCTAGAGTACTAAGAGATGTTGAAACTGCTTTTAATCTATTATATACATGTAAATTCATGTATTTTTGGTGTATGCTTTTAACATAGAAGGTGCAATTCACGGAGATTTACGGAGATAGCCGAGTTGAAAAGAATGGGTACCTTCTCCTAAATGAAGAGCGACCAGATTGTAAATGAACTGAATATGGTTCAGACGCAACCATATTCACTATGGGAAGTCCGTTATCAGCTATGGCGGATTTCAAAACGAAATCATGTAATACATTAAAAGGGTCAGTTCTACCAAAGACCTTAAATGAAGTATCTGGTTTTACACTTAGATATTTGGTTGAGTTCGTTCTTTTAAACTCCTGAATTACTTTGGGGACAAATCTACTCAATTATCAAGAAAGTCACGATTGTATCTAGCATGACAAATAATATTTGCTAGCATGACAACTTGATTTTCAATTTCATTAAACTCATTATAAAATACATACCCTAAATTTGACCTGTTAATAGCTTAACTGGTGAATTTCAAATAATACAAACTTCTACAGAACAAACAGAATATTCAATACTTGTATTTGTACTTACAATCGATTAGAACTGAACACTGCATAAGCTGGACTGGGAGACTAATTAAGTGGATAGTGCTACCCTGTGTCAATACATGATCGTTTTTAATAATTCAAAGGATCTTTTTTATATATATCAAACACTTCAAGCAATTATATGAAATATTTGATGGGGGTGTCTACTTGATGAAAGACAGTGAAATTTTAGATTTTGCCCACTTAAGTGTAAAGCACAACTTTGAGCTTTGAGATTTATATAGTATATAGAATCTCTATCATAGTTTCGACCAGCCTCCTGAGGTACGTTGTTAAGATTATGTCTTACTGCCACTTCCCTAAGCAAGTCGCCTCGCAAGCACTTTATTTCACCTGTCATTTTATACAGTGATTAACCAGCGGAGCTATAGCCTGGGTTCGAGCCTTCGATCCTCTGAGTCGTAGTCGGGCACCTAATTTACTAGGCTACGGAGAATCCCTTGCGGTACATAAGCTGTTTTGAAACGAATTCTGTCCAAATGTCTCTACGCAAAACCATGAATTGTTGAAAATAATCAGTTGTAAGTATGTGTTAAAATATTTACGTGTTTTGGTGACATTACACTTCATACTTCAAAATGATTATTACCATGGACGTTCCAGAGGTGTTTGAGAATCTCACTGTGTGTCTTCATGTTAAGATAACTTTTTTTATTTTAATCAGAAATTTGTTTGTCAATACAAGTTTTTGATGTATAACCCTTCAAGAATACGCGCATAAATCATTGTATACATTCTGCACTTCAGTGATACCCATATTTGCTCCAATGCTAAAAAGGGGTCACGCTCGTTTTTGGGGCATCCCGTTGGTATTTTACCCTTTATTAGGATGACATTTTAACCAGCGACTATGTGTTTACCTTTTCTTTCAAAATCCTTATGCAAGATTATGATACCCTGGTCGTTCAATACAATTTCAATTTGCGAAGTCATAAATGATCAAATTTAAATACCTTTAAATTCTCAACTCGATATTACCTTCAGACAGAAGAATTAAAAGTCATTCGCGTTATCAAAAGGCGGTTGTAATCAATGGTTATTGTATTAAGGGGGAAATAGTGTATCGCTTTTTAGAATAATCCTAATACTTAATGTACATAGTTACGGTGGAATGTGGTCGTAGTGTATGAAATGATAGCATTGTCTGCCGTTAATTATGAACTACGCTTTTATATGAAAAATAACAGGATGAAGTTACTTTTAAAAAAATGTCCTGTCAATGGAAGTGCGTGAAAACAGCACCAGATACACAGACTGAATTGAACATAACCATGTAACAACACTATGGAAAGATGCATGATTGTTTTTACAGAGGAAGTAAAGTCTCAACTTGTACCTTGTTGTAGTGTAGACTATCTGAGTAAGATGGTTTCCAATTCTTTAGTATTTGCACATATTGTAGTGTATGCATTTTCATGTTTTAAATGGTTCACAAATGGTAAGACCCACCACATGATAGACATTTTATTATCAATTTAAAAGTGGTATTTGTTGGTAATCAGTCCTTTCTTAAAAATGGCTAAACCCTTTCGAGAAAAAAACAAGTAGAAAATTGCAAAGGAGCCAGAACACATTGGCTTTTAAAAGTGGTCATAATAACAATCGGTCTTTATGGAAGGCTTGATGTTTCACATTTATTTCTTTAAAAATCATGATTTTCGCGTGATTTTAAAGTAAATTAAGTGGTCGTATCAGCGAAATTTTACTGCATTTCAACTAACAAAATGGAAACATTTGGCAAAGGTTTACAAACATGAAACATTAGAACATAAACATCCAGATTTCAGGGTTGACTCGACTCTTTATTATTCAAGTGATATGCTTGGCGAACTTTCTTTTATCTAAATCGAAGTGGAGAATTAAAGTAACTATTTGTATTCGTTGAATAGGATCAATGAACTTGCTATTTGATATTTAAGTATTTGGCAACACTAATCGTATAATGTATTTACAAAATCAATAGCGTTTTTTTCTAAATTGTTAATGTTTTCCTACAATCATAGTGCTATGTTTACAAATGCAAAATTCAGTTTATATCAAACATACAAGAGTAATGTTTATTGATCAGGTTGTTTGTATAATACTGACACATCAAAATGTTAAATATGTTAGACTGAACTAAGTGGCATGAAAACACAAGATTACGGGTCAAATACACATATATGTATACACCTGTCTTAATATCTGAATATCATTGTTAATATATCTTCACTTTGAGTTATTTTAGATAACATTTGTTCATTGAGTGTCCGTCAGGGACTGGAACTACAATAATATATTGATGTTGTAACAATGCTTTGCCTTTTGAACTACCGGCTCGATATTTCGGTATCGCTACAGGGGGTGGGGTAATTTACCTGCATCAGAAAAATCCTTGGCAATATTTTTCTTCGGTCTGCTCAGAGGTATCCTGTCTATCCAACTGTATAGAGACTCGACCTCTACATCATCAAAATATTCCTCCATGTCCACTTTGGTCATTCCGTTGATTTCACGCCGTGCCGTTATAGTCTCCATTCTTGTTTATTATTGTCATTCACTGCTAAAAGTACATTTAATAGTGCAAATATACATAAAAATGCTATATTCAAGGCCTATTTACATCCATGTCATGTTTTCCGTGTTCAGGTTTTATATCCACAACGACTCTCCTGTCCACTATCGTTCCACACTAAACGTTAACCGGATATTGGTATTGTTGTATGTAGTAACCAGTTGTGCTTACTGTAGGAAATATTTGTAGGAAAACAGGTGCGTGAAAAGAATCACACGAGGACGATATCGGAAAACTGCAATAGAATGACTTAAACAGATTGATAAAACGTTCATTATAAACACAAATATGATAGATTATCTTTTTTTGAGTATTGTGATAAACAAGTCTAGTATATTTCAGTATTTCAGATCGTTTCTTTGTTTGTTTGTTGCTTGTTCGCTCGTTGTACCCTTATTTCCTAAATAACTCTCTTGCACGCTCAATCTTTCATTTGTTTATTCGTTCATTCATTCTCTCAGTCAGTCTCACTCACTCACTCACTTACCAATTCATTCATTCATTCATTCATTCATTCATTCATTCACTCGCACGTTCATTCATTCATTCACTCGCACGTTCATTCATTCATTCATTCATTCGCACGTTCATTCATTCATTCACTCGAACGTTCATTCATTCATTCACCACCCATTCACTTACTCACTCACTCACAGCAAACTGGTGTTTTAGAAGAAGTTACCAAAGTGATCAAAATCCTGTCCCATGGAAAGCAACCTTATTTGGAACAAAAAATGACAGTGCATCTTAAAAAATAGACTATCCTACGGAGTACGGATACATCTTTCACATATGAATATAAATATAGCCTACACGTTTCTGTAAACGCAGTTCTTTCCCTTCCATTTTCAAAATATATAAATACTAAAACTATTTTAAAAAAGTGTAATTTTTCTCGTATGTTCGTATGTTTGCTCTTGACCGACATCAGAGACATACTTTTTACAAATATAAATTCTTAAAAGAAGTAAAAACGTAGTTCTGTAGAAAGTTTTTTCAGCGTAGCTGTCTAACCCATCATTTTGAGCTGCTTAAAGGATCAATGGAATTTGTAGCCGAAAAAGAAGAACTAATCCCGAATGAATATTTACAATTATTTCATTATCTTTGCAGGATAAAGTTACGTGACAATTTTGAGACTCTTATGACTGGTGACTTTAGATTCCAATGAATGTCGAAAAGATGGACTATCGTTCTTTATTAGGCCTTATGGCATGATAATCTATCGTAATGACATATTATTCAAAAACAAAAGTAGTGACGTAACAGTAATCGAAAGTGACGGATGAATATTGAAAACGTCCTGTAACTAACTTGGCACGAGCAAGGAAGCAGTATGATAAATCAACGGACAGAAAATGTCTTCGGAATTAATATTTTTGGGGACAAATATACTAAAATGTCAAGTATACCTGGTCGACATGTACAATTTCCACCAAGGTCAAATATTTCTTTCAAATATATTTCTTGTTTTATATACTAAATGATAACGGGTGCGTTTTTGTTTCTGTCTGGACCTTCAAGAGGGTAGTGAGTATTTCTTTACAGTTACCAGGGATTTGGGCTCTTCTTGCCAATTCCGCCGAATATTTGACAGAAACTTTTAAGACTTTTTCAGTGCAAATGATAATCACGTTGGTGGTCGTCCATTCAAATTCTCTTTTTTCCCAGTTAGACTCGAAACATGTTACCTGTTGTTTTACTGTGGAGATTTGCACATATTTTTGACTCAGAACGCTGTCATCTCTCTCAGTGCTTCAGTTTTGAATATGGTTTATAGATGCAAGCAATGTCAGTATGTTGCTCTGTGCACAGTTTTCAACATGCCACATTAAAAGTATCGCACTTGCAACGTGCAAAGGGGTAGACCCATACCTTACAGGAGCTACGCCGATGGACACCATATATATGTTTTAATAGGTTATTTTCAACTATGTAGAAAGTTTTTTTTTCCATTTTTCAATAGATATAAAGTGATACTAAACATATTAATCAAATATCTAAAGTTTCCCTATCACAATACGCTCCTACATGAAATCGATTGAGTTTAAAAATAGACTATTAACTTACAGGCGGTTGTGAAATGTGTGTGTGTATAGCCGCAATGTTTCGCACTGTAGTTTTCACATTTTCCAACGACGAATGGCAAATGTATCCGATTGTCGTCTAGTTTTGTTTACATCGTACAGCTGTTTATTTCATCAACGTGTGTACATACGTCTGAAAGCAGTTAACAAATACAACTTATGTTGATATTCGTGGACTGTTTAAGGTAACTAACTGATTTTTTCTTCATGTCTATCTTTGTTTTGGTAATTAATAAAATATTTATTAACAACTTTTGGTTTCTGATATAGCGCACAGTCACTTGAAGTTTAGAACCAGTCCCCTCCCATGTACTGCGGTCCTTGCACAAGAGTAAGGTAGCATAAAACTAATCATTATAACATCTGAATACCACTGTTTCTATCGTTATCCATTAAAATAATTATGAATAACAGTAGAAACAGTTGTATGTGGATGTTTTCATGATAATCTAAGGAGACTTGGTCCTAACTTCAAGTGACAGTGATATAGTGTAGTATACTTGATATGGAACGCATTTATTGTCTTATGCTAAGACATATTTTGATGCTATGTCCAATGTCGTTTTGCTGAGTTACGCTAATTTGTTGTCCTGTCAGGCAGCTTCTTTGTTCGGCCGTATTGACTTAACATGACTGATCCATGACTGATCAGAGTACTGAAGGCATGATTTAGTGGTGTAAATGGGTTTTACGCCCCATGACAGTCACCAGCATCGTGTGTGCAGTTTATTTAACCATCGTTCATTGGAATGGCCAGTTCTAGAAGTCTGTTCTCTGTCAGAAACAGCCAACTGTCTCAGATAAATAGTTACGGTCGGTAGCAGGCTCCAACCCATGACCATCAATCAGTGACAGCTTAGGTAATTTGAAGAGGCATATCCTAAAATGTAGACTATTCCATTTCCTTCAGAATTGTAACAGTGTGAATGATATTTAACGAACCCTCGTTCAATCTGTCAACAGGTAAAGTAAATGCGTTAATAGCAGTCTTTAAGAGTTGATGTTGTACATTTTTGTTTGGATGGTGGTTATTGCAAAAAGATATTTTCTTAGTGCTTAAAAGCTGTAAGGAAAGGTCAAATGTTTATCTTTCCCAAAACTGTTTTTTTTTTCATTTTATGAAAAACTCGTCATCGTCATCGGCATAATTTATAGGGTATGTCCTTATAAACTTACATCATGTTATTGTAACTTTACATATCCTGATATCACCTAGTCATAAACAACTTGAATCAGATAATAGAAAGAAGACCTGTCTTACTCATGTTCGAAAGGACACTAGTTTCCGTTTTTTTTTTCTCAAAACAGACTGCAAATCACAATAGGGAAATTTTGTACATTTTGCGGAAAATTAAAGCAGCACGACGAGAAGGTTAGGGTCCCCTTAAGGATTTATAATGCTTTGATTTATTATAAATGAAACGCTATTATACTATTACTGTGATTCAACTTTTTCATATATCAGGTTAAACTCTACATACGAATATTTTGGGCAATGGCGACTGGTTCATCGGAGGAGGAGGAGGAGGTTTTTGAGAATGATCTGAATATGAATGGACAAGAGACTGGTGCAAAACATATTGACAATGAAAATCCGCTATCTGGTTTATCAGATTTGTTTACAGACGATATCTCGCTGATTAGTGGCGGTTCAAACACGAGATTGAAGCAAAATGTGGCTGACGCTGAAAGTGACTTTTTAAATTCATTTTCAGCTGATCTGTTTATAGACTCAAAGTTAAAGAAATCGCTAAGTGATAAACATGAAGTTGTCTCAACCGGCGCAAATACTGAACATATTCCTCAGAAAGAATCAGACTCGGATTCCAATATCAGTTTTAATTTGTTCGATGATGAATCGAGTGACGACGATGGCAGCTCATACTTAGTTAGCAAAAATAATCCTAAACCCGGAAGTTTGAATACAAATTGTCAAAATGCAAAGTTACAATACGAAGAACGGGAAACGAAAGTAGACCGAAAATGTAAAATGTTTCCTCGTAGCTCAACAGCACAACGTCCAAGTGTTGCTATAAGCAGACGAGAAATGGGACAAGCTATTGTTAAGGATATTAAACAGGAATACACGGGACCTAAACCAGACGATGACAATTTCTGTTGTATTTGTATGGACGAACACACTAACCCTAAAACTTTAAAGAAATGCTCGCATAGTTTCTGCACTGACTGTATTGATGAGCATTTTAAAATCAAACCGACTTGTCCCGTGTGTTTTACTCCGTATGGAGTTATAACCGGTAACCAGCCGCATGGGCATATGAGTGACAGTGTATCAAAGACAAAATTACCAGGCTATGAGGGCTATAACACGATCGTTGTCTCATACAGTTTCAATGATGGTATACAGACAGTAAGTAAAACATATTTTTAATGTAAAGTTAACGATAAAACTGCATTGTTTTATATGAGTGAACAGTTATTATGAAGAATGTAATCAGCCTTGTTTCGTTTTAGTTCCGTGTACATGTAACATGTTTGGTCAAGGCTACTTCTTTCATAGCAACAAAGTAGTTTTTTATTGGTATATTTTTATATTATTGGTTTATTTTGTTTACTGTGTAAGTGCGCCTGTTATAATATATAATGTCGCGTTTCTTGAAATAATTAGTAGAAAAAAGTTCAAAGACATTTATTAACCTTGTACAATTAAAACTGGTACGGAAGCATTTGTTAACGGCGAATAACGGTTTTCATTCTGTGGGCTATATTAAAAGCAACTATAAAACAAGTTTTTGTTTTAAAGAGTGAACACCCAAATCCTGGCCAAATGTACTGCGGTACAGGCCGAACCGCTTATCTGCCAAATAATGCAGAAGGTCAGAAAGTTCTTAAGCTGCTGAAATTGGCCTTCAAGCGGCGTCTGACGTTTACTGTAGGCCGATCCCGGACAACAGGCTGTGATAATGTTGTGACCTGGAATGATATTCATCATAAAACCAGCACCCACGGGGGACAACAGTGGTAAGTATACAGACACAATCGTACCAGACAATATAAGCAGTTGAAGTCTGCGAAAGTCCCTGTATCACTTTAGCTCACTTTGTATTCAGAGTTAAGGTGATCGACCTTTTGTCCGTCGTGAGTCGTCAATTTTTTACCTTTAACAACATCTCCTCCAAAACTAGATAAAAGTTGATCAAACTTGGCAGGGGTGTTTCTTGCATGAAGCTCTACTAAAATTTTCCAAAGGATTTCATTCCGTGCAGAACTCTGGTTGCTATGGCAACAAGAATAAAACTGTCTTATGAACCGTTAACAAGCTTGTTCAAAATAGGTCCGTTAGGTTATTGGCTCTGCCTGCTGGACTTTTGAAATTTCGTTTGAAGCTTGTCTAGTGCACCTCTACCAAGTTGGTTCAAATAATGTCCCTGGGGTCACTATTGGCCCCGCCCGAGGGGTCACTTGTTTTACATAGCAATATAGAATAAAACCTTGAAATATCTTCATGTCTGAAACCACAAGGCCTAGAGTTTTAAAATTCGGCATGAAGGATTGTCTAGTCGACCTCTACCAAGTTTGTTCAAATAATGTCCCTGGTGTCACTATTGGCCCGGGCGAAGGTCACATGTTTTACATAGCAATATAGAATAAAATCTTTAAAAATCTACCAATATTGTTATGTATCTTGTTGTGTTCTTTCTTTTTAGCTCCACTTTTCGAAGAAAAAAGTGAAGCGATTGTCATGACCCTCTCGTCGGTGTCGTCGTTGGTTAACCATTTTAGCTCGACTATACGAAGTATATTGAGAGCTGTCCTAACCACCCCGTCATCAGCGTCTCGATTTCTGATTAAAGTTTTTGTGCAGGGAGATATTTTTTACTATAACTTCTTTATTTCTATAGGGCTTAACTTCAAATAAATGTTCCTTATCATTACCCATATTATATGTGGTAAGGTTCATTACTCTAGCACCTGTATTTTCAGAATTGTCTCCCCTTTAAACTTAGAAATTTCCTTATTTTTTTTATTTTTTCTATAAATTCTATTTCTTTGAGGGATTTACCTATATCATATGCGGCAAAATTCATAACTGAACACCCGTATTTCTAGAATTATCTCCCTTTTAAACTTAAAAATTTTAATATTTTACTGTAACTTCTTTATTTCTTTAGGGATTTTCAATGATAAAATAAATTTATATGATATTTCATCTACCATGGAAAGATTCTTGTCTATATATTTATACATCTTGAATTACATTGAATATTTAATACTTATCCCCTTCTTAACTATCCAGTACTTTGATAGTCGAGTGTGCTTCGAGTGTGTTGTCTTCACTGATATCTCTTGTTGTTAATGTCCATTTCTCAGAAACTATCAAAGCTATTCGCTTCAAATTTGATATACTTGTTTACTATCAAAATGTGACACCATTTCTAAAGGGCAAATAACCCTCAAATTTATTTTTGCAAAGTTATGCCCCTTTTACGACATAGAATTTCTTGGTATACCTTTTTTGTTAAGGTCCATTTTTCAAAAAGTGTCAAAGTTGGAAAACATCTAGACCCTACTAAGATTGTTGGTACCTATGTCCCAAGGGTCAAAATTAGCCTCGCCCCAGGAGTCACTCGATTTTGCTTTCACTTATAGAGGGAAAAAAACCATCTGTATCAAATCACAACGCCTAGAACTAAACTATTTTCTTACATTGGATAGGTAGATACTTCCCCCTTCCAGTGCATGGGACCCCCTACAGTAACGCCCCCACCCCTACACTCCCGGGATATATGATGGAAAAGTGGAGCGTGCAGTCTGCGGACAGGACGTGGCCTTTCTTAGCAGTTTTACTTAGTCATCGTTTAAATTCAAGTTCACTGTTAACTGGAATGATCTTAAATACAATTGTCATGTAAACATTTTCTAGTCAGATATCCTACATACGAAAAAAGAACAGACTGGCAAAAATGGTTGTTATTGAGAATTTAAAAAAAAAGATATACAGCAAACGTATTGAAATATTTGAATACCCTAGCCATCTGCTAGGAATGTTCTTTCAGGACAAGCATAACTGCGACATACTACTTAATCTCTAATCTGTTTGTATTTTTCTAGTTTTGGTTATCCCGATCCAACATATCTACGACGGGTTCAGGAGGAGTTGGCGGCGGTAGGGGTCACAGAAGAAAGCTTAAAAGGCGAAGTGTTATGATATGTGACAAATGAGAGAACATTTGACAGCATTTTTTCCAGAGCTATTTTTGGTGAAAACCTTCAAAACAACAAGCCTTTCTTTTCTGCTCTATTTATAGACAAGTGACATCCTTTTACACGTGGGTTTATGTGATATGCATTGCTGATAATGATTTTTTTTTCTCCCGCAAACATTTTTTTTGTTACTGGATGTAAGATAAGTTTCACGAAAGAATTGACTAAGACTTACTAGAGTGGTTCTTCATGTTACTACACGACTCACGTTTATTCACTTTTTTAGCTCACCTGAGCAAAATACTCAGGGTGAGCTATTGTGATCACCCTGTGTCCGGCGTCCGTATTCCGTCGTTAGTCGTCCGTCGTCAACATTTTACTTTAAATGACATCACCTCCTAAACCACAAAGCTATTTTTAACCAAACTTAACAGAAATGTTCCTTATATTTCCCTTTTCTAAAATTGCTCAAACCTTTCCGCTCCATTGCACATTAGGGCTGCAAAAGCTAAAAATAGAAAAAAAAAAAAAAAATCAAACAACATCTTCTCCTGAACGGTTGGACAATTTTCCACCAAATTTCACAGAAATGTTCCTGACATAGTCCTCTATTAAAATTGCTAAAACGGTTCCGCTCCATTAAACAAAACGGCCGCCAGAGCTAAAAATAGATTTTCGTCAATATTTGGCTTCAAATGACATCTCCTCCAAAACATCTTGGTCATTTTAAACAAAATCATTCAGCTCCATTGCATATAAGGGCTGCAGAAACTAAAAATCAAACAGCATTTCCTCCTCAATGGCAAGGTAATTTTCCATCAAATTTCACGGAGATGTTCCGTTTCTGCGTTGAAATTGCTTAAACGGTTCTGCTCCATTGAAGAAAATGGTCACTGGAGCTTAAAACAGGTTTTCTTCCATACATGGCTTCAATTACATCTCCTCACAAGCTGTTATCACGAAATTGCTTCTGCCCCATGGATTTTTAACTCGACTTTTTTGAAAAAAAAATATCGAGTTATTGCTATAGTAATGGTGTCGTTGCCGTTCCCATCCGAAAACTTTAACATTAATCATAATTTTTTTATTCTTTGATGGATTATCTTTATACTTGGACACAACAACCCTTTGGACAAGACCTTCAAGATGACCAGACTAAACTTGACCTTGACTTTTAAATGCCCTTCGAATTCAAGGTCAAAATATAGAATTTTGCTAAAATTGGCCATAACTTTATTATTAGTAGGTGGATTCTCTTCATGCTTGGGCACAACAACCCTTTGGACAAGATCTTCAAGTAGACCGGACTAAACTTGAACTGGACTCATAAATGACCTTCACCTTCAAGGTCAAGTTATTGAAATTTGCTAAAATTTGTCATAACTTAAATATCAATTGGTGGATTGTCTTCATACTTGGACACAACAACCCATTGTACAAGATCTTTAAGTGAACCAGACTCAACTTGACCTTGACTAATAAATGACCTTCACCTTCAAGGTCAAATTATTAAATTTTTCTAAAATTGTCTATAACCTTAGTATTTATGGTTCGATTTGATTTATACTTGGACAAAACAACACTTTTGACAAAACCGACATGTTGAATAACTCAGATATGACCATGACCTTAAAATGACCTTGACCGTAAAGGTCAGATGATTGAATTTTGGTTAAATTGTTATAACTTTCTCATTTATTTATAGACTTGATTCATATTTGGACTAAACAACACTTATGACAAAACGGACATTATGATTATTTCAACTTTGACCTTGACCTTTAAATTACCTTGACAGTCAAGGTCAAATCATTGAATTTTGTTAAAACTGGCCATAATTTTGATATTTATGTTTGGATTTGAATCAGACTTGGACAAAACAACATTTATGACAAAGTCGACAAGAAACGTTATTCAAGTTTGACCTGAACCTTAAAATTACCATGACCGTCAAGGTCAGATAATTAAATTTTGCTTAAATTGTCATAACTTGGTTGTTTATGGTTGGTTTTGATTCATTCTTAGACAAAACATCAATTATGACAAAACCGACATATTGAATTATTCAGGTATGACCTTAACCTAAAAATGACCTCGACCGCCAAGGTCAGATGATTGAATTTTGCTTTAATTATCATACCTTTCTAATTTTACCCCCGCAGAACAAAGTTGGAATGGGGTATACTGGAATCAGCTTGTCCGTCCGTCAAGGTCAGATGATTGAATTTTGCTTAAATTGTCATATCTTTCTAATTATAACCCCGCACAACAAAGTTGCGGGGGGTATACTGGAATCAGCTTGTCCGTCCGTCAAGGTCAGATGATTGAATTTTGCTTAAATTGTCATACCTTTCTAATTATACCCCCGCACAACAAAGTTGTGGGGGTATACTGAAATCAGCTCGTCTGTCCGGCCGTCCGTCGGTTTTTCCTTGTCCGCCCAATAACTTAAGAATCCTTTGAAACACAGTCATCTTACTTGGTCTGGAGATTGGTCTTGGCCAGTAGATGATCCCTAAAGATTTTGAGATCAATGAGTCAAAGGTCAAGATCACAGGGGCCTTGACTACAAAAACCTTGTCCGCCCAATAACTTAAGAATCCTTCAACCCACAGTCTTCATATTTGGTGTGGAGGTTGGTCATGACCAGTAGATGACCCTTATTTTGAGGTCACTAGGTCAAAGGTCACAGAAGCCTTGACCAATAAAAGCTTGTCCGCCCAATAACTTAAGAATCCCTTGATCCACAGTCTTCATATTTAGTATGGAGGTTAGTCATGACCAATAGATGATCCGTATATATGTTGAGGTCATTGGGTCAAAGGTCATGGTCACAGGCCTTGTCCGCTCGATAACTTAAGAATCCTTTGACCCACAGTCATCTTACTTGGTCTGGAGATTGGTCATGGCCAATAGATGACCCCTATTGATTTTAAAGTCACTGGGTCGAAGGTCAAAATCACAGGGTCCTTGATTACAAAAAACTTGTCCGCCCAATAACTTAAGAATCCTTTGACCCACAGTCTTCATATTTGGTGTGGAGGTTAATCATGACCAGTAAATGACCCCAGTTTGTTTTGAGGACACTGGGTCAAAGGTCATGGTAACGATCCTTGTCCGCCCAATAACTTAAGTATTTTTTGACCCACAGTCATCTTACTTGGTTTGGAGATTGGTCATGGCCAGAAGATGACCCCTTTTGATTTTGAGGTGACTGAGTCAAAGGTCAAGATCACAGGGGCCTTGACTACAAAAACTTGTTATCCCAATACCTTAAGAATCCTTTCACCCGCAGTCTTCATATTTGGTGTGGAGTATCGCCATGACCAGTAGATGACCCCTTTTTATTCTGAGGACACTGGGTCAAAGGTCACAAGAGCCTTGACTAAAAAAAGCTTGTCCACACAATAACTTAAGAATCTTTTGACCCACAGTCTTCATATTTGGTGTGGAGGTTGGTCATGACCACTAGATGACCCCTATTTATATTGAGGTCACTGGGTCAAAGGTCATGATCACAGGAGCTTTGACTAAAAAACAGCTTGTCCGCCCAAAAACTTAAGAATCCTTTGAAAAGCTTGAACATTTTGCTTTTGCACTGGCATATTTCTATTTTCACTACTTGCACTATTTTCACTACTCTTAAAGAACTTTTTCACATGCGACACATTTCTCGAATACTGAACACCATTTTCTGCTTCAATGATTACACTATTTTCTTGCCTTTCCACAATTGACACAGGCTTTGGATTAAACACCGTAGATAACTTATTTTGCTTTTTCTGCTTAACTAACACTAGATCTCCTTCTTGAATATCGCATTCTTGAGCTTGACGTCTGGCATCCGCGTAAATCTTTCCTTTCCCTTTTCTTTCGCTGTCACTATCCCTGGCTTCCTGATCCTGAACAACGTAATGGATATTTCTGGAATTTTCGTACGTATTTTTCTCCGAAACAACATTTATGCTGGAGACACTCCCGTGGTGCAATGTGGTGTTGATCGATACATAGTTAAATAAGTTTGTAGTTCTTCTTCCCAGTTCTTTTTCTCAGCATGCGCGATTCTGATTCTCTTCATAATTGACTTATTTTGGATTTCCACTTCCCCGTTTGCCTGGAGCCAATATGGAGTTGTATTTCTATGCTCAATATTCATCGCATCAAAGTAACTTTTCAACTCTCGACTGTTAAAATTCTGTGCGTTATCTGTTTGCATAGAAATTGGCAAACCATGAACAGCAAACAATTGTTTGAAGCACTGGATGATTTTGTCCGAACTTACGGTTTTTAACTTGAACACCTCTATCCATCGTGAATAAAAGTCCACAACAACCAGCAAATTATATCCTGATACTGGTAACGGCCCTAAAAAATCAGCACATAAATGTTCCCATGGTTGCGTTGGCAACTCTCTCCTCTTCATTGGCTCAGGTTTCTCACTTTGACCAACTAAATGACAACCATAACATTGCTTACAACACGTTTCAATGTCTTTGTCCATTCCAGGCCACCATAGCTTCGATCTTAATCTTTCTTTCATGACAACTATTCCAGGATGACCTTCATGACAAAGTGACACAATTTCGGATCTCAGCGATTTCGGCACAACAATTCTTGTTCCGCGCAATGTCAAATGTCCTAGAACTGACAATTCATGGCAAATCGTCAAATAACTCTTATTGGTTAATTTAAACCATCTGCCGGTTTTTAATAATTGTTGAATTTCCATTAGCTCCGGATCCTTACGAGATTCCTCTTCAATTTTTCTTGTTGTCATAGCAGTTGGTGTACTTTCGGCAGCAACAAACCGAATATATTCTTCCATATTTAAAGAATCTTTATTTTGTTCCTGTGAAACGTCTTCTAGTACTAAACGTGAACGAGTGTCTGCTATGTTTGAACTACCCGATATGTATTTTACAGTATATGTATACGCCTGCAACCTTAACACCCACCTTTCAATTCTGGCACACGGTTTGGATCGTGGTGAAAACAGGAATTGAAGCGCTTTATGATCTGTCAACAGTTCAAAGTTTGTGCCAGTTAAATACATGTGCAGTCTCTCACATGCCCACACGATCGCCGGGGCTTCCTTTTCTGTTTGCGAATATTTTCTTTCAATTCTCGACAAGGAACGACTTGCATACATAATAACTCGAGATTCTCCATTTTTGTTTTCTTGTACCAATGCACACCCTAGTCCGACTGGTCCTGCATCACAGATCACTTGCGTTTTGTCATTTCGATCATAATAACCCAAATTTTCTGCTTGTGACAACAAATTTTTTAACTTTTTGAAACTCTGTTTCTGTTCTACGCCCCATCTGAATTCTACATCTTTTCGCGTCAACTTTCTGAGAGGTGCTGTTACCGTAGCCAAATTTGGTATGAAACGCTCAGTAAAGTTCACAAGTCCCAAGAAACTTTTGACTTCTGAAACTGTTTTTGGTTCACGAGCTGTCATAACTGCTTTCACCTTATCCTCGGCTAAACCAATTCCGTGCTTTGACAACACTATACCCATGAAATCAATGTGTGCCATGTTAAACTGACATTTCTCAATGTTAAGTGTCAAACCCTTTTCTTGCAACCTCGCTAACACAGCTTCTAATCTTTTATCATGCTCTGTTGTATCTTTTCCATGTACCACAATATCGTCAAAGATGTTCTTTACTCCAGAGAGACCACTTAATAGTTGCGAAACAACTTTATTATAGAGTTCCGGCGGGCGCACAGCTCACTCCAAAATTCAATCTTTTATAACGATACATCCCTCTATGCGTCATAAACGTTGTTATCTCCCTTGATTGTTCATCTAGCTCTATTTGATGATACGCCATGATACTATCTAATTTTGAAAATACAGTAGAACTGTTTAAATCCTGTAACACTTCCTCGGTTGTTGGTATTGGGTACCGCTCCCTAACAACAGCTTCATTGGCCCTTCTCATATCTACACATAATCTTACACCTTGCCGTTTACGAATAGCTACGATCGGACTAACCCATTTACTTGGAACTTCCACCTTTTCTATTATGTCCAATCGTTCCAAATCATCAAGTTCTTTTTCTAGCTTTTCACGCAAACCGTACGTAACACGACGTAATGGTTGTATAACGGGGTCAATTTCATCATTCACAGCAATATGTAATTGGAAATCTTTAAGTTTCCCTACATCGTCAAAACATTTTGGAAATTTCTTCTTCAAAGTGTCTTTCATTTCACTCTCAGATTTCACACTGTTTATGTTACCCACATTGTATGTATCGGCAGCAATATGCAAAATACCTAAATTTATAGAAGTCTCTTTGCTCAACAAAGCTTTGCCCTTCTCTTCAATGACAATAATCTCGGTATCAACATTTCTATCATTCAAAGATACAGTGGTACTGAAACTTCCAATAACTGTTAATGGCTTTGTATGTCCATAAGCATAAACTTTTCTCTCCGTTAGTCGCGATTTACATTTGACTTTCTTCTGTTTCAGTTTTTCCCATAATTCACGATCTATAACGTTGATCGATGCACCAGAATCAACTATTACAGGTACTGTCACTCCACCAATATTCACTAAAATGTCCTCTTTATCTGATGACGCACTACTTATTTCGTTTACAGTAAACACATATCATCTGAATCTGAATTATCTTCATCAACATCAACAGACCTTACTTTATCCTTCTTTTCTTAGGATTTCTCGGCTTTTGCCACTTAGATTTACAGCATTTTTCAAAGTGTCCTTCACGCTTACATTTCCGACACTTTTCCCCCATGCGGGACATTTATCATCACTTTTAATATGTCCTTCATAGCCACACGCATAACAACATTTCTTCTGCCGATGTGCCCATTTAACATTTGATACTACAGGATTTACTGTTACCTGTTCGGAATTAGTCATCGAAGGATGTTCTAAAGCACTAGCCTGTAATTCAGATGCTTCTAATGCAATCGCTGTTTGTCGACATGCATCTAAGTTTGGATTGTCATTCTCTAACAATTTTCTTCTCAGACGTTGAAAGTAGCACTTTTCTATCAACTGATCGCGAATACTCTCATCAACATTGTCAAAATTACAATTCACAGCTTTCTGTCTTAACCTTGTAATATACTGGTCAATCGATTCATTGGACGCTTGTGCAATTGCTCTGAATTTGGACCTTTCAAATACTGTATTTACTTTCGGTTCGAAATACGAATTCAGCACCCCTTTTGCTACGGAATACACAGTCTGTCCTTCCCAAGAATCTGGACATTCCAACGTAAAGACTATGTCTTGCACTTCCATACCTGCTAAATGCAGCAATAACTCCTTTTTCTGGGCAGCCTCGGTTACCCCTCGTCCTTCCGCAAAGAGTTCGAAACTCCTAATCCACCTTTTCCAACGAAAACCTAACGTTGAACGGTCGCCAACTTCAAATGGCGAAATACCTCCTAATTCAGAAATACGAACAGCCATCCTTCCGTAATATGATACAACAGTTCCAAATTATCCTCGTCGCCACAAATTTTGTAGTATTCGTCCCGGCTCTGAGCCACGATTCCAAGGATAAAAGTCAACAAAAAGAAACACCATTGAAGGTTCACATTTTACTCTCGGACTCCTTTATGAAGAGCATTACCACAAAGAACGACAACTTTAAAAATACTAATAAAACTGTAAGTCAAGACCAGAGGAATTGTCTCCCTTATTATAGTAATACACTGCAATGACCATGACCGTCAAGGTCAAATTATTTAATTTTGTTCAGAATGTCATAACTTTAGTATTTATTTATGGACTTGCTCATACTTGGACAAAACAACACTTATGACAAATCCGACATCATGATTCTTTCATGTATCAGTTTTACGTTAAAATGACCTTGACCTTCAAGGTCAAACTATTGAATTTTGCTACAATTTGCCATAATTTTGTCATTTATTGTTGGAATTGATTCATACTTGGACAAAACAAAACTTGTGACAAAACGGACATGTTGAATAACTCAAGTGTGACCATAACCTAAAAATGACATTGACCGTCAAGGTCAGATGTTTGAATATTGCTTAAGTTGTCATAACTTTGTTATTTATTGATGGATTTGATTTATACTTGGACAAAACAATACTCTTGACAAATTTGACATTTTGATTCAGGTTTGACCTTAACCTAAAAATGACCTTGACTAGCAAGATCAGGTTATTGAATTTTGCTAAGATTGGTCATAACTGTGTATTTTATGGTTAGACTTAATTCATACTTGGACAAAACAACACTTTTGACAAAACTTACATGTTGAATAATTCAGGTATGACCTTTATCCAAAAATGACCTTGACAGTCAAGGTCCCATTGTTGTATTTTGCTTAAATTGTCATAACTGTTGTTTATTTATGGATTTGATTTATACTTTGATAAAACAACAAAACCGACATTTTTATCTATTATAAGTATGACCTTGATCTTTAGATGACCTTGACATTTAAGTTCAAGTTATTTAATTTTGCTTAAAATAGCCAAACTTTTGTTATTTATGGTTTGATTTGATTTATACTGGGACAAAACAACACTTATGACAAAATTGACACACAGCTGTGACCTTGACCTTCAAATGACCCTGACCATCAAGGTCAAATTATGAAATTTTGCTAATATTGGCCATAACGTCATTTTAAGTTCTTTTTTATTAATACATGGACAAAACAACGCTCATGACAAAACCTACATGTTAAATTATTCAAGTATGACCTTAACCTTTAAATGACTTTTACCGTCAAGTTCGAATTACTGCATTTTGCTAAAATAGCCAGACTTTTGTTATTCATGGACGGATTTGATCTATACAGGGACAAAACAACACAGAGAATAAAACAAACGTGTTGAACAATTCAAGCATTACCTTGACCTTTAAATGACCATGACATTACTTAACTTGGCGATATCTTTGTTGCCGATGGATGTAGTGTCTTCATGCTTAGACTTAACTAAGTCTTAGACAATACCTCCAAAGAAGGTTAAACTGAACTTGACATTGACTTTTAAGGTCAAATTTCTGAATGTTGCTAAAATTGGCCATAACTTTGTTATGTATAATTATATTTCCAAATGATGTTTCATTTGAAATCCCTTCACCACAATGTGCTTCCTCTGATGTGTTTGCCTTTGGAAATACGAAAAAGTAGAGCGTGGCCCCCGATTGCGGTTGCTCTTGTTTGTATAAAATATGAGATCTTTGAATATCTTCAATTAGAAAATGTAATGTTGCATCTGATGTTTCCTTAACGGTAGACCCTAAAGCAAAGTACTCAGGTGAGCGATCCAGGGCCATAATGGCCCTCTTGTTAAAGAATAAGAACCGAAAATAGTTTTGTCTGTCTTAACATATTTAAATTTAAATTTAGATTAAGAACCTTGGCTTTATGTTTGAGTATCTCGACTATTTATGAAGAAATGACTACTTTTGAAGCGCAAAAAGCATATTTGAAGCAGGAATAGTTTCCCTTTAATTAATTTTGCCAATTCCATTCCCACAGTAAAAGCAGTGTTTCTTCCCGTATCATTGGCATTGGCACATTCAAGGGAAGTAACCACTCCAAGACATTACTAGATTGTATATACGAAACAGACAGCTGTGTAATAGTTTTTGAACTGTCCGTCTGTCAGTCCGTCCGAAAACTTTAACATTGGCCATAACTTCCTTATAAGTAAGTGGATTTACTTCATACTTGGACACAAAACCCCTTTGGACAAGACCTTCCTACTAACTTATATTTTTTTGACCTTGACCCCTGAATGACCTTCACCTTGGACATCCGATTGTAAGAAATCTTTAACATTGGCTCTAACTTCCATATTAGGAAGTGGATTTAATTCATACTTAGACACAACTCCCCTTTGGAAAAGAACTTCCCACTGACCTATATTTGTTTGACCTTGACCCAGGAATGACCTTCACCTTGGACATCCAATTGTCAGAAAAAATTAATATCGGCCATAACTTCCACATTATTAAATGGATATACTTCATACTTGGAAACAACACCCCTTTGTACAAGACCTTCCCACTGACTTATATTTATTTGACCTCGACCCCTGAATGCCTGGTTCTCAGCTTAAAGGTCAAAGCACCACTTCTTGGACATAGTCATCTTACAGTGACAGTTCTTGTTTTTTGAAACACTTCTATAACACATTTAAAGGCACTAAATAGTCTGCCTTTAATGTCCTTTAAACTATGGAACATTACGAAAAAAATATAATGTAGCGTTCTAAAAGTAAAATATCTTGCGTTTGTATGAAATACACAATGTGTCTTCCAAAACGTTTTAGTGTCCTCTTGGCTTTCAAATTATACCTTACTTTTAAGAATTTATGCGATTTGAATCAGAAGTATTTTAGAAGCCTTTTTCTTTGTGATTTTTTATGTTTATGTTCATATTTATTTTGAAAATATTTCGACTAAGTTTTGTCGTATATTCAGTATTACATATTGGAGTCTACAGAAACATTTAATTGATGTACAAAGATATTTCAGTTATTTGTTTGTGAACATTTAAGCTTTTCTGTGAAGATGCTAACGAAAAATTGTTACTGCAATAAAACTGTTTTGTTTAATTTAAATGTTGTTTTAACATGTATAACATATATTAATGGAGGGAATTTCACGCGTTGGTGTCAAGTCCCGTAATATTTTACTATTAACATGATTAACGGTCTAATTTAAAGTTTTGACAGTTAAAGTTCAGCTTATTTTTATGTTCACTTTTGGTAGCGTTAACTTGCGTTAATCTGTTATTTGTAGGCCTTACAACACATTAAAAAAGTACTCGTTAATACCAAAAGTCTGTGTAACATTTGAACAGTTATCCGACTTGGTAAGCAAAAGTTCTAATTTCACGCAGGTACATATATTAACGTTAAATATACATACTTGTTGGACGTGAAAAAGCTACAGAGAAAGTACTCTGTCGACCTATTCAATCATATCACAAGATTAATTTTGATGCAAAGCATCAAAGGCGGCGCACATTGTTTTGAAATAAGATAAATAATCAGTGTATAAATTAACCTAAACAATTGTACACGTGTGTAGTACATGTTGTACATTTTGATGATATAATCAAGTTATTTACAGATGGGATGTAAAAAGATTTTAAAGGGGGACATTTGAATTATATCCATGTTTTAATCACTTTTATTGAAGATGTGATATCATGTGAATTCACTTTTCTTCAACAAAATGACCAGATATGAATTACTATATTCTCATAAAAAATCATTTGATCTTTCACTTTTTATGAAAATTGCATATTGTCTCTCTTTAAAAGTAAAAATTGGGATAATAATCAAGTGTTCTTCGTCTGCGACACAATTCAGCAGTTGAATATTCCAAATGTCTACTTTTTACTTTTGCTTTATTTCAACAATCTATACCCTTTTAATGATTTTAGTCTGTTTAAATCCTACTGTTTTGTGTCTTTTTCTGTTCTATCCTGGTTGCGCTACCATGATAGACAGGATATAATCCAATTTTTACAAACTCAGATTTACAATCTATTTCTTGAAGAAATGTTATGTTTTCATTGTTTATATTGTATGCATGAAGAAAATACCATCACACATGCACATGCAGTGGTAATAAGCCTTCAACGTACATTAAATACTATACTTTATATAGATTTGCTTCGATTGACCAATGAACATTTTGGAACCATCGATAGCACATTAAGTAAATTGAAACAAGGATGACTTCAGTGATCTGAAAGTTTGAAAAGGGTTGGAAAGTTTACTGTCCAAAGTTTCTAGGCAGCCCAAGACATGTCAAAATTTCAAATTTAAACCTTGAATGACAATTCCAAGAATATGTTTTTCCTCCCACAGAGAATGAGAATTTGAGATCCATGGACGGTTATTTCTGTAGAAGAGAACTGTAGAAGAGAATGGTCATTATAAATTATTTAAAATCACCTCGTAATCTTGCTTTTTCCCCGGGCTGTGTTTAAGAGAAAATTATATCTAAGAAATTACCGTCTCTGGTAGGAAACGGGAAACGAATTTTTGTGTAGCAGTACCAGTGTGAGTGTATTTCTGAAATTGGAACAAAGAGAGCTGCCGACCTGACAGTCAACTAATCAACTATGGAGTACACATTCTCCTATAATAGATGAAGGGCTTTACTACTAAATATTTTCTTGTACGCATAATATTCCCAGATTTGGTGAAAAATAGACCAAGATACTTGTCTCTGAAGGTGTGTCCTCGATTTTGAAATAACAATTCCTATGATATCGACATCCAAAAAATAAAACCTTACATGTAACATCTTTGTTCGAATTCCAAAATTCCAGTATGGTATTACATCATTTCAAATATTTTGTAATTTGTCTGCACTAGATAACACCCGAAGAACAACTGGTACTCTATCATATTCATGGTTTAACGGTTTAGTGGCGTAGTGAACAGATATATTTTTTGTAACTATAACGACTGAATTGACTCCAGCAAAGTAAGAGTGTTCTTCAAATTCATCCTTTTGTCTGTATTCACAAAGACAGACTCATTCTTTATTATTGCATTAAAACGACAGATTTTGTACAATTTCTATTTTCAAGTTAGTTTATACAAATCAATTTTATTTCGATTGTGACGAAAGCTTTTAGCTAATAGAATCATTCTCAAATCCGTCCATGGAACCAACCAGTACTAAGTAATGAGGATAAAGTTTCTTGCTGAAGGAAATAACCTATGCCGACACTGCCGCTGACGGGGTTCGCACTCGTGTCTTGACTAGCTATCCTTAGATTACAAGTCCGACCTTTTAACCACTCGGCTTCACCTTTCTTTATATAGCTATAGTTGAAAGAATTAACAAAGATTTGCATTTCAGATTAAGTAGCAACACACTGCTAGATGAATGCAGTGAATACACAAGTACTTGCAGCGCTTTGATTTGTTTTGGGAAAAGTCATTAAATCTGTAATTTTTGCATCAAAAACTTTCAATTAAAAATACAAACTTACCTGATTTGGATCAATTTATTTTTAAAATCAATAAATACGATTTATGAAGTGACATATTTTAAGTGATGTACAGAATAATTGGATTTTTTACATTGATAATGATCCAAGATTCTCCCAAATTGATTACGTCAGCGCATGGTACAAAATGAAACACTATTCCAATATAGGCGTCGCCGTTCTCGGCGCCGCCAATAAATCAGGTAGCTGAAATCTCATTGGCCGTGTGTACTTGGCCCAACAGACGTTCCCCGAGTGGTGATAACAGTGTTAGAAACACCTGAGTGCATGTTTATGACAGGCAGTGTTTTCCAATAATTCTAGTACATCAGTAAGAGTCGATGTTAGCGTCATTAAGTACACGTCTCTTGATATTGTTATGACCTCATTTTATTTGAAATGAAAAAGGATTAAAATTCCAAGGAGGTATTTGAAATTTACACGGATTTAAGCGCCATTTTGTCACGTGATATTTTCATTTTGTATCAAATATGGACATGTTCGTAGTCGGTTAATAGGTGGAATCGATTCTCTCGCTTCTAGATGTATGCACTTTAGTGTCTGACATTGTAGCTTTTTGTCCAAGGAGCAAAGCAGACATGTTATAGTTACGTTGTTCTGTTTGATGTCTATGCAGTTACTGAACCACTCATTTTTCAAGCAATTTAAGATATTCTCACAATTTATCCAGCACTGTTGAAAAAGATACTTGTTGTCTTAGTCGCCTTCCTGACCAGGCTCCATTACTTTCAATTTAGTTTCAAAGTATTTTGGAACACTCGGCTATGTAGCTTCCCAATTATAGTAAGGGAAGTGATGATAGGGGAGCTGATTAAGAAGGGTCAAGAAACTAGCTGTTTTTGTTAACTTGTACTAAACATGTGGTCTGTTTATATTTCATTAGATGTTATTTATCTGGTAATTTTTCTTGTTTTTTTAATTCACTCTAGAAATCGGGTATGACCAACGACATGCTTTTTGTAAAAAAAAGGCGAACTTACTGCCTTTAACAGATAGAAAAGAAAAAAAACACTTGCAGTCTTTCATGTGTCTTATGTAGTAATATGGTTTTTTTATTCCTTTATTAATGTAGAAAAAAAAACAACTGACTTTTATTCTGGGGCTTGTTTTATTTCATTTCTGCAGCGAGCCATTGTAAATGTTTTAAACGTTCACTGGCTATTTGTTTCTGTTTTCGAGTCTGTAAATCAGTGACCATGTTGTCAGCAAGGGATATACCTGTCCAAACAAAAGCATCAAAGACAATGACTAAAGCTAAACACACTATAAAGTACAGATGTGCTGGACAAACAATGAAGCCAACACATTTGGCAATTTCCGGATTGCCAGTCCCAAAATACGACCGACTGAAAGCGAGGAGGTTGTCTGTGACAAGAATAAAAGAGCCACAGAATCCGTGTATCCGTAAAATGAGGGAGTTGCACACTGTCGAGATCCGAAATAAACGTACCAAAGAACTCGTTGATCTTGAGGTAAGGCATCTGTTTTAACGTTCATAAGAATGGTACAACTCGTGTTTTATGTAGATTTGTCCAATGTTTTGTAAATGTATCTAAATTCGTTGTTTCAGCAATACATTTTGCTATCTGTATCAAGCGTTTTTCGCTGATGAATAACGCCTCACTTCAAAAGCTTGTTTTGACATAACTTTCATATAATTTTTATTTTGGCACAGATCTGATTCATGACATGTTTATTTTAACGACGTTGTGTGGTAGCCACGTACCACCATCGGATTACAACAAGTAATTTATGACTTTTTAGTTGGGCACCTGCTGTAAGAATGAGGCTTTTTCTGCCGACAAAAAGTCGTGCTGATTCGAACAAGCCGTTAAAAAACTAAACAGTTTCCCGAGACTATATAAAATAAACAGATTTTCTAAAAAAACTACACAAGTAAAGGAAGATGAATGAAATAATTTCAACGCTTTGTGAAAAGAGAAATTTCAGACGGATTCGGAAAATAAATATGAAAATACAGTTCCGATCTTGAATATTATGAGTAAAATATTACATAAGTTTGCCAAATTTCAGATTATTCAAATTACGATACAAACATGATTTTTAATGAACATTAATTATACAAAAACTCAATTTTTATTGAATAAAATTTAGTTGTTTTTTTTTAATATTACAAAGATCATAAGCAAAAGTAAAAAAAAACTGAAAAATGTGTATAACCGTATTAATTCTTGTAGACTGGTTTGTGAACCTGTTTACAATGCCCCTGCCCCCGTTTCCTGATCTTGTTTTGTTTCTTACAATTAGGAGAATTTTGCACATTGGCGATTTCTTCAAATATTTTTAATTGACTAAGTAAAGAGAATCTGCTCTCACATAAAACCACTCTGAAGTCATCAGCAACTCTCTGAAATTATTAGGGGACATATCTCGACTACATTTAAAATATTATTTTTTTCCATTGAAGTTTTTGTGTTAATACTTAGGCTTTCTTACCCACGAGGTTACTGTCAAGAGAATTTCCGTAGAATGGCCGAGTTGTCAAAGTATTGTCAAGACGACGTTCTTGTCGAAGAAAGTAACGGTATTGCCCAACATCTTGTAAAGTATAAACATGCGCAGAGCTTCCCTCAAATATAAAATTCTTTATTTCTTTAAGTTTTTATTGCATGCAACGTCAGTTTATCAGTGAAAGAAACTTCAAATAATGTAAATGCTTATAAGAATGTCCATGAACACTTGTACATTGTCAAACTGGTCATAACTCACACGATTTAAGTTCGCTTCTTTGGTAATATAAATATTACGTTAACTTCAGGCAGATAGCATGTTTTCAGAAGTTTTTTTTTTGAAATTTATTTTTGGGCATTATTACCTACAGGATTACTCTTACGGAAATGTTTAAAACAAAAATGTACTCTGGCCTCGGTAGATCAAGATCGTGTTTGATTATAAATCAGACGCCGACATTTGAGATAAATCTATTGTTAACATTTAAAAGTCTTATAATCTTTATTATTTTCTCGTAAGTGTGAAACTGCATTCAATACAGCTTTGTCGCTTTATACATCTGCAAACATTAAAGTAAAAACGGTTACTATGACAACCATATTAATTTTAACTTTGATATATGTGGTGTTTGATATATCTGAATGTGGCATTTATAAAATCATCTTTTATATCAAAAGATTGTCAGAGTCGTATTTTCTTTCATCAAGCAAGCAAAAACTAATTAATATTTCCATAATTTACTGAGTATACTTGTTGATAAAGATCAATTATTTATATCAATCGTACAAACTCGGTCGTCTCCGTAATCTCCGGGAAAGAATTCTCCCAAATTCTATAAAGGATTGAAAACAATTTAAACGTATCTTCGTGTAAGTTCAGAGACGATTTTTGGAGATAATCAGAGATGACATCTACGACAATTTTAATCTTTCATGCGACTGAACATGCAGTTTCAGTATTATTGAAGAAACTAAATAGATGCTTAAACCGTTTTATATAGGTCAGGACATTCACATGCTGGTATTTTTTGTCTCTCTTTTCATGTCAAAATATCTTTAAATAAAATTGTCTATTTTCGGAATTTAGGTTAATTATTTCTGAAGGATGTCTGCACTGTATCCTGAATTCCGTAACTATTACTATATCTATAGACTGCAAAGTTTCTCTTTGAAAGACTCTTTTGCTTTTCTATGCTAGTGTTCAGTAGGACAGTATGCCCATTCTTTTAAAGATGGCGCGTCCAGCTTTTTCTGCTGTTATGGTCAACATTATCTGTTATAATTGAACTAATATGTCAGTATTGTTGACGATTAGATGGTCTGGACATGAATCGTTATGTTTAACACTTAGTAACCTGTATATGAGTAACATATGTGAGTAATTCGAACTTGTAGTGGTACAATTTTACAGTCAATCCAGTTTGAAGCGAAGCAATAACAGATGTTAAGTTTTGATGACAAATTAATGTTCTGTTCAGTGCAGTTCTGCACGAGTATTTTGCAATGCTTAGATGAGTGATTGGTCGTGTGTTCTTTGTCAAACCGTCGTTCCCCACTTGTGATTACAGTATTTGGTCGTGTGTTCTTTGTCAAACCGTCGTTCCCCACTTGTGATTACAGTATTAAAAACACCTGAGTGCATGTTTATAACATGCAGGAGCTTTCCAGTAATTCCAGAGAAAGAGTCGAAGTTAGCGTCATTAAATACAGGGGTCTTGATATTGATAAGGCCTCATTTTATTTGAAATGAAGAAGGAGTAGAATTACAAGGAGGTGTTTGAAATTTACAAGGATTTAAGCGCCGTTTTGTCACGTGTACATTATATTTTCATTTGTATTAAATGTGGAAATTTTCGTAGTCGGTAATTATGTGGGATCGATTTGCGCTGATCGGCTGTCGCTTCCATATATATGTACTTTAGTGTTTGACATTGTAGTGATTTGTCCAATGAACAAGGCAGATATGTTATAATTACGTTGTTCTATATAATGCATGTGCAATTAATGGACCGCTCATTTTTTCCAGTAATTCAAAGTATGCGTCTTTCTTACCACACTCCATTACTTTTCAAAGTATTTTGGGATATGTAGCTTCCCAGGTAATTTTAGGTGTGTGTGTGTGTTTTTGGGGGGAATTGGCTTATTAAGTATGGTAAAGAACACTAACTCTTTTTGTTAACTTTTATCAAACAGAACTTCTCTTGACTGCCAACAATGTTATTGTTTTTTATTAAAAAACAAACAAACAAACAAAACTAATGTTGCAGAATCTAACAGATAGAAAAGATGGGTAGTTTGATGTTTTCTTTTTTCTTTTTGAATTCATTAATTAATGTTGAAACGACTGGGTTGTTTTAATTCATTTTTTGCAGTTAGCCATTTTTAATGTTTTGAACATTCACTGGCTATTTGTTTCTGTTTTCGAGTTTGTAAATCAGTGACCATGTTGTCACCAATGGATATAGCTGTCCAAACAAAAACATCAAAGACAATGACTAAAGCTAAACGCACCATAAAGTACAGATGTGCTAGACAAACAATGAAGCCAACACATTTGGCAGTTTCCGGCTTGCCAGCCCGAACACGACCGAGTGAAAGCTAGGAGGTTGTCTGTGACAAATATAAAAGGGCAGCAAAGTCCGTATATCTGTAGAATGAGGGAGTTGCACAAGTCGAGATCCGAAATAAACGTACCAAAGAACTTAAGGCAACTGTTGTGATGTTCATAAGAATGGTACAACTCATGTTTTATGTAGATTTGTCCAATGTTTTAAATGCATCTAAAATCACTGTTTAAGCAATACATTTCGCTAAAGCTGTGTCAAGCGATTTTCGCTGTCGGTATGAATAACGCCTCGCTTACAAAGTTAGTTTTGACGTAAATTTGATATGAATTTTTGGCCCAGATCTGATTTATGACGTGTTTTTTTAACAGTGTGTGTGTGTGGTTACGACTTACCACCATCACATTGCAGTAACTAGTAATTTATAACTATTAGTTTGGCACTTGCTGTAAGACAGAAGCTTTTTCTGGCAAAAAAAAAATCATGCCGTTGAAATTTCTAAACAATTTCTCGAGACTGTATGAAACAGATAGAGATAAACATAGCTACATAGGTAAGAGATAATAAATAGAAAAACATTAACTATTTGGTAAAAAAAGAGATTTAAAAAAACTTGCACACTAAATATGATAATTTAATAATGATAAGTTTGAAGTAATTCAAATAACGACACAATAATAATTACATAAATTTTATCGAAACTTCATTTTTTATTAAAAATATAAAAGATACAAAATCATTGGCAAAACTCAAAAAGGGTATTTCTTTTCATAACAAAAATTATTCTTGTAAGCTGGGTTATGGACCCTGTTTACAATGCCCATGCCTCTGCTTAACTAAACTTGTTTGGTTTCTTACAAAACAGAATTTTAACCAACGTACCATATGCATATTAGCCATCTCTTTTATTTTCTTTATTTAAATTAGTAAAGAAAATCTTCGCACAGTACACCACACTGACATCAGCAATTCTCCGAAAATGGTCGTTGATGTAATTATTTTGGGACATGTCAGGACTACACTAAAATATTCTATTTCACGTTTGAGACTTTTGTATTGTGATTTTTGACACTTACTTACGTCCTTACTAACTTACTTACTCTCACGGAAATTTCCGTAGATGGCCGAGTTGTCACAATTTACAACACGACGTTCTTGCCAAAGAAAGTCACGATTATGTGTCGATATTGCCCAACACCTTGTGCATTTATGAAGCAGACGACCAATCTTTATATCGTTAAGGTCTTTAATGATTACAGTAACACCCGTACACTGTTAAACTGCTCATAACTCATACACGATATAAGAATGTTTTCAAGTAATAAAAATGTAATGTTAGATTCATGGGCAGATCCCCTGTTTTCAGAGATTTTTTAGTTATTTTTGAGCATTATTGCCCACAACATTACTCTTACGGAAAATTTCGGACACAATTTGAAACAAAAAAAAATGCTCTAACCTCGCAAGAATCAGCATACTAGTAGTGCAAACGTTAAAGTATAAAAGGTTACTATGATAACCATGCTTATTTTAACTTTGATACATGTAGTGTTTGCTATATCTTAATGTGACGAAATAAAATCAATAAGTATATCACAATATTGTCAGAATCGTATTTTCTAACATCAAGCAACAATTAATATTTCTGTATTTTACTAAGTTTTAGTAACATTTAAAGCTGAAATTTTGCCAAGAATCAATTGTGCAACTTCGGCCGTCACTGCAATCTTCAAGGAAGCCATCCTCATGGGTATGAGACTCACAAGAGTACACCAAACATAAAATGAATGCCATTCTCCCAAATTTAAGAAAAGATTTAAATTAGTTCAAACTTATCCGTGTAAGTTCAGAGACGATAGTTCGAGAGAATCAGAGAAGACACCTGTGTCAGTTTAAATCTTTCATGCTACCGAACATGCAGTTTCAGTATTACTAAAGAAACTAAATGCTAAAACCGTTTGTTATAGGTCAGGATCTTCACATTCTTGTATTTTTGTCTCTCTTTTCTTGTCAAGATTAGATCTTCTTTAATTAAAATGAGCTATGGTCGGAATTTAAGTTAATTGTTTCTAAAGGATGTCTGCACTGTATCCTGATTTTCGTTACTGTAACTATATATATAGACTACATAGTTACTCTCTAATTGAAGACTCTTCTGGTTTTCTTTGTTAGTGTTCAGTTAAACATTATGCTGTTTTTTAAAGATGGTGAGTCTACCTTTTCCTGCTGTAATGTCAACATTATCTGTTACAATTGGTTGAATAAATCAGTATTGTTGTCGACGATTTGATGGTCTGGAGAAAAAGTATTCTGTTCAACCCAGAGTAACTCACGATATCCACTCATTTCGAGTATATATGAGTAATTCGAACTTGTAGTGGTACAATTTTACAATCAGTCAAGTTTGTAGCAAAGCAATAACAGATGTAAAAAAAATTATAACAAATTAAACGGAATTGATTAAGTTGTCTAAAAGCTATTTTTTAAGAGTCTGCACATTGAAGTGTTAGCTAAAAAAATTAGGGCATTTTGATATATCCACCAGGAGCATAGCTTGACTTATATAGAAGTGTAGGGCCATTTTCAAGTGAGGCATGGGGACATCATGCGACAGACATTGTTCTTAATGATATATGATGTGTTTAGACATATATCTGAAGTTTAATTGGCTTTTAGTTATATACCCTAAAAGCGTGTTATATGGAATCACAGTGTGTAGATATCCATTGAAATAGTAAACTTGAATTAGATGAGTTTGTGATGAAAAAGTAATTACTATACACTGTGCTATACAGATTTAAATCAATGAAAGTTTGAACTATAAGGACTGAATGTACCTTTCTAAGTGGGTATTATGTGGAACTTTGCCTTTACCATATTAACGGTATTTCTTGTTGGAGTGGTAGAGAATAGGGAGAAAAGTATTGAGAACCAAGGAGTCCGATACCATTGTTTGGTGTGTTAAATAACGAAAAAACCGTTGGTTTTGAATGTTTATGCTTAAAATGAATCAACGGAAAGGAAAATTGTATTACTATGATAAATGATGACAGTAGAAGTTTTTTTTTTGTGAATAAAAATCTTAATTTCCAATGAATAGCAAAGCAGTTCTTTTATGGATGAACTTTAGAATGTCAGCTTTGCTTTCGGGAATGAACTTCTATATGTCCAATTAACAACCAGAAATGCTTTGGTAAACGAACTTTTGAGCGCCCAACATATAGTCAACAGAGCCCCGATGAACCGTCGTCGGAAAACACGGGTGCTGATTCCGCCAATAAGTGCGAATGAGGTGTATACGTAGAGAGTACCCCTGGGTTACCGAGGATATGATGAACAAACTTCTGAGTGTTCGATTTACAACAAGCTAAATTGGTTTGGCGTATGAGATTTGTGGTTCAATATCTTCTGAATGTCTAAATAGCAACTTAAAGCTAGTTTAACAGATGTCCAAAGACTTCAGAGTACAGGGTTTGAATCAATGAGACTAGGACAGCTGGGCTTAGCTTTGTGTTTCTTCTCTTCCCCCTTTTCTGTTGTTAGTGATGGCAATTTTATCTGATTGTAGAACATATATTACTAGCTAGGATGAAATCGATATCTATTTTAGTATTTTCTGCAAAAACCTTCGATTTGAGAACCGTGCCAAATCTTACTTGAATATTGTATTCAATAATGTGCCGGCTTTTCATCAATTCATCCTGACCATATGTATTAAATATATAAACCTGTGATGAACTAACTGCTCTTTAGACATAAACAATAGAAGTGAATGCATATAACGAAACTAAACATTTTGAAAAAAAATCTGTGAAAACACCTGCTATGCATACCTTCCGACGAACTTTACGGTATGGCATGCCACTAAAATTTAAAAAAAAACTTGTAACTTCTCAAGAATTGGAAACATACGTATAATGGTACTTTAGGTAAAGGGTTGGGAAATACATTTTTAGTTCTGTATCTTAAAGATACAAAATATTTGAAGATATTTTTTATTACTGGCACTTATATATAGCAGTTTAAGATTAAACACACCAGTTACATGAACAGAAAACAAAAGAGACGATCAAAAATGACAGTAAGAACGTGAGACGAAAGCTTATCATAATTTCCGCAGCTTAGTATAATTTCCGTCGCCGTACTTTGAAACTGTGGCAGAAATAAGTTTAAAAAAGTATTGAAGCGTGTTTAGAGTATATAATATTGAAATGTTCTTTACCCAGGGCATATTTCAGACAAGCCCATGAGTCTTTTAAGTTTTAAATATGAATTTCATTACTTTCAAAGACATTGTAGGTAATTTTGTTTTGTTTCAAACATTTATATTTATCCAAGTGAACAACGCAAACAGTTAAAGTACTCTGTCGACGTATTGAATTTTTAATCATAAATCAGATTTCATTAATCACACATTCGGCGTCTCCGACTTGTGACATTTAATGAGTAGAAACAATGATAGAAACACCTAAATGCATATTTATGTCAGACAGTTTTCTAATAATTCCAGTCCAACAGGTAGGGGTGATACTTATGGATACTAGCTTCATTTAATACATGTTTCTTGTTATTGTAATGGACTCATTTTTAGCTCGTCTGTTTCGAAGAAAAAGTCGAGCTATTATGATCGCTATGTCGTCGTCGTTGTTGAAGTCGTCGTGCAAAAACTTTAATGTAGCCTATTACTCAAATAATTTAAAAAGTATCAATATGTTGCTTTGAACGTTCGCTTATCATGACAAGAGGCATTTGTAACACACGGAGCATTATTATGAAAGCTATATTTTTGGAGTAATCCCCCTTTTTATCTTTCAGTTTTTAGCTCACCTGTCACGTCGTGACAGAGTGAGCTTTTGTCCGTCGTCCGTCCGTCGTCCGTCCGGCCACAATTAGTTTGTTAACACTCTAGTGGTCACACTTTTTGCCTCAATTGTCATGGTCAGGATGTTTGTCTCATTAATTTCTCGGACGAGTTCGACCATTGGTTACTTTGGTTGAAAAACTAGGTCACAGAGCCCAAATATAGAAAAACCTTGTTAACACTCTAGAGTCTACTTGTTCAGTCCAAGTATCCTAGAAATTTGTCAGAAAGGTTGTATCGATGACTTCTAGCTCAGTTTCGAACATGGGTCATCTAGGGTCAAAAACTAGGTCACAGAGCCCAAATAATGAAAAACCATGTGAACACTCTAGAGGTAACATTTTCAGCCCAAATAATCTGGAAATTTGTCAGAAAGTTGCTTCTGTGATTTCCAGCAGAAATTTGAATATGGGTCATCTGGGTTCAAAAACTAGATCACAGAGCCCAAAAATAGAAAAACTTTGTTAACACTCTAGAGGATACATTTTCAGTCCAAATATCCCAGAATTTTGTCAGAAAGGTTGAATCTATGATTTCTAGCTCATGTTTGAATATGGGTCATCTGGGATCAAAAACTAGGTCACAGAGCCCAAATATGGAAATACCTTTTTAACACTCTAGAGGTAACATTTTCAGTCCAAATAACCTGAACATCTGTCAGAAAGGTTATTTTAATGATTTCTAGCTCATATTTCAAGATGGGTCATCTTGGGTCAAAAACTTGGTTACATAGCCCAAATATAAAAAAACCTGTTTAACGCTCTAGAGGTTACATTTTAATCCCGAATAACCTGGAATTTTTTCAGAAAGGTAACTTCTATGATTTCTAGCTCAAGTTCGAATGTGGGTCATCTTGGTTCAAAAACTAGGTCACAGAGCCCAAATATCGAAAAACTTTGTAAACAGTCTAAAGGCTACATTTTCAGTCCAAATGTCCTGGAAATTTGTCAGAAAGGTGGCTTTGATGATTTGTAGCTCATTTTTGGATATTGGTCATCTGGGGTCAAAAACTAGGTCACAGACCCCAAATATGGAAAAACCTTGTTTACACTCTAGATGCTACTTTTTCAGTCCAAATATCCTGGAAATTTGTCAGAGAGGTTGTTTCAATAATTTCTAGCTCAAGTTCAAATATGGGTCATCTAGGTTTAAAAAATAGGTCACAGAGCCCAAATATGGAAAAATCTTGTTAACACTCTAGAGGTTACATTTTCAGTTTAAATATGCTAGAAATTTTTCAGCGAGATTGTTTCAATAATTTCCAGCTCAAATGCGAATATGGGACATCTAGGTTCAAAACTAGGTCATAGAGCCTAAATAAGGAAAAACCTTGTTAACACTCTTGAGGTAACATTTTCAGTCCAAATAACCTGGAAATTTGTCAGAATGATTGTTTAAATAATTTCTAGGTCAAGTTCGAATAGGGGTCATCTGGGGTTAATTAACCAGGTCCATAGCAACTTTGTTAAAGGTATGAATATGAAACATGGACTGCTTGCTTATCATGACAAGTGGCAGTTGTAACTCAAGGTGAAATATTCTGAAAGCTATATTTTTGGAGTAAGGCTTCTTTTTAACTTACAATTTTTGTCAAAATTGGTTATTTAGTTGAATTACAAAACTACCAAAGGTATCAATATGAAACATAGACTGCTTGCTTATCATTACAAGAGGCAGTTGTAAAACAATGGGCATTGCTCTGAACTAAATAGAAGAACGATCAAAAATCAGATATCAAAGAAGGTATTTAAAAATTGAAATACATGTAAGCGCCGTTTGACTTGTAAGCGGAGATGTCTAAATGGGTGAAATCGAGTTGCACTGATCGGCCTTCGCTACTTATCTGTACTCTAGTGACCAACATTGCCTGTACTTTTTTGTCATTTGAAAATTGCAGACATGTTATAATTGCGTTGTTCTGTGAGGTATCCGTGCAATTTATGGACCGTTATTTCTCAAATGATTTACTGTACTCTATAATGTTTCCTACGACTTCGGAAAATTATATCATAAGTCTAGTCTCGTATCATGCTCCATTACTTTCAAGTGATTTTGTTTTTGAATTTGCTTTAAGAACAGAGGCCTTTTCCACTAGATTAATGAGGTAAAATGACGTTTTAGGGATCTAATGAGTTAGAAATCTTAAGGTAAAAATTATTAGTATCACAGACTAGGCAAAGAAGAATCCCAGTTAAACTTGAGGGGAAAAGTTACTTGACAAATTTTATCAAAAAATGTGTAAGGTCAAGGTGACTTCCGCAGTTTTTGTAAAATTGTAAAAAAAGCTGAGCTCTCTTTAAATTGCATTTAATATGTCTGTTTATTCCAGACTTTTAAACTCTAGTAATCGGTTGTTAGTATTTAAGCTGAGGACTCAACTGGCAATTTGTTTCTTTTTTCGAGTCTGTGATTTAGTAACTATGTTGTCATCTCGCGAAATACCTATCCGAACGTAAACATCAAAGACAAAAGCTAAGTGCCTGATAAAATACAAATATGCTGAAAAATATTGAATAGAAATATTAAAAAAAAGTAATGAAATATTCACTTTATGGTAAAAATTGGAACAAAAACTAATTATTTAAATGGTTATAATGAAAATTTGCATGAACACTCTCACTTTGTCAGATTGGCTTTAACTTTAACATGTTTAATTCTCATGGTCTTAACATGAATCATACAATTTTTAGCAGGATCTAGAAAGTCAAGGTTCTATCCTGCTTATTTGTAAAGCAGATGAACACATGATTCATTCAACTGTATGATTCTTATTTAGGTTTACTATTGCATTTAAAATAAGTTCCGCCTTTATTCATCTGCACGTTTTATTCAAAATGGTATCTATGACAACCACATCTATTTTAACTTAATGTGGTATTTCATATATGTCTTTTTTCTCTGAATCAAGGCAGAATTTAATCTTAATGAAGCTTATTGTCTGTTTTATCAAATCTACTATAGAAAACCGGTATGATATAGATTTTTGCAAAATTAAACGAATATTTCTTCCAAGTATTGCATTTGAAGAAAGTCGTCGCCGATCTGTAGTATTTCTAAGGATTGATAACAACTTTGCACACGCAGCACTCTCTTGAATCTTCCATGATGATAACCATATGGGTAAGGAGAGCAAAAGTATACACCATATTCAAATACGTGATTGAGGCATTCATTCATTCATTCATTCATTCAGAGGCATTGACTGGAGAGAATCCGAGATTTTAAAGCATTACAGTGAAATGCTCATATGCGACAAATAATGCAGTAGCGAGATATTTAAGACGAAAAAAGATATAAAATCCGTTCTAAATATGCCGTTTTCACAACGAGTACCTTGACAAATCGCTGTGGCCACTAAAATATTGCCAAGCATTACCCCTGCCAATACATGATATCATATATCAGGGCACAACAAGAAACCTTTCCGCTTAGCATATGTGTTACTTTATTGTTTAGGCATAACTCATTTCAATTCTGAATCCGATTTTTAATGTCTCCTATATCCTCATGGAACTCAGCTTCTACACAGAGAACTTTTACTGACTTCCATGTTGTTTCTTTAATTAACATTGGTAATGATCGGAATTTCAAATCATTATTTCGGAAGGCTGTCTGTAATATATCCTCATTTTCCTAGTTGTAATTATACCTGTAGTGTTTACAGTTTGTCTTGGAATGACACTAGCCTATTTCTTAGCTAGTTTCATGCATTCCACGATACACATTTTTAAAAGATGGTTTATCCACCTAATGTTTAGCTGTTTTAATAAACAATATTGATGAAATTGAAGAAAACAAAATATGTGAGTAGTTTAATGGGGAATTTCTTGTTGTTTAAATTTATATTGAAACAGTAACAGCTGTTAACCTTTTTACGATATATTGAATGATGGATTGCTTCATGATGTCTTTGCTATTGTCTGAGCATTGTAAATTATCTTAATTTAAAAGATTAAGTGCTTTGACTGGTGTGGAAGCATTTGATATATCTACAAGAGCGTAGCTTGGCCCATATAGAAGTGTAGACGTCGTTCTAGTGAGCTACTGGGGCATTACACTCCAAAAAAGATATATTCTGAATGTTAAATGATGTGTTTTAACATATATCTGGAGCTTAAGATTTCACCCATAAGAGAAATACACTTCAACACGCTACTCCTAAAGCCTTCATTGCATATTTTGGTCTTTGTAGACCTAGGTCCTCCATTACTAGAAGAAACATTTAGTATCCTTTTGATGTACTGCACATACGAACTGGTTGCCCTGTCCAAGGTGAAGATTAGACATGAATTCTTGATATACCTCCGCCCCCCATTTCGTGTCCGCTTAATTTTGACGAGTTTTGGAATTTCTTTGTAGAAATAGTATACCCTGCAGGTCCAGCTAAACTAAGAACTGATCATTATAATTCCGAGAAGTGTACTTTTAACGAATGACGCAACGGGATTACACAACGTCATTTTATTTTATGCCTATCAATGAAATATGGGGAAATATCAGTGAGATAAAAGTGATAATCCACTGTTTTGAATCAGTGAAATTACCATTTTGATAATCCACTGTTTGTGCCGGAACTACTTTTTTATCACCACGTAAATACAAGAGAATCCGCTGTATTTCAGACAGTGACAGCGAGTGAAATTTATTTACCTTGTTAAATCCAGTTATAATATTGAATTCCTGAGCCTAACTAATTGTGAACAATGATGAAATTCGCCATAAATTATTTAAAATGTCTGATTTGTTTACATAACTCACATAGACAATATCCAATATAGCCGACTTTCAATTCAATTGATTGAATATTACTCGGTATTAATCCGCTTTTATAATTAAAGTATGTATGGCTAAAATTCAATAAATATTGATAAACTGTGTAGAGAAAAATAAATGTTATTTGATGAAAGTGTATTCAGTTTATTTCAGCAGAAGTAAAGTTATCATATGTAATGGAGATTGTCTGCACTTTTTTTGTGCGTAGTAACGGTTTGACCAAAGTACGCATTAACTGATTTGGGGCTCACCATGGGGAATTCATTGAAGGCCCTAAGTAAAAATGTCATAAAATGCCCATTTTTGACGTGTTGGCATAAAATAAAAAGAAAATTTGTTTGTTTTTTAGTGGAAGATGGGAAATTATTTCATCTCGTGAACACCATATGTTTATATTTTCACTCGTGGCTGCGCCACTCGTGAGAATATCACATATGGTGTTCACTCGATGAAATAAATTCTCATCTTCCACTAAAAAACAAACAAATATCCTCTATATAATGTTTTGACATCATTTCTCTAAAAACTACGTCATATGCTATTTAGAGTTATTTCTGCTCGGCGTCGCTCAATTTTTATGGGCATTCAAATGTCACTCAAATTCAAAGGTGAAACACTACGTTAAATGTCAAAAATACTTTGCACTTCATTCCAATAATTTGTATTATTCCGCGGGGGATATCAAATCAAAGAACTTACTTGTTAAATTAAAAGCCGTAGGGTTAAGTTGTAAATTTTACAGACTAATCTAAAAATAAAGACGCATAAAACATACAGCGTCTGTAGAAATTACCTGATAGTACAGTATAGCATTTCAAAGTCAGCTGACAAACCGGTTACCATATCAACATGATTATAGAATGAAAGCAGTCACATGATATGTTTGACTAAGGTTTCTTAATATAGATTTCTTAATATAGATAAATTACGAATCATCAGGCTTGTGTAACGGAAACATTTAGATGTCAAAGAATGCTATGACGAGGGGGAATAAAAAGAAAAAACTACCATTTTGGTGTCGTAAGTAACAAGGAAGTGTTGGATTTGAATGGTTTTGCATAAATACTGTCAATCTTGAAACAAACGTGATCTTTACGATATATGATTATAATAAACCTCTGTAGAATATTTTGTTTAAATATTTTATTTTGTTAGAACTTTAAGTACATGAAATAATTAGGTATCTTACAAACTTTTTGTTTTATGATTTCTTTTTCATTTTTTTTTATATTTTTTGACATATTTTTGACAAAGCTACGTTACAATTTTGCAATCTTCAAAAATGTCTATTGTAAATGAACGAAAATTGATCACTCCAATATGAAGTTTTTGTTTCGTTTAAAACATGTAGTGTAAGTGTATTTGGCAGCAACTTAAATGGTCAAGCCCTGTAACTATTTGTACTATTTTACGGAATATTTTAGTAAAGAAGCATTATCTTTTTGTTAAAACCAAACTGAGTACTGATAATTTAAGATCGTCCTAATATTCTAAAACCATTTCCTTCCGGAAATGTTGGATGCACAAAAGTCGGCTAAATACAATTTACTTCGTGTGTGTGTGTGCGTGTGTGTGTGTGTGTGAAACTGGATCTTCAAGGCATGGCAGTGAAATTACTTGACTCATTTGTCCTCGAAGAGAAAGAGAGAAACAAGTTGTCTTTTTATTCCATTTTCCACTGCTGCATTTATCTGTTTTCATTTTAATCTGTAGCCTTTTCAGTACAATTCAAAAGTAATCTTTTCATCGTGAGCCAGTGTTAAATTTGAAATATCTTTCTTATTTTATACGCGAACGTTATAATTCGAAAATCACAGATAAAATGCTTTGACGACCCTCTGAATACGCTAAGAGAAGTCTCAATTGCCATGTGTTCTTGCCCCAGCCGGAGTCCACGACTTGTGATATCAAATAACCAGAAACAGTGTTAGAAACACCTGACTGCATGTTTATGACAGGCATGGGTTTTCCAATAATTGTTGTACATCAGTAACAGTTGATGTTAGCGCTATTAAATACATGTATTTTGGTATTGTAATGAACTCATTCATTAGAAATTAAATTGAAGGATTAGAAATTAAAGAAGGTATTTTTGAAGTTTATCTGGATTTAAGCGCCGTTTTGTCACGTGATGATTTATTTGTATTAAATAGGCGGAATGGATTGATTTGCGCTGATTGGCTTTCACTTCTGTATGTAATTTAGTGTCTGCAAGTATTTGTCTTATGAGCAAAGCAGACATGTTTTAATTACAATGTTTTTATGGTATCTATGCAATTACTTAACCGCTAATTTCAAGTATTTTTTTAAATTTTGTTTCTTATAGATTAATAGGGTAACATGTCCTTAATCGATTTTAATAAATTTCAGTGCTTCAGGTCTGAGTTATTAGAATCACAGCCTGGGCAAGACAGCATCGTGCCCACTTATACAGGACAAGATTTTTTTATTGAATAAGATATTGTCACTTTTTTTCATAAACTCTGGAAATCGAGTAATTGTATTCAAACTAAGAACCTGCTTTAGAATAAATTATGAACTAAGAGCTTCTCACATGAAAGAAATAGAGATTGAAATAATTTTTAACTTTATTTGGTCATGTTGATGACAAAATTTTGACCTCTGTTAAAAAAACGAGACTTGTTCGGTTTAATTTCTGCAACGAATTATTTTTATTTTTTTAACGTTCACTAGCTTTTATTTGTTCTGTTTTTGTGTCTGTGATTCAGTGATCATGTTGTCACCACGGGATTTACCTGTCCGAACAAAAACATCGAAGACAAAGATAATTGCTAAGCCCACAATAAAATACAGATGCGCTGGACAAATTTTAAAGCCAACAAATTTGGCGATTTCCGGCTTGCCAGCCCCCCAACTCGCCCGTTTGAAATCAAGAAGGTTGTCTGTTACAAATATAAAAGAGCAACAGAATCCGTGTATTCGTAAAATGAGGGAGTTGCACACTGTCGAGATCCGAAACAAACGTACCAAAGAACTCGTTGATCTTGAGGTAAGGCATCTGTTGTGACGTTCATAAAAATACAAGGATTCGTATTTTGGTCCATTGTTCTATATCAAAATCATTATTTCAGCAATAAATTTCAGTTTCTGTATGAAGCGAATTTTTCCCTGTCCGTACGAATAACGCACGCAGCGTCTTGTGCAATCGGCCCTAACTCGTATTGTATAAGTTTTGCATTAGCTTTAAGATGCAGGTTTTTTCTTGCCAACAAAATGCATGTTGATTATATGAAGCGGCAGAAGATAAATACAATTTTCTGAGACTTTGTAAAACAAATATAACATATAGAAAGTTTCATAAGTTTAAATTAGTATAAATATTTAGATATTCATCGTGTGGTTACAATGAAAAAAGTTGTGTAATGAAAATACATAATTAAAATAATTAAAACAACATTCGAACTGTGTCATATTTTCAGTTATAGCTAATTACACGTGACAATATTTTTTCATGTGCTGCGTACAAATTGTTAATACCTGCGTTGGTTTCAGTTCAAGTGTAAGTTTAAGTAAAACTGAGATGTTAGCCAAAAACCACAACAAAAACAACAACAAAAAACAAAAAAGTACATCGTGGCCTTAATAATTCTTGTAAGTCTGTGACCCTGTTAAAGGGTTAAAAAATGTGTCCTCGTACAATAGAACACACTTACATCATCAGAAATTCTCTATGAAAATTGCCATTCAAATTATAAGGACATAATATGTATATATGAGATGTATTTCGCATCAAAACGACATTAAAACGAAATGAAATTTAAGTTATCTATCTTACTTTAAAAAATCTTTATGATAATTGAGATTTTGACCGGATCATATTTTGTTACAACAAGAAAGCAAGAGTTCATTATTTTTTCTACTTTTAGTAATTTTTAACCCGCCCCTCTCTCGACGAAGTTGGGGTATATTGTTTTGCACATGTCGGTCGGTCCGTCCGTAGACCAGACCTTGTCTGATCAATAACTAAAGAACGCTTTGGCCAACAGTCCTCAGATTTGGTAGGAATGTTTGTTATGACCGGTAAATGATCCCTATTGATTTTGAGGTCAGTATGTCAAAGGTCAATGTCACGTTTAGAAGTCATGACTAATTGGTTGCAATTAGGAGGCATACATGTTTCAAAAACATCTCTTGTTTATTTTTTAATCGTCAAACAGATTTTGTGAGGATTAATATCAGTTGTGTATAAAAGACCGTCTTCAGAATCTCTAGTATGGTAACTTCGCGCAAGAATACGCCAAAATCAAATACAAGTGATTCGTCGGTGTAACATAATGTATTAATTTTGATATACAAGCAACGGCATTCTCGTCAAATACACTTGTGTATCTGATGCTTAATTTTGTTTATCATATCTTACACCTCATGAAGACAGTCCCCATATTCAGAGCTTCCATACGGCGAAAACTTTCCTTTAATCAATATTTCATCTTGTGAAAAGAATTGGCATTGGTTGGAATTTCAATAAATTATTTCTAAAAGCTGTCTTTAGATCATTATCCTGATTTTCTTAACTTTAATTATACCTGTACTCTTCCCAGTCTTGGAAAGACTTTTCTGTATTTCTATGGATGATTTATGAAGGCCATAAAGCCATTGCACATTAAATGACGTATCTGTTGTGATACAAATTGTCTTCGTATTGAACAAATATGTCAGTACTGTTGCCAGCAATGTCATGGTCCGCAGGTGCAATTCATTTTAAGTATATAATTATATCAGAAACAAAACACAGAGGGTACTGTCAGAAGCGAAATTTAAAATGTGTTACTAAATTACTAACGTTTTTTCACAGTTTGTTTTGCCAAAAAATTGAAATTATACCTTATGCTTTCAAAATCAACATAATTCTGCAACATCAAAGAACTTTTATCGGAATTGCAATTAAAAACTCATACAACCTGTTTTACTATTTTTCAACGCGAATGCATGGATAAGAGTCGGTCATGTGATTGTAACTAAAAAATCTTGTGTGTAGCTTTAGAAGTTTTCGCTTCTTAAACTTATGTCTGTAGCTTTAGAAGTTTTCGCTTCTTAAACTTATGTCTGTAGCTTTAGAAGTTTTCGCTTCTTAAACTTATGTCTGTAGCTTTAGAAGCTTTCGCTTCTTAAACTTATGTCTGTAGCTTTAGAAGTTTTCGCTTCTTAAACTTATGTCTGTAGCTTTAGAAGTTTTCGCTTCTTAAACTAAGGTCTGTAGCTTTAGAAGCTTTCGCTTCTTAAACGTATGTCTGTAGCTTCAGAAGTTTTCGCTTCTTAAACTTATGTCTGTAGCTTTAGAAGTTTTCGCTTCTTAAACTTATGTCTGTAGTTTTAGAAGTTTTCGCTTCTTAAACTTATGTCTGTAGCTTTAGAAGCTTTCGCTTCTAAAAATTATTTAAGGTACTGTTGTACTATTCAGTCAGTTTAATTACTATTGAAGCAATTACAGGCGTTAACTTTTGAAATCCTATCGAACGACGCATTGTTAAAAGCTGTCTTTGAAACTGTACCCCCGAAAGTTATATTCTATATTGTTCACAAAAAGTAGGGGATATTATGTTTTTTTTTTGTTATGAAATGGGAAACCTATTCTTTATAGACAATTATCATGTATATTTTCACAATGGTCATTCATTTGCAGATAGCGTAGTCACTATAGTAATCTCGTTCAAATTTGTGCTGCACGTGCAACTTTAAGACATGAGGGGTAGCTCGAGGATTTTAAGATTAACCGAAATAATGGTAACTGTGACTTTAATTGGACAAAACTTCCAGAATATTGTGATGTGTACATGTCGAACTCAAATTCACAATCAAATTTGCAACTGAAATTATGAGACGTCTAACGGAACATCAACGTCAGTTGGCCATTTATATGCTCCAGACCGGAAGTACACAGGCCCAGGCTGCAGCTGACTTGAATGTTTCACAGTCCGTTGCCTATCAATTGTTGTCCCGTTTGCTCAGTATGACGGCCAAGAATTCGTCTTCAAGGATGATAACGCTAGGGCCCATAAGGAAAGACTTGTGACCGAGTTCCTGGAAGAGCAACATATCCGTACTTTGTCATGTCCAGCGATGAGCCCAGACCTATCACCTATTGAACACATGCGGTACATTCTTCGAAAATGTGTCCGACGACGTGATCCTCCACCCAGAATATTACGCGAGCTCGATGCGGTGCTGCATGAAGAGTGGGCCAGAATCCCTCAGCACACCATCAGTTGTCATATTCGGAGTATGAGTCGTCGTTGCATAGCTTGTTGCGACAACAGAGGTTGCCCAACACGTTACTGAGGGCGTTTGATGACGTTAACGTTATGACTTTGGACGCTGTTCAAAGTACCTAAAAATGTCATAAAGAAGTTAGATTTTCGACCAAAATGTGTGAATGAATTTGTTTAATTGATTAAATAAGCATCAACAGGTAAGGGTTTTCTTAATTGCTCGCAATAACAATATTACCTACAATATTCCCTACTTTTTCTGAACAGTATATGTTTTAACTGTTGCGTTTTAATATATATCTCGAGTCTTACATTTCAATAAATAGCATAATACACTTCACTTGACTGATTAGAGTTGTTTATACTCGGTACCGGTCTAAGAAGAGCCCATCCTTTCACTTCCCATCCCCAATAGCATTTTTTCAGAATATGGTGTTTCATAAATTTATCTATTGAATGAAAATACAGGCCCGGGCCTACTGTACCAAATAAGATCGTAAGTAGATTGAGTTTGTGATCTTAAAGAAATTAAGGATATACTGGTACATCATAATTTGAATAAAATATAGTTTAAATCATTTAGAACATTAGTACTTTTCTTATTTGGTTCGATGTGAGACGTTGGTGATTATTTATTTATTTATTTTACTTATTAATCCCCCGCCGCGAAGTTGTACGGGGGTTATAAGAATGGCCTTGTCCGTCCGTCTGTCTGTCTCTCCGCAACATTTTCGTTTCCGCTCCATATCTCCTATACCCTTGAACAGATTTTTTAAACTTGGGTAAAATGTACATCTCATTGAGAGGATGGGCAGCCATGTCAGTTCAAGAACAAGGTCACACTTGAAGGACATTTGTTAAAGCCTCCAGTTTCGTATTGTCATTGCAATACTTAAAGCTTTCCCACAATCCAGTTTGTCACTATAAGTGCAATTCCATGTTTCTCAGACTATTTAAAACTTTACTAAACGCTGGCGGCGGATATAGCAGTCCTTGGACCGCCTTGTTTATTTTGGAGATGGAAATACAAGCTAAAGAGTCTTAGACTTTGCCCATCCTCCTTAGTAGTATGCAGTTAGCTTTACTGTGTTGGACTCAGCATTGTCTTTTAACTCTGTTATTGAAAACTTTAAATTGCGGTCAGTTCTTTGTGACAGTATGTTCAATCAGACGATGAAGACGCAATTAATATTTTCGCTGAACGTCTGTAGAAAATACCTGATAGAAAAGTATACAATTAAAAAGACAAATGGTCGACCGGTTACCATGTCAACGTGATTATAGAATTTTACCAGTCATTCGATACCGCTACAACTAGGATCTCTAACATGGTGGCATATTTTGCCGTAAGATAATCAGTTAAGGTTCGCGAACGCATTCGTGTCAGTAACATGCGATAATTAACTTGTTTACTAATAAACATTTGAGAAAAGTTACGGTAAGATACATATTTCAACACAAACATAGCCCTGATAGTGCCCAGAACTGCCACAAGTTAACTTAATCTGCAAAGGCTGTTAGGATAACAAGATAAATATCGCGTCACTACTAGTGGCAGTTCTGGGCACTACATGTATCGGGTCTTTTATTCGTGTTAAGAGACTTATCTTACAGTATTTAAACCAATCTCAAATATTGACTAGTTCACCAGATAAATATCACGAACATCATGTGATTAACACGAACGCGTTTGCGAACTTTAACTGGTTATCTTATGGCAGAAATATGCCACCATACTCTAAATATAGGTATATTATGGTTAAAATCATGCACCGAGATTTCCCAGATGACGAAAATATTAGAATGAGTGAAAATGAAAAGAAAAAGTGCTTTATTGGTGTCATAAATAACAAACACGTATTGTACTTGAGTGTTTATGCATAAAGTGTGCCATTTGTAAAGAACTTTGTGATATATGATGACAGTAAACCTCGGTGACACTGTGATAATATTTCATCATTATCTCAAGCGCTAACTAGATTGCTGATCGTTTCCTGACTAAGGTTTCATACAGTATAGACGAAAAGAAGGTGTTTTAAACTATATAATCAATACGGTGAGCCAAGATTATCTGGAATATCTGGCTCTACACAGTAAATGCGACCTAGCATTAAACTATCAGTTAATTTATATACAAGTTTAGCGAGTATGAGTATAAAGATGGAGGACCAGTCATATCATAATATATTCTAGAAACAGTCTTCTTACCATCAAATCTTACGAAGCACTGAATTGGACATTTGGTCATTTAGAAGATCAGTTTTGAATGTACTGATTGCTGAAAGATTGACAATCGGAAGATCAATCTCAAATGTACTGCTGGCTGGACACAAAACTTTCAGAAAATCAGTTTCAAAAGTACTGCTGACTGAAAGTTGGATATACAGAGGGTCGTCTTGAAAGTACTGCTGACTGAAAATTGGACGTTCAGATGATCGTCTCGAAAGTACTGCTGCCTGAAAGTTGGACATTCAGATTATCAGTCTTGAAAGTACTACTGACTGAAAGTTGGACATTCAGATGGTCGTCTCACAGTACTGCTGACTGAACATTGGACATTCAGATGGTCGTCTCGAAAGTACTGCTGGCTGAAAGTTGGACATTCAGATGATCGTCTCGAAAGTACTGCTGACTGAAAAATGGACATTCAAATGGTCGTTTCGACAGTACTACTGGCTGAAAGTTGGACATTCAGAATATCAGTCTCGAAAGTACTGCTGGCTGAAAGTTGGACATTCAGATGATCGTCTCGAAAGTACTGCTGCCTGAAAGTTGGACATTCAGATTATCGTCTCGGAAGTACTGCTGGCTGAAAATTGGACATTCAGATGATTGTCTCGGAAGTACTGCTGACTGAAAGTTGGACATTCAAGATATCAGTCTCGACAGTAATGTTGAATGAAAGCTTGACGTTCAGATGATCGTCTCGAAAAAACTGCTAGCTGAAAGTTGGACATTCAGATGATCGTCTCGGAAGTACTGCTGACTGAAAGTTGGACATTCAAGATATCAGTCTCGACAGTATTGTTAAATGAAAGATGGACGTTCAGATGATCGTCTCGAAAAAAACTGCTAACTGAAAGTTGGACATTTAGAATATGTCTTGGATGTTATGCTTATTTAAAAATGGACATTTAAAAAATCAGTCTCGAAAGTAATGCTTGCTGAAAGCTTGACAAACAAGATCAATTTCAAATTAACTATCACCTGAAAATTGGACAGTCAGAAGGTTAGTCACGAAAATACTGCTGATTGTCAGTTGGACATTCAGATCTTTCCCGAAAGTACTGCTGATTGTCAGTCGGACATTCAGATCTTTCCTGAAAGTACTGCTGATTGTAAGTTGGACATTCAAATCTTTCCCGAAAGTACTGCTGATTGTCAGTTGGACATTCAGTTTTATCTCGAAAGTACTGCTCATTGTAAGTTGGACATTCAGATCTTTCTTGAAAGTACTGCTGATTGTCAGTTCGACATTTAGACTCTTCTGATTATCCAACTCACAAGCATTGTTTTGGCGAATGAACTTCTGAATGTCCAGCCGACTCCAAGCGGTGCTCAGATGAATGTTTTTAACGATCTTAATACCCAGCTATTTGAACAGCTAACATCCAATTACATAGACCTGCAAAGCCGACAAAGTAAACGTTAGTTTTGTGTTCGTCTTTATCTGTGCATGTGGTGGAGAACTTTTTTCTAGTTTAACACAGATTGTAAAGAGCTTTTTTCTTTTCTGATCTTATTACTCTAAGTTCGAAGAAATCATGAATCTATGTAAAATGGTTGGTCTATAGAGGAAATGGCATTCAGTAGTAAGACGAGAAACTTTTTATGGTTGGAAATATTGAGTAGAAAACATCCTTACATTTCGGGTATCAGTATGTCAAATGTCAAGCTCACAGAAGTCTGAACTCTGAAAAGAATTTCCAATCAATAATTCAAGAACAAATGAAATCAGGACTCTCAAACTTTACAGGATAATTAGACATGGTGAATTGATTACGCATATAATCCAGCCAAACACCTGAGAACAAATAAGCCCGGACACATTTTACTCAGTATGTAGGTAGACCATGTTGATTAGATAGAGGATATTTGTTTGTTTTTGTGGAAGATGAGAATTTATTTCATCGAGTGAACACCATATGTGATATTTTCACGAGTGGCGCAGCCACGAGTGAAAATATCAACATATGGTGTTCACGAGATGAAATAAATTCCCATCTTCCACTAAAAAACAAACAAATTTTCTTTTTATTTTATGCCAACACGTCAAAAATGGGTTTTTTATGACATTTTTAATCAGGGCCTTCAATAAATTCCCCATGGTGAGCCCCAAATCAGTTAATGCGTACTTTGGTTACTGCGCACAAAAAAAGTGCAGACAATCTCTAATACATATGATAACTTTACTTCTGCTGAAATAAACTGAATACACTTTCATCAAATAACATTTATTTTTGTCTACACAGTTTATCAATATTTATTGAATTTTTGCCATACATACTTTAATTATAAAAGCGGATTAATACTCAGTATTCAATATTCAATCAATTGAATTGAAAGTCAGCCATATTGGATATTGTCCATGTGAGTTATGTAAACAAATCAGACATTTTAAATAATTTATGGCGAATTTCATCATTGTTCACAACTAGGAATTCAATATTATAACTGGATTTAACAAGGTAAATAAATTTCACTCGCTGTCACTGTCTGAAATACAGCGGATTCTCTTGTATTTACGTGGTGGGGAAATTCCTGAAGTTTCATCAAGCAGGCCAGCTTTTGGAATGGAATTTATGACCTGTTGAGATAGTTGCTGGGTTGCAGTTTTAGAGGAATTGAAATTGAAAGTAACATTTCCATGAAAGTGACTGTTCATGAAAAATCCTCTTGGTGCAGGACCAGATTCACTATTTCCTGCAATCATTGGAGCAGTGTGGTTCTTGGCTGAATCAGGTAAAAAAGTAGTTCGGGCACAAACAGTGTATTATCAAAATGGTAATATCACTGATTCAAAACAGTGTATTATCACTTTTATCTCACTGATATTTCCCTATATTTCATTGGTAGGCATAAAATAAAAAACCCTTATTATTTTTTGTTAACTGGGTAAAAGGTCTAGCCTACTTGGGCCTGCATCCTGAAAACAGTTTCCGAGCAAAAACTCAAGATCAACTAAACCAGGACTCCCAGACTTTAAAGGATGATTGTTTATAATAAGTAACTGACTTCTTCAAATTGTGGCCTCACTGGATCAAAGTTTAAGCTCACAGAGGCTTGCCCTTTAAATACAGTTTCGGATCAATAACTCAAGAATGACTTAACTCATATACCTTAAATACACATGTACTTCAAACTCTGTAGGATGGTTAGACATGTTCAGTAGATGAACCCTACTGTTTTCGGGCTCTATTGGCCAAAGGTGACTCTCACATAGGTCTGCACTTTGAAAAAAATTTTGACTAACAACTCAAGAACAACTAAAAGGTCTCTCAAACTTTACAAAATGGGTTTACATGAAGAAAATATGAACTCTTTAGAATGTTAGGTTTACTATATTAGAGGTAAAATTTATAGGGGCCAGCACATTGAAAACTTTATTTTTTTAACTCAAGAACAGCTGAACTCAGGCGCCCATGGCTTATATTGTAAGAATGATTTGTGATAAATACCTCAAGAACAACTGAAACTAAGACTAACTTTACAAGATGTTTTTTCATGATGAGAATACAGGCTTTAGTATGTTAAAAGATAAAAGAGTAATGGGCCAGCACTTTGAAAACATCTCAGTTTATGACTCAAGAGCAACTGAACTCAGGACCCTGAATCTTTATAGGATTGTTGAACATGATGAGTAGATGAATCCTTTTGATTTAGGTCTCACTGAGTTAGTCAAGCTCACAGGACCTGCACACTGAAAACAGGAAAGTCAAGCTTACAGGGCATGCACATTGAAAACAGTTAAGTCAAGCTCACAGGGCCTGCACATTGAAAACAGGAAAGTCAAGCTCACAGGGCCTGCACACTGAAAACAGGAAAGTCAAGCTCACAGGGCCTGCACACTGAAAACAGGAAAGTCATGCTCACAGGGCCTGCACACTGAAAACAGTTAAGTCAAGCTTACAGGGCCTGCACATTGAAAACAATAAAGTCAAGCTCACAGAACCTGCACATTGATAACAGTTTCCAAAAAATACTAGAGAGGTCAGAACCTTCATTGTTTTGAGGTTGGTCAGGCATGAACATAAGATGGCCCTTGTAATTTTGAGGCCTCTTGGTCAAAGGTCATGATTACAGTGGTTGTACTTCAAAATTATTTTCAGATCAATATCTCAGAAAAATCTGAACACAGGACCCGAAAAAGAATAGTTGGGCATAATGAGCAGATTCATTAGTTTTATTTTGTATTAACATGATCAAATTTCAAGCTTACAAAGACCTGCACATCTAAAATAGTTAATTATAAATAAACAAAGAACGACTGAATCCAGAAAACTCTGTTTTTACATGATGTCTTGGAATAGTTTGTAGGTGAAAACAATATCGCCCATTTGGTCAAAGGCCCTTGAATGAAGTCAAAAAGGCGAGAACGAGGTTACATGTGTTTCACAAATTTCTGTTGTTGATGTTGTTGTTGTTGTCTTTTTTTCGAATGATAGAACATGTTAAGACAGCTAGGATGAAGACGAGGATGATTTTATTGTCTTTCCTGCTATAACCGGTGAATTGACAACCCTGCCAAATCTAATCAGTATGTTGGTGTATTACATTAGACACTTGTCTGGCTTAACAACAATTCATTCTGACCATATGTGTTGGATATACGTAAACTTGTGAATTTATAAACAGCAGTGAACTAACTGCTCTTTGCACATAAACAATGGAAGTGAGCGAAGATTACGAAACTAAACATTTAGAAAATATCTAAGAAAATCCTTCGGTATTTAAACCTGCTGAGCATACTTTCACACGAAGTTCAGTGGTATGCAGACATCATTGTATTCATCTGGCATGTTATTGAAGTAAATAGATTCGAATGAAACACACAGAAAAAGAAATATAAGAAAAGTTTCCTGGCTTAGTGTCTATCCCGCGTGAATTCTAAATGTTCATTACACTGCGAACGTTAACGCGGAAATATGTTTCTGCAAATCTAAACTTCTCCGAGCGCATCATTAGGTGTAAGCTTTATTGTAGGTAAGATCCTCACATATGTAGTACACTTCAGATGTAAACATTTTTTGTGAATTTTACTTATTATATATACGAACTTTTCGTGTAGTTCACTCGTATTCACTAACAGAAATAAAATGGCGTTATTAAGTTAGGGGTTTGGAAATCTTTATTTTGTTAGATTCTCAACCAGGAAAATGTCGTTTTGTCATACACTTTTTTATGTTATATTTTAAAACCATTTTTTTCATGATTTATACTGTACTTCATCATGCATAAAAAGGATGAAATTTAGACAAAATATCACAACACACCTGAACACATTAAAACATTTTTACGCATCTAGTTTAAATATAGAACAGCTTTCGTGACGTATCATCTTATTTCATGACGTATCTTCTTATTTTCATCTGTAATATGATGAGAGAGTTTCTAGCATGTTATTAATTCTAGCTATTTGTTTCCTGTTAGTCTTTTATTTTTTTATAGGAGTGTTTTCTCCGCAGAAGCAATTTAAGTGCTGATTAAATATTGTAATACTAAAAAACTAATCAATATCAGAGCTGAGATCATTTTTATGTCAAGATTTATAGCGGCAATGCCATTTTTTTTATTATTTTATGTACCTGGTTATTTTGACAGCTTCTGTAAAATCGTTACGAACCGAAGAGTTTTTAGCGTACTTAATATTTAGTTTAGAAATAATAAGAAACACAGTTACTAGTTTCCCATGTAAAAGATTTTGTTTGTTTTGTAGGATATTTACATTCAGCTTATCATAAATGAGCCAGGGCTAGGTCGAAGCTTAGAACTTAACAAGATGTTCAAAACTGTCCCCGAACTGATCCAATCTGAGAAATATTTAAAACAATGCCCCTGGCAAACCTTGTGTCTGAACAAACTTAAAAAAATATCACGCGCGCCGAAGAGGCAATTTAGAGATTTGCCCAGGTAATCAGAATACTAGATTTTTAAAAATATTTTTGTATAAGCCATAGTTTCAGCCGAATACATGGATCGACTTCAAGGCCGTTACCAATGATTCAAGGGAAATAATCGAGGCAAAATTACGTGTCCAACGATTTTTTGTTATTTCCCTTTACCCAAACGAAGCCCCGACGCTTTTCGAAGTTTTTTCTTCCTCTTAGAAATACTTTACTTAAATAAAAAGGTCTTTTGAAAGAATCTGTCCAGTACACATTGTTGATTGATAAAGTTATGCCGCATTTGTATGGAACGATTTTCAGATTGCGTTTTTTTCTTTTACACACGGGTTTACGGTTTACGATTAAATCGTGTGAACAGAAAGTTAAGTTATTTAATTTAGTATTTTAAAATCATTTTTCCATTTTTAAAATGCCTTTGTACGCAAACCATGTTCTGGTTTGATCTCAAAATGCCAAAATTTCTGTCTCAATATCGCGTTTATCGGTAGTCTGGTTTTCAAATACGCAATGCACTGATATTCTCAGAATTAATTATACTATAAACATGTTTTATAGTCAACAAGGTGTTTAATTATAAGAAAAATGTGTATTGTCATTTACAAAATAATTCATCAGAACTTTGCGAAACATTTTTATATTCAAGACAAAGAGAGCTTGCATTTCTGTTTTTTTTTTTTCTGTCATTATATATTTTTACACATGCAATGCATACATGTATATACGCTGAAAGCATGTAACAATCTATAATTAGCATGTATCCATATAAGAATAATATACTTGTCTTTCCAAATTACAAATCATATGGAATGAAAAATTTACTGACAAACAACTGTATTTAACCAAATTATAAATGGCTGAAATTTAGGTGGTAATAATCGTCATTGTATGGGAAAGCGCTGGATAATTATACGAGAAGTTCTTATAATTGAGTGATTAATTCCTTCTGTATATTGTTCATTTTTCAACATTTTTCTGTTTTGCTTTTAGTCTGCTAAGAAAGTCTAGCTTTACCTACCTTCTTTCCGGTTTGTGATAGTGGTGTGAACATTTCTAGCTCCCTCTGTGTGAGATTCGAATTAATGGAAAAGAGCTATTTAATGGGTAGTGCTTTAGAGCAACTGTTGGAATTTTTTTTAAAAAGCGGGTATAAGTATAAATATAAATCTGCAGGGTTATATTTTAAAAAAAGATGGACTGAAATGTGTGGGTTTTTTTTTAAATACGGAGACGTACTTTTACCAAAGTGATAAGGCGACTAAGTTGAATTCATTAAACATTTAAATGAATTTTAAATTTTTAATATTGCTGAACATTTTATTAGCAGTTACCGTTTGAGAAAACTTGACTATATTAAGAAATGCACACTTAACTTGAGTGTATGTGCCACTGGTATGAACTCTGTAATAGTCATACTGCTAAATATATATCTATTTCTTAAATGTGTACAAATACTTACGACCCATGTTTTTTCATCATGTTTTGCCGACCAGAATGAATACGACAAACTTATCATCAAATATAGTTGCTGTGGAAAGTTCATATGAAGACAAAAGTGAGCAGTACGACTCACAGGTGAGTGTTTTATCGTACAATGTGTGACACCTGTCACAGACACATATTTCTGTCAGACAAAGGCTTCTCTCACAGACACAGACTTCTATCACAGACACAAATCCCTGTCACAGACACATACTCCTGTCACAGACTCAGCAACAGACATAAGCTTTTATCACAGACAAATACTATCACAGACACAGACTCTTGTCACAGACAAAAATTTCTGTCACAAACACAGGTTGATTGAATTGTATAAGCATGACGTAGTGTATCAAAAAAACGCGCATAAGAAACTTGGAAAAAATGATGTTTATAACGAATTTTGAGTAAGTTTACCAAATTTTCTCGGCTCTTTTGGGTTTGTCGAAACCTCAAAGATTTCCAAGAATTTCGCGCATATCTTGTACCATTTTTGCTATTTTTTGGTTGTCAAAATTTTATATACACACGTGTCTTTGTGTCTGGTTTGTCTTTCACATTGTTTCGAAGACAGTCACGCCGAATTCGTGTTTAAGTTAAGCGGTAGTGTTTAAAAGTGATGCGTCACAATAAAAGGGGTCTTGTGTATCATTTTATCGAAATTTGACTTTTAACAGAATCTGACCAGTTTATCTTTTTTGTTACCAAAGATGTATAAATTGTGTATTATATTCGGTTTATATAACATTATAATCGTTATCAGTTGGCCATTAAAGTATGCACATTTGCATCCAAAGAGGTTTCCGGGACAACTTCATTTTACAAATGACGTCCGACGTTAGTCACTAGTACTTTTCAATGTTATTTTGACGTTCTTTCGCGCACACCCGAGAGGTTCTTTCTGTAAACATAGCCGCATCTACCCGCAAATATAGTACGTCTCCGTAAGAGTTACAAGCTTTAAATACCCTGTTCTTGTTTACACAGGTTCTTATTTTTTCTTCTTTCGTTTGTAAACAAAAGCTAAACATCTATAAGCAATGGTCGGAAAATCGTGACAGTATACAGCTTACGAACAAACCCTGAGTTGTGTGCCTTTTGTTAAAAAATACTTACCGTTATATTTATTAATATAACTTCATAACATAAAATAAAATTTGTTACGAAAATATCTTAGTGTTCCAGCTTGGATGAAGTGCTCGTTAATAACACTTGCTCGGATAACTGTTAATTAAGTATAAGTATTCATAATGTGAATATATTACATTTACCAGTCACTAAAGGTATCTAGATGATAATAAAATGATTCATTGTTTTGTCCTGATGTGAACGTGTCTTTATGTTATCTAAGCAAAAAAAAATGTGTATCTGCGTTTATTTATCGTTGGTACCGGTTTCTGTGTGACCGAAGCTTCACGGAGAGCTAGTTTTCTTAAGCTGTGGGGGATAGTGAGAGATACAGAAAGCATCCAAATCCAGAGACACCCCTGGATCTTTTACATGCTCAATGTATGTCAAGGATGATTTACTCGAAAAATAGTTAAGTAGGGAACGGGTGACCGAACTCACGACGGCTGGATTAACAGCCCTACCCGTTAAATCTAAACTAAACCTCTGATCGGCTCCGATATGCAAACATTGCTGGTTCAATGATATATATACGTATATAATACATTTTCGTTTCTTTTCATAAATGATACCAGTCATGGCACAGATTGGATGCCTCGGTCTTTTTACACTGTACTAAAAAGGTTAAAATCTAAGTCCATTATGTTACTGTCTAGGTCCATTCTGTCAATGTTTAAGTCTATTTGTCTTTACAAAGATATTTTCTTACGCATGCATTATCTAATAATCCTTGATTTCTGTATACTACCTTGTATAATTCTTAAATGATTCTGGCATGAAGTAATCGACATTAAAGTTGTTTTTGCATGCGCAACAGGTTTTGAAAACTATTGGTTGGTTCCAAAGTTAGTTTAGCAGTGAAATGCACTTATGTAGCATGTTTCTGTGCTAGGATACTATAACTATAAGTAACTTTTACAGCGTGTAGATCTTACGTTATTGTGAAAGCTTACATCTTCACAAAGCCGTCTAAAAGAAAAAGAAATTGTCTACGTCACAAGTTCTCTGTTCTCTGTTAGAATCGAATTTATTTACCCAGTCCTAACTGCACAGTAAAAGTAGCATTGTGTAGGCAGATGGTTTTAGGTGTCTTAAAATTATTTATGTTAATAATAAGCCCTGTAGTAATTATCCTCTTTTTAAAACGATCGCAATCTTTTTTCTCGTTTTCGAACACGATTATTACAATTGTATTTGACTGTTATTTGGGTTTGTTTATGATAAACTCGTGTAAAACAGACATTACTCTGCTTCCTGCCAGCTGAAGTATGATAGTTAAATGTATTTTTTGTACGGACTGAAGTTATGACTTCTGACAAGTGGTTTGCTCACACCACAGTGGGTCACATAACATCAGCGCAGGCTCTAGAATTCGCGATATGCCGGGAGTAATATGCAGCTATGCTGATGTACGTAAAAAACAGCCTTAATGTGCCAGGTATATTAGAAGTCTTAAACATGAGTTAATTGTCTTATATGATTTTGGTATAACGGAGCTGAAAAAAACGAATAACCTTTTTAAACACGGTATGATTCCAGCAGCAAATAAGAAAGGTAAATTTACTAAGGGTGTTGTTTCTAACGGAAGATTGGCTTGACAAAAAGCGGGAATGAAGAGATAAACTGAGAGTGGGCAGCATAAAACTTTCCTCACTTCTGTAACGGATCACGTGTAAACTTATATAAAGACTTATTTCACTTTTGAACGAGTTAGCTCCCCTTAATTTCAAAAAAAATAGTCTCAGTTTTCAACATATGTGATTTGCTAGTGGTAATTTTTTTGATGATTGCAGTCTATTCATTGACCAAAACGCTTTCATATATTCACAAAAAATACACTAAACATTAAACTATACCATCAGTTTCAATGTTGTAGAGATATTAAACGTTAAAATATGTTTCTTATATTTTTTTTTCTAATTTGAATGTGACAATTTAGCAAATGGTGATTTACATTATAAAAAAGCCATAAAACATGGTCTTACCATGGAAATACCTTGGCAAAGCATATTGTTGTTTGACGAGCGATTTTTATGATCTAGAGCCTGGTTTCGTTTAAGCAGTCATGATACGGATATTTCTCGAGATTGATGGAGACATGTGAGAGAAAGTGTTTATTTATTTGGGGTACCAAGTTTGTCGTAGATAACTCTTGTTTCATCAGTGGCTTTTAAAATTCTTGTTTGGATAAAGTTTGAGGATGAGAATTTTTGCGAGGTTGGCGGAAATTGCTGCAGCCGAATTGTTTGGAAAATTTGACTAAAATGGAATTAGATATTATATATATTTAAACGACATATGCCAACATCATTGTTTTGAATTTTGCAGTTGTACAGAAAAAGAACATAGGATTTAGATTCGGGAAAAAAGTACTTAGATTCACAGTATACTCGCAAAAATGATATTCATTACAGTTTAAAATATATGTGCATAATATACAATTCTGGAAATTGGATAAATACAAGTATATTTTCCTAAAGGTGTGGAAATTATCGACAAAATCTTCATCAAAACACGTGCATACAAATGTATTCAGAGATATGTTTGAGACTGAAGTCGGAGACAGGGTGAAGTAAAGCGAAATTTTAGCTGTACAATGAATACAGCTGCCGTCAGTAGCCAGGTGAAGGTCGCGGGCCAGGTTGGTCACAGAAAGCTTGGTATAGGAAACGTTTCCAAAGAACTCGTTGACCTTGTTGTACTTTATGTAAGTTCTAAAATTGTCTGTTAGCTTTTACATTCAATTTTCTATGCAGTTATATTGTTGATATTTTTTTTCATAAAAAATCGTATTTCTAACTATGCCATTATGTTTACAGCAAAACGAAAACTTAATGAACATAAATTTGAAAATAAAGAAAAAGGAACATCATTCAAGAAACATAATGCTTGGCTATGAAAACCACACGTTTACACTTGTATCATGCTTTTTCAAACAAACAAAAAATACAAAAAAGAAGAATACTGATGAAATTATAGCATACAGAAAAAAAACATTATCAGCCAATCGTTCACTATTCATAAACAATATCATATGAACAATACATATTTTTTATTATTATTCTTTTTCGCAGATTAAAGACAAGAAAAGATATGAAAAGATTTTTTTCTTTGAAAGTTTTACAAGTGTTCGGTTTTATTGTTGATTTATCTCCTTACTTCTTTATGATGCAACGCTGTAGAGGTATTTATAGTCCTTGAAGGAATAGAGAGAACTTCATAGGGCTATAAACAAAACATACCACATACAAACAGAAGATCACGTAATTGCATTGTTGATATATACTATACTATGATAATTACTGTTTATCTCTAACCAGGTAATTATTGATGCAAAGTAAATATCGATGGCGAATCCTGGCAATGTATGTGGTGGCTGTGGTGCGTCTGTGTAACACTGACTATAATACTTCTGTGTCACACTGAAAATCATGCGTCTGTGTTACACTGACAATCATTCTTTTGTGTTGCATCTGTGTTACACTGGCAATCATGCGTAACTCTGTTTGTGACGTGTCTGTTTTAAACTGAAAATGGTGTGATGTAATGTGACGTCGTTAGACTGACGTAGTGTCTGTGTATCACTGACAATCAAGCGTCTGCGTCACGCTGATGTAGCGTCTTTGTAACAATGTCAGTTGTGGGCTGCTAAACGCGCACCTCAGCTGCCATCGTGCTACGGTTCAAATGAGGTGCGAGCATTCCCAGGCCGGTGACTAAGTTACCGACAAAGTACCAATTTACCCAATTCATTTCATGATTAGAGAAATATTTCAACGGAGTTTTCGAAATTTATCAATGGGGCTTCAATTAATTCGATAAACAAAGTTTTAACGAATTTTTTAACTGCTCCGTTTAGAACGTTTAGACAAACATAAAGTATATTTACCCCCAAAAAAACAACAACAAAAAAACAGTATTCAGCAACTGTAGACTTATGATTAACATGCGGACGACACATGGTCATTCAACAAGTATAAAGTATGCATGTGATTACTGTTGTTTGACCTTGTCTTCGTAGTACAATATAGAACGACATGTCACCATAATTCACATGCAAGTACGGAAATACAGATGTAAACTCTGCTTTTTAACATTGTACAAATTGTGTTAACTTTGAAAGAAAATTGTCGATTTGAAAAATATAATGATAAATAAAAGGCGTATATCATCCAAAATAGGAATGTGAATCCCTGTTTATTCTATACTGCACCTCTAGTCCGTAGCTAGCACCTCAAGTTCCGAACATATTTTTGCAGAATGTAACCTTATTAGTATAACATCGATTTTTACCTAGGAGAACGTTATATTTGATGCTGCTCAGAATGAGCTATTGTGATCACACTGTGTTTGTCGTCCGTCGTCAAAATTTTACTTTAAATGACATCTCCTCATAGACCACAAGGCTACTTTAACCAAACTTGACAGAAATGTTCCTTATATTGCCTTTTTCTAAAATTGCTCAAACCAGTCCGCTCCATTGCACACGAGGAATGGAAAAGCTAAAAATAGAAGAAAATTAAAACAGCATCTCCTAAACGGCAAGGTGATTTTCCACCAAATTTCACAGAAATATCCCATACATAGCCCTCTATTAAAATTGCTAAAAAGGTTACGTTCCGTTGAATAAAATGGCCGCCAGAGCTAAAAATAGATTTTCGTCAATATTTGGCTTCAATGTCATCTCCTTCAAAACCACGTGGCCACTTTAACAAAATTTGACAGATGTTCCTTGTATTGCCTTTTTCTAAAATTGCTAAAATCGTTAACTTAAAATGTCTTTTAACTTTAAATGAAATCACTTTAAAATTAGAAAAAAATAGCATGAAAACTGATAAAAGCCCAGGGTGTGATGTGTTAAGTAGATTTTTTATATAAAATGTTTTGCCCTAAAATAGGTACGTTTGTTATAAGTTCTGAAAATGATGCTTTTAGGTGAGGAAATTATTCAAGAAATATAAAATTAGGAACAGCAAATTGCTTTCGAAAAAAAAATAAACCAAAACAATACCTAAAAAACTGGAGACCGATAATATTACTTAGTGTTGTTTATACATTGGCAACTGAAAGTATTGCAAATGGACTAATAACTGTTTTCATCTCAAAGGGTCTTAAAAGATCAAAATGGTTTTATAAACGGTAGATACATTGGCGAACATTTACGTTTATTGTATGATATAATGAATATTGTAGAAAAACAACAGTATTCCAGGCCTAGTAATGTTAATTGATTTCGAGAAAGCTTTTGATATCATATCTTTTGATTTTATTGAAGAAATCGTGTTATTTTACAATTTCTATAATATTTTCAGAAGGTGGATTAAACCATTTCTGTATAATAGTGTAGACTGTGTAGAAATGAATGGTTTATTTTCAGATTTTCTTTTAAAGTTGAAAGAGGTTGTAGACAAGGGGTTCCGATTTCACAGTATATTTTTATATTATTTGTACAGATTGTATTCATATTAAAGGAATAACAATTTAAGTTGAAGAATATAAAATATCTCAAGTTACCTATGATACCTCTTTGTTACTTGATAGGAGCAAACAAATCTTTAAATACTGCCATTGATTTGCTCAATTATTTCTCATCTGTATCTGAATTGAAAGTTAACCTTTACAAAACTAAAGTTATTTGGAGTGGTTCTCTTTAATACAGTACAAGGTTAGTTAAAACTCGCTGGAAACTATGTTGGGGTGAAAGTCAATATAAAAATTTTATGATAGGTATAATGATTAATGTTCATTTAAACAACATGTTTAGCCTATAATTTGACGATAAATTAGTGTAAAAAATAAATTCATACAATACTGGAAACGCCGGAAGTCAGTCCACCTGGCAGAATAGTTGTTGTTAAGTTTTTGTTACCACCACTGTTAACGCATTTATTTGTTAGCCTATCTGATATAAGCAATGGTTTTGTGAACCAACTTTAAAAACCATTGTATGATTTTAGCTAGTTGTAATTAAAAATTAAATAGCGGAAGGTTTATAAATGGTACATGTTTCAAGTTTTATTGATACTCTTAAAGTAAAAAGGATAAGAAACTATATTCTACAGGGAGACAGCAAATGTTACAAATTATTAAAAGTTATGTTTAACATTGATGTTCTGTGAAACAGTTATACAATTATTAAAACATGATTTTTGGAAAGATTTATTGATAGCTTATAAATGTTATGTTAATAAACATAAAATCGAAACAGCCAAACAACTACTCAACATGTTCCTATTCTCTAATAGCTCTTTCTGACTTATAAACATAATATACATTCGCCTGAACTATTTAATACAGGTATAAGATATGTTAGAGATGTAATTGATGATAGGGGGGAAGTTTGTTGGCATTAGATACTTGGAAAATGGAATTGGGAAAATACTAGTTTTTCGAAATATTATGGGCTTACAAAAGGCAGTGACCTCATACATAAAGTCAATAAATTTTCATTTAAAGTACGAGTGTCATTCCGGTGCCCAGTATGAACTGATACTTTAAACCACTGTTATTATAACAAGATACATACAAGTTTTCTATATAAAACTCTTATAACTAAGAATGATATGCATACAAGTCAGGGAAAATTGAGTGATTTTGATAATGAAAATATTGGTGGAAATAATTCGAAGAACAATCAAGAGACATTGTTTGTACAAAAATAGAGTTAACAAACAACTGTAGTATTTTCTGACATATTTTATTGAAATCAATGTTTCTGGATGACGTTTGTTTAGATTGTCACAGTAAAAAGGATGCTTATCCAATCAATGCAGCGCCGACATGTACGCCTGAAAACAAAATACATAAACTAAATACATATAAATTTTGGTATAAGGAGTTTGATTAACCTGAATACTGCTTTTTGGCAACTCTACCTTTTCTTTTTCTTTTCTTTTCTCGCCTTTTGCAGCCAGTGAAGACCATGATAAGACTACACGCTTACCTAGTCTGATCATAAATTGTTTCCTTCCATACTCAGGCAAGTTTTTAGCAAGTACCCCTAAAAATTAGTAATGGTTCTGTCCACGTGAATGTTGAACAAGTACATTGAAGAAATCTAGCAGGGTAAGTGTAAAGTAGGTGCACACAACCTGAGTAGATTTTTACTGCCTTTTTCTGTAAATTTGACGCATTGTCTCGAAAAGAAACAACTAGCAATAGAGATGAAAAATCTTAAATTGAGAAACTGAGAAAAACATAAAACGTTATATAAAAACCCATATCTTTTTCAAACTTTCCTAAGTATTTTACACCCTGCTGAATTATATTTTTTTGCAAAGAATGATAGATTTCTAAAAGTTGCACGTATATCTGTGTGAAAATTTAAGCCATTATGGCTTTGACGGTGATAATATTTGAATTTACATGTATTCTAAATAAACTAAATAAACCTAACTGCTACACCGATGAAGTTTCACTATGGAAGCTCTAGCTGGGGTAGGGTGTTCTCTGTGCTTACTTCTACCTAAAACACAGTTTCTCTATTGCAAAACAACTTTATCCTGTTCACTTTAGGGAACACTTTAAGCAGGGAACCACGGAACACAACCTCAGACTCTGAAGGTTTGAATGATTTAAAGCAAAGTGCCATTTAATTAGATCACGCGTTTGAAAGTCGAGTTTTCACCCTGTTCTAGATATGCACGTGAACTTGCTCTCTGATGTCACCTACCGTATGCACACACATAAGGAAATCGGGCTTGCATTATTTCCGTGAATATAAAATCGCTGCCACAGTTGTGGTCGTCCCAAGTTCCGTCTGCTTGCATGACCGCGCAGTCTCGATTCAGATGTTGTGGATTATTGCGGTTATGTGACCAGTTCTTAAAATGTACGGGTTCACCTTTAAAAAAAGCCAACATATTATTAGAACGCGTATGGTCAGAAAATAACATAAATTGTTTAAGGATACTTTTTCCTTATATTAGATTCATAAAATTAATTTCTTGAACTATGGCCGTTAGATCAAACGGCTTTGGGGTAGTATTACTGTTCAGTATTTGTCTCTATTACTTGAAATTCTTTTACTATGTCATTGGACATAATATTAGGACCAACCTTATATTGACCCTCCTCCTCAAATTATTGTTTCATAGACTCAAGATTCTCACAGCAATAGTAGGTTAGCTAGACTATATCAGTGCATATGTAGGAATTTTTGAATCCACTTCGAGCAAACAAAATCCACATGTTCTTATGCTTCAGCAGGTCATTTTGACAACCTAGAACTCATTGCTGTGTCTACAAAACTTCTAAATACTAATAAAAAATAAAGTACCCCAGCTTCAAAGTTCCAATTTCCCTTTGCAATATATTTATATATGGCTTCTCTAATGATGATAATTTTAGAGTATTTTAAATCTAGGAAGGTTATTTCGACAACGACAAGACTCAGCGTAAAAGAAAGAGTTATTCCGTATTTATCCATAATAGTAGCTGGCGTTGCTTACGAGGAAATAAGTCACTGACTGAGGCGATCTTATCAACATTAAATATGACACTGGTATCAAGTCTAAAAAGACTCTTAGACTTTGGTCAAAGGAATACACGAAAACGTGGTTTTATTAAACATTTTTTTTAAGATTTGAAATCCTACTATTTTGGAAGTTAATGACCGGCTGCTTCACTATAGCTTAAAGCGTGATATTAATTTGAAGTCACTTATAGGTTACTTTTTCTAAAAGCTCGATTTGTTCTGGAGCGTTTGTAAGGTGTACATGCGATGTTTGTTTTCTTTTTCCCTTATCCAGGATTTGAAAAAAAAACAACAACATACGTGGTCATTGTATATACGAGCCACCTTTTGTTTGAACGATTGTTTACAATTGGGAGGGTGTATTTTAACGTTATGTAAGGATAAAATGATAGAATTTCTGTTCGTTCTTTCACTTTAGAAATGTGCAATAAGGCATACTCTCTATTTTTATGACAACGATTACATAGTTTTTGAACATGTTTAAGCAGTGCGTTTTTTGTTACACCTATATTTTATCTGTGCATTTGGTTTCTACCATTAAGCAAAGTACCATAAATATTTCACAAAGATCTTATACAATTATTATCAGTCTAGGTTTGAAACTGTTGTTTAAGAAACTAACAGTGATTTGATCAAACTAGAGATAAGAAAACTGCCCGGCTGTAATACAGACCAGTGTTGAAACTAGGCTTGTATGAACTAGGTTTCAAATCTAGGTTTTAAGCCAGATAACAGAAACCAGCCATTAATGATCTTTTATTTGTAAATGAGTAATAAAGTGGTTAATATTATCTACTTAATAACGTTTAAACATTGAAAAAAAATAAATGAAAATATTCAGTTCACCTGATCTGAGCACACCTACCGGAAGTCCAATGGAAATGTCCCTCATTGCTTCTGTCATTTAGACCTATCCAAACAGCTGTGTTACCAAGATGACTCCTTATAAAGTTATGCAGATAATTATTTTCATGTATATCATGTATAGTGGCTAGGTGCCCTCCTCTGATTTCACAGAGTGATTCCGCATGCGACCACGACACCCGACTGTTACAGACTTCAAAACAACTGTGATGATACTGCGCCAGCAAAAATCCATTAAAGTGTGCTCCTCTGATCACGTTATTTGGACAGTATTCAGTGTGTCCTGCGGGAAAAACAGCAGACATTACTTTTGTTGTCTTCGAAGTACAATTATTATACAGTTTCTATCTTTTCTGAAACGAATTATATGTAATGGTAAGTAAACTTTCTTGAATTAACTTTGAAGGTACATAAGTAAGGTTTATCACCTTTCAAAACAGGTGTTGAAGTTGTCGGCCTCGAGGAGACGGCTGTTGGGGAAGGCATAGGTGATTTAGTAGTTGGTGGTATTGTTGATGTATCCAATCCTGAGGTCTGGTAGGGTTGCTGATGTGTTGTTGTCTTGTGACTGGAATAATGATGTTGCGAAGTTACTTGTGTATTTGGCACAGTAGATGGCGATTGTGTTGTTGTACCGCTGCTAAGTGTTGTTGTTGCAGTGGGCGGTGGAAACATTGTACTTGCTATAAATGAATACAGTGTGAGTCAATTTTTATTTTAAGAATTGACTAAACCATTGACAAAATGATATAAAAGTATTTAATGCAATCACAGGTGTAAATCTTCAAAATCTTAAAACAATCGATTTAAATAAAAAATTAAAATACATGTAAAGGAACAATGCAATCTGAAATTATTTTGCATTAAAAATGTCGGAGGCCTTGACTTATTATTTTTCGAATATGTCTCTAGACCAATATAATAAATGTATCTTCCTTTATCGACTGTGATTTCTAAATCTACTTTTGTCTTCTTAAGCTGTTTGCCACATCCTAAATGTGGTTTCTACATCACCAATTGTCTTAGTCAGGTGTCTGACCTTTTTTACTCTTTGAAATGTACGCTTACCTTTGTCTTTGTACATTAATCTGTCCTTTTCAAGCTGTGATTTTGACACCTTTTGTCTACGTCGAGTATCTGTCCTTTTTTTGCATTGTGATTTCTACACAAACTGTTGTCTTTGTCGGGTGCTGTCCTATTCACATCGTGACTTCTACACAAACTGTTGCCTTCGTTGGAAATCTGTCCTTTTTACATTGTGATTTCTACATAAAATGTTGTCTTCGTCGTGAATCTGTCCTTTTTACATTGTGTTTTCTACACAAACTATTGTCTTCGTCGGGAATCTGTCCTTTTTACATTGTGATTTCTACACAAACTGTTGCCTTCGTTGGGAATCTGTCCTTTTTACATTGTGATTTTTACATAAAATGTTGTCTTCGTCGTGAATCTGTCCTTTTTACATTGTGTTTTCTACACAAACTATTGTCTTCGTCGGGAATCTGTCCTTTTTACATTATCTGTCCTTTTTACATTGTGATTTTTACACAAAATGTTGTCTTCGTCCGAAATCTGTCCATTTTACATTGTGATTTCTACACAAACTGTTGCCTTCGTCGGGAATCTGTCCTTTTTACATTGTGATTTCTACACAAACTGTTGCCTTCGTCGGGAATCTGTCCCTTTCACATTGTGATTTCTACACAAACTGTTGCCTTCGTCGGAAATCTGTCCTTTTTACATTGTGATTTCTACACAAACTGTTGCCTTTGTCGGGAATCTGTCCATTTTACATTGTGATTTCTACACAAACTGTTGCCTTTGTCGGGAATCTGTCCATTTTACATTGTGATTTCTACACAAACAGTTGCCTTCATCGGGAATCTGTCATTTTTTTACATTGTGATTTCTACACAAACTGTTGTCTTTGTCGGGAATCTGTCCATTTTACATTGTGATTTCTACACAAACTGTTGCCTTTGTCGGGAATCTGTCCCTTTTACATTGTGATTTCTACACAAACTGTTGCCTTCATCGGGAATCTGTCCCTTTTACATTGTGATTTCTACACAAACTGTTGCCTTCATCGGGAATCTGTCCATTTAACATTGTGATTTCTACACAAACTGTTGCCTTCATCGGGAATCTGTCCCCTTTTACATTGTGATTTCTACACAAACAGTTGCCTTCGTCGGGAATCTGTCCCTTTTACATTGTGATTTCTACACAAACTGTTGCCTTCGTCGGGAATCTGTCCTTTTTACATTGTGATTTCTACACTCACCTTTGTCTTCGTCAGGTATCAGTTTCGTTCATGCATGAATTGTACGCCTACCTTTTCTTCCCTAATGTATCTTTCCTTTTTACACAGTGATTTCTACATCTATATTTGTCTTCGTCAGGTATCTGTCCATTTATACAGTGATGTTTACACCTACATTCTTCTTTGTCAGTTATCTGGTATTTTACACTTTTTTTCCACACCTATCTTTTATTTGGTCAGGTGTCAGTTCCTTTTACAATATGATGTCTGCTCCTTCCTTTGTCTTTGCTAGGCATCTTTTTTCTTTACACTGTGATGTCTTCACCTAGATTTTTCTTTTACAGGTATCTGTCTTTTTTTACAATGTGATGTCTACACCTTCATTTGCCTTCTTTAGGTATCTGTACCTTTTACACAGTGATTTCTATACCTACCTCTGTCTTCGTCAGGTATATGTATCTTTTACACAGTGATTTCTATACCTACCTCTGTCTTTGTCAGGTATATGTACCCTTTTCACTGTGATTTGTATACCTACCTCTGTCTTCGTCAGGTATATGTTCCTTTAACACTGTGATTTGTAAACCTACCTTTGCCTTCTTTAGGTATCTGTACCTTTTACACAGTGATTTCTACATCTACCTCTGTCTTCGTCAGGTATATGTTCCTTTTACACTGTGTTTTGTACACCTACCTTTGCCTTCTTTAGGTATCTGTACCTTTTACACTGTGATTTGTACACCTACCTTTGCCTTCTTTAGGTATCTGTACCATTTACACTGTGATTTGTACACCTACCTTTGCCTTCTTTAGGTATCTGTACCTTTTACACTGTGATTTCTATACCTACCTCTGTCTTCGTCAGGTATATGTTCCTTTTACACTGTGATTTGTCACCTACCTCTGCCTTCTTTAGGTATCTGTACCTTTTACACTGTGATTTGTACACCTACCTTTGCCTTCTTTAGGTATCTGTACCTTTTACACTGTGATTTCTATACCTACCTCTGTCCTCGTCAGGTATATGTTCCTTTTACACTGTGATTTGTAAACCTACCTTTGCCTTCTTTAGGTATCTGTACCTTTTACACTGTGATTTCTATACCTACCTCTGTCTTCGTCAGGTATCTGTACCTTTTACACTGTGATTTGTCACCTACCTCTGCCTTCTTTAGGTATCTGTACCTTTTACACTGTGATTTGTACACCTATCTTTGCCTTCTTTAGGTATCTGTACCTTTTACACTGTGATTTCTATACCTACCTCTGTCCTCGTCAGGTATATGTTCCTTTTACACTGTGATTTGTAAACCTACCTTTGCCTTCTTTAGGTATCTGTACCTTTTACACTGTGATTTCTATACCTACCTCTGTCTTCGTCAGGTATATGCTCCTTTTAAACTGTGATTTATACACCTAAATTAGTCCTCGTCAGGTATATGTTCCTTTTACACTGTGATTTCTACACCTAAATTTGTCTTCGTCAGGTATCTGTACCTTTTACACTGTGATTTCTACACCTGCATATCTCTTTACACTTCGATTTCTACACCTACCTTTGTCATCGTCAGGTATCTGTACCATTTACACAGTGATTTCTACACCTACCTTTGTCATCGTCAGGTATCTGTACCTTTTGCATAGTGATTTCTATACTTACCCTTGTTCGACAGACAAGTATCTGTATCTTTTTACGCAGTGATTTGTACACCTACCTTTGTCTTCGTCAGGTATCTGTCCCTTACACGTCGCGATATCTATACCGCTGTCAGTTTGGATATAAGCAATCTGAAAGGTGTATCTAGTTCTTCTGTTGTCTTTCTCATCTGTGTTTTTATTTTATATTTATTTATACATACGTAAAGGAAATGTATGCGCATATAAATATTGAGATAGTCACTCAACGTCTTTTTAAAATCGGAGACTGTGCATGAATTAACAAATTTGCAAGACTCGACTTTTGGCAACGAATAGCTTCCATATGTATTAACATGATTCTAAGGAACTGATTGTGTGAATATTGTGAGGTGTTTAAGGACATAGTGCTATTTGTTATTTGAGGTTTGTATAATATGAGCCTTCTCTAAAATTAAAGCTAGTGCCTCCTAATAAAAGAATGGTCTCTTAAATGTTAATAACATTGTGATTTCTACACTTAACTGACGTATACAACACAGGTTCCGTGCAGTTCATGATCTGTTCTATGAACGTCCGCGCATTCCGTGCATTTGCCACTGATGTTAGTGTGTCATTTACCAAACCAAGTTTCAGCGTGTCAGAAAAACATTGTAATCTTTATACATTTCGACTTCATAAATCAAAGGAAAAGCTGGGCACAGATCTGTGGCGTTTATTAGGGAACCAAGGTTAACAAAAAGGTCAGTAAACTTATTTTAAAGTAGAGACAAAGATTAATTTTGAGAGAAAGGAAATATATTTAGAATATTTTGTAACTTGAAATTAATCTGTTATATACACATACCGTGTGAAAGAACTGAATAGCAAGCCATCTGGAATCCAAGTTTGGTACCCAAACCAAAGCTCTACATTCGTCCTTGTAAACAAATGCTAGCGGCATTGTCGTTTTTGACGGCTACAATATAAACAGCGTAACGCTTACGTCACGAAAATCATGTGAGAAACCACGTGATCACAGTTCGAAACACAATTACTGTAATATTTGTTTTTATACGTCTTTACACTTGCTTTATTACAAGATTTAGATAAATCTGTTACGAAATTCTCCGCTTAGTTGTGTATTCAGAAAGGGATAGTAATTTAGAATTTGTGGAGTTTGCAGAATATCACTTAAATATAAGTAATACGGGCTCATTTTCTCTGCAAGCATAAGTACTCTAATACAAAAAAGATGACGTCAGCAAATTTTATCGTTAAATTTACTAAATTCAACATATATTTAGAACTATAATCAGTTACCTTGTGAAAGATTTCGTGTTATATGACTGAACATTGACTCATGTCTTTTTCAAAGTACATTAGAAACCTTTTTTACATACAGTAATTGCCTGTACGTGTGGTTAGTATAAAAATATATCGACCTTGAAAAAGTAAAGTCAAGCTAGTCTATTTAAAGCTGTAACATTAGTTGAAAATAAGGAGTGCTATTGAACCTGCTGTTGAAGAACTATTTTGCAGGTCTATTATTCAAACGTTCTAAAAATTACAACTACACAAAGAGAAAAAAATGACAATTTTTATCTTAATCGGTCCTTCCTGAAAAAGATAACGGCTAATAATGAGTTCCATTGATGATGTTCCGCACCTTGGCCATTTTTGAACAGATAATCTAATAATTGATATAATAGTTATCCTATGCCGTAAACACAGTTTTGTATTATAGTAAATGTTCTCAAATTTGTAAAATATGTAAAGTGACTTACCGAACTATACACTGCTCTCTCGGTGTGATGGTTGCAGACACATTGAAAGTCCGCATGTACCAAATTTACAATTGATGATATTAGTGTCAGTAGGACAGACGTCTTGTCCATTTCTACAACTGTGATAATACTAAGTTATTTTTCATTTCTCTCACTTGATAAAGAAACGTCATAATATTTTTTCTTTGAAAAAAAAAAAAGAATTTTTAGAAATACTGCATTAAAAATCGAAGCCTTGTTCTAAAAAAAAAAACACGTTCGGTCTGTCAGCGTGTAGACCTTCTCAAAGTTGCCGATATCTAAAACTATCTTACCTGTGTTGAAAGGTGCGTATTTGATGTCCAGACCTGGTCACAAAAAGCTTTTTACTCAAATATGTACTTATGGTAACACATACATGTACAATATAACGGCTATCTGGGTCATGCGTTATTTTATCAGTTGTCATTATACGACATCTGAGTAAAATCAAAGACTAAACTGTCGGCTACGGTGCCCCGTAAAGGCCATCGTTTTGCGATGGCGCCCTAAAGGCGAAAGTACAATAAAACGATGCGATGGCTCGAACCCACGATGCGAAAACGTGCTTTTAATATCACTCTAACGTATCATGTTGTCGCGACTTCGCATCGTATTTTCGCGTTTTTGCATGTCTTCTCGTTGTTTCGCCGAGTGGGCGAAGTTACAAAAATACAATGCGAAGTCGCGAAGTTAAGTTGCGGAAACGCAATAATTGCGCGTTTTCTCGTCGTGTTTTCGTGCTGTTGCATCATCGTATCGTACAAATCTGATTAAAATCAGCTCCTAACTAACGCTCTGATATTAGAATCTGAATGTCACCAAAAGAAGGTCACCTTCTCATGACCTTTCAGTCAGCCAATCATTGCCAAGCTTTCAAGTTTTTGAAGGTGAAACAGTTTCTATTTTTAACCATTTGAACGCATGTGAAAAATCTATATTTAACTGGGATCCCAAATAACTCAGTCGTTTTCTGCCATAAACGTCAAAGTCAATTAAGGAAATCTTGTAAAATATTGAGAAAATTGTACGTCTGGGAAAATTTCCAGTACCTTTTGACATTTGATAGATACTGCATGTATACCAAAATAAACAGGCCCTTTAATTCAATATTTTCGTCACCATGCTCATACTCTATTTAATATTCATTTAGTAAATACAAACTGAAACTTTAATAAAATTATATAAATCGAAGAAGAATTCATTTGTCCTTCGAAACACAAAATATTTTCAAAATATTCCAGAAAGTTTCAACACGCTACTCAACATTAACACGAATTTTGTGTACCGGTAAACCATATAGACGCGTCATAAGATGAAATCTCATTGGCTGGGATATAAATAACAATACTGGAAATCCAGATTATCCAAAAAATAGAACTGAATGGGCTGCCTTCAGAGGTCGTGTACTTCAGTCAGATTGCGTGCTTCCGTGCTATCATGATTTAGGGCGCCAGAGCGACATTACGATGACTCTAACGGAACAAAGTGCCTTCGCATCGAAGGTCGGATTTAACGTGAAAAAATATACTAAACGGAATAAATAGATGATGAATATCACTAAATATTTAATTTTTTTCATAGAAAATGAGATTGACAATTTTAGCATTAAACTCATTTTCTTTTGTTCATAGCCTAAACTGTTATGGAAACAGGACATTAGATTCCTATGCGCGTTCAGTATTTGCCAGTGTCCTAAAATTATGCATGTTTGGGGCATTAATCTTGTACTGTATCTACGCCGATCATCTTTTTTGAAGATATTTCTTGTTTTTTTATGCTTCCCGAAGGGAAAGCATATAGTCGCCGCTTTGTCAGTCCGTGTGTCCTTATGTCCGTCCGTCCGTCCGCATTTTCTTGTCCGGGACATAACTCTACAACTACAAGAGATATCAACAAGAAGCTTTGTAGGTAGATAGATCTTATTGAGTAAAAGTGCAGTGCATAAGAACCATAACTCTGCATTGCCTAATTTTATAGTTCTTGCCCTTTGTTTATTTTCACACTTTGAAGTTATGTCCGGGACATAACTCAACAAGAAACCTGTAGGTAGATAGATCTTATCGAGCAGAAGTGCATTGCAGAAGAACCGTAACTCTGCCTTGTCTTATATTTTAGTTATTGCTCTTTGTTCATTTTTACACTTGGAACATTGTCCGGGACATAACTCTGAAACTGAAAATGGTATCAACAAGAAACTTTGTAGTAGATAGATCTCATTGAATAGAAGTGCAGTGCATATAAACCGTAACTCTGCCTTGTCTAATTTTTGAGTAATTGCCCTTTGTTCATTTTTACACTTAGAACTTTGTCCGGGACATAACTCTGAAACTACAAAAAGTATCAACAAGAAACTTTGTAGGTTGATAGATCTTATTCAGAAGAAGTGCAATGCATAGGAAACATAACTCTGCATTGTCTTATTTTTCAGTTCTTGCCCTTTGTTCATTTTTACACTTTGAACTTTGTCTGGGACATAACTTTACAACTACAAGAGGTATCAACAAGAAACTTTGTAGGTAGATAGATCTCATTGAGTAGAAGTGCAGTGCAGAAGAACCATAACTCTGCATTGCCTAAGTTTTTAGTTCTTGCCCTTTGTTCATTTTTTTACACTTGGATCTTTTTCCAGACATAACTCTACAACTACAAGAGGTATCCGCAAGGAACCTTGAAGGTAGATAGATCTCGTTGAGTAGAAGTGCAGTGCATATGAACCGTAACTCTGCTTTGTCTAATTTTTGAGTTATTATGGACACACTGTGTCCAAAACCTATCCGGGGAGCATCACCCGGTTCGACCGGCTCTTGTTTATTGCATTCAATCAACAATTGCAACATGATGAGCCTTAAAGCTGGTCTCATAAGGACAATATGTCTTTGGATGTGTTTGGCTTTATTGAAAATTTAGGGCGGATGCACTTTCCTTAAAGCGTATATAAAAACGTACGCTGATGCCGACGTTTACGTTTCCGGCAGCTCACTGTATGAACCTGTCGAAGTAACTTCTACTTTTACTTAGAGTTAGCTTCCAAAAGAGTTCTATGGTACTGTTGGACAATCACTTTAAATGAATGTTAGCTAGTTTCAATGCACAGTATGGTCCCTTTTTGGACTTCGAAGCGTTTGCGAACCTTTTTTTTTCAAACTAGCAGGAGCCATGAATAGTCGAGCCTACTGAAAAATTGTTTTTTATTTGGAGTGTTATTTCAGTTTGCAATGAATAATATAATTATATAGATCTCATTTATGAATGAACTCGTGAAAACATTAATATTTTTGTACAACAATTGTTAACAGTGTGGCTTTGAATCAAACTTCCCGAAAAGGAAAATCACTGATGTCTTGAAACTGGCGTTCTCTTTTAACTCGCGGAATAAGAAACAGGGTGAGAGTGAAAATATGACTCTATACCTTTTGAAGGCCACATAATTAAAGGTTAACTGTTTGAGAGAATTTTCATTTTACTAACAGTTTTATTCTTAGACACTTACACGATTGTGTATATGTTCTGTCGTTTTGAAGATATAGAAGAAATTTGATAAATCATAGACTGAGCATATTGGAGTGACTAGGACGACCCCAGCCGTATCAACTCGGCCGTCTCCGGAAATTTCAGTGAGAGTAAGGCCCTAGACTTCACCTAAATATGCTATTTGCGGGTAACAGAATACAAGTTATAACTCCATAAAATCTGTGAGGCGGGTTTCGGCGAGAATTGCTGATGACGTCAGCGTTTGATTACCCACCTGGGAAAGCTTCTTAAATTATTTCCTTTGAAAGTCTTTCAAGAAATAAGTATAACTAATACATATCCCTTCAGAAGCTAACTAAACAATATCTCACTTTGGACGGAAAAAGTTGAATTTGAATACTTTGTCTTAAACCTAGAGATAAAGATACTATATTGATAATAGTATATAACGTTATGTTGAGAAATAGAAATGGTACACACGTGAATACACAAATCTTAATAAACCGGTATATTCAGGAATTCATGAATGAATACATGGTCTTCAAACGTTGAATTTTCGCTTTATTTTAGTGAAAATATTTTATTGTTTAGAAATTGTTAAGCATGTTGATTCTCTCAAATCTCCATTATTACAGAAGCCCTCGCTTTTCATGTTTGCTTCGATTGTTAATTAGTTCCAGAATAAATGTTTGATATCGTCCTTTTATTGACACAGACATATCAAATTACGAAACGGACGTAAAGATTTAATATTTGCTCACTAAACAACATAAAACATTTAATAATGCCAGTTTCAGCATTATCTGCTCGAGAGCGATTTAGAATTTTCAGATAAATCGGTAAAGATTTTATTTCGATATTTTTTTTAAAATGAAAAGATCAGCGTCACAGCACATAAACCATGTTATAGTCTGCAGTATCGTTGTTTGATCTGATATGACTGGCTTGTAAACCAGCTGATTGAAAGAATCTAGGTTTAATTGGCCAGATAAGGGAGCTAAGTGAATATTTTGTATTTAAGAAAAGTTTTAGAGGATAAAACCGTAAAAAAAACAACAACAACACTCAGTTTATGCCTGCATATTGTTCGGATTTGTACAGAAGGCATCTTTTTTAACTGTGAGGAACAATAGCGAGTAGTTATAAATTTGGAAGAACTTATTTATTCATTTCATCTTGTTCATGGAACTTTATTTTCATATAAAGTGAATTAATGCAGCCATTGTAGATTCTAAATTAGGAAATGTATTATCTTACAAATTGGATGTATGTTTCTGTTTTAGTTAAAAAATGCACTTTTGTATGCGAACACTTTTCTCATTTCTGGGATTGCTCTAGCTTTACCCTGCTGAATTCAAACCAACAAAACACCTAGAAGAACTTTGTCCTTCATCAGGAAAATGTCTGTGACTATATTAGAAATTGTCTCCGTTACTAAACAGAATCACTTATCTTTTATTGCACGCAGCAGTCATCCAGTGGAAGCAGAAGGGTCTATATTAGGAAACCAAGTTATGCAATATTACCATGACGATGTGCATTACTTTAATTGAATCGCATTTGTACCGCCATTTCTCCTTCTTGATCAAACAATGATTGTTAGTTTTCAACATGTTAATTGCGTATTTAATACAGGTTAAGATCTGTTTATGCAGACGACAGTTTGTATTTGAGGAAAATTGTCAGTAGTCTGCAGGGTCTGGAGATACGCAGGATAGTTTTATGTTTCGCGCTTTTACATATGTTTATATAAAGTTGTTTTGTTTTTTTTAAGCAGAAAGTTTGCGGTTTTAACTGTGTAATTTTGAAATATTTAGGACTTACTAAATATTGAATATCAAAAAGGACTTCTTTTTAAGAGGGTTGATGGCGTGATTATTCAGACAAAATCTTTCAAAAAAATTTTTTTCAGTTAATTCTGAAGTCAGTGTAAAACATTTTTGACAATTAATCATAGGTTTTATTCTGACAGGATTACTGTTAACATAACCTTTTATTACATTTGTGCTTAATTATAAATATTTAAAGAGAAAAAAAATTATTATCAAAAATATTTGATCGATCTGAAAAAAAGAGAAAACGAAGAACTAATTAAGACAAAGATGTACTTCTAAAATATGTTCAAATGAAAAACAAAACTAGCTACAGTGCAGTGGATATTTGACGTTGCTGACGAAACCCATTTGTGACGCAATATCCGACGTGAAATCATAAGATTTTAAACATAAATATTGTATGACACAACAGTGAGTTCTTCTTGAAACACGATGAATACATTGTCCGGTTCAAGATCATATGGTGGCCATTCTTCAAAGAAAACCTCATCCAAAATCTTGGATTATTACGACTCAGACGTCGATTACGTCTTCACTATTTTTGAGGTGCGTAAGTAACAGTTTGGAATTTTAATACCATTGCTTTTGTAGACATTAACTTTAATTATTTTAGTGCATTGGTAATAATGTCTTTGGCTATACAGAGTTCTGTTGTGAAAATCTTTCAGACGGAGTCTGTGTTTGCGTTTCCGTCTTGCATGCAAGATACTTTTTTTCTTCTTTTTTTCGGCTGTCTTAAACCCAAGAAATCTGACAAATGTAGTTTAGTTAAGTCATGACTGTCTTCGCTTAAATTAACGAATATAAAATATTGTGACAGTTAAAAAGAATGAGCGCATGCCTTTGCTGCTTCAAATCGAGATCGTCGACGTTGGTCATTTAGTTTTAAATACGATTATAAACGAGCAAATATAAAAGCGGCGCTTTCATTGGCTGTTCAATTGAATTAAGCCAGTCAGCGAGAGCATGACTTAAGTATTACTAATAAAGTAATAATTATGGCAGATTAATGCAGAAAAAGCATCGACTGAAGAATTTTATTGAGTATCTTCTTATTTAAAAGACAGAATGTGCAATATGCAGGTCATTAATAGTCTATGACACGTTTTGTCATACTGCCACTTCTATTTTTCTCTGTCTTGTGTAAACAAAGTTTTACTTGACAAAATTGAATGAATGACGAGTTTCAAAGGACAGAAATATTTATTTTTTGCGTCGTAGGAAAAAAACATGTATCTACGTCGTTGTACTGTGGTCAAAAGTTGTGTTTCATTTAAAAGTTACAATACGAAGTTAAGAAAAGTGTAAAACTTTGTAGAAAGTTCGAAGATTATTGGTTGTTTGTTGAGTATGTTAAATCGTGCAATATCTAATATATATCTCCTTATTTTATGTAATTATTTTTATTATTTTTTTCGGACCAAACTTTTGTTTATTTAACGGAGAAGTCTTGATCAAGTTTTAGCATGTATACTTTTCTTTAGACGCGACTGAATATTTTGAAAGCTAAACAATAAAATGTATGATGAAAAACACCTTCCTAAGGTAACAGTCAAGCATGGTATATGGTATTTCAGCCCTTTGATTGTTGTGAGAACGTTCACGCAATGCTTTTTGTCCCTATCAATAACGTGTAGCGCAAGGCAATAAGGAAATGCGTCAAACCTAAGATAACAAACCCTTCACACAAATAATACTTTTAACAGCGGAAGCGTTGAACTGAAGTGTCATTGCCAGGATACGGGCATTAAAGTAATTTGTGCTTGCTATTTTGTAAAGAAATCTATTTGCTCAACAAGTCAAACTCAATTCGATTTGTCAGGTTTTTTTCAGTAAGAAATAGTCCGTCATCCTTTCATATTGAATGCAGTTGAAAATATATCACGTCCGTAGCATAAAGGGTCTTCGTGAAATTAAAAAAAACGCAGTAAGGTATTTTTGCTATATAATATCGGAATTTATATTTTAGATTTTAAAGGGTTTTTCTATTAATATATTTGCGCTGTATTTTATTTATTTTTGTCTTCATATATGCACGTGCATTGACTTATGCTGATTGTATGTGTAAGCGTTAGTTATAGATACATGCTTATCTTATTCTTCCGTTAATATTTTGTTCTTTGTAATAGGTGTATAGCATTATGTAGTTTGTATAATGATTTTTTTTTTGATATCACGTTACGATACGTGACAACTACTTTAGTGACAACAAATTTACGGACCTAACATTACGTTTTGAAAATGACGATGCGTGACAACCCTGATTTCCTGACCTTGGACACTTGAAACAAATTAATCGAAAACATTTAAGGATTTGTAAAAAACAACTCGCTCTGAGTCTTTCTACTGCTGCATCTGCAGGCGACCACACATTTTCCAACCAGAACAGTACATTAAATAAATTGCTATGGTAACTACAAGCGGTGTTACGTTACCTCGACTATTGTTTCTTCATTTACCATTTACTGCCTCAGTTATGTAAGATAAAGCATATTTACCACGTGTAAAAGGAATCAATATTTCCTGACTTCTCTGAAGATAATTGTTTAAAGTTTTCATCTAGCTTTAGAATTTTGAATTGAAATGATATTCATTTGTTCAGGATTAAAAGTCTGACCCTGCAACTGAAAAGAAGGTTTTACCTTTACTTTTAATGCCGCTTTTCAATAATTTCAACTCGGCCAGCTCCGGAACTTTCCTTGAGAGGAACCTGGTGTGTAGTTATAAGGGGCAAGACTACACTAAAAGTCATATGTATGTGATTCGCTCGTGTGATAAATTAAATTGAAAGTATATCCAATGACAAATCAGTTTTATAGATTTATTATTTATTCTTAAGGCTTATTACTAACAACAATCAAGTGATGGGAAATTCCTTTGGTAGCCAAGTTGGCCCGACTTGTCTTATCACATTACCTATTTCTTTCTGTCTAACAGAGTTCCTCTCACAATCCTAGCTACTTTCTGTACCATGTACTATTCCTGAAAGACGGCCATATGCGTAACCACAACCAACGGTTGAGATTGACATTCAAAGAGAAACAACTCTACTATGCTTACATATGTGATGCAGATACAGGTTACTTCCCTTTTCCTATGGCCTACACTGTTATAAACCAAAACTTTAGCGTTCACATGCAAGCTTGTCTGTTATTAATCAGTATATTGAGACGATAGCTATATGACTATTTCTGGCATCAGTGTTGAATATTCGAGAACATTTGTTTCCTTTTTTGATTGTATACATAACTCTTACTAGTTCAATAGAGAGCAAAGAAAGTTTTTTCCTTGTATTTTTCTGATTACCGACGGAAGAGTATGGTAGTCGGCAACTTGTCCCTCTGTCCAGTTTGTCCGGAGTACAACTAAAATCCATTGAAGGTATTTACTTTAAACTTCGTACAATGAAAGAGAACATTGATAGTTTGTACAGTACACAAGAACTGTAACTCGTCTTGTTGAGTTGCCTTATTATTTCCCCTTAACATATTCTGCTAGTCCGAGACATAACTCAAGAAGTATTAAAGACGTTTAATTAATACTGGGCACATTGATATAGGGGATAGCAGAAAATGCAATGTTCAAGAACAATAAGTCTAGCGGCCTCCATTATCTCCCTTTAGAATTTTTGTAACTATATTTTAATGCTTGTCCGTAGCATAACTCTAAAATTGTGAAAGTGATATAAACGATATTAAAAATATTGATAGAGAGCGTATACATGAAGTGCATTGTTGAAAGATGATAACTTTGCCTTACCCCAGTTTTCAGTTATCTACCTTAATCATATTTAAATGTTAGTCCGCAGCTGAACATATTACAGATGTTGATAGTGGGCAAACAGAGGAAGTGCAGTATCAAAGAACCATAACTCTGCCTTGCCCAAGGCTTAACTAACCTCCCTTTAAAATATTTCTTGCACTTCTTCGGACAACTGTATAAAGTATATGCTTGGAATTCAAAACTATGATAGAAAGTGTGGTTTTTAAGCACAATAACTCTATCTGGCAATGTTTATTAAAAGTTTTCCTTTATTATCATATTTTATAATATTTGTCCAGAGAAAAACTCCTACAGTTTTGAAGGGATTTAGTTTTTACTACACATGTTGATCGGGGGTAAATAGAGAAAACGTGGCATCAATGAACTGTTACTCTAACCGCCCCCCCCCTCCCCCACTATAAGTTAAAAAAATAATCGAAAGTGTAGCGCTTAAGAGCCATATTTTTATTAATTATCTCCCTTTATTATCATATTTCATAATGCTTGTCTGGAGCATGACTCCAACAGTATTCAAGGGATTGTGCTAATATTACACGTGTAACATTATTTTCTCGATGTGTGACTTACAATTTTACAGAGTAAACTACACATTCCTTATATTTGAAAACAGGGAATATTTTGCCGTAATGACTTTGGGAAAGCGTCACTTGTCATGTTGCTGATAGTAGTTGGAGAGTAGAAAGGGAAATACATAATTATTGGCTGATAATTTTATATAAAGCATTATATATCATTGAGTTTATTTCTTTTTCCTTCTATTCTGTTTGCAAGTGTTCGAATGCACTAACATTTGCAAACAGAAGCTTCATACAACGTTGTGAAGCCAGTGTATGTGTGAAGCTCGAATATGTGTGAAGCTTATGTTAGTGTGAAAATTATGTATGCGTGTATCGTATTTATTTGTGATGCTTGTGTATGTGTTTGAAGCATACGTATGCTTGAAGTTTATGCTGTGAATGCTGAAACTTTTGAGTACATGCAACTTGCGTATGAAGCTTTTGAGTACATGCAACTTGCGTATGAAACTTTTGAGTACGTGCAACTTGCGTATGAAGTTTGCGTTTATACAGAACTTACTTATGTGTGACGTTTATGTATATGTGAAGCGTGTGTTTGTGTGAAGCTTATCATGTGTGAAACGTATGTATGTGTGAACGTCTATCCATCCAGTTCATTTATCGCGGGTACTGGTTTCTCATATGACCGACGCCCCTTGCAGGGAATAGTTATTTTATGCTGTTGCGGATAGTGCGAGATACAGAAAGCATCCCATTCCAGAGACACCCCTGCTTCTTTTGCATGCTCCGTGTACAGCACTGTTACATGGAACCTGGGTATAACGTCTGATTCGAAAGACAGTTAATAATGTAAGTGGAGGAGCGGTTTCGATCTCGCCACCCCTTGGTTACCAGTCCAGAGCGTTACCACTGAAGCACTGATCCACTCTTGCGTGAACGTTTTTCATTTGCATAGCTTAATAAGCTCTATTTAAACTACTTACTTTTTGCTCAGTATGAGCCCAAATTGTATCTCGGCCCACATAGAACTAAACAGCGGATTACAGATGAGTCTTGACTGTTCTTTATCATTTTGTGAAAAAGTCAATTTAAAGTATAGTATAATTTTTTCTGACAAGCAGAAGAAACACATTTTTTTTCTTTTACTGCAGAAGATCTTTATTTGCAGCCAGACATAGAGGAAAAACAGAATCGCATTTGTAATAGCTCAGATTTGACTGATCGAAAATGTCTGCCTATTGGTGTGAGACGTAAGAACGCGCTGAAATTAAGGCATTACATTTGAATAAAATGATATATAACTAATAAAATTTGAAGTTTGATTCTCATGGTGTTCTTAATATAAAGAATGCGAGAAATTTCATAAAATAACCAGATAACCCGCTAACTTATATAATATAGAGAAGTGATAATTGAAGCAGAAATAACCATCCTGGATAGACGTTATTTTTTCTTGTTTTAAACTAAAAAAACAACAACTACAGAACTCTCTCTACGACACATTATATATATGCAAACTTTTCCTACGTCACATAACATTGAGACATACGTGTTTTAGCTATTCCTGCGCCACGTAATATTGAGATATACGTTTTTAGCTATTCCTGCGCCACATGATATTGAGACATACGTTTTAAACTATCTGTACCGCACATGGTATTTTTACAAACGTTTTTAACTATGACTATTTCAAATAATATTTTGATAAACGTTTTTTTCACTATCCCTACGTCACATGATATTTGGACAAACTTTTTTTCAACTATCCTTACGTCACATGATATTTGGAAAAAACGTTTTCTTAACTATCCCCACGTCACATGATATTTGGAAAAAAAAACGTTTTTTATCTATCCCTACGTCACATGATATTTGGAAAAAACGTTTTTTTAACTATTTCCACGTCACATGATATTAAAAAAAAAACAAAAACGTTTTTCTAACTATTCCCACGTCACATGATATTTGGACAAACGTTTTTTCAACTATCCTTACGTCACATGGTATTTGGAAAAAACGTTTTCTTAACTATCCCAACGTCACATGATATTTGGAAAAAAACGTTTTTTATCAATCCCTACGTCACATGATATTTGGAAAAGAAACGTTTTTTTAACTATCCCCACGTCACATGATTTTGGGAAAAAAAACTACGTTTTTTAACTACCCCCACGTCACATGATATTTGGAGAAAAAAATTATCTATCCCTACGTCACATGATATTTGGAAAAACTTTTTTTTTAACTATCCCTACGTCACATGATATTTGGACAAACGTTTTTTCCGCTATCCCTACGTCACATGATATTTGAAAAAACTTTTTTTAACTATCCCCACGTCACAGTTGCTAAAATCTTATTTCAGACCAGCTGAGTTAAGAATAATGCGCATTGTCTTTCTGTAATGAAAGTTTACCAAAACTTCATCATTTATTGATGAGACCTTGTCCTCATACAGACTATGATATATTACGTCATAAACTGTAGCCATTATCTCACTTATTTCATAATGGCGTGACGTATGCGCCCTGAGATATTGGATGATTTCAGGGAGTGCAAATGATAATTAATTATTTTTTCTGGGGATCTGTGCTTTTGGCACACCAGGAGTACAAATTGGGCGGGGAGTTACTGTGTTACTGTCACGTATGTTAGGACAGAAGTTTTGTTGTTGTTTATTTTTTCGCCTTTAAGACACTTTTGAATGAAAATTATTTCTTGACAGCATTTAAACAAATTTTGTGAAAAGGAGGACAATGTTATAAAATATTTATAAAGAACAAACATATTCGTTTGATACATAAACACGGTTGAGCAACTGAACAAAGAACGTTTTTCTCCCTTCTTTCCATTTCGGCTTTATTCAAGAAAAACTGATTTGATGACATGCTGATCTCGCATACATTTACGTCAGCCTCATGAAGAAGAAGAAAAACGTTTAAACATTTTTTTTTTTTTTTTTTTTTTTTTTTTTTAAGAAATACCACCCAATTCTTTTTGGGTAATGCAATTCTGGAGTAATTTTCTTTGCTGACAACGTTTCTTAAAGTCTCCATTGATCTTGAAGCGTGATTTTAGCTTCAAACATCTAGCCCAGAAACTAATAAAGTGAGATGACTTTTTTATTAGATTAAACCAGTTTTCACAAACAGTGTAAAACAGGAGACATTTTCCGACCAGTAAATCAATACAAGTGTGATAATTATACGAGAGAAACCTGCGTGCATTTGTCATCTCATAGTTAGCGATGAATTATGAAACAGCCCCTCTTTGTACAGATATAGATCGCCGCATGTCCCAACTTTTTTCACACTTTATCAAACTTTAGAGGCTGTCTTTAGAAAATTTCTCAAATAAGCACAACTATTGACATAGGACACCGGAAGACATGGGAATTTATTTGCAGTTCTATTGTTAAGTACAGTTTTCTGTTTAAATAGTAATAAATCTATATGACGTGTTTGTTTTACCGCCTTTCTAAATCATTATTAAAACTTGACAATTCAACTGCATTGGTGTGTGCGAAGTGTTGATTTTTAAATTAACATTTTACTGGGAAAATGAGTGACGCTTTGATTCCTAAATGTTTAAAATGTCAGCTTTATATTTGAGTGAATTCTAAGGTTATTAGTTTTTTTGTGTTCTGAATTATAAGAAAAAGTGTGGAACTCGTTTGAGTGTGTTTAAAGGGTCTTCTAAAAAGATGGACGACAAAGTTTTAGTGGCGTTTGAGCATGATGACGTAAGTATTATGGCAATTTTTTGTTGAGTCTAGAATAATTGTATACTTGTTATACATGATTAAATAAAAAAAAATCCAGCATTCAGCAGCTTGAAAATTCGAAAAAAATGTCTAATGATTTACCTGGTTCTAAGATAGTGAGTTTAACTGTCGGACTTTATTATTATTGTTATTATCATTATTATTATTATCATTTTTATTATTATTATAAGTTATTAAAGTAACCTTGAAAGGTTTGCTTTAAATTCACAACTCAAATACTTGTCAAAGTTTGCTAAGCACTAAAGTTATAATTCAATATAGATTTGAGTTTGGGTTTTGTTTTGAATTGTATTGTATTGTATTGTATTGTATTGTATTGTATTGTATTGTATTCTTAAATTTATTATACATTTTACGATTTTGTTAAAGAAATTTAAGATTTCGTTGTGTATTTTAAAAGTATTTTTCAATCTAGATTATAGTAACAGTGCGGTTTCTGTGTTTTCGGGAAATCTGGCTTTTAAGGAATTTGCAAGATAATATTCTTAACGAACAGAAATGAGCTTATTATCTGTAATGTGAGCCATTACTGGCAGTGTCTTTCCTTGCTTCCAGTCAGATTCATGATGGATCTTTAGGAGAAATTGTCATTTTACTTTTACAGAATGTTGCTTACTTATTAAGAAATCATCACGTCTTAAGTAAAAGCCGAAGCGAAGCTTAAGTTCATTTTACAACGGCATAGCTCCGACTCGGCAGGAAAGGCCGGGACCTACACTACATTTCAAACAAGGTGGCTGCTTAAAAAAACAACATCCAATGGGTTAGGCCAAATAATTGAATTGTTCATGTGATCACACCTTGATGCAATATTTCTTGTGATATTGATAGTTGTCTTCTTGCTCTAATGTCTCTGTCCATGTTAATAAATATTGTCAGTGTGCTTTTTATTACAATATATAGAATTTTAAGTATTTACAAGCACAGGATATAATGAATGCACTATATAAAATATAATCTCTGAGATCATCTATTTTAGAAATATAAAGTATCGTAAATAGAGCTAAAAAGGGAAAATATTTATAAGAGAACAGCATAACAATTTTATATTTTACAACAGTAACATTTCCAGTGTGCATCATATTCACTTAACACATTTGAAATGATATCACTGTATTTTGCATTTTTTATTGTCGTATTTCAATATGTTGTCTATTTAAGCCGGCATCCTACAGGAGCGGTGATCCAGTGGTAACGCGCTGAACAGTTAATCCAGGCTCGCGATTTTTTAATATATAATTACTGTTTATTTTGGTTATAAAAGTAAATAAAAAGCCAGCAATTAAAAGTAAAATATCTTTTTATTTTTTTCAAAGAAAACCAAAACAAAAAAGCAAAATAAAACAAAGAAAAAATGCGTCGAGTGGGAAACCAAGCCACATGCTTTAATGAAAAGTTTTCTAACATTGAGTACTCTTTTGGGAAGAGGAAATGTTCTGATCTAGAGGTTAAACACAGCTAAATCAATTTCTACGGTTTTCATTGTAGCATCGGGCCACTATCTCTTTTTTACAAGCTTTTGATATTACATTTACTGATTTCTGGAAAGAAGCAGTCACGATTGCACGGAAAACAATTCTCAGGTTTTCAAAGTATGACCATTAAACTTTTTTAGTGTAACTTCTTCGAGGGTCACCGGAGTAACTTTGGTCTTGCTGAATTACAATCTGTAAAAGTTCCCTGTTTATTTTTAAACGACAAAAATTACCCAAGGAATGTCCTGCACACTTAGTTTTCAATTTGTTCTTCAATATGTGCATTGTGATCAATTAAGATTTATTTTCAGAAAACATTTTTAACCAGTGAGCCATGTCTTACAGCTCCGCACATCACCAGATCAAATGAACTGGTTGGTGATGTTTCAGGGTAAAGATAATATTTTGACTTACACGTCTGGCCTAAACGATTTAATTCAGTTGAACTGTCTTCATGTTAGAGGCCAGTGCTCTGGCCTACACCTTTTAAATAAATTAATTTCTGTTCAGGTTAAAAGTTATTTTTTAACGTACACGCTTTACTTCAGTTGAGTGCTCTTGGTGTTCTAATCTAAACGTTTTGAATGTATTTAGCACTCTTCAGAGGAAAGGTAATGTTCTAATTTATGTACAAGTTCAAATTGATTCGATCAGTTGAGTCCTGTTCACAGTTGAGGTAATGTTCTGACCCACACGTTTTAATTGAATGGAATACTCTTGTGAGTAGAGGTAATGTATAAGGGATCTACTTAAGTTTCCCATGTGTTTTTCGTCAGTTCAATTAGCGTCTAGTAGGCTAACTATACCTCCTTGTTCATTAGTAACACATTAGTAAAACAATTACTGCAAATTTATTGTTTATTACACTTCATTATCAATTTTCTACTCTGTGATGCAGGTATAGAAGACGAAGTTCATTGTATATTACCGAATGTTTTCCTTTGAATAAGAAGCATCTTGTTATGTTGAGAAAAATCTTAGCCTGTACTTATTGCTTTCAACTAAACGTTTAACTTTTTTTTGCGAAAACTAGCCAGAGCTCCAGAAAGCCTTCTTTGAAGGGGGTTGGTGGAGGGGGGGGGGGGGGGGGGGGTTAGGAATGGGGGGGGGGGGGGTGCGGGGAGTTAAGATTTTAAAAACAAAAAGTCGTAACGATTGGCGAATATACCACATCACGTATTACTTTTTTTGCAACCAATACAAGGTGAGTCGTTATGACGTTGCGTTATGTTTTGGTGTAATTATTGCTGAATATACTATGGTTGCCGTCCATCTTTGACCATATGTAAGGATAACTAGTTCAACATATTGAAAAATTATTTGAACTGTAGATAAAGGTGACCAGTCCCATGGTGAAAAATGTGGCTTCAACAAATTACAATGTATGTGTGTATACATAATTGAAAACGACTTTCTCGTTTAGTTTCATAAATCGCATTCTCATTAACTAATTCGTCAGACGCATTGTCTCCCTTGTCGTTGGTACACGTTATTCATAATATACTTTTCCTGAAACTTCTAGATTTAAATATTCTGCAATACAACATTTTTTTTCTCCTAAAATAAAATTGTACTTGTCTAGAAAATTTAAAGAAAACGTGAAGCAGCAAGATAATGCGTGATTTCTGCGTGCTTCAAATGCTAGTTTTGAGCAGCGACACTGCGTTCATGTATTCATTTCACTTAAAATTGACATTGTTTTAACTTAAAATGTATTGAAACTTTGTTAACTTGTTTGTGGACGAAAAGTTTTGCTAGAAACTCACTTGATAACATTTTTCCGAACTCGTCGAATAAACGTTTATACAAAATGTTAAATCATGTCTGATCCAGCATAATCTTATATTTTGTTATGTCTGGAATGAAAGAACTGAGATTTTATCTTCAGTGTTTACTGCTTTGCAATCATGCTAAAATAAGGGAAAAAGAAATTCCTATTTCAGATATCGTTTGAGTTAGGTTTTTATTTTCTTTTGTCCTACTGAACATAAAGTTATTTATATCTATAAAATTATTTTGTTCTTGCCTTTACCTTGCTGCGAAGAAACGAGAAAAAATGAGTTAATTTTAAACAGGTCACGTGACATATTGTATTTCCTTTCCACGTCAGCTCCTACTTTTATATAAAATAAATAATTGCTTGCGAAAAATTGATCTTTAATTATACAGAGTTGTGTAAAAAGAAAATATAATTTCTTTCGTAACTATAGCGACTTAACGTCTTTCCACCACGTGCACCTGTACCATTACTTTTCAGATCATGTAAACGCTTAAATGTTGTTTTTCTGTTCTCTGGAAAATTGGCACCAGAGCGCCTGTTCTACCTTGATTGAAAGTAGTATAACGCACAAAGTTCGATGGTTTATTTAATAGGGTAGTCAACTTGTTTACTTACTCAGTACAGATCTTATGTGTTTGTATGTGTGTATGGAACTTAACCACTCTGTCTATTGTTTAAAAAAACTTGAGAAGGCAAGGATTAAGATACCATGTCGGAATATGATGATTTTGAAGAGGTATGTTAAGTTATGTTATTTGTTTCTAACCACCACCATGAAATAGCAGACCGCTCACAAGAATTTTTTTGTCTGTCTCTGAAATTCATATTTTACATATATACGTATATCAATTTCTGGTTATATGATTTCAGCGTTGAGCTTCATTCTTTGACTTCTCCATCTAGTAATCAATTAATATTAAACTCAAACCTCGCTGTTCATGTTTTTTTCCCCCAAAGTTATCAAAGAACAAATGATTATTGGTGTTCACTGTAAAACACGGACAGTCGATCGTAACGTTGATTTCTGTACCTTGCATTATCCCCTCAAATCTGATATAACAAAAACGCTGCAAAACTCGTCGGTCATATGGCTAACCAGAACCGTCAGTTAGTTACAAAAACTGAAGAACGTAAAGTTCTATTTATTCCATAATCACAGAGATTTGTATGCGCTTTTGACTGTCTATACGTATGTACTTACGTACGTACATCCGTGCGTTTGTTGGTTTGTATCTTTCTTTCTTTGTTTCATTCTTTCCTTCATTTTTTCTCTCTTCCTTTAAGCTGACATGATCGAAGGTCAGGTATTGCTTTAACTATGCTCGTCTGTCCGCCCGTCCGACGTCCACAATTAACTTCAAACAACATCTCCTATACCAGTGGGCCAGTTGCAATCAAACGTCAAAGCAATGATCCTTGTTTCGTCCCATTTCAAAATATTTTAATTATAAAAACTGGAATTCCATGCAGAACTTTGGTTGCCATGGCAACTGAAGTAAAAACTTTAAAAATATTTTTATCTGAAACCACAAGGCCTAGAACTTAAATATTTTGTTTTATAGCATCATCTAGTAGACCTCTACCAACATCGTATAAATCATCGCTCTTGGGTCAGAATTTGCCCCCGTCCCTGGAGTCACTTGATTTTACATAGAGTTAAATAGGAAAAAGTTTAAAAAATCTTCTTGTCTGAAATTACAAAACCTAGAGCTTGTCAGAAACCATAGCCTATAGTTTAGATATTTGGTGTTTAGCATTGTCTAGTGAACCTCTACCAAGGTTTTACAAATCTTGGCTCTTGGGTCAGAACTGGCGCCGCCTCCGGGGTCACTTGATTTTACATAGAATTTTATGGGCAAAAGTTAGGAATTGAGCTTAGAAATTTATGGTTCAGCATTGCTTGTTTAATTAGATGGGCTTTGGAAGAAGCTGGCCATCACCCGTTTCACACAGCAACCAACCTGGGTACCGCCCCCACCCCCCCCCCCCCACCCCCCCAAAAAAAAAAAAAAAAAAAAAAGAAAAAGAAAAAAAGACAAGAAAATTCCATTGATTGGGCTAGGAATGTACTTATTTTTCATCTATCTTTTTCCTTTACCTTCATGTGCCTTGACTTCAAATGACCTACTTCCTTGTTTTTGAAGCTATGTAATTCAAATTTTAATTAGTTGTATAATTTTGCATGCAGACTTTAACTTTGACATTGGCTGACCTTGACCTTGACTAAATGATCCATTTTCTCGTTTTAGAAATTACATCAATGAAATTTTAACTATTTGTATAATTTTGTATGCAGGTTTCAAATTTGATCTTGGCTGACCTTGACCTTTGCCTACTGACCTACTTCCTTGTTTTTGAATCTAAGTCATTGTAGTTTTTTATCCATTTGTATAAGTTACCATACAGACTTTTACTTTGCCTTTCAAGCTACTTCCATGACATTTGTACCATGTGTACTGAAAACAGATTTTATTATTGACATATGCTGATATTGCGATATGTTTCAATGGTATCCAGGTGAGCAATATAGAGTTATTATAGCACTCTTTACATAAATCTTACGATGATTGTAGTCAGTGGGTTTGGTTAAAAATATATTTTGATATCTAATGTGGTATTTAAACCATCTGCCTTTTGACACATGCCTAAGATGGCATGACTAGCGCCTCATCCCCACCCATTCCCCCGGTACCACACACACACACACACACACACACACACACACACACACTTATTGATAGTCCCTTTTCAAGTGAGCGACCCAGGACCATTTGCTCCTCTTGTTTATTTCTCCCTTTTTATTTCTTTTCATTTTGTTTGTCTTTCTCTGTTTCTTCCTTTCGTTCTTTATTTTTTTTGCCTCATTTCTTTCTTTCTTTCTTTTTTACATAAACTCATTATAGCTGTGATATGCAAGTATACTTAAAATAATATATACAGCAAAGACACAGTCTAAGCAACAACTGAATGTTGACCAGACATAGTATCGTTTGATTAGAATATATCTAACCTTTAACCTTAACACGTACAGGTATAAACGTCTTTAGCGAATAAAAAATATGGAAAATTCATCTCCGCAAAATGAATTTTACAAGTCTGTTAAAAGCATTTGCAGACGCTGAAATTCGAAGAATTTTCATGTGATGGTTTAACTCAGAACATTGTGCATGGAAAATAAAACTTTTCTGTAAATTTAAGTGTAATTTACACGGTTTTTCGTTTACCTCATATTGAGCTTTTGTTAAGTTTTTTAAAGTAGACAAAGTAATTGAAAAACATCAACAACATAAGTATGTCAGTAAATAGGGTCTTTTTTAGTATTTAATCATTACTTTAGCATACTCCAAGGACGCTGAAACTTAATATGCGCACGTGAGTCGGACGTCTGTCGGTGTTCCTTCGTCGCTTCTGTGTGTTCAGTTCGTGCAACTTATAATAGACACATGTCATTTTACTCGTGAACACATGGTGGGTATCCTGGAGCGCAATTCTGAAGCCTTAGTCAAGAGAATGAAGTGCTTTCAGTATTAATGAGGTACCTGCATACTGAATACAATGGCTGTATACACAAAATTGTCTGCACTCAATTAGCGTTACAGGTATACCAGCTGTGCCGGCATTTAAATATAATTGAAATTATATGTCTATATTATTATCGATTGCGTACTTAAATTGACCGGTTTGTTGCCAAAATGTTAGTATTACGTAACTGAAAAAATGTTGAAATATGTTTGAAATATCAAATGTTTAAAACAAGCATTTTCTGTCTGGGTATATTTGTCGTCTGCACTGGGTGCAGAATCACAACGCCCCTTTTAAGACTTTGGTTACGTTGATATTTTTGTGAGGATAGGAAGCATCCTGTTTCAGAGAAAAGTATATAAAGCGCTCATAATCTGGTTTTGTCACTTAATGCGAGCTTTCAGCACAAACTGCAACAAGGTACGTTTTGCATGTACGGAGGCCATTTATCACTAACACCCACATAGATACAACTTCAGCTCAATTCGAACAGTTCAAAGTTCACTTGAATAGTAGAATCTATGGAAATCTCTCTATTATTTATAAAACTGTATAAACAATTATTTTTCCAGTGTATGAAGAACTTTCATAGCTCTCGTACCCCAGTTACTCTTTTAGTTTAAGTGTTTGCTGTTTTCAAACAAGGGGCATTAATATCCTGATTTGCTGTAAACGATTCTGCTTGCTTAAATTTTAGGTTTCTGTATATATGCGCACGTACATATTTCTCACATGTCAATACAACCATTAAATATTTCTTTATATAACACGCGTGTAATATCAGGTAAACTTTCGCTTCAAGGTATTTGTTGATGTTTATTCTTATTTCCTAGAATTATTATCATACAGTTGTTCTATTTCAAAAACAGACGTCTTGTATTGCAGTTGTATTTGCTATATAATATATGAAATAAGCTACGGTATGCCCCATTTTATGGTTGTCTTTTCATGTTATTAAAAGAATCTGACACTCGTTAACTTTTCATATAAGCTTTTATTAAGATCGTCCAGGAAAAAATGTTTTTAAGCTCGCCAGAAGCTCCCTAACCTGAATCCTGTCAATAAAAGTTTATATAAAATGTAAACTCATGAAAGAATTTATATCTATGTACCCTTATATGCTTAATATACGTGAAAAGAAACAGAGATCTTGTTATAGATAACTTCATTATATAACTTTTATTTTTATTTTGTAAGATGTAAATAATTAGAAGTATATATAAACGTTTAGAAGGTTATTTGGTTTAGTTAAGTTAGTTAAACGAACAGTAACAGTTATGAGGCGGACAGTTTACCTATCCATCGTTGCTGGAAATGACCATTTCTTGACACCCATCTTACGAAGAGTAGAAGGTTAAAAACTGGACAGTAAACTCACATGAATACAGAAAATATAACCTGATGAGGGTACATTGTCTAAATCATAATAAAATCTTGTCAGGTAGGTATTTAAAGCTAATAATGATACCTCAGGCACCTTGTACTTGTATTTTTGGGTACATTATTATCTACATTCCTGGCAAATAAACACCATATGGCACATCTGGGATAGTTTAACAGTGATATATGTTTATTGTTAGACAATTTATGCCTGATGAGTCTACATCTAAATGATACTTATTGTCAATAATTATATAGCACTAATTTCGATTTGTGATTTGCTTTATCCCGAGTTAGGGTCTCGTGAAATTGTATATAATTTGAACAGAACGTGTGTGTTTTGTTTGAGGCAGCTAAGAATAGAAATTTGTTGCAGCATAAGAGCTAGCAAAACTGGCTAACTGGCGTCATTATAATCATCAAACCTATAAACGACCGCGACAGAACAGCACAATACAGCGTCACAAACTGTTCACAGACAACTGAATCATTGCAGTGCTTTCTAGAACATTTTTAAATTTCTTTCAATGGTAGTAAATGATGGTAGGTATTTTGAGAAATATACTGGACTTGTAATTTCTAGTTTTTCATCTAATGTTCGCGAATAGAACCTTTATGTTTGACAATCCGATGTTGTGTACATTTTTATATTCACGAATATCAACTGAAAAGTCTTCCTAAATTTATATCTAAATTTGCCAATATTTTAAAGTTTTGCAACATTTGATATGGAATGTTTTCATGTCTGTCAATTGCACTGATTCGTTAGCAATGGAAAAGTTTTTTTTATATATCATTTGAACTGATTGTCACGTTTTTTTTTTATGCAGAATGTTTCCATTTTTAACCAATGAAATAAGTGTAAGTTATTCATTCGGGGTTATTAACATTAAAGCGACGTATTTGATTGGTCAGTTAAGTAAATCAGTGTTTCGCCGAAAAACTGATGTACCTAACATAGAAAACATGGTTTTAAAGTAAATGTTTTAACGATGCATCCACTACCTAGCTTCTTATTATAAATTTAATATACGAGATTAAAATGAATTCTGGAATATATTAAATGTAAAAAAGACACCGATCGATTTCTAAGTTCATCCTCGCCAACTATTTTATCACAAGGTAACCGTGACACCAGCCTACATAGAATAATGTTGCCACTTATCATTCAGTAATTTTGATTTTTTCTTGTAATAACAATTTGATAAACTGTCCCTACGGACAGTATTCCATTGATTTTCAAAGCATTAACTTTTCTTTCTTTTTTTAAAGAGTTTGTATTCTTAAAATTGTGAACGTTCTCAATTGAATTTACGATATTGGCCGCCCTGTAAAAATGTTTTTCGTGATTACGTGTGTGATACTGCACCGCACAGACCTACTATTTCTACAGACTTTTTCGCAAAAAAAAAAACAAAAAAAAAAACGAAGCACGTACTAGTTTGTAGACACATGCGCACACTTTTCTACCATACACCGAGCATTTCAGTGTGCGAGTGTGCTGTTTTTACCTGAATAAACCATTTTTATCTAAGGTTGTTTATTGCTGGGTTTTTTCTTGAATGAATGCATGTTATTTCTATACATTCTAGGTCAATGTTCTACATTCTTTCCTCATTTCTCTAAGAGAAATAACTTATCAATGGTATGTTCAGCAACATAACGAGTTTTCTTCCCTGCACTGCTCTACTATTTGTTTTACTGAAGTGTTTCTTTTGATAAGACTACTATGATTATTTGCTAGGAAATGTATCCCGTTCTTCGAGTGAGTAATTCTTTGAGTAATAGTAGTGTTTACACAAAAACAACAACATATTCCTTTGAAACTCCACTTCAATTAAGTTAAGAATCTCATTTTAATTTCTTAAATTGATAAGTTTACAACTACTAACGTTATTTTTGTTGGAAGCTTTGATTTAAAAAACATATGGGACGAAAAACCATAAATCTTTTTATTTTTTCATTCTTTTATTTTAGCCTTTCAGTGTAATTTTTGTTTCAAACCAAAACGTGCTGCAAAAAAGAAACGTCTTCATAACTTTACATATCGCAATTATTTGCTTAGACAAATAAGTGTTATATACCTTTATAGATTCAATAATTGAGTAGAAAAATGAGTGTTCTATACGTTACAGATTCAATACTTGAGTAGACAAATTAGTGTTGTATACATTATAGATTCAATAATTGAGTAGAAAAATGAGTGTTCTATACGTTACAGATTCAATACTTGAGTAGACAAATTAGTGTTATTTAAATTATAGATTCAATACTTGAGTAAACAAATAAGTGTTGTATACATTACAGATTCAATACTTGAGTAACGAATAAGTGTTGTATACATTACAGATTCAATACTTGAGTAACGAATAAGTGTTATATACATTAAAGATTCAATACTTGATTAACAAATAAGTGTTGTATACATTAAAGATTCAATACTTGAGTAAACAAATAAGTGTTATATACATTAAAGATTCAATACTTGAGTAAACAAATAAGTGTTGTATACATTAAAGATTCAATACTTGAGTAAACAAATAAGTGTTGTATACATTAAAGATTCAATACTTGAGTAAACAAATAAGTGTTGTATACATTAAAGATTCAATACTTGAGTAAACAAATAAGTGTTGTATACATTAAAGATTCAATACTTGAGTAAACAAATAAGTGTTGTATACATTAAAGATTCAATACTTGAGTAAACAAATAAGTGTTGTATACATTAAAGATTCAATACTTGAGTAAACAAATAAGTGTTGTATACATTAAAGAATCAATACTTGAGTAAACAAATAAGTGTTGTATACATTAAAGAATCAATACTTGATTAACAAATAAGTGTTATATACATTACAGATTCAATACTTGATTAACAAATAAGTGTTGTATACATTAAAGATTCAATACTTGATTAACAAACAAGTGTTATATACATTAAAGATTCAATACTTGAGTAAACAAATAAGTGTTGTATACATTACAGATTCAATACTTGATTAACAAATAAGTGTTGTATACATTACAGATTCAATACTTGATTAACAAATAAGTGTTATATACATTAAAGATTCAATACTTGAGTAGACAAATTAGTGATATTTAAATTATAGATTCAATACATGAGTAAACAAATAGGTGTTGTATACATTACAGATTCAATACTTGAGTAGACAAATAAGTGATATTTAAATTATAGATTCAATACATGAGTAAACAGATAAGTGTATATGACATAATAGATTCATAACTCAAATGACCTTAAGAACACAGTCTTCATTTTCCAAAGTGTAATATTCCAATATGTCTGTCCTGTGCTTATTTCTTTTATTGTGTTTCAACATAATTTTGTTTTGCTTTGAGTCAAAATCGGGAGTAGTTTTTATCAGTTTTTTTGTTGATCAGATGCAAGTCTGTTCCGCTTTAAGAAATCAGAGCAAGCCAAAAACTTTACATACGGGTCGATGCGGCGATACTTTATTTCCCAGACAGTGTGGACGTCATTAGCATCGTGTGACACCATCCTTGCACGCCTGTGCGACAAGACATTTGCAACTTGGGTCGCTTTTCTCTCGCTGTATTGGAAATCTATCGATCTCTTGTTTACATCCCTGTGGAGAACCAAGCATTAATATTTCTGTCCCTTGTCTTTCTTAAAGGATATCAGTTTAGCTTAATGCCTGTTTAATTGATGTGACTGCCAAAAAACACATTTATTTTAATGGAATGCGGTGTGTTTACCTAACTGTTGAGAAATGGACGAATGGTCGTGAAATCAAAGTACGGATGTGATCGACGAATATGCTTCGGGACCCCGTAAGTAAAGCCTTACTAAAAATCAGATAGAATTTTTTTCAAGGTGGTTTGAACTGTTGTGATGTCAATCATGTCGTAACACTAAACATGGGCTTTCATTAGCTTGACCTTTAACCTTAATAAACAGCTAAGGCCAAAGTATATCTTTTTTTCCCTTCATGGAGCATGTCTAACGTTTCAGACAACTTGAAAATGATTCTAGGTGAAATAAAATAAGTGCGAAAAAATATGTACATAGAGGGAAAAAATATATATTAAATGGTGAAGTTCGCCATATGTTAACCGACATTTGCCTGATGAATGTTTTATTGTAAGATTTTATCCGTTTGTTTAAATAGTCTGTCGTAAATTTTAGCCAATACCTGTAACTGGTCTGCCGTAAGTTGTAACTGATTTGTTGTAAAATGTAAAATGTTTGTTGTTTTATCAATTTGTTGAACCTGTTCTATTTTAAGATTTCATCTATTGGTTTTAAGTGATCTCTCGTAATTTTCTGTGCCACGTAAATTTACAGATATTTTACACTGCTCCGAATAAAACACGTGATATTAACAAGCTGCACGTGCCGATGTATCGTTAGCATTTATATGCAAGACACCTGTTTTCGAAACTTATGTAGTTATGTAATGTTTATGTCATACAAAATGTTCTTTAAAGGTCCACGTGAGCTGTTGTTGTAATTAACCTTTTGACTCTGTTGTCTTCCTTCTGTAGACCCTTCATGGCACTGAGGGTATTAATTTTAGGACTTGATTTTAAAAAATCTAAAATCGAACAGTTTAATTCACTTTCGGCTAACATTGTAAAAGGTTTGTTCAGATAACTTCTCTGTCTAGATCCAATATCACTGGGCATATAGGTTGATGTTTATAGCATGACACAATCCCTTTGGCGCTAGGACTTGCTTTCTGTCTGGTCAAGCTAAATTGACAATTATTGTAACTAGGTGTTGTCAGATATAGCAGAAATAGCCTTTGGATTGTTTGCAGTATTTTCCTTAATTTAATTATCGCTACTGGAATATTAGCATTTGGTGGCCGAGTGAAATTCTGCTGACTGTAAATAAGGCCATACCAAATCATTCTTTCGTTTAGCGTCCGCGGACGGATAGGTTTGAGCTTCTGAGGTAGGAAAAAACAACAACATTGTTTTGTCTTACGACCTTACTGTACAAAGTATTAAATGCTCTCCGGTATGTACGTGACTAGTGTTGTTACCTCCTTTACATCTTTACTCACATTTTGTATTTATTGAGTCATGTAAAAAGTTCCATGCGTGCATAAAGTTGTTGGCGACGTCAGAAGAGGTTAGTTTCTGGTCAGCTATAATAAGATTTTAATGCCTTTTATTGTTTTTTCAAGATAATAGCAAGTAAATGATTGTTTTATGTAAATTGTATGCGTTGAAGTATTTGTTATATGTTTTGCTATCAGTCGAATTTCTCAAGTGTAGTGTATGCGCGGCTGCAGCTAGAATTTGTTGATGAAGTTTAATGTAATTCAAATAGGTAGAGTCGAAAGACATTATTTATGACTTTTTGTTAGTAGTTCACTAAGCAGATATTTCTTTTGTAACATTTTTGGTGAGAATTCTTCTTTCATAAGGGAGCCACATTCATTTGAAGTATTTAAAAGAATTGTGTTATCTTCGCAGTGGAGCAAACAGACACTCAGACAAAACAGATAGAGAAAAACAAATACCAGTAAAAATGATATTTTGGTGTTCAGTATTAAATGTTTAAGTAGTGTTTACTTTTGTATTTTTTTACAGTCATACCTCATTTGGATTTTAGTGGCATAGGATGGAAGGACCTGTCTAATAACATGAATGTGCATCAGTTTTATAGATTGTTGAAATTGAGTTGATATTGACAAGTTGACTCCAAATATAGACTCAGTTGTAAATTTACCTATGCAGAAATATATTTTCAGTTGAATTTATAGGTGGTTTGATTGAAATACTTTAAGAAATGTATTAGAAGTCTCTACAAAGTGGAATATGAAACTTGATAATTATATCCTGGTGTAGATACTAGTCAGTATGACTTGTTTATTTTTTGGGGCTTCGTTTGTGTTTTCAGGATAGCTAGATAGGTTTTTGAACTTAGGGTGGACGCTAAACGAAAAAACAATTTGGTATGGCCTAAGCATACCAATAATTTATGTTTTCTGTAGTTCATTGTAACCTGCAGCACCGCTCTTCATGATGTAAGTGAACAATGCCATGCCAGTTAACAAATTTGAATACACTGTATATTGCAGTTTTCAACAGGATTCCTTTCTTGAAATTACGAAATCGGAAAAAATACAATACCGTCATAGTTATTAGAGGAACCATTAGAATGATTCTTTCCATGTGTGCGTCTGTCAGACTTTTTGTTCGGTATTAAACTCAAACAATATTTTAGAGTTTTACTTAAAATTTAAATAATATCATATATCTTTTAATTCAAATAATATCATATATTTTAAGTTTTAAAATGTAACGCATATTTTTTTTTCATTACCAAGTTGTTTAAACGCTTTCTGTTCACTTAACAGTTGAAGCAAGGGATCTTTATCTGTGGCGGCTTTGTTGGCCACTGCCGAATTGCTCTCCACAGAAAGAAGGCAAAGAAGCAAATATTTTAGAGGGTTAAAGAAAAGATGGGAAGATTCTTTGAAAAATAAAAGAGAAAATATACTATACAGACTTTATATGTTATACCATAACTGAATCTCTGTAGAGTTGCAATTTTTATGTAAAACATCTTTAAATACCGTGTTGTACAGGATTTTGCGTATCGTATTTGGGTTCAATTCTGTCGTGATTAAAATGTAGTGTTCTAAATTTTGTTTTGATCCTTTTTATGCCCCCACAACTCCTCTTAAACCGGATGGCAGATTTTGCTTAAACTTCCAGGGATGAACAACCTTAATGTGTAGATGGTAGTAAAGGAAGGAATTTTTGCTGCGACCAAATATAATAGAATTATGGCCCTTTGTTGATTTTTTCACTGTATACCATATTGAAATTTTGTGAACGCAACTCCTCTTAAACCGGATGGCAGATTTTGCTTAAACTTCCAGGGATGAACAACCTTAATGTGTAGATGGAAGTAAAGGAAGGAATTTTTGCTGCGACCAAATATAACAGAATTATGGCCCTTTGTTGATTTTTTCACTATATACCATATATATGTATATGTATATATACCATATGTCTATGTAAAAGATGAGTTGCCACAGCCAAAAGTAACTGTATACCCAACATATTTCTCTGATCACAGCATTGTGTTCCTGCAGTTTTAGGAGACCATACATGTGTTTCAAAATTCAGTTTTATTCAGACACTAATATTGTATTCCATCTGTAAAGAGACCAAATATGATGCCTCAAGAGTTAGGTGACTTTTTTATCATTAATACATGAATTGAGGAAATTTCAACTGAAATGCTATGATAAGAACAGAATTTTGTAGACATTAAATGAAGCTGCTCTTGTTTACGAGCACATCTGCACAGTGGGGGCATCCGTGTCCTTTGGACACAGTTCTAGTTTTCTCAAAGGAAGCGCTGTTTTCTTTCCAAGTCAATTAAAAAAACAGAATCGTCTGTGGGATTGAATAATGCTACATCTGATCAAAGAACCTAGGGTGCCAAAACATGAATCGCTCGTTAATCATTTAGGCACAGTAAACTTGTTGTCATATTTGTGTTGAAGGATTGTCTAAACTTTCGAAAACCTTTTCTTTTCGGCAAGTTATCGTGTGATGAGTTAAGATGTGATGAGTTAATGAGTGATAATGCATCATTCAGCGAAACAAGAAGTAAGTTGATCTTAACAAATGTTTTTCACTTATACATGTTTTAGTACAGTTAGGAAAAGGTGAGTGATCAGTTACATTTTGCGTATGTTTTTACGCGTTTCTAGATTCGTCTATAGACACGAGCACCTACTTGAATGCTAATGCTTTTACACGTTTCTAGATTCGTCTATAGACACGAGCACCTACTTGAAGGCGTATGCTTTTACACGTTTCTAGATTCGTCTATAGACACGAGCACCTACTTGAAGGCGTATGCTTTTACACGTTTCTAGATTCGTCTATAGACACGAGCACCTACTTGAAGGCGTATGTTTTTACGTTTCTAGATTCGTCTGTAGACACGAGCACCTACTTGAAGGCGTATGCTTTTACACGTTTCTAGATTCGTCTATAGTCACGCACGAGGACCTACCTGAAGCTGCATTAGTACATACCTTTGCAAGTACAACTAACGCGTACAAGAAAAAGAACTGTATTATACAAAGTTTTCTTGAATTACAGTGCCAGAAAAAACACTGCCAACTGAAGGTTAAACACAATTTTTCGGATAAATGTTTTAATTCTCAGCCCTGTTACAAAAAGTTAGTGGACGTGTGCAAACAGTTTCAACCAACAGCAGATTCTAAAGTGTAAAATTTGTTTTTACCCAAAATATTTTTATGCGATTTTTTTCATCGCTTTTATCAATTTCCTTCACTTAAATAAATCGGCCCTTTAGTATCTCTATTGACTTTATTAAAGATTGTTCAATAACAATTCTGTAGGAGTAACAAAAAGGACAATTCTATAAATAAAAGATATTTGTGTTCTATGGAAAATATTTATGTTAGAAAATAACATTTTTTAATGAATATGTGTGTTCGAACATGACACTTATATTGGAAATATTTATATTCGAAAAGGACACTTCTACAGAAATACATTGCTCAAGAATGACATATCTAAAGAAAATACTTGTGTTAAAAAAACGCTTCCATAGACATTGTTTGTGCTAGAAAAGGACTCATCTATAACACCTATTCGTGTTCAAAAAGGGGACATATGTAGGAAGTATCTGTGTTTAAGAGTGACAGTTCAATATAAAATATTTGTGTTCGGAAATAACACTAATGTAGGGCATTATTGTGTTCAGAAAGGACACTTTTGTTGGAAATATTTGGTGTCAAAGCATGGGCTCTAGGCTTGCCAACAAAACAAAGCAACCTGTTAGTCCAGAAATACAACTGCTACTGTTAATGTGTGCATTAAAATTCATTCGCCATATCCTACGGTCATCTTCTGACATTTTCTTTTAAAATAAAGCATCTTTCAAAATGAGTTTGTCTTGAAATATTTATCCGTTCAAATGCATCGATAAAATGCTAAACTTACACTTGTTTAATAAATTTCTTCATGCTTAATGGAGCTTCAAAGGAAAAATATTGATCTTAAATCGCATTAACAGAGAAATCTTCAGTTAGCATATATGAATCCAGACATGTCTTCCTAGATATTTCTGGTAAAAAGGTCATGATAAAACCATTCTAAATAGTAGTAATATACTGGTAACTGCGTGACATTTCTTAATTCCCATCATGGCAAATAGGAGCAAATATAAGGTAGGGAAAGGATGATTATATAAGACTAACTGCTTGGAACAAAATAAGAGATGAAATAGTTCTAGCTGTTGTTAAAATCTGGATTACGTTTATCAAACATCTAACGGATGACCACATGACCGATTAAGCGCAGTGGAAATTTTTAAGACAGTCACGGACTCTAAATATGTCTGCCTGATATCAAATAAAAAATGTTAAAAAGAAATCGAAGCTGATAAACAAACTAATACATATTTGTGAAGTTGGTCTGCAGTTCGCAGTTCGCAATTCGCGATTCGAATTGCGAACTGCAAACTGGCATGCAGTTCGCGATTCAAACTTGAAGCTTTTCAGAGTTTTGCTTGTGAAAATTTATTACTTACTAACTTCATAAACCAAAAAAAAATAGTTCTAAGATAGAGAAAATAAACATAAGTCCAATTGCAAACTAGCATGCGGTTCGCTATTCGAATTGCGAACTGCAAACTGGCATGCAGTTCGCGATTCAAATTTCAAGCTTTTCAGTGTTCTTCTAGGGAAAATTTATGACTTACTTCATAAACCAAAAAGAAATAGTTCTTAGTCGAATTGCAAACTAGCATGCGGTTCGCGATTCGAATTGCGAACTGCAAATTTAGCATGCAGTTCGCGATTCAAACTTGAAGCTTTTCAGAGTTCTTCGTGTGAAAATTTATTACTTACTGACTTCATAAACCAAAAAGAAATAGTTCTAAGATAGAAAAAAAAACATAAGTCAATTGCAAACTAGCATGCGGTTCGCGATTTCGAATTGCGAACTGCAAACTGGTCTGCAGTTCGCAGTTCGCAATTCGCGATTCGAATTGCGAACTGCAAACTGGCATGCAGTTCGCGATTCAAACTTGAAGATTTTCAGTGTTCTTCTAGGGAAAATTTATGACTTACTAACTTCATAAACCAAAAAGAAATAGTTCTAAGTCCAATTGCAAACTAGCATGCTGTTCGCGATTCGAATTGCGAACTGCAAACTGGTCTGCAGTTCGCAGTTCGCAATTCGCGATTCGAATTGCGAACTGCAAACTGGCATGCAGTTCGCGATTCAAACTTGAAGCTTTTCAGAGTTCTTCTTGTGAAAATTTATTACTTACTAACTTCATAAACCAAAAAGAAATAGTTCTAAGATAGAGAAAATAAACATAAGTCCAATTGCAAACTAGCATGCGGTACGCGATTCGAATTGCGAACTGCAAACTGGCATGCAGTTCGCGATTCAAATTTCAAGCTTTTCAGTGTTCTTCTAGGGAAAATTTATGACTTACTTACTTCATAAACCAAAAAGAAATAGTTCTTAGTCGAATTGCAAACTAGCATGCGGTTCGCGATTCGAATTGCGAACTGCAAACTAGCATGCAGTTCGCGATTCAAACTTGAAGCTTTTCAGAGTTCTTCGTGTGAAAATTTATTACTTACTAACTTCATAAACCAAAAAAGAAATAGTTCTAAGATAGAAAAAAAACATAAGTCAATTGCAAACTAGCATGCGGTTCGCGATTCGAATTGCGAACTGCAAACTGGTCTGCAGTTCGCAGTTCGCAATTCGCGATTCGAATTGCGAACTGCAAACTGGCATGCAGTTCGCGATTCAAACTTGAAGCTTTTCAGTGTTCTTCTTGTGAAAATTTATTTCTTACTAACTTCATAAACCAAAAAGAAATAGTTCTAAAATAGAGGAAAAAATATTAGTCCAATTGCAAACTAGCATGCGATTCGCGATTCGAATTGTGAACTGCAAAATGGTCTGCAGTTCGCAGTTCGCAATTCGCGATTCGAATCGCGAACCGCAGGCTAGTTTGCAATTGGACTTATATTTTTTTCTCTATTTTAAATATATTCCTTTTTGGTTTATGAAGTTAATAAGTAATAAATTTTCCCAAGAAGAACATTGAAAATTTTTCAGTTTGAATTGCGAACTGCATGCCAGTTTGCAGTTCGCAATTCGAATCGCGAACCGCATGCTAGTTTGCAATTGGACTTATATTTTTTTCTCTATTTTAAAACTATTCCTTTTTGGTTTATGAAGTTAGTAAGTAATAAATTTTCCCAAGAAGAACACTGAAAATTTTTCAGTTTGAATTGCGAACTGCATGCCAGTTTGCAGTTCGCAATTCGAATCGCGAACCGCATGCTAGTTTGCAATTGGACTTATGTTTTGTTCTCTATTTTAGAACTATTTCTTTTTGGTTTATTAAGTAAGAATTAAATTTTCATATAAGAACACTGAAAATCTTCAAATTGAATCGCAAACTGCAGACCAGTTTGCAGTTCGCAATTCGAATCGCGAACCTCAGGCTAGTTTGCAATTGGACTTAGAACTATTTGTTTTTTTTTTTCTCTATTTTAGAACCATTTCTTTTTGGTTTATGAAGTAAGTATGAAATAATAGAAGAACATTTTCACAAAAAGAACACTATAAATCTTCAAATTTGAATCGCGAACTGCATGCTAGTTTGCAGTTCGCAATTCGAATCGCGAAAAACGAACTGCGAACTACAGACTAGTTTGCAGTTCGCATTTCGAATCGCGAACCGCATGCTAGTTTGCAATTGGACTTATATTTTTTTTCTCTATTTTAGAACTATTTCTTTTTAGTTTAATTTTCCCAAGAAGAACACTGAAAATTTTCAAGTTTGAATTGCGAACTGCATGCCAGTTTGCAGTTCGCAATTCGAATCGCGAATTGCGAACTGCGAACTGCAGACTAGTTTGCAGTTCGCAATTCGAATCGCGAACCGCATGCTAGTTTGCAATTGACTTATGTTTTTTTTCTATCTTAGAACTATTTCTTTTTTGGTTTATGAAGTTAGTAAGTAATAAATTTTCACACGAAGAACTCTGAAAAGCTTAAAGTTTGAATCGCGAACTGCATGCTAGTTTGCAGTTCGCAATTCGAATCGCGAACCGCATGCTAGTTTGCAATTCGACTAAGAACTATTTCTTTTTGGTTTATGAAGTAAGTAAGTCATAAATTTTCCCTAGAAGAACACTGAAAAGCTTGAAATTTGAATCGCGAACTGCATGCCAGTTTGCAGTTCGCAATTCGAATCGCGTACCGCATGCTAGTTTGCAATTGGACTTATGTTTATTTTCTCTATCTTAGAACTATTTCTTTTTGGTTTATGAAGTTAGTAAGTAATAAATTTTCACAAGAAGAACTCTGAAAAGCTTCAAGTTTGAATCGCGAACTGCATGCCAGTTTGCAGTTCGCAATTCGAATCGCGAATTGCGAACTGCGAACTGCAGACCAGTTTGCAGTTCGCAATTCGAATCGCGAACAGCATGCTAGTTTGCAATTGGACTTAGAACTATTTCTTTTTGGTTTATGAAGTTAGTAAGTCATAAATTTTCCCAAGAAGAACACTGAAAATCTTCAAGTTTGAATCGCGAACTGCATGCCAGTTTGCAGTTCGCAATTCGAATCGCGAATTGCGAACTGCGAACTGCAGACCAACTTCACACATATAACTAATACGGCATACATACTGATTTGATACATCTTGTCTTTAACCCTTATAACCGCTCGATAATATTGGTATTTGAGTATTTGTTGTGCAGTGTAAAATTTATCTTGATTAAGCTCCGTTCCATAATTTCAAAGTAAAGTTATTCTCTGCAGCTATTTGATTTGTTTCGTATTTTATGAAAAATGGAAAATTGATCCCTTGGGACATGAGAAAATCAAATTTAGATAACCAGTAGATGACATCATACTACAGAAAACGTATCGCCCGTATTTACCCTTATTTCCTGCTAATGGGTTTTGGCAGGTTATATGACTTTTGTGATAAATTGATTTTTGGTTTCTCCAGCATGTCGCCATAAATGTCTATATGTGACATACATCAGCCAATTATATGAGGACAAACTTAGATATCCTTTTTTTAAGTTTGAGATTTGAGATATGGAGATAAAAGATGTGCCATTGGTACTGTTGTGATGTATAAATTTGTGAATATATATTAGTTAATTGGCAACAGTTAAGGAGCATATGTTTCAGCTAATTTCTTTGTTTTGTTTATTAAACACAATGTACTAGCGCATATTTGAACGGTCTTTAGGTTAGGTAAATTCTGAAAGAAGAAAATAAGGACAGGTGATGATTTACACGGATTCCAACTTAACTACAATACCAGACCCTATTTTAAGAAATGGTTTTCATTTTTGGAATAATTTTATTACAAATATCCAGACTTACTTGTTATAAATTCAGCATGAAAAACGGGTTATCTGATGAGAAGAGTGAAATACTGGTTATTTGTCATTCCTGGTGATTGTGAAGCTGCAGTTGCCTGCACAGTTTCTGCAGCAGTTGCTGCCGGACATACTTTGCTTTTACCGAATTTCTACGAAATAACATTTTTATTGTCGGAGTAACAATATATGTGAGCGATTGCGACTGAGATTTTCTACTGTAAATCGTATTCCATTATAGTCTTGCTTGAAGCTGCTTTGTAAATTGGTCAGATAACACAAAACTTCGTGCAGGAAGTATAACTTAACATTTACATCTATATTCTCACGATTATTGCACAATAGTCAATCAATTCTTTCTTTACAATATTTCGATACAAAAATCAACATTTTGACTCAGGCACGAATTTGGATTGAAACTTCATTCACAGCTAGAAGGCAGTAAATAATAAATATTCTCAGTACTTGAATAGAAACCAGCAAGTTCTGGAACCAGACAGGGAATTTCCAAAAGAAGTAAATCGAATTTTAATGACTGTATCAGGATAAGTGTTTGCGTTTTTGGATTATACAAAAGAGTATTTTTCTCAGAATGTCTTCAGCGTTGTTTGTTCTTCGTTCAATCATTGATGATAAATCTGAGTTATGAAAAGAAAAGGAAAGAAGACGGTGAGTCGGATATTTTATTTCATTTGTGAGTTTTACATTCGCTTAATGTTTTGTCGAAAGAAAATTCGTAGCAAAAATGTTGTGTTGTATCAGCGTTACATCAGTAACAGTTGTCTTTGATGGTTTTTTTTCTGGTATTCTATTAAGTGAGCGTCCTGGTTTTCAGCTGCGAATAAAGTTTAGTTGTCAAATTAACCAGCTTTGCTTAGACGGGTGGTTTGCTTATAAAAGCCTTTTTCTGAATGATTTAAGAGGGATTGCAAACCTCTTCCCTGATTGTATCATTACTACATGTAATTGTTTAAATTGTATTGGACATAATATTGTTTTGAATATTTTCCAATGTACAAGTAGATTTTTTTGTTTAGATTGTTATGCATTCCCTCTTCCCCCCCCCCCCCCCCCCCCCCCCAAAAAAAAAAAATGGTAGCATGTAGCTGTCGCACTATCCGTCCGTTATTCCGTCCGTCCGTCCACCCGCCCGCCCAATTTTCTGTGCGCAACTCCTCCTAAAATTTTCATTTGATTTTCACCAAACATTCACAGAATGATCATTATCAAGTGCCGCATTATACTCTAGTTTCAGACAAAACTTTTTATCCCCTGAACCACAGAATGTACTTCAAAAAATGACCACAAGAAAAAATGGAAAATGAACCAGGACTAATTTATCCAAGATGCTTAACGTGAACCATTTGCACTTGTTTGATTCGGTTATATTAGCAAAAAGCCGTTCACTTTACTGGAAACTAGATATTTAGCTCATAGAGTCATTTGCTAAGTTGACTGCATAAGCTTTCTACCAGATCATTTTATCTGTCTATATGGAGCAGAAAACAAGTTGTTGAACAACAAATATCTTCATAAAAAAGATGCATAGATATAGTACAAAATTAATGCCCGATAAGTGTATGGTTTTCGGACATTGGCAGATATTGAACGTGTATAGTAATCCAATGTTCTATTTCCATAACAGTTCAGGCATGAACAAATACTACCGCTTGTACACAGAATGACACTAGAATGACACGATTGACAGGTAAAAGGCGGGGATTGGAAGAAACACATTGGGCGGCGCTTCATTGGTACCGACGAGTCTCATTCTTTACCTAACAGTGTAAACTCTAATCAGTTTTGAAAGCAGTTGTAATGTTGAGTTTAAAACTAAAGGTTGAAATGAATTAGATATTTAGTTATATTTATTATATATTTATTACATTAAGTATAATTTTTCTTGGTTACAACTTTTTTATACTAAATTTGTGGCTGTATTAATGTTATAATTATTGCATTATTTTCAGAAGCAGTTAAAGTAACAATTACGAATTCTGCTCTAGAATTTCATAAAAGCAACATTTTAAACCAATGGCAAACTTCCTTCTTCAGGCGAAGATTATGTATCTAACCATTTCATTCGTTACAAATGTAGGTCAAAATCGATTTTTATACAGCTACACCGAAAAATTAAAGTCTATATGTTGAAAACGCAGTTAAATTAAGAAATTTGTCTATGTATATCCATAAATCTTTTGAAATTATAAATGCTTTGTACTTAGAATAATATTGCTAAATAAATTAGTATCGCTGTCTCTCACGCTTTCATGTAAATCATTAATGTAAATAATAGTCTTGTTTGTGTATCTGACAGTGAGTAGACCAGTTATATTCATTTACTTACATTGTACATATTATAAACTTGTATTGTGTTGTTATTAATTATTTCATAATAAACTATATGTATTTGTTTGTATTGTATTGTACAATGTGTACTTAGGGGCATATTGCCGATTGTATATAGTAAAAGTAAAGTAAAGTGCTTGTATATTATAGGGTCACCCCTACTGAAAGGGCCAGCCTCCCGGGCTTATGAGACACCTCTTTTGATATATTAATAAACTCTGTAAACTGTGTATGTTTACTATAGATTAGTTAAGTAATAAACGTTATATCATTATGTGTTGCTAAAATGTTTGGCTAGATGACGATGTTTAGATCTATGGTTAATCTTTAAAAAGTATGATTGACACAGTCTTGAAGTTGTAGAAGCATTACTTCTACTTGACATGGCTTTCAGTGGTTTGACATAACTTGCATAAAATGCAGCAATAAATTTGTTTACATATGTTTGAATATTTTATGAGCTTTTCCATGAAAATTAAGTTTGTAGGGTTTGCTTTAGATTAATAAAGTGTTACGTTGGCATACTGAATCATTTCTATGCATATAAACGAGATGAAAAATGAAGGATCTCTTGAAAGAGGTTGGGAAACCCTCTCTAGAATCGCCATTTTGAAGAACAAGTAATAGTTTCCAAAACTGTAGAACACGTACACCATCAATAATGGCGGGATTTGAAAAAAATCTGTAATTATTAGAGTAATACCAGATGTAGGCTGAAAAACACTTTATTCCTGGAATTAAATTTTTGCCCGGAGAGGCTCTATGGAAATGCACTTGACAAATTAATGGTGTTGCTGCTCACATGGTTAATTCACTTTTAATCATTTTAACGTTTAGTGATCATGGAGTGAAAGTAATAAAATTTTGAAATTGCTAACATATATGCCTTTTTTTTCTTAAGATTTCGTACTACAGGTGGAAAACTTAAGCAATGCTTTTCCTTTGATAATATTTGTAAATGTAAAAACATCTTAATTTGCATTTTATATTATGTTTTAGTTTTTATCTAAAAGTCAGTGGCTTTTGACAAAGACATTATATCTGAAACTATTTTAGATTGAAACGTTAGCGGTATTTTGAGAACTGTGATGATGGACAAATTACTAATGGTGATTATGAACTTTTTGGGTCAGAAACTACAAATCAGCTGTCCGAATTATTTCTAAAACAATCGTTTCGATACGTGACACTACTGTTTGCAAAATCCTTATTGAAGGGAGAAATGGACAAATATGATAGGTCAATGCATACTGTGTAAAACTACTGTATTTCTATTGACTTAACTAAATATTGCTCCAAGCCATCGATCATTATAATTGACTTGATAGAACCATAGATAAATGGAAATTGATTTCAAGTTTAAGTAGCCAGCTGAATTCAAAGGAATAACTTGAATGAACTATTACGGCTTTAAGATGTCAGAATGGATAAGCAGTGATATCAAAGAAAAGAAAACAATAGTTATTCAGTTCTTCACAATAGAAGTTGCATTGTCATCAAAAATATAATGACAATGATGCTTAATGTTGTCAGATAAGACAACTAACTACCAATTTCTTCTCTCTTTTTTTCCAGGGCTAAGGTATTTATTTGTAGTGCGGTACATTAACTTATTTCATTTAGCTTGCTTGTAAATTTAAAAATCCTCAATTGGATTGTAAAAATCCTCAATTGGATTGTAAAAATTCTCAATTGTATTGGTATTTAAGTATTTACTGCGCGGTTGCAGTAATTAATCTTGACAAAACTCTGTTCAATATGCCAAACTGAAGTTACTCTCTGCAGCAATAGATGGACTATTGATTACTGGAGATATGTGAAAATCAAATTTAGATAGCGATTGACGTTACATTTCTGTCCTGTAGTTAGAGATTCACATATGCATTTAAAGGCATTCGAAGTAGCACTTCTGTCAGATCAGAAGTGCATTCTTAAGTAAACATTTGAATCCCTAACTACCAACTACAAGCCACAGACATTAAAAGACATCGTTCTACAGATAGTGTTTTAACCTTATTCACCCAAGATTCCTTCTAATACTTTTTGACATGCAATATATCTTTATGGTGAGTGATCTGTGGTTTTTACTACACGTTGCATTATCTGCCTATTTTGCGACAAAGATCAATGATTGATACGGAATTCCGAGGTCTCGAAGTTCACCTAACGTTAAATTACATCGGTTAAAACTGAGATCTTGATTATAGAAAGAAAATTTATATCTCTAATACTCACGCATTTGATATATGATATATGATTGTTAATGAATATTTCTAATCATTTTTCTGAAGTGTCAGTAAATTTGTTTCTGCATGAACAAATTTGTTCAAAAGGTTGTGTGTTTGTAAATTAAACTCAACGATCGCACACAAGCGGTAAGGGTATTTTTTAAGAAGGATATAAGGACAGATGTACAAACTGCTGATGGTAACCCTGATCCAAACATCAGGTTCGTGAATTAATGCATTCTTTGAAAAATATATTTGTTCAGAAATAAACAATAAGGCATTAACGTACATGAACGAAATACAGATTTTTTAAATAGCGGCTGCGATGCTACTATTGATGTAGGTGCTACTGCTGTCAATGTTTTTGCTGCTGCTGTTGCTGCTGCTTCTAATAAGGACGTTGATGATATAATTGATTATCGTGTTGCTTTTTCCCAATGTATAAAGTCTTAAAGTCATTTGTTATACACAATGTCATATTGATATATTTAAACTTAATATTTTGCAGTCTTCCATAAAATGCTATTCACGTAACTACATACAATGATAATGTTCTTCTGTGAATTAGTGAGATATTTTGCTGTTATAAAATAGTTGTGATCTTACATTTGTTGGAAATGGTAACAGTGTAGACGGGCAGCTATGATTCTTGTTTGAAATATACATATATGAATCCTATATTTGTAGTCTTGTTTGAAAGAGTTTTGCATATTGGTCTGGCGATGCAAAACAATCTCCTTGTACTTTAATGATATGGTGTAGGTTATTGAACAGCGATCATATGTTATTTCTGTAGTAAATGATTTCTTACTAAAGTTGCACACTTTTCCTCTATATTGAATTTTGATGGATTTTCCACATCCAGAGTTAGAAGACAATAAATAATGAACATCGTCAGTAATTTTTTTAAGAAATCCTCTCTGGCACGATAAAAACAGAGGATTTCTAAAATAAAACAATAAATCGACTTTAATATGATTTTATCAGGATTAATGTTTGCATGGTGCTTGTTTTGGATTACACGAAGTCAAATGTTTTCTCGAAATCTTAGAGTTCTTCGATTTACTCCATACACCTGATGGTGAGTGAGATAATTTTTTCATAGGTTTGAAAAGAAATTCGTGTTCGTGTGATGTCTTTTCAAAGAAAAATTCGTAAAATATAATTTCTTTTTGTAAGCATGAGTACCTTCAACATTAAACTTTGTAATTGACATAAATGTTCCTCTCTAGATTTGATTGTAAGGAATGTTTGTTTCCAGCTCTGAAAAAAACAGTTGTCAAATTAAACAGCTACCTGTTTAATATATATGGGCAAAGACTAGGGATGTTACTGTCAAAATCTTCTAACTTTTTTTATTTAAATTTTCAAGGATATGATATTTCATATCTTTTGACTAACCATCTATATTTTAATGAAAATCCAACAACTAAAAATCAAAACGTCAAAGTGCTACCCTAATGATTGTAATAACACACATGTAAAGGCTTAAGTAATCTATAGGCTTATAACTAGTTTCAGACTGATAACGTTTTATCTTGTGAACAATAGAATTAACTTTTTAAATTTACCTCGAAGTTGAACTGATGGCGCCATTATACTGTGGACTTTATCAATTTTCTGAGAATATGTAAGGTGGATCCCTTTGTTTAAGTTTTGGTTCAGTTTTATCGGCATTGGGAACTTGAAATTCTGTTCACGGAGTCATTTGCTAAATTGCTTATTAATTCTTCCGTATGTATAGGGCAAGTTAAAAGATCAAATAATGCAACTATCTCCTAAATATTTTCTGCATATTTGTTTAGATTTGATCGCAATGTTTTTGTGTGAAGTTATATTTTTTGGACAGCAGAATATTTTCAGAAATAAACTTGATACCTGAAATTATGTTTGAACGATCTTGTTTGATACATGTTGTTTTGGCATGTCTTCCTCCAGTTCATTGCTTTTAGGTGCCTGGCGTACAACTTCCAGCATCAAACTTTCTTCAGTATATTTGCATATTGTATACACTGCTGTATGGAAAACAGCAATGTATGGTTTACGTTAATTTAATATCGTGTTACTGTGATATAGTGACTTAGTTGTTTAAAGGGATAAACAGGCAAAAGTTGTATGCTTTCTTTCTCATTCCTTCTATGAATATACTATAAATGTGATCGAAATTAATACAATGATCTGTCCCAGTAACAAAGATTTCCTCTTTTTAAATGAAAAACTGGGAGGTTTCCTAACTTGACCCACGTGGGTCTAGATAGAAAATTTAGATTTCACGCTAAATTTCGCAGTGAATGATTAGACGGTTGAAGTACCTGTCACGTGATCTACGGCAAAAACAACCCAAGAGAAACGACGATTGGTTGTTTTTGTCACATGACCTATTTGAAAATAACTCGGTGATTTCGTTTACGTTTTACTTTTTGTTAAAGAACCTTCAAATATTTACGTTCAAGCCCACATTTCACTACAAACATACTGGAAATTTAAAGTTCTTTATATTGAACGTAATTTGAGCAAATAATATCAGTTTTAATTTTTGGGGCACTTATTTGCCTGTGTATCCCTTTAAAGACATTTATACAAGAGGACTATGACTATTGACTGAGATGACTATATATTATATAGGGGAAAGTGATTAATCTACAAGTGCTTTGCCTGTAAGAAACACGTACTTGTACGACAACATGTTCTGATTTCCCAACTGCATAATAATTTAAATGCCAATAAAAACAAAATGTGTGAACCGAAATCTCCGTGAATCTGTATTCATTAAGACAATATTGGAAGTAGGCGGAGATATGATTCCGGTGAAAAATTTGAGGTTTGTTGTGTCATGGATTCTAATTTTAACCCCGAGAAGCTCGATTGAAAAACATCTCTCAAGTTAACATGATTGCTACTCAGAACATTAAACAAATGCTTATTATTGTTATGATTTGTAAAAGTGGCTAAGAAGTCATACAAAGATTAAACGTGCCAACTAATTCGTTTATTACTTTATTATTATTTCGTTCTTTAGATGGACACTGCAATGAGAAGGCATTTTTTTATTTCGTCCTTTTAGATGGACACTGCAATGATTAAGAATGTTTCTTGTTTTTTTTTCTATAATTATTAATTATGGTTGTTAAAAGTTGTATCTTTCATTGAACTCTAGGTTTAGTTATATTGTTTTATTTTTTAGCAAAGACATTGTATGTGGAATACTCGAAGATTGAAATTTGCCAAATTTCCAAGAAACTGACAGGTTTTGTACTCACTAGAGCTATCTATATTCTCTGTCCGGAGAAATAAAACTGTATCATGAGACAGAAAGTTCAGTAGTTGAGCAAATGATTTTCCTGTTCGCTGAGCGAGCAGACGTGATACTTATAAACTGACTATTTTAAAGGTGTTTCACAATCGGTTAAAATTGACAGTTGCATATACCAAAACTCTAAATAACTGGAAAAATAACAGAATAGAACAACAGTTTGATTTGACATTTGAGCGCGATTCCATATGATTAGTAAGTGCGGACATTTCGTCTGAAATACCTTTACTCTTCTTTGACACTGGGGAACCTGTTTCCATTGCTTGAAATGTGAATCTAGATACCGTATATCAAACTAGATTAGGATTGTACTTAGGTGTTAGGGCCAATAATTTTGCTGTTATTTGACGAAAGAGAAACAGGACAGTTATGGTGGTACGGAACTCCAATATAACAGAAAAAAGAGCTCAATATGTTGTTATAATCGCCAATAGCTGATTCTGAAGAAAAGCGTGATTTTCTCTGTTTATCTGATTAAGATATTTGACCATTTTTTCGAAGCTGCATGATAAAACTCTACCGTCTGTTAAACTTCTGTTTCTGTAAATGAAGTGTTTAGGTATCGACTTATAAAGAAATCCATAGCAATTATTGCAGTTTTTCAACTTAATCTTTGTAATCATAATGTGTTTCTGTATAACAACTGATAACGCAAGCTTATATTGTATGGTAAGTCTGATAAAATATATTGGAAAAAATACAGCAATCTTTGAGTAAAGGTTGCAAAACAACGGAAATAGCTGGAAATACAGTTTGACGAGAGAAAAGACCTTCGAACTGTCCCGCTGTCACCAAAATGCTTTTTTTATGGTTTCTGATTTTTTAAGATATTACTTCATAATATCAATTTGGACTGTGTTGGACGTAACATTTTAATTAGAAAAATAGATATATCGTATAGCTGTGTATAGCCAGTAAACGTGTTTACTGTAGTATTAAGATATATTGTTCTGTATGTATAATTATTATATTACTTTGTCAATATTGCTTTAACAACTCTGATTGCAATAGACTATTTTAACGTGTTTCCATAGTGCTACGGTTGTATTATGACATATATTTTTCTCTTGGTGACAAAGCTGTGTAGTTTATGTCTTGTTATTTGTTATGACATATGTTATTTGAACTCGAGGGCTCAATACATGGTATTGGACAAGTTGGAGTAATGAAAACAGTGAAACAATATTTGATAAAAAGGCGAAGGGTAAGAAAAAAACTATTCTTATTTTACAAAAGAAATGAGCATTGCATTCTTCGTTGTGATATCTTAAGTCTCAAATCAACTGTTTGTAGACATATTTAGATATGAATTTGAATATTTCTCGTCTGCTTTGCACCATGCTTTCTTCTATTGATATTTTCGACGCATTGTCTTATCATAGTATTAAGTACATATCATTTGCCATGTCGTATGAAAAATAGATATTTAATTCTTTTTGTCAAGTAGTGGGAAAGATAGATATTTTGTCATTTTGTAAAGGCGTTTTCAGTTATTTGCATAAAATGATATGTGAATTTGCTAGACTGTGTGTATGTTTTACATTCTTTTGGACTCCTAGTCATACACTGAGCCCAGTAATTAAGTGTTGTAAATAACTACACATAAAGAGAGATAAGAACAAATCACAGAGATTTTTTTCACCTTGATTTTCCTCTATAGCTTGTCTGTTTTTTTTTTTCTCTATTGCGTTTTCCTCTATAATCTGTACAAGTTTCTTTTTTTCTGCGACATTTTCCTCTGCAGCCTGTCTTAGTTTCTCGTTTTCTCTGGCATTTTCCTCTATAATCTGTACAAGTTTCTTTTTTTCTGCGACATTTTCCTCTGCAGCCTGTCTAAGTTTCTTTTTTCTCTATTGCATTTTCCTCTGCAGCCTGTCTAAGTTTCTTTTTTCTCTATTACATTTTCCTCTGCAGCCTGTCTAAGTTTCTTTTTTCTCTGTTGCATTTTCCTCTGCAGCCTGTCTAAGTTTCTTTTTTCTCTATTGCATTTTCCTCTATAACCTGTACAAGTTTCTGTTTTTCTGCGACATTTTCCTCTGCAGCCTGTCAAAGTTTCTTTTTTCTCTATTGCATTTTCCTCTATAACCTGTACAAGTTTCTGTTTTTCTGCGACATTTTCCTCTGCAGCCTGTCAAAGTTTCTTTTTTCTCTATTGCATTTTCCTCTGCAGCCTGTCTAAGTTTCTTTTTTCTCTATTGCATTTTCCTCTATAACCTGTACAAGTTTCTTTTTCTCTATTGCATTTTCCTCTATAACCTGTACAAGTTTCTGTTTTTCTGCGACATTTTCCTCTGCAGCCTGTCAAAGTTTCTTTTTTCTCTATTGCATTTTCCTCTATAACCTGTACAAGTTTCTTTTTTCTCTATTGCATTTTCCTCTATAACCTGTACAAGTTTCTTTTTTCTCTATTGCATTTTCCTCTATAACCTGTACAAGTTTCTTTTTTCTCTATTGCATTTTCCTCTGCAGCCTGTCAAAGTTTCTTTTTTCTCTATTGCATTTTCCTCTATAACCTGTACAAGTTTCTGTTTTTCTGCGACATTTTCCTCTATAACCTGTACAAGTTTCTTTTTTCTCTATTGCATTTTCCTCTATAACCTGTACAAGTTTCTGTTTTTCTGCGACATTTTCCTCTGCAGCCTGTCAAAGTTTCTTTTTTCTCTATTGCATTTTCCTCTATAACCTGTACAAGTTTCTGTTTTTCTGCGACATTTTCCTCTGCAGCCTGTCTAAGTTTCTTTTTTCTCTATTGCATTTTCCTCTATAACCTGTACAAGTTTCTGTTTTTCTCCGACATTTTCTTCTATAGCTTGTCCAAGTTGCTTTTTTTCTCTGGCATTTTCCTCTACAGCCTGTCTAAGTTTCTTTTTTCTCTCTAGCAATTTCCTCTATAGCCTGTCTAAGTTTCTATTTTTTGGCATTTTCCACTATAGCCTGTCTTAGTTTCTCGTTTTCTCTGGCATTTTCCTCTGTAGCCTGTCCAAGTTGCTTTTTTCTCTGTCATTTTCCTCTGTAGCCTGTCCAAGTTGCTTTTTTCTCTGGCATTTTCTTCTGTAGCCTGTCCAAGTTGCTTTTTTCTCTGTCATTTTCCTCTGTAGCCTGTCCAAATTGGCATTTTCCTCTGTAGCCTGTCCAAATTGCTATTTTCTCTGTCATTTTCTTCTGTAGCCTGTCCAAATTGCTTTTTTCTCTGGCATTTTCCTCTGTAGCCTGTCCAAATTGCTATTTTCTCTGTCATTTTCTTCTGTAGCCTGTCCAAATTGCTTTTTTCTCTGTCATTTTCCTCTGTAGCCTGTCCAAATTGCTTTTTTCTCTGGCATTTTCCTCTGTAGCCTGTCCAAGTTGCTTTTTTCTCTGGCATTTTCCTCTGTAGCCTGTCCAAATTGCTTTTTTCTCTGGCATTTTCCTCTGTAGCCTGTCCAAATTGCTTTTTTCTCTGTCATTTTCCTCTGTTGCCTGTCCAAGTTGCTTTTTTCTCTGTCATTTTTCTCTGTAGCCTGTCCAAGTTGGTTTTTTTCTCTGACATTTTCCTCTGTAGCCTGTCCAAGTTGCTTTTTTCTCTGTCATTTTCCTCTGTAGCCTGTCCAAGTTGCTTTTTTTCTCTGGCATTTTCCTCTGTAGCCTGTCCAAGTTGGTTTTTTTCTCTGTCATTTTCCTCTGTAGCCTGTCCAAATTGCTTTTTTCTCTGGCATTTTCCTCTGTAGCCTGTCCAAATTGCTTTTTTCTCTGGCATTTTCCTCTGTAGCCTGTCCAAATTGCTTTTTTCTCTGTCATTTTCCTCTATAGCCTGTCCAAGTTGCTTTTTTCTCTGGCATTTTCCTCTGTAGCCTGTCCAAATTGCTTTTTTCTCTGGCATTTTCCTCTGTAGCCTGTCCAAATTGCTTTTTTCTCTGTCATTTTCCTCTGTAGCCTGTCCAAATTGCTATTTTCTCTGTCATTTTCCTCTGTAGCCTGTCCAAGTTGCTTGTTTCTCTGTCATTTTCCTCTGTAGCCTGTCCAAATTGCTATTTTCTCTGTCATTTTCTTCTGTAGCCTGTCCAAATTGCTTTTTTCTCTGTCATTTTCCTCTGTAGCCTGTCCAAATTGCTTTTTTCTCTGTCATTTTCCTCTGTAGCCTGTCCAAATTGCTTTTTTCTCTGGCATTTTCCTCTGTAGCCTGTCCAAGTTGCTTTTTTCTCTATTGCATTTTCCTCTGCAGCCTGTCTAAGTTTCTTTTTTCTCTATTGCATTTTCCTCTGCAGCCTGTCTAAGTTTCTTTTTTCTCTATTGCATTTTCCTCTATAACCTGTACAAGTTTCTGTTTTTCTGCGACATTTTCCTCTGCAGCCTGTCAAAGTTTCTTTTTTCTCTATTGCATTTTCCTCTATAACCTGTACAAGTTTCTGTTTTTCTGCGACATTTTCCTCTGCAGCCTGTCAAAGTTTCTTTTTTCTCTATTGCATTTTCCTCTGTAGCCTGTCCAAGTTGCTTTTTTCTCTGTCATTTTCCTTTGTAACCTGTCCAAATTGCTATTTTCTCTGTCATTTTCTTCTGTAGCCTGTCCAAATTGCTTTTTTCTCTGTCATTTTCCTCTGTAGCCTGTCCAAATTGCTTTTTTCTCTGGCATTTTCCTCTGTAGCCTGTCCAAGTTGCTTTTTTCTCTGTCATTTTCCTCTATAGCCTGTCCAAGTAGCTTTTTTCAATGTCATTTTCCTCTATAGCCTGTCCAAGTTGGTTTTTTCTCTGTCATTTTCCTCTATAGCCTGTCCAAGTTGCTTTTTTCTCTGTCATTTTCCTCTGTAGCCTGTCCAAGTTGCTTGTTTCTCTGTCATTTTCCTCTGTAGCCTGTCCAAGTTGCTTGTTTCTCTGTCATTTTCCTCTGTAGCCTGTCCAAGTTGCTTGTTTCTCTGTCATTTTCCTCTGTAGCCTGTCCAAGTTGCTTTTTTCTCTGGCATTGTCCTCTAATGCCTGTCCAAGTTTCTTATTTTCTCTCATAGCATGCTATGAAAGAGAACTTGTGTGCCCTATTACAAAACTACCAGTTGATATTCGAGTTGATGTTGGCTAGACATTTTATTTTCACGTTTAAAAATCTAGCGACGCTAAAACATGATTCTACTTAAACCTGTTTCCTTTTGCTTTCACCTTCCGATATATACTTTTATCTAACTTTTTTGTATCAGTTTTCGAGAAATCTGTCATGGAAAACAGTAAATGGTTTTACTGCTCTAAAGTTTATTCTGTTAGTCCTCGAATTTATTGTTCGAAATCCCTGCCAGCCTGTATAAAACAATAACACTTTAATTCTGTCTGATTACAGGGTTAATTGCAATGCTAGTACATACAACTAAAAGATAAATAACTAATGTTATGTACCTCAGCGAAGTTGCATTAGTGGCACTAGGAGTCAACATGTTAGTGAGTGGTTAGATAGACTTTAGGTCATCTGGTGTCTTGTCGAAGGATATAGAACACAGTTTCTTGATCAGTTTCTCGCAAAGTTTGAGTAGTCAGGTATCTCATCGAAAGAGTTATCTAGAGCATATATCTGATATTAAAGTGTTGTAACTTGAGAGAAAACAACAAGGGTGTCTTATAATAGTGTGGTTAATCGCTTGATCTTTAAGTTGGTAATGAAGTGGCAATAAAGTTTGAGACATACCTTTTTTTCTGACAGCTGGGCAAAGTGTTAAATGAGAGTGGGCAGTTGTTGGCAAAAAGCTCGAGTAAAGTTTGCTTATAGTATGCTTCACTAAGCAACTGATAATTTACTATGAGTCTTTGCTGTTCATTCTTAAAATGAAGTAAGTTTTTATATTATTCTTTGTGCGATGATGATATCGAGTTGCATATTAAGTGTTTTTGTGCATATTTATCTATAATGTCTACCTTAAACTTTTTTTGGCAACAAAGCTACCTGATTTGTTTTTATAACAGTCGATTTTAGGGTCAGGTCTATTAACAGTGTATTTAGAGGGTTGTGTCTGGCAACAGTCTTTATGGAGTGATGTGTCACGATGTGACAGTCTTTGGAACATTTTGTCTCTTAAAAGTCTGTTTGGAGAGTTGTGTCTCCTAAAAGTCTATATGGAGTGACGTGTATCATAACAGTCTATTTTGAGGGTTCTGTCGCTTAACAGTCTATTTGGAGGGATGGGCCGCCTAATAGTCTATTAGAAGATATCAAACGACGTCACGGAAGTGTACTGTTTGTGTAGCAGAAATATTTCATTGTAATATGCTATGCCTTTCGGCAAATATTTTATGGAAGTGCATGATGCAAAATACTCCCACACTGTATGAGACACTACATTAAAATTAAATACACTGCGAAGTGTAATAAAGCTGTCCTTTATTTGCATTACATACTGTTGGATATTTTCTCTAGAATCAATATTGAAGTAACTGTGGCATGATGTACATTAGGGCAATTAGCTTTTATGTTTGTACTATATTATATAGTTTTGATTTATGCTGTCTTTTATATTGGTGTTTTTTAGCTCTTTCAGTTATACAGTTAGTTATATTATCACCATAGTCTTAGAGCCGTTTTAACATACTACCAGATCTTTTTACAAACTTATGCCTGTATAAGTATCACATTCATTTGTGTCTCAGGTTACATTTGTATCTCTTTTCCTCTCGACGTAAGTGAACATCAAGAATAATAAACTGTTACAATAGTTGACTATTTTGACCCAATGTTGATATGTTAGCAGCATTGGTTATGCATTCACAGCTGACAGAAGTTCAATATTAGCTTAGACATGTTCAGAAAAACATCCCAAGGCTAACACTGTAACGATATCGATTGGTCATACACAGTTTTAAATACGGGGGAAGAAACTGTCAGAAGTATGCCTGAGTTTTTGTAACAGTTATCCCCACTGCTGTTGTTTCTGCTATACTGGATGGCCGGCTGAACTTCCCCTATATATAGCTATTGTAGACGTTTGCGTTCATTCATTAAAACCTGAATTAAGATTGAGCTTCTGCCAGTAACTAGGTTGTCTCATTTTGCTGCAGACTTCATTTCAGCAAGTTATTATTAAACATAAGGTCATATTTTCCCAAAGAAGGTGACTGCTGCACGCTTTTATGTTTCGAATTGTGTAAAAATTGTTTTATATCTGACATTGATTCCGTTATATTTGAATCGTTGTTTGAAATTGATGTTGCTTCTGGTCTGTTTCATAACATTATGCATATGTTCTTTCTGTAACAATGTGTCTCCAAAATATCCAGGTTTCCTGGGTAGATGTACTTACTTCCGTTGTCCGATGTCATTGTCTGTACGTGCAGCCTGCGTCTTGCATCATTTGTCAAAAGAAGACTCCAAACACATCTTCAACTACACGATGATGTAGCGTGGCAGGAATTGTTTAAAGAAACCATTCTCTATAGCTAAAGACCCTTTTATGCTATAGCAGCTAGTAGGAAATGCTTTCCAAATAATATTGTGTGAAATTACAAACTCCAGGGTTCTGACGTTTGGTGTGCAACATTTTCCAAAAGTCTAGTGATGAAGTTTGGACTACTGACAGAGTATTTTTATATAACTGTGTACAATACTTGTTTTTTTAATCTAATTATATCGATCTTGTCACGAAGAAGATACGAAGAATATTTAGTATTTTATGAAGTGAGCATTTTGGAATCTGCCAATGTCTGAGGCGTACGAACTAGTTCAAAGCTATATGCTTTCACCACATGTGGCTTAGAATACGCATGGTGTGCATTTTTAGTTCGACTTTTTCGAAGAAATTGAGCTACTGCTACAGTCATGGTGTCGTTGCCGTTGCCGTCCGAAAACTTTAACATTGATCGTGACTTTTTTTATTTCTAAAGGGATTGCCTTCATACTTAGACACAACAACTCTTTGGACAAGACCTTCAAGTAGACTAGACTGTACTTGACCTTAGCTCATAAATGACCTTCACCTTCAAGGTCAAATTGGCCACAACTATGTTATTTATACTTGGATTTGATTCATACTTGGACCAAACAACACTTATGGCAAAACCTACTTGCTGAATAATTCAGGATTGACCTTGACCTTTAAATGACCTTGTTTATCAAGGTCAAATTGTTGAATTTTGTTTAAATTGTAATAACTGTCATTTGTTTATGGATTTGCAAAAAAAAACAGTTATAACAAAACTGACACGTTGAATAATTCAAGTATGATCTTGACCTTAAAATAACCTTAAGGTTTAAGGTCAAATTATAGATATTTGCTATAATTGGGATTTACTTTTTTTCTTAGTTGGATTTGAATTATACTTGGACAAACCAACACGTATGACAAAACCGACATATTGAAGTATTCAAGTATGACCTTGACCTAAAACTGACCTTGATTGTCAAGGTCAAATTATTTAATTTTGCTTAAATTGTCATAACTTTCTCATTTATTACGGATTTGATTCATACCTGAACAAAACAACTCTTACGACAATTACGAAATTTTGATTTATTCAGATATGACTTGATTTTAAAATGGCCTTAACCTTCAGGTCAGATTATTGAATTTTGCTAAAATTAGCCATAAATTTGTAATTTTTTATTTGATTTGATTCATACTTGGATAAGACAACATTTTTTTTACATAACAGACACGTTGAGTTATTCAGGTATGACCTTGACCTGAAAATGACCTTGACCGTCAAGGCCAAATTTTAAATTTTGCTAAAATAGCCAAAACTTTGTTATTTATGGACGGAGTTGATTCATACTAGCACAGAACAGCACTGAGAATAAAACGAACATGTTGAATAACTCAGTTATTACCTTGACCTTTAAATGACATTAACATTGCTAAAATTCGCTATATCTTTGTTATTAATGGTCTTCACACTTGAACTTAACTACCTTTTAGACAGTATCTCCAAAGAAGTTTAAACTGAACTTGACATCGACCTTTATTTGACTTTTACTTTCAAGGTCAAATTATTGAATATTGCCAAAATTGGCCATAACTTTATTTAAAGATGGATTTGATAATTATATTTCCAAATAATGTTGCCTTTGAAACCCGTTCACCACAGTTTGCTTCCTCTGATGTGTTTGCCTTTGGAAATAAGAAAAATCGTGCGTGGCCCCCTTTTGCCTTGGCTCTTGTTAATCCCATGATTTGCTTTGAAACATATCAGTCCCCTTAAGTGACAGATTAAGTATCTTTTAAGAACACCCATCATTATTGAAAGGCCGAAGCCCAAGTTCATAGTTTGAGGCTAACTTGGAGGTGGTGTGTACTATTTCTTATATCATACGTCACTAGCTTTTAGTTCATTTTCACTTTCAAACTAAACCAAGAATCATGAAAACATCATGACCAACATGTTTGAATGTAATTAAAATTAATATATGATATATATATATATATATATATATATATATATATATATATATATATATATATATATATGAGGATTGTTTATGTCACAACCAATTCAATCTCAACAGACTGATTAGCTGTATTAGTGAACGGCTGAGCGGGCGGATGTGATACAGACCATTCACCACACGGATTTAGGGACCATTATTTCTTATATATGCAAAGAATGAACAACTTCATATGTAAGGTGTAATATTGTCGGTTAATATCTTTCTTCTACATAAAAAGCAGACGTGGACAGTAACTGAGATCTACCACAATCTTATTATTGTTCCAGGCACTCGGTATGTTAATATAAACTATAAGTATGTTCTTTTACATACATTCATGTGCGTCCATTAAGAGTGTTTACATAAGGAAAAGTATAACCATTCTATAATCTCTAAATTTCTAGTTGCATGTTTGGTCGACTTGTAATAAATTATCGTCAACGATCAATCACAGGGTTCAGTGGATACAATAAATCGAAGAAGTGATTAATAAGCCCAAAAAGTACTGCAACTTATGGTGATTGAAATCATTAAATACTATGGCTAGCGTTTCCCATTTTCTGACATGATGCTCCGAAATGAGATTTATAGCGTTTCTTATCCTTTCTTATTAAATTTCTATAGATTGTATCACTTTTTTTCTCAGAAAAGATACTGTATATTATATTAGCTGTCCGAACGCTGAATATTTCTATTACATCTTCGGTTAATGATTTCCGTCAATAAATTGCAGCCCTCAATACTTACCGTCTGCAAGAGACGGCAATTTTCCTACGAATACAGGCGTATAATTTTGTGTAAACTTCGCCATCGACTGCTTTTGCCGCTTTATTTATTTTGGTGCCCTGTGAGAAAATTGGAACTTTTTCGAGAAGATTGGATCATTCATCTGACTTGTTTTATGTCTTAGAAGTTGGTTGATTTTTCGAAGGCGCTTACTTCTGTGTGTGAGAGGGGTTCCTCGTGGAAATCTAAAAGTTTAACGCTGATTTTTGGATATCTGGGATATTGTTTCGAATTCTTAACAACGTTTGGATATCATAAAACCGTGTTTGATATTTTTCAGTGAATAGTTTCTAATTTGGTAGCTTCTTGGCGTGAATATTTTAAGGTACTTTAGGATTCAGTTTGTGTGTGCTGTAATTTATTTATCAGGTAGGATTTACTGACAGACGACGCACAAGAAACATATTAACTGTATCAAACTTCGAGTCGAAAAATTAGTGCCAGGCTTGCAATACTCAGTTAAGCTTAGTATGAGAAATATTTTAGTTAAAACGTGATGTGAAAGTTTGAAATCAAGTTCACTTTGATAGGAAACAAATCTGATTAGCAAGCTTAAACTTTGATGAATAAGTTCAAATTGTGATAACATCCGTCAAGCTACGACAGGGATCTCGTAACCAATGTAATTAAATAATACTATTTTTGGACGTTTGCGTCTGCACGACACAGTCCATTTTAGTTTTGGTGTATTTGGAAATTAAAATCTTGGAAATATTGGCAGTAGAAGTCCCAGTGTTGAATTTGTTTTCTACGTTCTCGACTATTTAATTATTGTCGTCAGTAGTTTCCGTTTTATCCCCATATTTAAGTGGTATTTTAAATTTAGAAAAAGATGAAATAATTCTCCAACGTTAATAAAACTTCATTTATGGATATCTGGATGTCATAACTTAATATTTCTACACTTCGGTTAAACATTTTGTACAAAATGTATAATGCAAATATACCGCTATGACGTATGCCTTGATCTTTTTAATCATGAGGCTTCAAAATATGATTTAATTTTAATTTGTATGGTGCCAATTATACAGTCCTAATCCATCTACTCAGTTAAGAGTACCAATTTTTACGCAAATTAAAACGAAGCAAGTGCCCATTCGTTATCCGCGTAACGAATTACCACAGTACAGAAATAATTAAACAGGCTGTTCTTGGCTGTAACACACTTAACGTTTTTTTTCTCTATGATTAAACGTGTCAGAAAAATCCAAGGCATCTGCAGTGTTTAGACCAAGGTGCTTTTAATATCTACGTGCTTGCTGATCTCTCATTGGCTTTACCTGTTTGTAGAACTTTAATAGGTATAAATGTTTTGGAATATTTCGTTGGTTGTAGTGTTTTCTTGAACTTAATACTTTTTGTCGGGTAAACAGATGAGGATTTACAATTATGTTATTTTGTAATGTTCTTTGGATCTTATGTATAGATTTACTTCTCAAGAAACCACGGGTAATTTGAAACACGTTAATTGAAAAACTGTTTCTTGGATGGAACTATTTTTGCGAGAAATACGTGCCAGACTGCAGTATCTAAGTGGTGAGAGTGGAAGCTCTTAAATTTGGATGGTATTAATTGTTGAAACTTGACAGCTCCACCGAGCCTGGCATTCAATATCATTTAATGACTCGAAGAGAAGAAGTACTTTATGAGATATCTTAATAGTCTCTCTTCCTACAAAATCTTGATCGTATGGTGTAAGGATTACTGAAAATTGGTCGTAAGAGGAAAATGTGGACAACTACATGTAGATTGTCTTGCAACCGTAAGATATAAAGAGCCGTAGCAAAACTGCCACTGGCAAAAAACAATTTAACTTTTATTGTTTGTGACGATACTGCCATGGTTAAACAGAATGGAAAGCGCGCGCAGACGTAGCCAAACTGTCTTTCCAACACCAAGCTCACAAGTATGAATCAAAAGTCGCCAGAACATGATGGCAGCCTCAGCGATCAGGTAAATATATGAAATGTTAAGAAATTTTATTTGAAAGCAATATAAGAAAACGAAAAGAATCACATGTTTCACGATTCTGTCGATGTCCGAATTGTAGCTTCTCTTGTGTGTTAAACTTAAGACTACATCATATGAGCAACCTAGAAATATTTGAATTCATTTTCATAAATCTTCAAGATTTGTTTTCAAGCAGTGATGAATTTCGTTTGTACATGTTTCATTTAGATGCATTTTCTTTCTAAAAGCAAACCTCTCAGGTGCTAAAACTTGACTGAGAATTACCATTTTTGAGATCTATTAAGGTTTTGTATTTCGTATTTAGTATCAAGGATGTTATTATTACAGATTATGATTTATGTCTTGTAATAGCTTTGTGTGTCTTCAGTGGCACAATAACAAAGACATTGAGAAACTACCTTTCTACGACTACCAGGCAATTCTATATGACTAAAAAGGTCCTATACACTACCCTTGAATGAAGGCTAAAGATCCTGCTTGCCAACTAATCTTTTGAACAAATAAGCTTAACCCATTTTTTCCTGTTTAAGGTAGTGGACTTTGTAGATCCTGTAGAAGCGAAATCATCGAAAAAGGTTTAGTTACAGTTTCTAAGATATATATATTTTGATTAAAATCTAGCACGCCAAATTGGGTGATTTATGTTGACGCTGGTGTAAATTTATATAGAAATTTGCATTATTTCACACTGGTCTTTGCTTATTGCCCCGAAAACGTCCAAGCATTATTTATTCTCATTGCTGTGCTACACACAAAACAAACGTAGAGGTCGTTTTCAGTGGATCAACTGCCTTAAAAAATATTTTACAAAAATGTGATTAAGCAAACATATGGAATGAACATATTTTCTGAAACTTATATAGCTCGTTGCAAATTAAAATTATTTGTTATGTGGTACTGTACAAAAGGGTATTCTTCAAAAAATAAAAAATACCGTCTCTTAAAACACGCCTTTAAATTCGAAGACTGTTTCGTTAAAGGTCTTGGTAAATCATTAAGATACATGAGTGTGTTTAGAACCAGAATTAAAACATTACCCTTTGAAATCGGAAGCTGGAATAGAATTGATCTTAATTTACTTTAATGTACCTTATGCAGCATTGCAATTTAGCATCGGTGATGAATTTCATTATCTAATTTGATATACAGCTTTGTAAGGAAAAGAAAACAACTTTTAATTGAAACAAATTACCATAGCCACCCAAATATTATCTCGTCTTCGAAAGTTATGAATTTAGAAAATAAATTTCAAGCAAAATTTAAAACAAAATGTGTTCATTTGTTTTATTTGAATAGTTTGGCATTACGTTGTATTACAACATTTTGATATTTCACAACTTTACGTCGTCTCTGTTTAATTGCTTACGTTCATTTCATTCTCCTGTCTCGCAGTATGTACTCTTATTTGTTCAGTCCTTCGTTTTCTTGCACATTTTATGTATTTTATACAGTCTATATGACTGTATTGTCCTGTATTGCCCTGCATCATTAAATTCGTTTGTCTGCCTTGTTTATAGAAAATTATATTTATATGTTAACTCATATTGCCATGTATATAAATGACGTGCGCTTATAAATATACTGACTGCAAAACATCTATGCAACCAAGCAAAAACTGTACAACCAAACAACCCTATTCAACCAAATAACCCTATACACCTACAAAAACCTCTATACCATTAACAAAATCCACATTACGAACAACAGAAATAAAACATGGTACAAACCAATAAACAAAATCCACATCACGAACAACAACAAAAAAGACAAGCTACAAACCAGTCAACAAAGCCACATTACGAACAACAAAAATAAAGACATGGTACAAACCAATAAACAAAATCCACATTACGAACAACAAAAATAAATACAAGGTACAAACCAGTCAACAAAATCCACATTACGAACAACAGAAATAAAGACATGGTACAAACCAATAAACAAAATCCACATCACGAACAACAAAAATAAAGACATTGTACAAACCAATAAACAAAATCCACATCACGAACAACAAAAATAAAGACAAGCTACAAACCAGTCAACAAAATCCACATTACGAACGACAGAAATAAAGACAAGGTACAAACCAATCAACAAAATCCAAATTACGAACAACAGAAATAAAGACATGATACAAACCAGTCAACAAAATCCACATTACGAACAACAGAAATAAAGACATGGTACAAACCAATCAACAAAATCCACATTACGAACAACAGAAATAAAGACATGATACAAACCAGTCAACAAAATCCACATTACGAACAACAGAAATAAAGACATGATACAAACCAGTCAACAAAATCTACATTACGAACGACAGAAATAAAGACAAGGTACAAACTAATCAAGAAAATTCACATTTCGAACAACAGAATAAAGAAAAATTACAAACCAATCAACAAAATACACATTACGAACAACAGAAATAAAGACAAGGTACAAACCATTTAATAAAATCCTAAATAGCAAACACAGAGATCTCTATAAAAAAATCAACTACTACCTCTGCATGGCTAAGGGAGCTTTCGTAAGATAAACAATTTTCTTTATACATCACACACATGTATGTCTGTCTGTCTGCATGTCCGTCCGTCCGTCTGTTTGTCTGTCTAATATGTAACTTTACTAATTTATACATTTGAACAAATAAATACATGCGTACGACCAAAACTTTAAAAATTAACCAGAGATTTACAAAAAAAAAATGGAAAAGTCTTTACAAATACATGACATTATCAGCTCGTTCACAAGAACTCTTTAAAACATTTACAGTGTCGACAGAAATAGCTGCAACGGTCTCCAGTCAGACAATAATAAAATGGATCTTGATTGCATTGTCTGTGTAACTGAATTTAGACCAATAAAACATCTGAGCAACGTCATCAGTGATAGCTTGCTAGTCTTTACTGCATGTTTAAAAGACCAACCGCTATCGATCGAGAATGTTTTACAGTCGCTCTCAAACAATGAAACAGTTTCATTGAAAAAGATTTAAGCATCTGAAACTTTTTTGATAAATGTTTTTAACAGCCAGTGGTGTACAACGCTGTAATGACTATCTTGGCGTATTGTAGTTGACATTAATAGTAATTATTAAGTCGGCTTTGTCTATGTTTGCAGTTTCATTGTATTTCAACGTCAGCTTTTCTTGATAGAATATGCTATAGTAGAGGCCTAATGCAGTACCTCCTCCCTGAAGAGTACGGCGTACTGTTGACTTACTTAAGAGACTATTTGCTTAAAGCCTATTCAGCCAACTCGAGTCAGTAGATTTTTGTTAATCTTATATGTTCTTTTTAATTTTGTTGCAGATTAAGAACTTTTTTTTTTAAATTAGACTGAATTACTTTCGTTATAAATATTTTTATTTAAAAATTATACTTTAAATGTTTTATTTCAATTATGCTTGGTAAATAATTTAAAACTGAAAATCTTATTTTCTGTAATATTTTAAAATACACAGTAAACCTTTTCGATATTTTGCTTAAATGTTAAGAATATTGTTGAAATAATAATTGATATGAGCTCATTTGAATACCTAGTGATATGAAATTATTTTTAAATTGGCTTTGATATTTGTTTTTACAAAAAATCCTTCAAATATCATCTTGGCTGTCCGAAACATAACCTGAACTATAATTAGGATGCTTCTACTAACACACTAGCCTATGAACGCAACATTTGAGCTGTCAAATATGGTTTCCAATATAATACAAAAGCAAACCCCATGCTACAGCGTCTATTGAAGAAATGTTTAAGTAATAACTAGTGAAACATAAGATAGATAAGTAATTACATGCTCTGGAACAAATTGCATAACGATACACCTCCACGCTATTTTGCCAGGCATCTTCTTGGCATTCTAACACAGTTTACTTTAAAAAGAAGGAAAGATACATTAAGACAAAAGTACATTAAGTCACAGCTGAACTGAAAATAGATTTACTAGAGTCACAGGACAATATCTTGTCCTATCTCAACATTTTCTACTTTTCCGATGATTCTCCAATATCCTTCAACTAGTCAAAACATTTAATAAAACAACTTGTTAAGACTGGATTTTTTATTGACATCGTGAAAATGCTGGCCTCTTGAGCCTTAAACCTTTACAATACTGCCTATCTGTTATTTTCTTTTCACCAGACATCACTGGCAAATAGTTTACGGTTTTCAGCAACAAAACCATGTCTGGTTGACTGAATGAACTTGTACTTCTTGGTCTGTTGAATACCAAATGCCTCAAAATATCACGTAAGCACAAAAAACATTTGGAGAGTCAAGCACAGAATCACCCCAAAGTTATTAAATTTTCAAACTTTCTACACGTTCTAATCACACATGTCCAAAGTTTTGAATAATGATATCTCTTACAATTTGCATAAGCACCCATTAAGGGAGCAACACGAGACTTGACCGAAAGATAAGAGACATTTAATTAAATTTATATCTGCGGAAAGGATGTTGATAAAAACATTGGTCGGAAATGTGCATTCATGATAGATATTTGCATATTATGTATTTGTCCGAAAATGTGCATCTTGTGTAACAACTTTTGACCAAAATATCTGAATAAGGAGACTGAGTTCAGAAGCAATTAACCTTAGAAAATATTTAGTAAAATATACTACATTTTTGTTAAGGATATTGGCTTTATGCAGTTCTCAAAAACGGTCACACAGAGCAACTTTGTTCTGAAAGAGTTAGCTGACCAAAACTTGTCATAATGATTGGCTCAGTTACAGTTTTACGGTTTAAATGTCCTATATAACCCCGTGTCTTTCTTTTGTTATTTTCTTTTGTTGTACAGTGTGCCATGTCCCCTTATTTTGTTGAAATGGAATGAAGTCTATTGTTCTGTTTTGTTCTGTATACTGTTAAATGACCCCTTAACCTCATCCAGTTGCTCGTACATACAGTATTCAGGTCAAAATGTTTATTGTCAATAGTCTGATTCTGAAAAGCGATCAAGTATCCGAGGGTTGCAAAATGTCAATGACACCGTCATTTCAATGTCAAATGAACTGGACATTGTCAGTTGTATAAGTGTAAGGAATACTATTAAAAAAATAAAAAAAATATATCTTTAATCTTTGTAAGAAGGATTCTGAAAGAAACAAGATTATATTAGAAGAAAACGTTAACTAATCATATTATATATGGTGTTATTGATGTACTGTTATGCTTAAAAGCTCAAGCGCATTAAGAGTTTTTGAATGATAGTAATTTTCATTTTCGTATTGTGCGTTCAACTGCTTTAATCAATAAGTCATTTTGCGCCTCAACAGTCAAACAAATAGTTTCGTCGATAGAGCTTATCACTGATGAGGCAGATTTACTTTTGATCTAGTTTTGGTCGCTAGAATGTTCAGTGTCGGCGATATCAATTAAGCTGGCCAGGATCAATGCAGTGACAATACACCTTAATTGGTGTTTATTGATAGATGCTATCAGCCTTCCGATTACGCTACCGTGTCCATTTTATTTATCTAATTCTGAAGATCGTTTAAAGGGACTGTACCAAATATATCAACTAATCACAAATTTAGCCGCAGGTGCTTCTTTGACCTACATAATAGACCAATGAAAATACTGTACCAATTATATCTACTAATCACAATTCTAGCCGAAGGTGCCTCAGCCAGCTCTTTGACGTACATAATAGACCAATAAAAACTGCCGATAAACTTGTTCAGTAATCCTGTGTTAATAAGCGCAGTATTTTTTATTGGTTGAAAATTGTAATTAAGCAAAAAGTACGTGACAAGGTGTTGTAACAAGTCTCCGCGGATTATTATGATAAACGTTTTAATAACTGTCAATACTATACCTACACATTATTATTTGTTGGAAGGTTATTGAAGAAATAATCTAAATAACGATGTATATGCGAAAAAGTAATTCTTTTTCATCAAACGAAACCATTTGTTGAGTGTTGTTCTCCAATGAAGATCACACTTAATATGTAGGGTATGTGTCACAGGTGGTGAAAAATCGTGGCTCGACCGGGACTCGAACCCAGGGCCTTCCGCTTACAGGGCGGACACTCTACCAACTGAGCTACCAAGCCACACGGTTCTGCCTTATCGATTTATCACCTATAAACCTGTACCCGGCTACATATACCCCCTCCAAATTTAGAATTCGTCCCGAATTCTCAGAGTCACAGAGAACATTATGAAACATTCTCGAGGTGCCGAAGCAGTAGCCAAATTATAACGTAGGTTATTTACGTTGGGCGCCAAATGTAACCCGGAAAAAATCCACCTTCCCCGAGCTGGGTTTGAACTCGGGTACCTTCGATTACTAAGCGGACACTCTACCACGTCGCCATAAAAGCTAGCTGATAGGCAAGGGAGTAGAAGTGCCGTATTATACCTCTGCTACATACACCCCCTCCTTCTTAGAATTCGTCCTCGAATTCCTGGAGCACTAAATGTCTGTGGGACTTTCTAAGGGTGCCATCACATCTAAACTCGTGAGTTATTTACGTTGGGCGCCAAATGTCACAGGTGGTGAAAAATCGTGGCTCGACCGGGACTCGAACCCAGGGCCTTCCGCTTACAGGGCGGACACTCTACCAACTGAGCTACCAAGCCACACGGTTCTGCCTTATCGATTTATCACCTATAAACCTGTACCCGGCTACATATGTGTTGCTTGTTTGTAACAAAATTGCACAAAGTATTTTCCCAGTAAAGTATATATAAAATGTATTATACATATGATTTACTCATAAACATTTATATTCAATTATATGTCGTTACTGCAATTAATTGTAAAAGACATTCAAAACTGACAACTGTTAGTCATTTATGACGACATGTTGTATGATCTAAAACCCCATTTTTTTCAGTATTCCAGCATAAGTTCCCAAAATGTAACATGACTGTATCTAACTAATTAGACTGAAAAGTCAACTCATAAATGTTCCATTTTGTTGAAGAACGCGACATTATAAATATATATGTTGATATTAGAGCATAGGGATTGTCCTTACAGCATTTCTATAACTACCTTTACACTTCACAGAGTTGTAAAGCGATTAACCTGGTAATGAAATATTTACCCGCTTTAATCAACGAATAGAAACAATCCAATTGTATACCGTTGTAGCAATTAAGTTACCGTAAATGACGTTTAGTTTTAGGATTTTTATTAATAAGTAAACGATAGAAGTAAATTTCAGATAGTGAAATCAGACGATTGTGGTTGGCCTTTAAGAGCTCTGAAATGTTCCTTTGATGTGGGCGAAAGTGAAAAAGGAATATTTGTGATCAGAGATTAACAGGGAAAATTAAGTAAGAAAAATATAAACTTGATTTCTGGATGGGTTTTTAAGTGAGGGAAAATGCATTCGGCAGGTTATCGTTTTTCAGGGAGTCGACGAGGGCCCAAGTTTAATAAGCTTGGTGTCAAGGTAAAATTGTGGATTTTGTGTGTGTGTGTCATCTTCTTTGTATGTTTATATACTTGCGTGTTAAGATTTGAACTCAAATGAATCCCCATTAGAACATTGCGGTAATCATATATTACCCTTATATGTAAAATGCAGCAAGGCCAACGTTTGAAACTTACTTGTTGGCACGCCGTGGCAACAAATTTGTCTACCGTATAAGGCAATCACATGTATATGAATATCTTATAAGGGAAATTTTGCGTTCGTTAATTAAGGAAAGCTAAGAAATGTGTTCGTTCAACAAGACCAATGTCAGAAAACAGGACAAAGATTGTTTGCTTTTCGTGACTGGAATATAGTGCACCTTGCTTTCTGTTTCTGGTTTTCATTTTAAAGAAATATATCAGATTATAATCTGTGTCTTTTAAAGGGGGAAAATACTTTTAGGCATTAGATATGAGCCAACGTTATCAGGAAAAATTCATATTGTTGAATTGTTTTTATATAGTAGTTTATGATTGGCTCTACCAGTGATTGTTCTTTGTTTTCTCGAATATGATTGGCTCCACCAGTGATTGCTCTTTGTTTTCTCGATTATGAATGGCTCTACCAGTGATTGCTCTTTGTTTGCTCGAATATGATTGGCTCTACCAATGATTGCTCTTCGTTTGCTCGATTATGATTGGCTCTACCAGTGATTGCTCTTTGTTTGCTCGAATATGATAGGCTCTACCAGTGATTGCTCTTTGTTTGCTCGATTATGATTGGCTCTAACAGTAATTGCTCTTTGTTTTCTCGATTATGATTGGCTCTACCAGTGATTGCTCTTTGTTTACTCGATTATGATTGGCTCTACCAGTGATTGCTCTTTGTTTTCTCAATTAGCTTTTTTCATGTAATATTGTCTACTTATGAGGACTGGTCGTTTTAAAGCTGCTTCTTATACAACCACTATAGAGTTTTTAGTTAATATGTGTATAATAAGACATAATATCTTTTGTCAAATGCAGTTCCTAATGATAACTGAAAGTAGCATAAAAAGACATCAGTACAGATGATGCTGCTTTGAGTCTTAATGCAGAGCTTTTCGTAGGATTGTATTTATTTAGATAAGCTCCCAGGATTATATTATCATACATATTTACTTCAGAGTTAAATCTTTACAGATCTACTGCAAAGGCAGTGTTTAAAAAGATCTACTTACAGTGTTGTATTTATACAGATCAACTTTAGAAATTATATTTGTACACATATACTTCTTATCATGTAGTTATACAGATCTACTTCAAAGATTATACTTATACAGATCTATTTTTTTATCTTTAGGTACATATCTAGTTCAAGGATTGTATCTATCCATATCTACTTTTAGAGTTGTATTCAAGTGTGTATCTGTTATATCAGCTATATCTATAGAAATTCACCGTCATATAAGCTCTATAAAAGATAATAAAGATGAACATTACTGAACACATGAAAAAAATAGTTTCCCCACTGAAATATACAATTTCCAGCTCTTTTAGTGTAGTCTAGTTAATTTCTCTTCAATAAAGCGGGACAAAAGTTATCCAATTTTATTATGAATTTGTTATTATCATGCTTATGAACGTTATCTCAGTGTTGTTTATATGTCTTGGTTTCATTTGTAAACGCTTTTTAAAACCTGTATCCTACTGTAGACAAATGAGTTTAGCTTTCCGACAAATTCAGACCATGATCAGCCTAATTATAGATTTAGTCTGATCGTTTTTTCTTCATTCAGTATGTCTCCAATTAATAAAACCCATAAATGATAAATAGTTCAGTCCAAGTTGACATATGGACAAGTCCATTTTAGCAATACACTAGGACAGTGGAAACATTTCATAGAAATAATGCAATGATATTAACTAACTGAAGATCAGAAGTTAAGTATATTTATCTGTCCAAAAAAGTAATCGATGTTCATCAATATCATTGTAAAATCGGTCAAATATTTTAACGAGGCCTTCACAATTTGATTTAACCGAAAGAAGTGTGAAATAAAATAATTAATACCTTTAGTTAATATGCAGTCATTAATTCTTTGTACTGCTTCTTACCAAAATTGCTTTTTACAACTCGTATAGCTTTTACTCTGTAGAAAAATTGTACATTATATCCTGCCCCTTTCCCCTTTGTTCTGTTCTGTTCTGTTATGCGAATTATATATCAAGTTGTGTTGTTAAAGATTTTTATTTTATGCCTACCAATGAAATATAGGGATATATCAGTGAGATAAAAGTGATAATAGACTGTTTTGAATCAGTTAATTACCATTTTGATAATACACTGTTTGTGCCGGAACTACTGCTTGATGAAACTTCAGGAATTTCCCCACCACAAGAGAATCCGCTGTATTTCAGACTGTGACAGCGAGTGAAATTTATTTACCTTGTTAAATCCAATTATAATATTGAATTCCTGAGCCTAACAAGTTGTGAACAATGATGAAATTCGCCATAAATTATTTAAAATGTCTGATTTGTTTACATAACTCACATGGACAATATCAAATATGGCCGACTTTCAATTCAATTGATTGAATATTACTCGGTATAAATCCGCTTTTATAATTAAAGTATGTATGGCAAAAATTCAATAAATATTGATAAACTGTGTATACAAAAATAAATGTTATTTGATGAAAGTGTATTCAGTTTATTTCAGCAGAAGTAAAGTTATCATATGTATTGGAGATTGTCTGCACTTTTTTTGTGCGGAGTAACCAAAGTACGCATTAACTGATTTGGGGCTAACCATGGGGAATTTATTGAAGGCCCTGATTAAAAATATCATAAAAACCCCATTTTTGACGTGTTGGCATAAAATAAAAAGAAAATTTGTTTGTTTTTTAGTGGAAGATGGGAATTTATTTCATCTCGTGAACACCATATGTTGATATTTTCACTCGTGGCTGCACCACTCGTGAAAATATCACATATGGTGTTCACTCGATGAAATAAATTCTCATCTTCCACAAAAACAAACAAATATCCTCTATTTAAAAATGCAATTAGTGTAACGTTACAATGTGTAGACAAGACATTTTGTAACCAAAGTCTGAAACACGACCGAGAATTTGGTCGTACCACAAATGGGTTGCAAAGGTACATACAATAGGTCAGACGAGTTTTTAGTGTTTCTCAGTGCAGTGTTACACAGTATATACAGCTCACACAGCTCTTGTAAGCTGTATACGTTGGATATACACATATAACTTTTCAGATAGGACTTTCGTCTGTAGCTCAAATGGTCAATGGCCAGTACTTAAAATAATTATGATTGTACTAAGCGATCATCCCTTTTCAAAATTGTAAAAACAAGAAGAATCTTTAAAAAAGATCGGGTAATACAGTACAAATTTAGTGTCCTATATTATTGTTATCATCAGAGAATTATTTTCAGGTGCAATTAAACTAACAATTACAAATTCTGCCCTAAAATTTCATGACAGCAACACTTTTAACCAATGGCAAACTTCCTTCTTCAGCCTTTCAAATGGAATTTCATTCGTTACAAATGTAGGTCAAAATCGATTTTAATACAGCTACGCCGAAAAAAAAATCTGTCCGGAAATGAACTCTAGAACTTAACAAAACCTCCCAAATTTGCTAACCCGGGCAGACACGTTCAGTTTAGAAATGCTGCTTATTCATTCTTCTTCGCGTGATTGAATCGACGATTGAAAGTAATTGTTGACTATTGCATTCAGTCTCAGATGCTGACCACAAAATTCAATATTGTTTTGGTTTTATGAGTCCATTGTAAACAAAGCAGATAACAAACCGACCGGGCATTCAAAAGAGATGATCAAATATTGTGAAAACCCAATGTCCGGTTTCTATAGATTGACCATTGATCTTTAACACTTTCTTGTTTAAAGGTAGATTTTCAATAAAGAATTGCGACTGTTTCTGTAATATGGAACTGAATTGTTAGAAACTAGAAGAAAAAGGGGAAACAGTGAAGGACAGATTTTCATCACTTGTAAAAATCTGTTTGCCTCAGATATGTATTGTTACTTTCCAAAAATCACAATAAAAAAAATAACGTCTCATCCGAAAGACTATTAGTAATGTTAGTGGAGGAGCGAGGGATCAAACTCGGGACCCCTGGTTTACCAGTCAAGCTCGTTACCACTGGACCCATGATCCGCTCCTATCAATAAATAATTGTACTGTCGATGTTTTATAGAAGGTTAGAAGAGTCATTTAAAGAAATTTAGCCGAGAAAGGGTTGGAAGAATACAGCCATATGAACAGATTGAAATGTGTCATACAAAGTTTTTATTTATTATGTTTTAACAGCTATGGCTATATATTTTGTAAAGTAATATGTTTGGTAAATAGAATGTTATACCACGTCAGCTTCAATCGTCCATGTCTCTTTAAACCTGATAACCATATCGTTAATATTACTCAAATTTATAGAGGCTTTCCGTCCGTCAAAATCTGACATGGCTAATGAACGAATACAGATGTGCATTTTCATTGTAGGATAACTTGATCTATTTATTAGCCCCAGAATCATAATAACAAAGAAATTGCTTAAAGGAAATCCATATTTTCACAGTTGTCCATTATAGCATCAATTTCGCCACGTGTAAAGGATAAGGCATAATACGGACATACATTTATTCACAATGTTAATGGGTTTTCATACTTTTAGAATTTATTTTTTAATGTGAAGCAGTAATTGGGGTTTTGGATATTTGTTTAATTTAGCATAAAACAGCAATCAGTATTAAGAATAAACTTTGGAAGACATGTTCATTTAGATGTGAACTTTAGCAAAATATGAAATAAAGACTTCTTACGATGGATAATGTTGAAATTGAAAATGAGTATTTTTGGAATTTGTACTTAATTTAAAGGACCATTTAAGATTTTATAATGATGGAATTTGTTTCAAGCGGTGCATCAACGTCTGATTATGCAAAGGAACAGAGAAAACATTATTTGATAGATAAACATGGGAAGCGTAGACCCACACCAACGTTCGAGGTACAATATATTTTTATCTTTTCCGGATATGTTGCAAGGGTCTTAAAAATTATGGCATATTAATTTTATTTTAAATATTAAATTATATGATACGAGCGTACAAATCTTATAATTTCCTTCCCTTCTGTAAAAGTCTTGAAAGTAATGGCATGTGAAAGTTTTTATTTATGTAATATGAAGGCACACATTTTATAATTTTCGTCCCTTCTGCAAGTGTCTTGAAAATTATAGCAAGTGAAAGCTTTTTTTACAGTATAAGTATAAATAAGTATAAAAGTAAAAATTTTCAAATAAAAACAATCAGAATGTGCAACACTAGGAAGATCAGCCAACAGTGCACTTTGTTATTTTTCGGATAACAGAAATAAGAAAAAAAAACACTAAACATGACGTGGCTTATATAACCCAAAAAAATAAAAATAAAAATGGTCGAATTACTGCTAAAGAAAAGAATGCATTATAAATCAAAGACTAGCACAAGCGACATGGGAAACTATCCTAACGCAAAGATATATACAAGTAAAACAGTGGTTCAAAATGGATTTTGATGTATCAGTTGAAAATGGTGTTACATGTGTATATAGTATTTTTATGCCGTTGTAACTGCGAGGTACACCTTTTGAGAAGTTTGCAAAGTTTGGGTGTATCGGTATGTTTTTATGCATGAGAGCGAAATAAAGAATTGGGATAATCATGTTTCTTAAAGAAGATGTCCGTGGTTACAGTCATAATCAAAAAATCTTGGTACGAAAGTAAGAAAATGGTGTTGTTTGAGAGGATGAAGTTGATACAAAAATAAGCAACTATTTGGGATACTAAATAAACAACACAGTAATGAATAAATTTATTATTGTACCAACCTCAAGGTTTCAGTCTGCCAACCAGTGTATTCCGGCAGTAAACGGTTGACTCAACGCACCTTGGAACTTTTGTTTTTTTCTTGTTTGTGGCTATTTAACGGGTGTTAAGTTCATCCTAGCACGGGATGCTCTGGGTGACGTGCTGTGATCTGCCTTTGTCTGTCGTCAACAATGTAGTATGTTTAACATCTGAAGAGCCAACTTATCGGATCAGAAAAATGAAAATAATTCAGCTGCCTGAGAAGAAAACTATACCGAGTTCAAATTCATCTTGAAAAAGAAATCCGAACTTTATAATTTTACACAGATATTGAAGTTTATTTGATTTTAACAGCTGTATTTTCTTATCTTTTCAGGAGCTTGTCGGCAGCACGACGGAGCAGCGTAACTGGCGGGGCATACTGATAGCTCTTCTTGTCATTGTCACTGTGCTTGGACTTATTGTTGCTGCGATCTTTCTTATAACGCCAAGTAAGTTCATACAAATAAAACACGTTTACACGTGTTATTCAGTTACACGTGCTTCTTTTGTAAGAAACTCGAGTTACAGTTGAAATTTACGACATTTATGACTTTGAATGTTTTTGGTGTCTATTAGAAATAGCTGTCTGAAATCACTTAATTTTTGGTCGAATTTATTGCGTTTTGGTAAGAAGTTCCGAAGTGCCTTCATCTCGCGATTATCTGACTAAACACTGCGAATATAGTGCGTTAAGTATCGAAACTATATACGTTTCAAGGTGGTTCTGAACCTGTACGAGAGCGTTGAAAAACTTTCCACGGAATCAATTTCACTTTTTCTTTTATTAAAACATGCGAATCATGATCAGCACGGTACATCTGTACAAGAATTAATGAATTTGTCCACATTGAATGATCGACAAATCCAGTTTGAAAATTTGGTAGTGTAAGGGGTTAACACAAAAGTAAAATAAAATGGCAGTATAATGGGTAAGTCAAGTTTCCAGCAGATCAAAAATTCTGTATACGCCCCTCTTGCCCAACGACTGTTGCACTAAGACAGATTGTATAATGCAACAAACCACAGCCGACTTCCATACGCTGTTCCAAAGTTAAGTTGGAAATAGCGCCTACTGAAACAGCATTACATTGTAAGACAGTATTATCAATAATCTAATACTTAGTAAACAGCGGCCATTAGCTGAACTGCTAGATATATTGCACCTCTGTGCCATGATCGAACAAACATTTCTCTGTATCAACAAATATTTACAAGTATCTAGTTTTAACCGGTTTTAAAGCCTTATCTAACAAAAAGCACAAAAGGAAATCTTTTGAAGAAAAGTCTGCGCTGGTGGGAACTGTACAGTTTGACATTTTACACTGGGATTGTAAACGAACTTGTGATTATAACTTCAGTTTGCGAAAAAAAGTACCTTTTAGTAATTAGTTGTATCGTCATTTTGAATGTACCTAGTTACGCAACAGTTTAAAATGGTCTCCCTTGACTTTTTATTACAGTTTCGCCGTTTCTTTAACTTTTGGAATGTCACGTAAAAACAATTTTAACCAATAGAAATTGCTTTACTCTTTCATCCGGTATTATTATCTCTTCTGAAATCGGCGACACATTTGATTGGTTTATTAAGCAGGTCAAGTGGACACATTTGATTGATATGTTAAGTCTCAGATAGTTACCCCGAAAAACGTAAGTTCCTTTTTATTTCTGTACCTTGTGGAACTATAGAGCTTAAATTTGATGCGATTGCGTAAATATTACAGTTTTATCTGTTACATAAATAAGACTGGAGCTAAATTTACCTTACTCGAGACAACTTATGTTATAATATTTATAGAAAAATAAACAAGAACTGGTAAATTAATTTTCTGATAACCTGCAGTAATTCTCTGTGTATATTATTATGATCTTATATCTTTGTTCAGACGAGACAGATGAAAATCTTGGAGAGAAGTTAACATTTAAAGAGTTTATACAGCAGAAGTTTAATCCAAAGCATTTTCATCACGTGTGGAGTTCAGGTAAATATTTAAGTAGTTAAAGACATTTGGTTGTGCCCAGTTTTTTTCTCAAGCAATATAGATTATAAGACATAGATGGCAATGTCTTGTTTGACATTATTGAAACTTTCTGCTAACTACAGTTATTTTGTCTTTGCGCATGCGCATACAGTGCGATCATGGTCTGTAGTGTCAGCCAATAGTAATGTTCGGTTTTCAGCCAATAGTAATGTTCGGCTTTTGGCTGATTTTCAGCTAATAGTTATGTTCGGTTTTCAGCTAACAGTTATGTTCGGTTTTCAGTTAAAAGAAGTGTTTGGTTTTCAGCTTTACTGGTTACTGTTTACAAAAGATACTTTTTTCAGTGATAGATGTGTATTTAATGATGGACACACTTTATAAATCTAGCAAAGTTAGAGGTTAAATACTGCCATGTTATGTCACGGTAAGGTTAACCTGCTCGGTATATCTGAAATATATTGTGTTGTCTAACACAAGAAAGAGGAAAACATTATATGTGTATAACAATATTTATGGTTTTTACTTTGTTTAAAACTGTAAAACACTTCGTCTTAAAATTATTTTTTAATAATACAAAAACGCTCATAGATTACTTTCTGAGTTGATGAGGGACGACATAAACAAGTTCACAGTACATAGTTTTGTTAGGTTGAAAATAAAGAAAATAAAGTTGTGTATGGTAAAAAAGTCATACATTCATTTTACAGAAACGTATGATAAAAACAGATCATTTGACATTACTAAGAATTACAAAAAGGACATGATTTGCCCTATGAAGAACTGTTTCGTATCTTTTACAGGCGAGACTTTGATATACAGACTTGACGATGGAACCGTGGTACAGTATGATTGTTGGAGCAATGAAACTACAGACATCATGGATAAATCTACCTTTGTAAGTGTTTGTTGGGGGTCATCTTCCCTCTTGGAAAACTTGTCTCTGTTTACCAGTTTTTGCAACGAAAGCATTTTTGCAGTTGAAAAATTGCGCAAATATTTATCTCAATGAGTTTTTTTTAGTCTTTAATGAGTCGTACATATCGAATGGCCTATTTAAGACGTTCTTTTGTAAATCAACAGGTTGTGTAAGAAATATGATTATCTGAAATGCATTTTATTATATATATAAAAAACGGGACGAGTGCTTGCTGAACGATTTTTATGCTTGGAGTTAAGGACTTTGATTGATTTTTTTTTTTTGCTTCGGGACTTGCAATAAACGAGAATATAACCTACTTTTTCTGATGGCTTTCAGCCGAAAATGGTCCAACAAGAACTCTCTATACGAAAGCTAATCTTAACGTATTCATTTTATCTGTTGAACTGAGAGACTTTGACTGACAAGTTGGCACAGAGAAATAATTCATTCAATATCTTTCCCATTTATATGATTATGAAGAAAATGATGTTCTCTTAATTTTGAGGTATGCCGCTTTAGCTGATTTCATTAATACAGGTACGTGTTAGACTAAATTTTCTTTTGTATTTGTTGTTGTTGTTGTTGTTTAGATGGAACTGGATACAGAAAAGTTTCAAGTATCTGCTGATGGAAAATATGTCTTGTTGCCGTATAACATCCAATATGTAAGTATTTACCTATCATAGACGACGTCATGTGCGTGTAATAAAACCGTGTTGTATTAGTGTAATAACACTACGTTTATGACGTTTGCGAGTATACAAAAAAAAAACTGTTTCTGGGCGTTTCTGTCACCATTCACTTACAAAACTTCTATGATGTAAATAGAACATTATATTCGTGGTCATGAAATTTGGCCAGAGCGTCGTTTTTATCGTTTCCAAAGAACTCGTGTGATAAATCTCGTATTACATGACCACTCATTTAATATCCTCTCTATATAAATTTTATTGCACTTTTTAGTGCAAGGGTCGCACATTTATCATTTCGTTGAAACATTTGTATAGAAGGTCACATGTTGTGTACTTACCCACCTCTTTGGTTTAAAGGTTAAGGTCGGTCTACCAGTGAAAACAATAGGTTCGAGCCCCGCTGCCAACGATAACAGTTTATATGAGAAAGTTGACATTTTCTTACGGAGGTTAGGGGCTTAGTATTGGGCTATCCCAGTAACGGTGGTTAGATGAATGTTCGCCTTATATGTCTCTTACTGTTGATAAGGAGTTAAACTCCAGCTACATCAAATAATCTAAATGTTGTGCAACCATTTTTACATACATAATGATCAACCTGACTGGTAAAACATAGGGTCTATCATTTGGCCTTATCGCAAGGTCCTACGCTAGTTTGCAGTATTTCTGAAAGTTCTGTTTATAATTTATCAAGATCGAAGTTTTAATTTATTATTCAATTGTTTATGATTTGTGTTACACTTTATGCATATTTTCTTAAGAATTTATTGGCTTGGAGATAAAATTAAGTTGAGCTCTTTCTCTTACGGAAACTGTTTACAAAATATCATAATATTTTGTCATGGAGAGGCCAAGAATTCTAAATTAAATAAAAAAAACATCATGAAGCCCTTAGAGCAACATATAAAGTTTGGGTTGACACATTTACTTAATTATTTTGTAATATAGAATTTTTTTGTTTAATAAAGAAGTTTTGTTTTGTAATTGGCGAAATTTGTAATTACGAATTGATTTCATGATTCAATCTCGTATTTGCAAAAAAAACCCACATTTTCTGGTGGTTTTTTTTCGAGAACTTATTTTGTAATTACAAAATGAAATAAATGTGTCATCACAGAAAAAAAGCAATGTTCCTCCAGGGGCTTTGTAATACAAAACAAGTTTGATATTCATATTGTTGTGACGAGAATCGTATTGTTTTACATTCGAGGGTGTTTATTTAGTGTGTCTGTTGTAGTCTGTATATCGAAGGTCGCTTTTAAAAGCAACACATCTTTAATAAAACGTTACAATTATTTTATTTATTCCTTTGCTGCTCTGATATCTCTTTCAGGTTTACAGATATTCTTACGTTGCCAAATATAGGATATATGATACAGAGACAAAGTAAGTTGGTCTCTCTTTCTTTTTATAAAAAATATGGTATTCTTGCATGTATATAAACTTAGCTTTTTATTCTGCGGATTTTTTGTATTTTAGAAATTGCATATCAAGCTTACAGTATTTCATTTTGTTTTACGTTGATCGCTGAGCAAAATGTTTAAATCATCACATTTTAAATTGATAAAAAGGTATTACCAACTTTGAAAAGCATTGCGAAAAAAGGGGTCACAGAGAACTTTTGAATAAATCTTGGACTTTTTGTTTCTATAATATCCTGAACAACTTAATCTTAAAGAGTAGGTAACGATCTATGGAAAAGTCGAAAAAATGAACTTAGAATACTGTGAAAAGAACATGAATAAAACCTTGCAAAAAATTCAAAATATCTTAATAAAGCGCATTGAATAGAATTCCGAAATCATTTTATGTTGTTTTCAGAGTACAATACAGTAATTGCTAACTGTATGTTTTGCTCGTTCTAAACTAATGGATGTCGAATTTCTAAGACAATTTCACATGTTTTGTGAAATATTTCAAAATTGCTATTGCAGTTCCGTGATGGAGGCGTTTTCACATTTATAAATTGGTGTATAAATTCTATTTTTAGGTTACATATAGATCTCATAGGTCCTGTTATAGATGGTAGAGCAGTTGAAAACGATTTTCAGTATGTCACGTGGTCACCAACTGGTCATAATATCGTAAGACTACAGTTGTATCTATTTTTTTTTTATTTTCAGCTCATCTGAGCATAGCATTTTAAAAGTGACTTTTTTGTGACCGTGCGTCAACAATTTCCTTCAAACAGCATCTCCTGTTACACTTCTTGGTGAAAAGTCTATGAAACTTGACAGGAATATTCCTTGCATAGCTTCTGAAAAAATGTTTTCAAAGAATGTCATTCCTTGCAGAATTCTAATTGCTATGGCAACTACAAGAATAAATTGTAAAAATCTTCTTGTCTGAAACCTCTCGGTATAGAACTAATAAATGTCACGAATGTCATTATAACAAGTGACAGGATGTATATGACAAAGGTTAAATTCCAAAGGCCAAAGCTAACAAAACCAAAATAACTGATTTTAAGTTGAAACGTTCTAACGTTTGTTCCTAGGGTTTTAAAACCATGACGAAAAAGTATTGTCTGTGAGTTCAATAAAATTCAAAAAACAAAAACCCCAGCTGAATAACAAAGCCAATCTGTCATAATATAGTTCTCAACAAGGTTTCTATCTGTCTTAACCTAGACGTAATACATCATTATCAGATGGTAAGGAGAATAGAATTTCTCTCTAGCATATATTTATTATCATTTATAGGTTGCGGTAACACATAATAACATATATTATCTGAAGTCATGGAATTCGTCAAAAGAAATTGAGAGCAATCAGTATGTAGCAATAACAACTAATGGCTCAAAAGATGTGGTCTCACACGGTGTACCCGATTGGTTATATGAAGGTATGTTTGTAAGTCTTTTGTATGGTACTTTATTGTATTTTGCTCAAGTGTTTGATAAATAGATGATGTTTGAAGTTACCTTTTAGAGTACTGTGATATAAACATGAAGTCAGTGTTTGGAACATGAAAATAATAGAATGAACCAGAACGTAGACCAAACTCCGTGATTGCAACTAGTCAGTAAAAACAATCGATAAGGAACGTAGATTAAACTCGGTGTTAATTACTTGAAAATAACAGTAATGAAATGAAACGTTGTTTAAACTCATTGTTTGTAACATGAAAATAAAAGAAACATAACGTAGATTAAACATCATAGTTATTACATGAAAACAACAAGATAAATGTTAAAGAACGTAGATTTATTATAGTGGTGGTTTTTATTTAAATATGGATGTGGATAAAAGTGGTAAAAATGCTCAAAGAAGTATAATAAATTTGACGGACATAGGAATATGTAATAACCACCATTAGTTCTTTTCTCAGTTCATAACTGTAAGTGTCTTTATAGTCATTATTTCCTAGATAACGAATGCTGCAAAAAATTATATTATATTTAAATGGCAAATCTTTGGTTAAATAGATTATGGAAGACAATTCAAAACTGTTGCGTTATCAAGTTTTTGTAAAAAGTGTTATGCCCTATTGACGGACAAAATTATGTTGGCGAAAACAAGTAAGACTTACCGAACAAATCCTGTATTACTTATTATCATGTCGACAGTACATCGTTCACTTGCGCAATTTCAGCAATACCGACTAACTTCTGAATAGATATTGCTTCATTTTCTTTAATATAAAAAAAAATTATGAAGCAGACGATCTTGAAGATGACGTAATCAAACTTTGACAACAACTCCATTACCATTGCCGGGTACCAGTAAATGGCTTCATATAACTGTTATAAATTCGTGTGTTAAAAGACAACACCTGATTCTTTTGTAGAAGAGATTCTTCAGTCAAGTAGTGCTATTTGGTGGAAACCAGACGGATCCGGCATTGTGTATGCAAGTTTTGATGATCGTGATGTACAAAGATATGACATGACCATATATGGACCCCTGAAAAATAAATACGTAGAAAATAGAAGGCTACCATATCCAAGGGTATCTTAATCTTTTCTGGAATACTTTTTTGTGTATCTTGATTTTTATTAAAGTCGGAATCTAAGACGAAAGCATGTTTTTGATCTAAAATTTTCAATAGAGTAGATACATTAATCTCATTTCAGTAAAAAAAGTTACTTTTGTAGCATTTTCGTGATTCGGCGACAATTGAAAATGGTGAGATAAAAGCGATCAAAGAAATATCATAAACATCATGATTGGCATTTTAGAATGCAACGAGACGTATCTGGGCTGTTGACAGTAGGGGATAGGCGTTTTCTGCCTCTAAGAGATACTATGTTTTAATGAAAATAATGTATTTGTATTTTTTGAAGGAATGTAATAATGCAGAACAGAAAATATTTTAACTAATCTGGTACGCTATGCTTTTTAAGGATCGGATCGTTTTGATAAATCATGTATAAATGTATAATTTTACATTGCATTTCTAGTTTTTAGTTATTATTTTTCATCTTATGTTTTTGCCTAGCCGGACACCTATAATCCCACTGTTGTGATACGATACTTTGATTTTGCCAGTAATTCTACCAGAAGCTTTAAACCTCCTGCAGAATTTCTAGATAGGTACGTATCCTTTTACAATATACTCAACATAAGACAACTTGAAAGATACTGGAGAATGATATATTTTTGATAATTAGCTCAGTGCAAACACGAAACCTCTGACATTCTAGATTTTTAACAAGACAATTTATTTGTCAGAGAGAACACAAATTTGCTTTGATTACCTAGGTCGGACCATTTCTACAGTTAATCTTTGGCGTTTCGGGGTTTTGTCGTCTGTTTATTGGAAACATTTCTCCTGTGTTACTTCTTATTCTTTACTTGTTCAGTTGTTGTTGTTTTTGTTCGGCGTAGCTGTCAAGACCAGTTTTGACCTGATTAATAGAAGCCGAAAGCGAGGTAATAATCGCAAATGAATATGTACAATTATGTCGTAAAAAAAATCACGTGACAGTTTTGAAGCGCTTTTGATTGTCGACTTAAAATTTCTTTGAAAAGATGTATTTTTACGTGTGATTTACATACATTGTGGGCTATCGAAATGAATGAAAGCAAAACTGTAAGCAACAGAAAATGTAAATTACCTTGTGCGCAAAAGCAGTATGACTTTTTATCGAACTGGAGTTTTACTTCCGATTGTTCGGTGTAGTCAGCTGTGCCATTTATTGACTTACTTCCTGTTAATAATCCTGAATGAATACATACAACTGTTTTATAAATTGATTAAAATAGCAAAACTACGCAAAAGAGATTTCGCGGCAATTTAAGGCTGTTATAAATAATGCATATGATCACCCTGAATTTCTTTGAGAACAGTTATTGCTACTTTAAGGATATAATTGTCTTTCGTTATGTTTGCTGGAATAACTACAGTTAAGGCAAAGTTTAGTTATAGGATAATTATGTGTAAAAAAGCAAACAAAAGACAACATAAAACAGCCTGGCTTATTATCAATGGAAGTTCATTTCGCGAACAATAGCTACAATTACCGAACAGTGCAATTTAACTTACACGACGAGAGTACATTGTTTACCTGTTGAATTCCTATCAACGTCTAATATCACTTACCAAGACATTTCTTGTTTTCAGTGAACATTACTTTACTTCCATATCATGGAAAGATAACTCTCATATCATCATAACGTGGCTCAGTAGACCGCAGAACGTTTCCATTCTGTCAATTTGTGATATTAAATCATCGAAATGTGTTGATGTAAGTATAAATGTAAATAAATTATTTTCAGATACTTTTTTCTCGGCTGTCTTGATTATTAATGACTTTGGTAGTGCTATACATTTATTTTTAATATTTTTAATTTAAGATATTATGAATACGTTCAGTTCGGAATAAGAGCAGTGTTGTGTAAATGCTAATAATGCTTCAAGAAAAGAAGAGGTCCAGAAAACTTTATTTCTTAACTACCAATTTTGTTATAAAAATATACTTCAAGATAGTGAGTGTATTATATGTATGAATCAGTCACGGTTGTCACGATTTTGTAACTTGTCACGAGTTAAGGCGATATTAGAGAAAATGCCAATACATTATGTGTACCGCTAGCTGTGACAGAGAGATATTTTTTTTTCAGAACTACCGTGTTGAGGCAGAGAATGGCTGGTTGGAAATGGTAAGTTGCAGTGAATCTGAATGATTTTTGTTTAACATTTATTAAACAAGACCAGAGTTCTCCCGGGTTGTTCATTTTGTATCAAGGATCTCTTGGCTTATACCATATACTCTTTGTTTGACAAACAAAGTGAAAAATCAATGTTTTCTTGGCATCCAGGTTTTGTTTTTGATTCATAGAACAGGAACAATGTTGTCTTGGCTTATTGGTTTATATCATCCACAGTTTGTTTGACATACATGGTACAAGGTCAGTGTTGTCTTGGCTTATAACATCAACTTTTGTTTGACATACATGTTGCAAGGTCAATATCCTCTTGCCTTCGTGGCTTATAACATCCACTTTTTGTTTGACATACATGATACAAGGTCAATGTCCTCTTGGCCTTATGCCTTATATCATCCACTTGTTGTTTGACATAAATGATACAAGGCCAATATTCTCTTGGCTTCTTGGCTTATATCATTTTTTTTTGTTTGACATACATGGCACAAGATCATTGTTGTCTTGGCTTCTTGGCTTATATCATACACTTTTTGTTTGACATACATGGTACAAGATTAATATTCACTTTGCTTATATCATCCACTTTTTGTTTGACAGACATGGTACAAGATCAGGGTTCTCTTGGCTTCTTGGCTTATGTCATCCAATTACTGTTTTACATAGATAGTACACAACCAGAGTTTTCTTGGCTAATATCATCTACTTTTTGTTCAACATCGATAGTACACAACCAGAGTTCTCCTGGCTTCTTGGCTTATGTCATCCACTTATTGTTTTACATAGATAGTACAAAACCAGAGTTCTCTTAGCTTCTTGGCTAATATCATCTACTTTTTGTTCGACATCGATAGTACACAACCAGAGTTCTCCTGGCATTTTGGCTTATGTCATTCTTTTTTTTTAGATATAAATGATACACGGCCACGCTTTTCTTGGCCTTTATTATTTTCATTTTGTTTGACGTTGATGGTTCAAGATCAAGTCTCTTTGAACTTATATCACAGATATCGTCAAAGTTTTAATCAATCCAGGTCTGTAAAAAACATAGTATAGTTAAATGAAACTTTCACTAAATGCCCAGAGCGGTTCTAAGCATACCTACATTACTACCATGCCGAAACAGCTTTCAAGACTCGGCTACTAGATTTGGCGGAGTTTTTATATTCCTGTTAAGTTCTGTTATGTTTACTTAGAAGGCTTCACCATAATCTTGCCTATTCTAATCGTGGTTTGAATGGCGTTCATAAAATTTCCGGAATGATGCTATATTTTACTGAGCACAATTAGGACAAGGATGTGTTTTTTAAGAGCATTTATCAAAATTGATACTAATATTTTATAAAAAAAATGTTGAACTGTTATACGATTCTTGAACTTAATAAGAAAATTTGGGTACTTTCTGAGCGGATAATGTGAAATATGTAGACTGATGGTTAATAACTGATTTCAGTAGTTTTTGCTTGTTTAAGCGAACATATTAATGGAAACTTTCTGAGCGGATAATGTGAAATATGTAAACTGATGATTAATGACTGATTTCAGTAGTTTTTGCTTTTTTAAGTGATCATATTAATGGAAACTTTCTGAGCGGATAATGTGAAATATGTAAACTGATGATTAATAATTAATATCTGATTTCACAAGTTTTTGCTTGTTTAAGCGAACATATTAATGAGAAATGTACGTGCAATCACCAATTGGATGCTAAATGTCTGATAATAATTTCTAAATGTTTTATGTTTTGAATCTTTATGATTATAACGTAAATACTAAAACAATGGTTAACATACATGGTACATGTATCTATTTTGTTATCCTTTTCAGTATTACATGTTTAAATGTTTCGCTTCGAACGCGCAATCTTTTTGCTGCAGTTGCGACTAATTTTTTCATGTTCTGTAGTGATTTAATATTTCTTTTCAAAGTGCAGCGTATTGTCGTGTAAAATAACCTTTTGGCTTCAGAAAAGAGCAGTGGTTCTAACGCTAGGAGGTGCAATAAGTTTTAGGAATATTAAAGGGAGGAGACATAAATCAATGTTCTAATGAATTAAACATCTCTGTTTCAGTCGCAGCCTGTCGTCGTTTCTCGCAAGGGTGATAAATATTTTATCATGCTTTCACAAAAAGATGGCGACTTCGGCAGTTTTAAACACATTGCCAAAATTGACGCAAGCTCAAATGACAAGGTGAGGTATTTGCCAGAAGAAACTTTTCTTCTTTTTGGCATTTTTTTTATTTGAAATACTGCCCAAAGTATTTAATTAAGTGTTATAACTTTATCTTGAAGGAATTCGTCATCATTTGATAAAGACTCATGTATCAGTTATAGGCATGATAATTAAGACCTTTCTAGCTAAATAGCGAAAAGTTGTAATTATGATCACAATGCAAAACAGAGTTTTGAATATAGGTACTTAAATAATTAAAGCCTCTTATAATTCTATTACTGAACTGGGGTGTACTTCATTTTATATGTTTTACTGTTGTACAGCAAAATTTCGTAATTTGTGGCAAATCTTTTTCTTCTACATGAGTTAGGATCAGTAGCTTAACAATATTCTTTCATTATTGCTGACCTGTTAGTAAGGCTTTTGGCTTTTCCTTCAAAATATATTTTCATAAAGAACTGGGCACCAATAACCACTGAATTAATATCAGCCGCTAAAAGTTATATCATTTTCTTAATATAACCACTGATGTTATTTACCTCAGCTTCTTATCTGAAAGGTAGATTTCATGGAAGTTTCTTGAACAATTTATTGCTAATGAAGATTTATGACGAGCATGGATATAATATTATAATTCTAATCATATCATAAGATGTAATTATGTTCAAAACTTTTGCAAAATTGAAATATAATTATGTAAACGTGACAATAAGCTTATTACCATTTTGGTAATTTAATTATAATGTAACTTCAGATTTAAGGTTTATGAATGAACTTAATAAAACTATCATTTTTACCAGGGTGTTGGCATGTTTGTTACCTCAGGAAGAATAGAAGTAAAGAAAATACTTGCTTATGATGACGATACAAACACTGTGTAAGTTTTTCTTTGATCTCTTGGTTACTTTGTGTATTTCTTAAGATTTTTCGAGGTGTCTAAAATGAACGCTTAAATGCAGTGATTTCTTTCATGCAAAAAAATTTGAAATTGCATTATGTGTTGTCGAAAGGAATTCTTTCTTATTCAAAACAGAAAGAAACAATTGTCACTCTGATGCATTTTATGTTGTTTTTTTTTCTTTACACGAGAGTCATCTTTTAACATTTTTTAGACTTTTAATCATTGAGAATGTTCAGATTTTGTATACTTGTACATGATATTCATCAATCTTCAATCTTCATACATCTCATAAACTGTGACGTAAGAATCATGTGATGATTTGTCTGAAATTGAACATCGATGATCGCGGAAATTGAAAATGCCGTTACAGTTTTATTACAGATAAATGAAATTATTTCTTTTTTTTACAGATATTTCTTAGGAGTACGACAAGATGATCCGAGGGAAAGAAATCTTTACAGGTAAAAGAAGCAGTTTCTACGTGAATTACACCGTAACTCGGCCGTAAAAAAATGAGACCCAACTTCAACTTTAACTTATTACTGGCAAAAGTCAATACTGACTATAACTAGGCAGTCGCGTGTCAGGAACATTAAAATTATAAAATATAATAACAGAGAAAACAATATTTTAGTAAAGATCTTACTTAATCATTTATTTTGAATGTTTAAAATCTATAAAACTTGTTCAGTCCACTGATAAAAGCCGGCACAGTTGACATGTTTCTGTCTCAAAATTGGTTTTGGACTTACCTATTACGTTGAATTCCAGTTTAAGTACAATTCTATATGAAGCATGCAGTCAATTCTTCATTTTTTTCAGTGCAACGACCTTGACCGAGGCAGATAACTTCCGGCAGCCTACATGCTTGACCTGTGATTTCTCCAGTGACTGTCTCTTTGTGGACGCTACATTTAGTTCAAACACCAAGTTTTATATTTTATCGTGTAATGGTCCTGGTGTCCCATACCATCTGCTCATGTCAACACCATTTACACAAGGTATGACACAGTATACAAATTGTTGCATTTTAATTGAATTCTTAGTATATATTAATCAAACGTATCGTACAGTCTAACAATATGGCGGAAAATACACTTCGCGAAAATAAAGTTGGGATTTTTTGGCGTTTATCTTTTATCGAATTCACGACGGTCGCGAAAATAGCGAAAATATTCATCTCGCGAAAAAAAACATTAGACGGTCATTCATATGAGCTTTATTTTAAGTTAAGTCTTATAAGACTTGACTTGGGTTGAGTTTAAATGGCACTGACTTTGAGGTTCATCGTGGATCGTGGTTACAGTAACTTATACTTCTGAAATAGTTACTAACAAATATCTTGAGAACAGCTTGACTCTCCTCGACTTAAAAATGGTATTGGTTATGTTGAATAGATGACCATTGAGAGAAATTGGTAAAGTTTAAAGGGTTGATGTGATGCTTAGTCGGCTTACTATTGGTACTGGACAGTATGGTGGCGTTTTTGCGGGGTTTTTTTTATATATATATTTCAAGTACCTTTACTAATACTTTTGATTATTTCCTAATACTCTTGGTTATTTATCTCTGAACACTTTTTTATTGTTGTTTTATTGCCCTCAATTATGTAGAACAATATTTCTATCATTTTATCACTTCAGTAATGATGTTAGATGACAATCAACAATTACAAGAAACGCTTGCTGGCAAGGGGCTTCCTAAAGTGGAGTATGTTGAAATTACAACTGAAGATGGTCACGGTGAGTGGGTTCTCAATAATTCCATTCGAATATAATCCACAGTATTGGTCCCTGTTATTACTTGACCATAGCTTTTTCTTTTTTTCAGTTTGAAACTTTAAAAATAATTAAAACCTCTAGTGTTTTAAATCTTAGGTTCTTTTCACATCTGCTGCACTAAACCATTTTCTTATCCTCAGAGAGTTAAAAAATCTAGTATCGTAATACTGACGTCATATTACTCACGTCATATTTACTTTATTCCATTGGTCTACAGGTTGTTCTATATTTTGTCACGTTAAAATCAGAAATGTGTTTGATGATAGCAGGAAACAATTTTTTATTATAATTATTATCTGTTTTTGGTACTTACTTTACAAAATAAGGCCATAATATTCTTTTATTAAAATAAATATTTTATCTGAGATTTTTTTTCGTTTACATTACTTTAAATATTTATCATATTTCGTTTTGGTTTTGAAATATTAAAACAAGTTCACAATATCGGATTGTGGCAATAACGACTTGTTAGTATTAGAATGTATTTAGCGACTCATTTTGATTCTTGTATTTTGAGATATACAGATTGTTGAAAGCGCCATCACAGAAAGACATATCAATGACAATTATTTCATTAACCACCATGTTTTTTCTCTTCAGTTATATGGAGTAAATTGTTGCTACCACCAATTCTCAAAAAGGATGAAATTATTACATACAATATGCTCATGAAAGTGTAAGTAAGCATCATGTACAATATATAAAATATAAGCTATTAAGTACATGTATATATTATGTGTAAGAGTGGGTGGTTTACTTTCGAGTTATCAGTAAATACATCATGTTGTCTTGAAGGTGACCTTTAAAATTTATTCTATATTTTAAACTTTATTACAATATATATCAGTCGTGAAATTCGTGCAGTTTGGTCATAACTTGTACTGTGCGGCTTTAAGTCAGTTTGCATCGTGAACAATTGGCGAGGCCATTTTAGTGATTTGTGCGTGTCGGATGTGGGTGGGGGAGGAGTTAAGAACAGGTCTGATATTTGACGTATACATTGAATTTTACCACAGTTACGGGATGCCAGGTACACAGATGGTGACGCACGAATTTTCCATAGACTGGGAACACTACCAGTGCAGTGCCCATGGTCTGATCATAGCCTACGTGGATCCTCGAGGTGCAGGTGGCCGTGGTGACGATTGGACATTTTCTGTTAATAGAAAACTTGGAACAGTGGAAGTTGCTGACATCATAGCAGCTGCCAAGTAAGTTCAAGAAAAAACGAACGTTTGTAGACATTGCTGCTTAGATGAACAAGATTTATAATTTTCATTTTTTTAAATATCCTGTCGTTTATACAATAAAACCATTCCACATTAACGTTCAGCTGTTTAAGTGCAAGTTTGAAAGTGTTTTGACACGCTTGTGCTTCTCTGTGGGATGTTAATATTATTTATTCACTAAATTTGAAGAAAAAAACACTCTAAATCCATTTTACATACTATTGTTGGGATACCGTCGCTTTTTCTTTGTGAACAAATCTCATATTTTTGTCTTTATTTTCAACACTTATACTATCTTATTTTCCAGACATTTTTTGTCTCTCCATTATGTAAATGACCAGGCAGCTATATTTGGTATAGTAAGTATATCTCTTCATAAATTTGCATTGTATTCTCTAATGTTGCTGTAACTCATCCTGTCATTTGAAAATTCGGTACTTCTAAAAGAAATGCGTAATTGCTTACTTCAGAGAAAATGTATTTCAGCTTAGCCATTTTTTAGTTTACACAATGTAAGATCCTCTCTTTCTATTTTGAGAGTAAATTCAGGAAGTTAAGCTTCCGAGCGCCTAATGTGACATTTGTATTGTTGATTTATTTCGTTATTGCGCAATATCATTTCGTAAATATTAAATACATTTGTAATAAATCATAAAAACGAATATTATTTCGTGTTATCAATTTCAATTGCGATTCGTACTTTTATTTTTCACTTTTGTTTAAACGAAATAAATTATTATTTCAGAGAAATGGAGTGTTCTTTCGTAATTAAGAAATATTTTTTCGTAAAAAATCGAAATGAATATTTGAATACTTAGATATTTCGGATTGGTATTTCCTTGATAAGAAATTAAAACGTGTTAACCAAAACATAAAGTGTGCGATATCAGTATAAAAGCTGCCCTCTGAGTAATTACTATTGCCATGAGCACTATGTGACACGCAGAGAAAATCTTTTCATTAAAATCACAGTGTATGTTTAAATAACACTGCCGCTTACATGATACCATAGGAGACGATTGTGAGATATTAGTTAAAATAGCATTTACAGACACACTGTACCTTTGAACTACAGTACTTTACATGATATCAGAGACACTTGTGAAGAAGCCTAGACAAAGTTATTTATTAGACCTGTTACTTTTGAAAATATGTTTGGCAGACGATCAACCTGTAATTATGCATTATTCTTCAGTCCCATGGCGGTTTCCTTTCTTCCTCTGTGCTTGGAGACCGAGATAATGTGTTCACTTGTGGAATAGCTGTCGCTCCGGTCACTGACTGGAGATACTATGGTATGTTGTTGTTGTGCAGCAAGGGAGGTAATACCACGGAAACAATTAACTATTTTACTGTTAGCATAATAAACCTTGATAGAAAAAAATGGATGGAATGGGGACAATTTGAAAATTTATATATAAAAAAATATACAATAATTTTATAAGTTAACCATTAAGTGCCTTAAATTTTGGGACAGAATTTGTTCGCTTCATCCGTTGAATATCCAGTTCGCTTGGATGAAAGACCGCTTTACCTTGGACTTGTATCATAGCATACCAGTATTAACTACATAATTGCACATTATTGACTTTCCGAAACAGCAATAAATAAGCATTTGTACACGCAAAATAACTTAAAATGTTGATTGTAAGCATGAATGTTATCTTTTGCAGATTCATTTTATACAGAAAAATATATGGGCTTTCCAACCGCAGCCGACAACATACAAGGATACAATGTAAGTCTGGTTTAGGTGAAATGACACTTGGAATAATACTGTTTTCTACACATCGGTAGTCGATACATTTTGACACAAAATTATTACCTCCTGAAAGTTGAATCCCTGACCGCTCATTTATTTGGTGGTTGATTTCTGCCATGTTGTGTTTTCGCCTAGCGGAAAAAGAATGCGTAAAAACAGTTTCCTTGTCGATGTCGGCGGGGCGGAAACACGAAAAGTAGGGCGCCACACGACAATTACATTTTAGCACAATGAAAACGTTTGTCGATTTTTTGCATTCTAATTTCGACTTCCGCATTTTTGCTCAGCCACAAGCCGAGGCAAAAAATCCACAAATAGTTTTTTTTTGCATTTTTGCCTTTGCATTTTCACTCCGCCAAGCGAAAAGGCAATGGGGTAGCTTTCGTTTTTTTCAGAGAGCGAGGCGAAAGGCAAGTTTATACCCCGTCGCATATTCGCGTGGAGGGTCAGTGTCGACACGTCGACATTTGAAATATATCACAGACATTTTCTTCACTCCGGCGGGTAAATAATCATCTTGTGACGCCATTCTTTTCATGTTTTATGTTGTTGTTTTTTTGCTAACATCGGAGGCAAAAACTTAACAAATCAGTATGTTTTCGCAGTTTCGTCCCGCCAGGCGAAAATATATGACAAAAGTCTACCACCGATGATTATTATCAAGAAACAATACCGTCACTATATCCCAAACACTTCAGACATATGGAGAATGGTTAAATGGTGAAATGACTTGAACAATTTCCTTAAAAGTTCTGACCTGTTAAATGGATAGTGATTAGTGAAATGTGTCTGTCTGTCTCCGTATATAAGTTGTATTGTTGACTGACAGCTTCGATATTTCTTCTAGTCGATCAGTGTTGGTTGGTTCTGTTACCTAACATTACGCCCTCAATTTTTCTAGTTTTTTATTCATTTATTCAAAGTCTGTATTAAATTTCTTTGCAGCAAGCAAATGTATCTCAGCACGCCTCGAACTTCAGGTCTTCAAAGTTTTTGTTGGTCCACGGAACTGGAGATGGTAGGTATACTTGTCAGTTGTCACTGCCTGCAGATTGCTTAAATTTCTACAAGTTTTGTCCTCTCATTCGTGAAATGTACAAAGTATTCTGCATAAAAATATGAAATAATGTAGCAGTCTTTTTAATGCAGATAAAGATACTTGTTGGCTGTTGTTTCAGAATTCTTTGAGTACTGTATGTGATTGCTGCTATACTTCTCTTTATTTTCAGACAATGTACACTTCCAGCATTCAGCTCAACTCATTAAAGCATTAACAGAACAGGACGTTTACTTCAAAACACAGGTGGGGTGTGCTTAAATGAATTGACGAATACAAAATATTGTTGTCATTAATTCGTTTTATTTTTGTATCTACAGGCTATAACAAGCATATGGCGTTAGCTTCATTTACAATGGCAGCTGTGAGTTTGTTTTCTGTGGAATTTCTTACGCGGATATTCACTAATCTTATCAAAGAGCCATCGCATCTCTCAAACTGAATCATGACTGTTGCTTTATTTGTCGAAAAGATCCTGCATTTTAAATGCTATTGAAGAGGGATCGTTGTTTAATTAGAGCGCTTATGCAAAGTACAAAGATCCTGAGTGACAAACCAAATATTTATTTTCAGGTTGTGATATTTATTTTGTTTCGAAGATACGAAAAAAAAAGTTTTGTAATAACAATATTTTAATTTGCAATAACAAAATGAAATTTGATCTTTTTTTCCGAAAGTATAGTTCCTACGTACGAATTATAAATCCATGTTATTAAATTGTTATTATGATATGAAATGCATTTATAGGAAATACTTTAACGAAATAATGCATTGATAAATACGTAATTACGAAATATAATTTCGTAAAAACGAATTAATGTATTGTTATTACGAATGACATTTGTTTATTTCGAATTATTGTATCGTAAATATGGCTTATTATTTCGTAATGGTGGACATTAGTGGATTATCTACCCTAAATACTCTCTGATATTACATTGGTCCTTCCATTTAGATTTCTCTGCTTTCATCGCTTTTTTTGCAAGTTTTTAGAAAGTTTGAAGCAAAAAATGAGTAAATATGTCACCCCCTTCCCCACCCCACCCCCAAAAAAGAATGAATATATCCCAAACAAAACTGCAGTGTCAATTTACGTGCTCAAGATCGTTTCGTTTTTGAAGCTGATAAATAGCCACCATTTAAATAACTTTTTTGATTACAGATATACACAGACCAACAACACTGGTTAAATGGAGGAAATACTCGGAAACATTTATTTAACAGCATGGAGGACTTTATGTTCCGATGTTTCGGCAGAACACCGCCGCGCGAGGTACCGGAAGTAGTTATTGTGGAGGAGGAAGAAGAGTAGCTCAAGTGATAAAAACAACAACAACAACTACTAGACAATCAGATTACAAGAGTGGAGCTATTGATGTGCCAAATTCAGACAGATGTAAGACAGGGTTGCCTGTGGACATCTATGCTCATCTAGCTGATTTAATTAAATACTTACACCCTCTGAGGAGAGTCGATGTAATTGAGTTGCCAAAAAAAATGTGAAAATGATAACATTACAAGCGAATTACGACGTGTGATGTACATTTATTTGCAAATTGAAATGATAAAAGACTATGTGAAAATGAGAATGTAAATGATAAGACTTAGAATATCATTCCTAGAAAAGCCAGATTTGAAAAAGATGTCAGAATTGAATTGAGTGAGGGTTATGTTTTGTTAACCTTGAAATAAATTAAGAGTTGTGAATCTACATTATATAACAGGGTATTGGAATGTATGTTCAACAGACCTTTTGTGCATTTTGTAATTTGTATCATCACATAATCGGTTGGAAAGCAGGAATTATCCGTCATTTGCTACAGCTACAGGCATTGTGACTTGCCCAGACTTGCCAAGTACATAAATATTCTGAAATATTTTCGATGATATCATATCCGGCATTTCAACATCAAATGTTGTATGCATGGTTATTTGATACTAATTACTGTAGAAGTTAAGGCTTGTCATTTACATAAAATGCTGCAGGTGTGTTGATTGTTCTCAGATGCAGCGATAAATGAATGCTAGGTTCAGCATGCACATAATTTTCTATAAGCTGCAGTGTCAACAGCTGTAGCGTCCATCAAAATTAGAATACAGACGCAGCATCCATAAAAGTGTATCAGCACTGTACTATGGACGGAAATTCGCTAAAAGCTGTAACAGCCACAAACAATCGCCAACAGCTGTAACGCCCACGAAAATTCCCCAACAACTGCAATATCCATGAGAATACACGAACAGCCGTAACGCTCCCACGAAATTTTGCTAAAAAACGTGACGCCCACGAAAAAGCACCAGCAGGTGCTGCGCCTACGAAAATTTGCATACAGTCGCAGCATCCAAGGAAGTACATCAACAGCTGCACTTTCCACGAAATTTTGCCAACTAGCGTGCGTATACGGGAATTCGTTAGCAGCCGTAGCGTCCACGAGAATTCTTCAGCAGCTGAGGCGTCCACGAAAATTTGCATACAGTCGCAACAGCCATGAATCTGCGTTAACAGCTGCGCTTTCCACGAAATTTCGGCCACAGTCGCAGCGTCTACGAATATTCACGAACAGCCGGAGCGTCCATGAAAAGTTGCTGTCAGTTGCAATGTTTGTAAATAGCATCATGCATTCATTCAGAACTAAAATTTCCATAAGTCTACATACATTTTACTTATCTTACTCGTTTAACAAATAAAGCATCGATTAAGAATGGGTAAGATAAAGCTTCCAAACTTATACTTTTCTGGCTTTTGAAACAATACTTTGTCACTGTTTCTTCTGAGGCAGACAAGTAACAAGAAATGACTTTAGAAAACGTTTTGTTTACATTGTGGTTGTATTTGATTATTTTTTAAGTATAAGCATACCACTTTTGCATCATTGGCAGGTGGCTGAGACAAAAGTCATACTTCTACAAAGGACTAGTATTCAGTGTCTTCAGCAAAACTCATGGATGATGTAAGCTTTTCTTAACAGTATGATCAAGTTGTTTAGCGGAGAAGAGTCTGGCAGAAATGCTTACAACAATAACATGTAGAACTCACAGCACATGTCTCTAAACTGAAGGAAAATGCCATTTTTTTCTAGCTTTATCTTTAGTACCAAGTTTATTAATTAGTCGGATGACACTGAGAAACTGTCTCAGACTGGTATCTTATTATTTTAAGTGTCGTGCAAGAGGATACTGATTCAGAACAATAAAATTCTTTGCTTAGATCATAAATTGTTTTGTTCAGTACTATTTTATTTGTTCATTTGTCGCTGTGATTTGTTAGATATCAAAATGTGATTTTTTTATAATTGTTACTGTTAACTGAAGAATGAAATGATGTTGCATTATTGTACCAGCTGTTAAATAATATTATTGAGTACATTGTCTGGACTTTTGAAATGAAATGAACTAGAATTTGATTACACGGAGACACTTAAATCTCTTGTTATAAAAATCGTTTAGTGATCTCTTACACGTTTTGTTTTGTCATCACTCTTACCAACGCGTTGTCAAGACAAAGTTTTCATGTTAAGTCCCAACATCTTACTGAATGTTATTGGATTAGTTTGTCCACCACATCTCAACAACTTCAGACATCTTGTTTTTAGACTGGTTTCCTTTTCTGGTAACACAGTCTGATTGCTTTCTCTTATTTTCTTCTAAATATTTCATTCATAGTATGACTGAGCAATGTAAAACTCTTGTTAGTGTGTCTTTTACATCTAAACAATTTCTGACATCTTGTTTCTAGACTGGTTTTGTTTTAAAAGACCAGTAATGGGTACACAGTCTGTTTTCTTTCTCGTTAGCACGAAATCATTCTCATTATATGTATTTACAGTATGACTGAGCATTGCAAAACTGTTGTTGTTGTGTGAGTGAAAAAACATCATAAGGGATAAGTGCCAGTATAAGTTTCGTTATTTATTATGTTATTTTGTTACCTGGGGTCATTAACAATCGTGCTTGTTTGTCGCTGTGTGAGTGTAAAGATCATAAGGGATAAGTGCCAGTATAAGTTTCGTTATTTATTATGTAATTTTGTTACCTGGAGTCATTAATCGTGCTTGTTTGTCTGAAGTGTAAGTCATTTATATTCATTATTGGATGATTGTTTAGATATACATAGTAAATATAACACCTGTGTATTGGATAATTGTAAGTTGACTAAAGGTGCTGTCGGAAACAGCTGTAATGGGCATTTCTAGGATGACAACAAATGACCGCTGATCAGTAGGTCCGAACGCCATCGACGGTCATTTGTCTTTGAGTCCAACGACTTAAGTGATGGAGACTAGAGGAGCTTTCTCAACAAAAAGCAGTACAAGTGTACTTGATTTGCTGCACGTGCTTTGCTCAATAATCTTCTTAAGAGATAACACTCTAAATGTTCAAATGTATGGTTAAATTGTTCAAGATTCTGTACAGTTATACCAGAGACATAGATAATATTATTTATGTCTCTGGTTATACCATTTCAGTGTGTATTTCAAAATCCTTAATTGACACATGATGTATGTGAAAAACAAGTAAGAGGTGGTTATCTAGTTTCTAAACTCTGTAGGGAGTGGTTGTTTTTAGAAGTATTGGGTATTTTACAATAATATTTACAAGAGTAACAGAAGATCATAGATAGCCGATTGTCTTTTGATTTCGTTTGGGAATGAAATTTCTGACTATGATTAATTATAATAATGAAAATATGCAACAAAAGACCTAAAGGTCTATGAATCAACGAACCAAAGAACAAAGGATGAACTGAAATAATGCCAAAATGCTTAATGTTTCTTACCATTGTTTATTGAAATGTGCCATCTGTAGCAATTGTAAATTGAGACAAAATTGCTTCTGATCACAAACAATTAATAATTCGTAATATCTAAGAATATCGACATGAACCATGGCTGACGAGTAGATAGTTCATTTTCAGATTCACTTTTTTCAAAGATTTTTGTGATACTTTTGTGAACGGTATGTCAAAAAAATGTCTATAAATGAATGCTCATGTTCACTGTAATTATAAGACATATGTGTACATGTATTCCCAACAGTTATATACATTCCTCTACATAATTATTGCAAGTTGTGTTTTGCCTATGTTTTGTATTAACCTGTTGATCACTGTTATTTGTTCAATTGAATCAACCAATAAAGTATTTTTCTTCTTAGGCAGTATCTGTTGTTGTTGTTTTTTGTTATACAAAAAAATATGTGGGATTTCCACCCCCTAAAAAGGTCCCTAACGCTCAAGTTATATTAGTGTTCAAACTTACCAAGATACATGACAAGATAAATAAATGCTGAAATCATATAAATGTAAATTTTATTCAAGACTGGGTCTGACACAAATTTCCTTTTACTGTATTAACCATTTTTACGGAGAGTAAAACTTTTTCTCAGTGATTGGTAACATTTGTTATTGTAAGGATGTGTATCAGAAAAATACATATTAAAAAAAATATCCAGTATCACTCTGGCCATTTACATAGTTGAAACTCTGGATTGCACAAAAATAAAGGATTACATTTCCAGCTATCTGACATTAAACAGCCCTTCAACGGAAAAAAACAGTCTCCAACAAGTGCTTTTATACAGCCTTGCAATTTATAATACTTCAATGGTGCCGTTCTTGAAAACATAATGCTTTTTTTTTGCTTTAAATCTTACATATGAAACAAACTCAGAAAGCTAGTTATTTAAAGCCATCGTGCATAACTGGCTGTGATGACAGTTTTACATAGATTTCCTGTTAAAATATTCAGGGTACAAGTATCTAATTGTTTTTATAGCCTGTCCTGAAGTAACTCTATTTAAATGCTTGTCCGTGTAGATGTCAAATAAAAACACGTGAATTCCGTGCTAAAAATTAAAACAATATGACGTAGATAATACTATGAAAGCAACACTCTTATACTCGTCTTCCTCTTCCGCTAAATAACTAGTAAACAAAAAAAACGTATCATAGCAGTCAGCTTACCAGGTTGTGAGACAGCATAGAGCCGAGGGAGCAAGAGAGGGATCACTAGGGATCAGAAGGGAAAATGCTAGTCTAATAAAGACTGCGTAAGACGTTCGCGAGCGCAGGTGACACTCAAGATAGAGGTAGGTGGTAGGTTTAGTTCTATTACAGACTCTGACGAAATTTTTATGGGCATTAAACGTACTTCAAGGTGACAGCCATTAAGTTGTAAATACTTTAAATAATATATAAGTAAGAATATGTGCTTGTTTACTATAGTATCACCCCTACTGAAAGGACCAGCCTCCCGGGCGTATGAGACAACTCTCTTTGCGTACACATTTACTCCCTGATTTCTTGTCCTATGTGCTAGGCGCCAGACAATCGGCAACCATTCTTTAGCTAGTTGGCGCCTCACCAACTGGTACGTCAGAACAAAAGCCCCCGACGGGACTTGAACATTCGACCTCCGTAAGCCTCTACGTATGATTCTTCATGTATGAATATTTTGTCAGTTTCGAAGACGGAATTGGAATGATTCAGATCTTTTTTTGCCAGAAATAATTATTTTACCACTACAGACCGGCGATGAAATTTCTTTGCCTGTTGAAAGCAGCATATACGTTATTTTGGCGTCATTGCTTAAGGATGCACTGGAGTTGGCCGAAGTATCTTATGCCTCTCTTCAATGGAAAAGTATGTCGGCCTAAAAAATCAAAGATGATAAAAGCTTCGTAGAGAAATGAACATTAATGATTTGCATGGATATGTATTTATCTGCAAAGCCGCAAAACATTAATGAAATGCTGTTCTATTCTTTTTTTTATCATAAGAGAATGTGCGGATACTCACAGAGCAAATTTTATGACGAAAAATTTAGCAGTAGACAACTTAACACTTTCACCATGGTCGTCTCTTAACCAGGCCTTATGTCTACATCGGAAACCTTTACCTGATGATGATAAAATAAGGTTGGCAAGACAACCAAACAGTTCATGATTTCAGTAAAGGACAGAATAAGTGACCCAGCTGTATGTTTTAACATGTCTACTCAGCAGTCACCCAGAAGTTATCTGCACACCCAGCACAAATTGAGTTATGTCATTTATGCAACAACTTCATTGCCTACGACACCGATCCAACTTAAATGCCTGTACTATTTTTAGAGATGGTAAGAAATATAATCTTTGTTAGGTTCTTCAAACTTTGCTGCCGGAAGACCGTAGATTGATTCAATTCGTACAGAAGATTATATGGTCTCCCTCTGATATGGCCAGTGTCTTATTAGCATATTACATGTATTTGATACCCCGGTATTTGTTTTAAAAGATAATACTCGTCGAAAACCTTCCACTACAAATGTTTCGGGTTTATCTATATACCAAAGTTAATGGATGCTATGAAATATTGGACGCTTCTCTTTTTCGTAAAATGATCGAGGGACTTGACAACTAGGCCCCTATCAAAATAGATGTACACGTTGCGTGAAGGCTGGTGGAGACATATTTTGCCCTTTGGCATTGCAATACCTCATGATAATGGAACGAAGTTTTGTACATTTCACATACACAGGCCTAAAAGTAGCGCAGATCTGGGAAATAAGCGTAGAAACTGGATTGCTGAAAGACGACGAGGAAAGGAAATAATTTGGAATTCTTATAAAAAAACCCACCTAGGATAGCCAAAACATTGGGGCCAGTAAGACAAGATTCTCAGACATTGTACCAAATTTTAGTTATATGTCATCACTTTATGTGAAATGACTCATTAATCAGAGGTTTTATTTATTTTATTAAGGTCAGCAATGTAAACTAGACCTTGTCACAAAAATGACAAATTTCCTAACAATCCGCTTGGTCACATGACTGAAGATTTTGTACGTAAAAGGGGTCATTGTAAAAAGTTTTGCATGTGAGTGGATTGAAAACATTTGGATGAAATGAAAATAGAGTAATACTTACGATGCTTTAATTTTATTTGATGGCTGATGTTATAGGAAGTCATAAAATACCAAGAAGGTCAATAACTAGGAAGGTGACATATATTTGGATAGAAATTAAAATCCATGTATGGGGAATTATGGCCCTGTTCTATCATCAACATTGTTTACCTGTGACCAGTCACTGTGACCTTGATTTTTGAGCAAAGGACCAGGGTCTTGAACCCGACATACCGTCTTATCTAGATGAACAAAAAATACCAAGAAATTTCAAAATCAATACAAGTCATGCATGAAGAAGTTATGGTCTGGACAAGGTTATCATCAAAACTTTTTACCTTTGACAATTCACAATGACCTTGACCTTTGAGCTATTGACTTGGGTTTTACACGAGACACAGCGTCTCATCAATAAGGGGTTTTTAAATCCTTCCATGCATGGAGATGTTACGGCACGGACAAGGTCTATAATCAACATTTTTTACCTTTGACCATTGACTGTGACCTTGATCTTTAAGCTATGAACACAATGTCATGACACACCTCCCCATCAAGGTGAACAAATATGCCAAGGTATTTTAAAATCCTTCCATGTATCGAGAAGCTATGGTCCGGACAAGAAGTAGGACGGAGGGAGGGACATCAAGATGAACTCAATATAGCCCCCATATTCTTTGTTCAATTTTTATCATAGAAGTGTATCAACAGTAAAGTGTTGTTTTATGCTCCCCGAAGATGGAGCATATAGTCGGCGACTTGTCCGTCTGCCCGTCCATCCTTCCGTCTGTCCGGTTTTGTCCAGAGTATAACTCAAACACCAAGATGATAAAAGGCATTGAGAGTAAGTGCAGTATACAAGAACCACAACTCATCTTATCTAGTTTTCTCATTATCTCCCCTTAGTACATTTTGCTTGTCCGGAGCAAATCTCTTAAACGACGAAAGGCATTTAGTTTCTGTTTGGCACATTGATAGAGGGGAGTGGCAGGAGGTGCAGTGTCCAAGAACCATAACTCTAACTGCCCATTTTTTGTTATTTCCCTTTATAAGTTGTGTTAATATGTTATAATGTTTGTCAAGAGCAGAACACTAAAATTATTAATGGGACTTAGTTGATATTTAATATATTGATAAAGAGTGTAAACATTAAGTGCATTGTTTAAAAATTGTAACTATGCCTTGGCCCGTTTTTTCAGTTATATCCCAATATTACATTTTTCGGAGTATATTTCAAAAACCAATGAAATAATTTACTTAAATCTTCATAAGATGATAAAGGACATTGAGAGAGAGTAATTGCAGTGCGCATGAACCGTAACTCATCTTGACTAGTTTTTCATTATCTCCCCTTAGTACATTTTGCTTTTCTGGGGCAAAACTCTAAAACTATTAAAGGCATTTAGTTAATACTGGACAGATAGATAGATGGGAGTGGCAGGAAGTGCACTGTTTAAGAACGATAACTTTAGCTGGCCCTATTTTAGCTCGTCTGTTTTCGAAGGAAAAAGTCGAGCTATTATGGTCAGTGATTCAGTGTGCGTCGACATGGGCGGCGTTGTGCAAAACCTTTAATGAAGCTGATTGTTCATAAACTGGACCCCAGTGCTGTTCACTGACGAGTCTAGATTTTGTGTGGACTTCACTGATAGGCGAGTGCGGGTATGGTTGCTACCCATGACCGTCATTGCGGGGGCTCGGTCATGGTGTGGGCGGGCATAAGCATGCAGGGAAGAACGGACCTGCATATTGTTCAGAACGGCACATTGACGGCTGTACGATACGTCAATGAGATCTTAGATGTGGTCGTTCGTCCGTAGGCTCGTGCTATAGGCCATGAGTTCATTTTAATGGACGACAACGCCCGGCCTCACAGGGCAAGGGTCACCGACGAGTACCTGGAGGCAGCAGCCATAGAGAGAATGGACTGGCCAGCAAGGTCTCCAGACCTCAATCCAATAGAGCACGCCTGGGACATGCTGCAGACTGCAATATCTGCTCGCCCAGTCCAGCCAACCACGGTCCCTGGGCTACAGCAGGCCCTTCTGGACGAGTGGGCTCGACTCCCACAACAAAGCATCCGGAGACTCATTAGCAGCATGAGAAGGCGGTGCAGAGCAGTAATCCAAGCAAACGGACACCACACGCGATATTAAAGCAAAATTCAGGCCATAGACTTGATTTTTCCAAAAAGTTCCATTTCATCTCCTGTCTGTGTTATCCCAAATTCGTTCCCCTCCTACGGCTCAGCCTCTGTCACGCTTCAACGGTTTACAGACTTACTCATTTTTTGGTACCAAACTGTTGTCATATCAACATCTTTTCAGAATCACAACAAAAAATGTAACCTTTCAACCTTATGTAGTAAATATACACATTCTTATAAGTGATCCCTATCAAATTTTGAGTAGTATATATGTTTGATATTCATATTGATAAGTAATAGATAAATGAATTGATAGAAAGTGCAGTGTTTAAGAATCACAACACTATCTGGCCATGTTTATCAAAATGTTTCCTTTTTATACCCTCACAAACAAGTTTGGATGGGGCCATATCAAATTGTTTTTTCGTTTAGCGTCCACTCTAAGTTCAAAAACTTATCTAGCTATCCTGAAAACACAAACGAAGCCCCAAAAAATAAACAAGTCATACTGACTAGTATCTCCACCAGGATATAATTACCAACAAGTTTCATATATTCCACTTTGTAGAGATGAAATATAGATATGAAAACATATTACAAATAATTCAACGCATGAAATTTACATAAAAAATCATTGACATGCTATTTTATCTTGAAAAACAATAAAATCTGATTAAAACTGACTGAAAACTAACCTGCTTTGACGCACAGGTGACAGTATCACTGAGCATACAACATCTAGAATCGAAAAAAAAAAATTTTTTAAACTTTTTACTTATATATGTAGATATATTAGCAAAAAGTTAAAAAAAAATTTCATTTTTAGAGGTTTTATGCTCAGTGATACTGTCACCTATGCTTTGACGTTGCCAACATGAACTAAGAAATGCAAATGGCGTAAACATGTACGGGAGGTAACAGCTCTAGTCACGTATAAATTCCGGAACATACCGGAAAACGGTATTAATGCTTTATATAGTAAAGTCTTAAAACAAAACAATGTTTTTTTTCCTACATCAGAAGCTCAAACCTATCCGTCCGCGGACGCTAAACGAAAGAACGATTTGGTATGGCCTGGGTGTACAGGAATCACAATGTGGGTTGGTCAGTCAGTCAACATATTGTTCCAGCTGTAACTTTGTCATGCATGAAGAGATTTTGAAATAAGTTGTTACAAATGTTAAACACATTGAGACCATGTATCGCTTACAACTCTCAGCTGCATAACTCAAAGGATAAGGTCAGTCTTAGAGGTCGTCCATATTTTGTGTCCAATCTGTAACTTTATCAAGTGATTTTGAAATAATTTGGCACAAGTGATGCCTACATGAAAATGATGTGTTGAGCTTAGTAATTTTGATAGAAAAGTTTGGCAGAAAATTTTGTGAGTGTGTTTGGTTCACAAGACCTATAACTCTACCTTGCTTATTTAATTCTTTTTATGCCCCCGAAGACAGGCATATAGTTTTTGAACTGTCCGTCCATCCGTCAGTCCGTCCATCCGAAAACTTTAACATTGGCAATAACTTTCTTATAAGTAAGTGGATTTACTTCATACTTGAATACAACACCCCTTCCGACAAGACCTTTTCACTGACCTATATTTATTTGACCTTGATCCCTGATTGACCATCATCTTGAAGATCCAATTGTCTAAAAGCTTTAACATTGGCCATAACTTCCTTATTAGTAAGTGGATTTACTTCATACTCTGATACAACACCCCTTTGGACAAGGCCTTCCCACTGACCTATATTTGTTTGACCTTGACCCCTGAATGACGTTCACCTTGAAGATCAAGTTGTCCGAAAACTTTAACAGTGCCCATAACTACCTTATTAGTAAGTGGATTTACTTCATACTTGAACACAACACCCCTTTGGACAAGACCTTCCCACTGACCTTTAATTATTTGACCTTGACACCTGAATATCCAATTTTCCTAAAACTAATATTTGGCCGTAACTTCCAAATTAGTAAATTGATATATTTCATACTTAAACACAACACCCCTTTGGACAAGGCCTTCCCACTGACCTATATTTATTTGACCTTGACCCCTGAATGACCTTCACCTTGAAAATCTAACTGTCAGAAAACTTTAACATTGCCCATAACTTCCTTATTAGTAAGTGGATTTACTTCATACTTGGGCACAACACCCTTTTGGATAAGACCTTCCCACTGACCTATATTTATTTGAGCTTAACCCCTGAATGACTTGTTCTCAGCTCAAAGGTCAAAGCACCCCTTTCAGGGGCATTGTCATCTTACAGCGACAGTTTCTGGTTTTGGAAATTTCCTCTTTTGCCTCTGACAAGGTGGTATTGTGGGGGTATTGAGCACATTCAGTTAATTATATTTAGTTATATTTTACAGCAGTATTTTTACTCCAATCTATACTAACATAAAAATACTAAAAAGAATACACCCATTTTGAAATAGACCTACTATGGGGAGCATCCATCGGTTCTATTGAATTTCTTGTTGTTTTAGTTCACAGTTTTCTCTTGAATTTAAGATTTCAATTGTGTTCACTCTTTGATCAGCTTTAAAATTCAAGATACAACATAGTGTACACATATGCTACAGTAATTCTGCAATGTTCTTTGATTCAATCCGTTTTCCTTGTTTTATCACCTCTGCAGTCTCAACCTTCAGTTATACTGATTATGACCAAGTTTCATCCATTCATGATAATATCCGGGTAATATCTGAAGCTTCCCACATGGTGAGTTAGGGCAACCATTGGACTCTATGTTAAATAAGTAACATCAGGTCATCTATTGTAAATGGATGACATTTCAAGATAAGGTCATTCAAACACCCGAACTCTGTCACATGGTGATTAAGTGAAATCACTGGACACTATATTAAAATAAGTAACATGTTTAAAATAGATGTTTTTTAAAGATTTTATTGCACTTAAAGCAACCACCATTCATAAATAATATTTCCCAATATATTAACACATAATATTTTCAGTTTTGCCACCTATTTCATCTTTTAAATCCATGATCATCATAAGAAAAATATTATAAATATTATCCGACAAAAAAATATTTTATCATGTCTTACCATTATCAAATAATTTAATAGTACATCAGATGGCATATACAATTCATGTAATAACAAGAACAAACAGTATTAAATGCCACTATTCACAGACTTACATGTATATCAAACAAAAATATTGCAGGGCAGAGCAATATACATCCAATAGATGTACCTGTAATTGGGAGTTAGTTGGAAAGTGTTACGTCAATGTCATATTTTTCTATTTTCCTAAGGAATTTGTACTGCGGAATACCGGTTGAAAACTTTACAAGTAGTTGACTCTTCTCCAAACAATAATACCTATGTCTGTCCAATGGGTAAGTCCTTGTTATAGCTTTAGCAGGCCAATGGTTATGTCCATATCAGAAAAGAGCCAATCAAAAGTGTCCATAAATAGTTAATCTATTTGCTAACTGGGATAGATGCTTGGTGTTATTGTCTATCCTCTTTCACATATTAGTTCTATCACCTGAAATATCAAATAAAAATACATTGTTTAAACACGGAAATAAATGGGTTAGTACTGTCAATATACAAAACTTGTAGAGAAACAGACAGTTTATCAAAATACTGAGTGTGCTTTGTGGAACTTTACCTTCCCCGACATCACTCTACCTGTTGTGGGATATTAATCTTTAACACCAACACAACAGTGTGATGTCAAGCAAACAAACAAATGGCAACTGTTACAGAGCTTTCTTATTAACTGACACAAATTTTTACCTTATGTTACATTTCTATTGGTTTCTGGGACTGCTTATTTGATGGAAACACAGTCTAAAATTTCATTCTGATTGTTGGTAAAATCCTGTATATCAATTTATTTTTGTTTTTTTCTTAATTCAGAGAGACTTGGGCAGCTTTCAGTGGAGGCTTAACCAGGATTTTCTACCACTTAAATCATTTTGTCAAAACTTTGCTAGGATTTCAACCTTTCAAATCACCCTGTGAGTACATGGTCAGCATTTTCTACATTTCAAATCAACCTGTGAGTACTTGGCCCTGTGAGTACATGGCATTTTCCACCTTTCAGATCACCCTGAGAGTACTTGGCCAGGATTTCAACATTTCAAATCATACTTATCAAAGATAAGGCCAGGAATTTTCTGTGTTTGTAATTCCTTTTACCATCAGAAACCTGCTAATCAAAATATGACAGACATATGAAAACTTACACTAGGTTCCATCATGACTGGATCTAAGCATCTGTGTACTGTACTACACACTATCTCATCAAGTAACACTTGGACAAGACTGGAAAAAAATCACAGGAATAAATACTCATATTACACATAACTTACAATATAAAATTACTTTATATATATTTGAGTCTATTTATTGTCGGTACCGGTTTTCCATATGACCAACACCCCAAGAACAGTTAGTAAGTTAATATAGATTGTGAGGGATAGTGCAAGATGCAGAAAGTATCCCTATTCTAGGACACTGTTTTATTTTTACATGCTCAGTGTATAGAACTCTGTTTAGTGCCCCATCCAATGAGGCATGAGTGTGTAAGTGGAGAAGAACGGGACGAACTTGCAAACCCCTAAACTACCGTCCAGCATGTTACCACTATTCCTACCTTTCGCTCATAAGACCTAGACTCTATTTACACAACAAACAACCATTGTCATTTGTGCAGTGTATAACTTTTGAAATCAATGCATCATTTTGGAAGGAAACACAACCCCTTCTACTTAAATAACAATCTATAGCACTGTATAACACCAGTGAAGTCTAAACATTAATATTTATGACCTCAGATGATTCCGTACAAGCAGTACTGGTGCTTCATTAAGATTGCACGTGCTGTGTATCAAAATGCGGAAATACATATGGCAGAGAATATGAAAATATTGAAAACAAGAAAAGAATGATTACTTTTCATCTGAGACAAATCTCCATAAATACAGCTGTAGATAGTAGGTGTCAACTTGAATCTGCTGTAACCCATAGCGACCAAATATCCTCAGTCTCACACATTCCATAAAAGTCTAAAATAATAAATGTCTTGTTAAATGTATGACAAACACCCCCACCTCCCTCATTCTTTCCTTTATTTACTTTCAACCAAAGCTTTGGGCTGTTAAACAAGTGCACTTGCTTCATTTATTTATAACTTACTGGTATACACTGCAGGATTAGCATTTTAACTCTGAAAGTTTGTGAGCTATATATCATCTCTACTTTTCTCCACAGTAAGGTCACTATACTGTTTGGTCAGCATGTACATTGTATTTCTGGACTTGTGATCTGATGTGGATTCTTTATCAAAGCTTGAATATTTTACTATTTTAAAAGTAAAATAGAAGAACTGAAATTGTACAGGAAATGATCCAAGAATGGCCTGATTTCAATCAAGTTGTTCGTCAAATAAGGTGTCGCTTCAAAAAAAGAAGGCAGATTCCTAGAATTATACAACCTACAGAGAATTCAGGAATGATTCTTTCTTTAACTTATCAAGAAGCACCCTGACTGAAGAAAAAAATTGTTCTTGCATACTGCTTACCTTTAAACTTATCTTGATAATTCCTGTGAGCACAGAGACTTTGGAGAACTCTACTGGACTGAATATCTCAATCTTCTCAGAAAACAGTTTCTGGATGTTACTCATTAAGCTGTTATCTATACTGCAAGTAAAAGAAAGAGAGCCATGGTCATGTAGTAAAGTCAAACATTCGAAGTTCCTTCAACAAAATACTACTTTTAAACTGTAGTGCATAGGCTTATAGAGATTAACTCTGAACTCACCAGTAAAATATTTTGTGATTCAAACTAAACCAATTTAGGATTTCATTTTGCCACTGGGAAATGCACATTATACAATAAACATTGTTAAGATTCATTCAATTCAAATGTCATTCTGTAGAGCCATATTCAAAGCTGGTTTTTCTCTAGTGTTGAAAAAAAAGCCTTAGGATTTAGAATAAGAAATCTGCTGATGGCATTTGGTTCAGTAATAACATATTCACAATCACTGAAATGTCAAAAAAATTGCCAATCTTTTTAAAATGTTTCCATTAATAAACATACAGTTATACTGTGTTATTACCTGGGTGTAAAGTTCCACTGTCCACGCTTTTGTTGTGAGGCAGCATAACTGTGTGCACGGCGACTGGAGTCACTGCTTCTCTCTTTCCTCATGCCCTCTTCATAGAGTTGCCCAACCTAAATAACAATAAATCTGCATTTTTACAGCTGTCAAACCTGCATACCTTAAAAATCATACTTATACAGCTGCCCAACCTAAATAACATCAAAATTTTACATATAATTGATTATTTTTGGACTGTAAAAATTTTTTAATCCAGTATAAAAACATGTGTAGGAGCCATATGTTTTACACATTCACTACAATTACAATATTACTAGTATCTCATTTCCAATTCATTTAGTAGTACAGCTTACACTGAAATGATTAAAATGTCAGCATTTTCAATACCTGTGAATCTATGGTAGTTATATCTTCAACAACACGTTTCATCACTGCTCTTACATTTCTTGGTTCTATAGTGTTTAACCAGTCCCTCGTCTCAACGCTCTTCCTTAACATCTGAAATATCACATCACACAAACTGATAAGACTGCATACTTTCTGATATCATATATGGTACATCATACTACCAGTCATTTTTTATTCAGGGAAGAAACGATTTTTTTCTCTCCAATTACTCCCCCACCCCAAGTCACCCCCCCCCCCCCCAAAAAAAAAAATGAAATCTGTGATTAAAAGGTATATATCATTTCAATTAAATTCATTCAGACCTACACAAGTTATGACTTGCATTTTGTATCATTCAATTCAAGGAGGACTCCGGTTTTAGCTAGAAGAGTGACTTAATTTTGCATGTAAATCATTCAATATGGATAAGAATTAGCAATATCATAAAACACTCACCTGAGAAATGGCCAAGCCTTGAACTTTAACATAGTGGTTCAGTAAGTTTTGTGCTGTCAGTTTTATGTCCGAACACAGCTGGGAGCATGGAGACACTTCCACTTTATGGTCCATATCAAACTGTTCCTCTGTCACTGTTATCTGAAAATTTAGCAAACAAAAGCATGTTTTATAAGCCAAATACAAAGTCTGAAAGTGCTGTAGGAAATACAGAAGCCCATTATTAGTAAAAGTCTTCACAATAATAGAACTGTTACGGTAACTGACTGGAGCAAGGTAGCTCTTTATCTACACAACAAATTAATTAACATACAGACCAAGCTTTTGTAGAACTGTGAGTTATTCAAGGACTTAGATTTTCCTGATGGACAACAAGATAAATACACAGACTTACACTGGTTTAAAAGTAGAGACTGATGGATGGACAGACAGATGGACGAGCAGAAGGATGAACAGCCGGATGGACAACCCCAAATCCATATCCCTCCACCTTCGGCTGGGGATAATAATATGCTGTTAAAACAGAAAGCTCAGTTTAGTAAATACTTAGTTTTAGAATAGGCAGAGGACAGCAGTACTTACCAAGTAGGAGATTGTTGAACTCTCAAAGTCAGAGCATAACCTTGACAAAATCAACAGTAAGGCAGGAGGTGCTGTGCCAGTTCCCTCACAGAAATCCTGACAGACTCTTGTGATATACTTGATATATGCTACCACAAGACCCTCTCGTACTCCTTGTGTGCAGAACGGTCCTCTAAAATATGGCTTCATTGCAAATGTAATGTCTGGTGCAGTGAATACCTGAAAAATTTAACAAGCAAACACATGCAGCAAACTGAATGATAGAAAGTCATTATTAACAATATTACAACAACAATGTTTCATCATTATAAGTCACCAGCCCAGGATTCTTACCAATACCTTGTTTAAAATCTGAGATTATAGCTGGAACTAATCTATTTATGGAGAATACCATCTGGTAGTCCAACAGCGAAGGTATTCATATAAAATGTCATCTAGAGGTTTCACTAAATATCAAACAAACACAAAGTCACTTGTGACCTTGAAGTAAAGTTGGCATACTTGATCAAAGGCACCTAAACTAATCTTTTGTTAAGCTAGCACCTACTGCAAGGAAATAAAAATCCTTTAAGGGGTTTATTCATTTTGAAGGGGACATGAAAACAGATACAAGGTTTGTTTTGATTAAGTTGCAGCATGAAGTCCTGTTAACAGTTGGATATAGGGTGGTCAGTCCACCTGAACTTTGTTTCTTGGAAGGACCAATTCTACACCTGTCTATGAGAAACTGCCACATTTCTCTTGGTAATGGTTTGTACTGGGGTCCACACCCTTGGCCTTCTATAAGTGAAGGTTTTAGCGATTACAGCCTCTAGACCATGGAGGCAGTCTTTAAACCAAGAGACAAATGACTGACAAAAGTTTAAGATGCAAATACACAGTCCAACGGTACATAACTGTTCTTGTATGACATCAATCAGGAAACATTAAAAGCACCTGATAATATTGTTTAAGGCTCAGACTATGGTAAAATAAATACAAAAAACATAAAAATTCATATCTACAGCATATACATTTACCTGCAGATTACTGAGAACAGATTTCACTTGTTCCAGTGTTGTCACTTGAATATTACTGAGCAGTTCTGTCAAGTTTGCTCCATGGTCTTGTTTATTGCTTACACGAGGACTGGCAAGGTTCTGACGAATGTCGGTCAAACAATCTGAAAATATTGTGTGTACAGAGTTTAAGTCATGGGTCTGTTTTGTTGGAAACTGATTTATGACCTTTGTGTAATGGCCACTGATCTATCTCTTTTATTCCATGTAACATGAACAAAGATTTTTATGTCAATGAAACTGATCAATGACCTTCTCTCATGGAATCTGAATTTTTAGTTTTTATGTCATTGCAACTGATTTTTCACTTTTGTGGCAAGGCCATTTGCTCAATGACCTTTGTTTCAAACAAGTTAACAGACATGTGACTTTGTTTTTTTAAATGAACAAAATCAAAACAAAAGATCTTGACTTCTGTAATAAGAAAAACAACAACAAAAATTTGCACTTAAGTAATTTCCATCCCAGTAAAAGCAATGCCTCTGTTTATTTAAGACTGATAATCATTTTGAGAAAGAAACGTAGAGTAAAAATATGTCTTCTTGAAATAATCTTGTTGTCTAACAAGCAGAAGTGACTGTGACTCTGATGTTTTACCAGTAGAAGGGTAGATGACCTTGATTTGCAGACTTAATATGGTATCTACAAGTAACAAAGGTAAAAACAATGGCTGAAAAGCATTGTTAAGTTTCAATACCTGTGAAGTGTTGTTTGAGTGATTCTAGATAGTGGGTGACTCTGTCTCTGGCTGCTGTAGACACAATATTTGTTCCAGCTCTGAAAATATATATATATTACTATTCATACATTGTAGATACAACAAGAGTTGTCACTTAAACTGCATGTGCTTGCCTATATTAATTGCTTGTTTTTTTATTGTGTCAATTCTATTAAAACGGCCAGTCTCCTGGGTATATGAGTCACCTCTAACCTTTTACACATTCACTCCCTGATTTCTTATCCTCTAAGTCTTTTTTTTCACCCATTTGAAATAGATTTTAGTAATGGTATACTTATAACACTTTACCCAATACATATACAAGTGATTAACTTAAACTATTTTCAAGTTCCCAATACAACCATAGTTGTTGACAGCTGGTAAAGCTATAACTATGTCAAGTGCCTGGAAGATGGGAGGCTGGTAAACATTCCTTAACTAGCTCTGACCTCTTAAGAAAAAGATCAATCTATTAAAGATCCTTTAATAAATACGACATGGAGCTGTTTTGAAGCCAGACATGTAAAATCCATTTCAGGTATTTTTTTTCGACTTACCTTGAAAAGTCTGTAAACTTACCTTGACAAGTCTGTAAACTTACCTTGAAAAGTCTGTAAACTTACCTTGAAAAGTCTGTAAACTTACCGTGAAAAGTCTGTATCTGGCAATAGTTTATTCATAGCTTGTAGTCGTCTGTGAAACCGATCAAGTGCCCTTACTAATATTGTGTTGTCACCTGTTTCTTTCTGTAAAATATGAAATTAAAAAAAAAGTAGGCAAGACATTAAAACCATTAAAATGTTATGTAAGTTTATATTTATTTAACAAAATATACTAAGTTAAGATGGGCATAATTCTGAAAATAATTTATGCCCCTTGTTTCAGCCAAAGTGCACTGTCACCATAGTTGCAACTGTATATGATTCTTTGATTATGAGCACAATACTGACAGTAAACTGTCTTTCCTTCCAATCAGGAGGTACCTTTATTTTTATGTGCTTAAAGGCAATTTCACTTAAAACCAAATTTCAACAGTATTTCAGTTCAGTTCAGTAAAAAGCCTGGTTTCCTTTCTGTACTGTTTTGGAAAGGATCAGGAGGATATCAAAAGCAAATAAAGGTTTGGTAGCTGGCCTCAAGCCTTTAATCTACAAAACAAAGAGTATGTGTTTGAGGTACAGATCAGCTGATCCAGCCCTGAGTAATTACGTTTTAGCAGGAACAAGGCTTTCTTGAATTCCCACCAAATGCAGTTGCCTGTGGGATGGGTCAACTGATCCTAACCTCAGATATAAGAATGATTTACAAATCTTTCAGAACAACTATCTGATGACGTCAGTGTGACTGTAAACAAGACTCTTGTCACATGAAAGGTGCAAGAAACACCTGGTCAGCAACCTTCTAGAAACAAACATAGGTATGGCTATAACTGAACTGATTAACCTTTCCTCTACCTTAAATGACAGACACTAAACTAATGACCTTACCTCTAACTGAACTCTCTCCTGTACACAACTGAAGTAAACCTCCATCAATGTATGTACAAATGTTACCAACTTTTTGGAAGCTATGGCATCAAGTTCTTCACTGAAACAGAAAAACATGGCTTATATTTCAACATGGCTAACTGAAAATTTACCAGCCTATTTTTAACATTGCAAAGCATTTGTTTCATATACTATAATGTTAACAATGAAATGATTTCATTATGGCCTTCTTGTTGAGCTGAGGACATCCATACTGGCCTGACAATTTTCTTTGGAAAAATGGCAAGAATAATTCTTTTTCAGGGAATAGTCATGACATTGGCTGTCAAGAAAATGAGGCAGAACAGTTGGGAGAGGTTTCATAAGAGTTTCGCAACCAGTCATAGCATCTGAATCTTATACTGTTCATATTTTTTCATAATGACTGACGCTATTCTACTACAGCTGAGCTTTTTAGCCATACTGCAGTGGTACAATTTACACTGGCCAATTCGCAATTGACACCAATACCCATCTTATATTGTATAGTGAATAATTCAGAACTGACTGACAGATAAATTTCAAACATTCTGATCAAAACCATTTCTTTATTTTCTTATTTATATAACAGAGAATGTATCTACGAGAAGTTTATTCTGACCCCTACCTTTCTTGTTGTCTGTTCAAGAACATATCATTATAGGAGGCTATTACCAAACATATATTACTGAGGAATCCATTACAACCACTGTCTATAAACTCCAAAACATCCTGGAACAAATAAAAGACAAACTAAACAGTACTATTATACTGTGCTACACATATGTGTTAACACTACTGACTACCAGAGATACTGTATACCAAACAGGTGCTTCTACCATCTCTGTCAGTAAGTTTAGTTTCATTTAAACAGATGATATAATGTATATGGCCTCATTCTCTTAAAAAAATGAAAAAATAATTAATAATGTTAAAAATGTACATATGTTAAAATGTTTTGTATGAGATTTATACACATGTTAGCCATCCAAAACTTGTAGAACAACAGGGTATTCATCTTCAAACCTATCTATTTCATATCAGTTGGGAAACAAGGTCTTGCCACTTAAATTAGTCTCATTTGATGACAGCCTTCTGGGTCTAAAACATAACTCAATGCCAAGTGTGGAATGCATAGTCACTGGAAACTCTCAACCATATTATTACCAGTTACATGCACACATATGTAATATAAAATTTGTTGTTTGCATTTTTCGACCAGAGCAGACCACAGTCACCCTACAATCTCTGTTGTATGCCAATGGTCTCCAGTGTTTGTTTTTTCAGGAGTCACTTTTCTATCAATACTCTTGTAATGCAACTGCCCAATTTAAATGATGAGCCAAAAAATCTGGCTAATTTAAATGATGGACCAAAAAGTCTGCCTGATTTGAATAAAGGGCCAAAATATGCCCAGTTTAAGTGATAGGAAAGGCCAATTTGTAATTTAACAGGGTTATACCATGTTGGTATCAAGGTATGTCTGTGAAGGTCGTTCACCATCTCGAGGCTCAGTATCTCCTTTTTGTAGATTGATCTGATACTGCAACTCTTCTAAATCACAGTCCAACTTTCTCCTTGCACTGAAAGAGTAAATTTCAGTAATAATGCACCTCCACAATAGTCATATCAAACTAAGGTTATCAAAGCCAATGTATAAGATATCATCATCATCATCATCATCAAGTTTTCAGTGGCAATAACTCATGTACAGACAAAGTGAGACTGACAGAATCACTATGAAAAAAACATTCTTCTGCTGTATCAGTACTTTATGCTAAGAGTGAAAAATTCTATACAATAAAAAGTGTCTCTACAAAAAAATAAGAGACTTATTACCAATTTTAACAACAAAAATTAAACTGTAATAAAGGGAGCATTTGTAAGTTCTTACTGAAAAATCAAAAAATAATATTACTAAAAGTTAGCAGATTACTCTTAACCAATAATTTGCTTTATTCTGATGGAATGATAAATGTATTTATGACAGATTTGTAATTAGTATATGAAAACTTACTGGGCAAGGAATTCCTCACATAACTCTTCTGCTGGTTCGTCTAGCTGTAACAACAAATCTACACACTCCGCCAGCTGCTTTGGAGTCGACTGAAATTACAGTTTCTATCATATTCCAGTTTTCAATAAATTTAGTTTTCATATGAAAGATGAAACTACCCATTTGGGATTTGAGGTCTGTAAAACAAGTCTAATTAATAACCATTTGCCCATAAGGTACCCTTTCAAGTAACAAGCTACAAGTATCTTCAACATTAATGAGAGGTTCTGAGTTTGAATCCTGCTAAGAACAAAGAAATTTAGCAATTTTATTACAAGTCTGTTCAAAATAATTGAGACATTTCTACTGCAATCAAGTGTGTCAGGAGTAGAATTGTAATAGGAACCATAAAAGAACCTCTTTGTCCCGAAACTGTTGTTTGAGGTTGTCCTTCAGTTCACTGATAATCTGACTACAGTCTGAGTTGATTCCCTGGAAACTCGGCATATGCTGGTACTGATGTAAAACTCTTTGAGCTTTTGTGTAATACCTAAATAAACAGTGTCATTTGTTAACAAGCAAAATTTCCAGCAGCACTATTTTATACAATGATAACTTAGAAACAGGAATAAACTCACTGGAAAGAACTAAAGTAAAACATTCTTCAGTACTGTTAATGCTAGAGACAAACGATGCGATCAAAGAAAAAAACATAATATTTTCAAAAATATCAAACAATAGCATTATGACAGTATTACATGCACTAAATATACTTTGGAACTAAAAATTTTAAACAAGTATCTCCAAACTATTGATACACACAGGTTTTTTAACAGATCTATTGTAAGGTATTTAAAATTTGGTGACAGACTAACTATGACATTCAGCATATGTTTTTCATTATGTACAGACTCAATCAGTTTTCAAGTAATCCAACAACATTGATTATAACATGGAACTGATAAGCCATATTTACCTTACAGCTTGACTGTACGCTTTCATTTCAATACATTTCTTAAGGCGGGCTGGAAGCTCAAACAAAAACTGGAGCTGTGAAAAAAAAACCACACACATTGAGGTTACATCATATGGCAAGCAGTTGAGAGCTGTGTGGATGTCAAACTGTATAAGGGAAAATGTCAGACTAATGATTCAGAGTTTGGTGTGGGATGTGTAACATCAGAGTAATATCAGGCAGTTTAACTAACCCTTGTTCCAAGGATAGACAAGCATCTAAATCTTGTTGGTATTCTCAATAAGGAACTGCCAATTTTCTTATAGTGACATTAATTGGTCAGGACCTGTGGACATATTTGACGCCATGAGCTTCCATGAGAAAGAGATAATATTATACTGGTAACAAGTCAACAATTTTAACCACTAACAATGAAGAGAATTGGGCATGCTGAACTGGCTGGCAAACACAGTAACACATCTGTATACTGACTTTTTTACTAATAAATATTCATTATACTTGTTATCCAAACAAATTCAAACTCAACATACAAATTTATTATTTCAAAATTCTATTTTGTATTTTTACATTTTTATTCCTTTCAAATATAACTTATAAATTTATTCATGCATATGCATCCAAAATGACCAAAGCTATCAATGGCCCAGACATACCTTCTTCAACAAAGAATGTACACCTGACAATTTTGTTATATGTTGCCTCCTGTCTTGCAGAGTGCAGGAGATATTAGCACTGAACTCAGTGATCCGTGACATATTTGTAGCTAGGTGGTCCATCTCATCCTCCATCTTACGGAAATCATTCTTCATCTAAAACGTACGTAAATACATGTATTGGAAACATTCAAAGAAAAACATTTTCAAACCTAGAGGACCCCCTGAGGGTGCCTATGCTTGGCTGTCTTAGCCTGAGTAGATATTCAAAAATGTTAAAGCTATGACAATACTGTACCTTGACTGTCAAGGTCAATTTGATGTTATCTTTGAGAACACCTGAGTTAAAAATGTCACTGTGACCATGACCTAGAGCTGAGAGTTCATGATGTATTGACAGGCTATGGTGAACATTTCTGCTGTTCCAAAATCTGTCCTTGCAATAATAAGTTATGACCCATATGAAACAAAATAAAACATGGCACCTTGACTTCTATGTAAGAGACCTGGGTCAAGTACTCAAAACACTATACAGGCATGATAAACTTTCCAATGAAGTTTCATTGCAATGCAGCTGTATGTATCAGCCAAAAGTTCATCAGTGATCAGAAAAAAATTCAAGTATTTACACAAACTGATATTTTCTGGTACATAAAGAATAACTGTTTACCTTTCTTATCGTATCAGTTGCACTTATAAACTTGTTATAATTTTCGTATACAAGCGTCTGCATATCACTATCCAAAGATCGTATCTGGCGTAACATTTCAGACTCTTTGTCCATCAGCTCAGTGAGAGATTTCTCCCGTATAAGCTTTCCTAGGTACATATCTGGCTTGAAGTGAGCTCCATCAATGTCACAAGGGTCAAGGGATGCTCCACCTGCTTTGTCTTCCTCCAGACCATAGTACATCTTCAACATGCCATGCCGTTTTCTCCTTTCTGCCTCATCACCTTTCAAAACAAGCAAGTGAATTATAAATGTATCATCATATAGGAAATAGTACACACCACTGAGGGCCTGCTGGCATTATAGTGACCTACCAGTCATGCAACAAACATTGATGGACTGTATATTTCTATGTTTAAGTTCATTTCCACATTCAAACTTAATGTAGAATTATGAGAACAACATGACCAACATGGTTACAAGTGCTTGAAAAAATATGACTTTGTAAGAATTACTTATGTGTCACATATATAGATCTCAGAGGGCAGCTGTGCTGAATCAGGGACTGACTGAGCAGGGCGATGAATTTTAGCTCAATCACCACATCAATTTTTAGCATGTGAGAATTCTTTATAGGTCACAAACTTCTAAATATCAGACGGAAACTGTGCTGGTAGAGGAGGCTGACGAGATTTAGCATATTCAGGGGCCACTTATTCTTATATTCTTATATTTGTAAACAAAGACTAAATTTTTCCAAGGTATTAATTTTTTGTATAATATCATTACTGAAGCCCCTACCACTGAAAGCCTTGACAACAGTTGTCAGTATCTGAAGTCCTAAATAATATAAAGGAACAAACAGCATTGTCTCTAAACAAAATTATTGCAAGATACACAATGCACATGTTCACCTTCCATTCCTTGGAAACCAGAAATTAGCTTTAATTAAAAAATCTAAATCTGCATGCAGTTGCAACTGCATTGTATCAGTGTTGATTATAATAATAATAATAATCTACAGATACATGTAAATATACTGCTTATAAATTATTTATTAATCCACCAATTGAACCTAGCTTTGAACTGTTGTTCAGTTATTGCTGGATCAAAAATTTCTGGATAGAGATACAGATGGACTAATACAGAAAACAAGAACAAAAGGAAAATGTGTAAGTGTAACGTGCACACTAGTCCTTTGGATCATACTAAGTTATATGGCATGAACCTTTATATTCATTCAGGTTCCATAATTTCTATCTTACTGACAGACAGGACAACCGAGGGATTAATACTTACACACAAACAAAATTCATTGAACACAATTTTAATACTTTATAAGATTGTAGAAGTTTGGATTGAAAATTCAGATATTATCTAAGCTGTCTACATTTTTCAGTGAGACTGTGCCTATTTACAATTTACGCACTTATGCAAAGGCGGAATTCAGTGCACTGATCTCAGAGATTCTACATCTGCCAAGTAATTATGTTCACATATTGTTAATAAAATGTGTATCCGAATACTACTTCACTTCGATGTGTCAAATTAAGAATCGATAAATGAATAAATCTCAATCACCCTTTTCCTTTACAACCTACATAAAAATGAAATATCTGTACGTTTTACAACAAATCAATGTATATATACCCATGATAAATACTTATAACCTGCTCTTACCCAGCATATCGTCCTCTTCAGCCATGTTTATTTACTGTACGGCTAAAAGAGTTTACGGGTCTCAGCCCAGAATAATCTCTTGCGCAGTGATCTCCCAGTCATTCTAACTACGAGCGACACTAACAAGCTTCCTAAGAAACATATTTACATATTGTAACTTTCTGAGCATAAATGCTTTCTCTCTTTTGTCGTTTTGTTGGAATTAAATATTATTTATTTGAGATGCATGGATGTTATATTTTGAAAACAATAATTCCTCCCTTTAAAATAAGAGTTGCATCTTGGAGCCCAGTCCGTATGTCAGTTTTGGAAATTATATGTTTGTATATGTTATGATTAAAATAAGATATATTAAAATAAACTAAAAAGATACCTTACAGATGAAAACTCGTACTCTCTTCGTGGGGTGGGGGACATATTGTTTTTGTACTCTCTGTCTGTCTGTCGATCTGTACGTTTTTATGTACTTATATATTTGTCTGCACTACTACTCCATAACCGCTGGTTGGATTTCAATAGAACTAGCTATGATTTATTGGTACCAAACCTAGCTGATGTTCCGTTATAAGCGATTTTACAGGGAAGTTATGGGTCTTGATTTGTCCAAATTTGAACACATATGAGCATATATCTCCATAACTGCTTGATATGTCCAAATTTTAATATAGTTGGGCAAACCTCTATAACTCTTGTTAGATTTTGACGAAACTTCACGACAATGATCATTTGCAAGTTTACTTACGCATATCATTAGCTTATACTGGTCAGGTGATTTTTTTATGCAGAGTTGCGCCTCTTGATTTGTCAAAATTTGAATACAGTTGGGCATATCTCCATAACAGTTTGTTGGATTTTAAGGACGCTTCAGCAATAATTGTGACCAACTGTAGTTATGTATACTATCAGTCAGTGTCGGATGATTTTTAGTTGTGTTGCAGTGCTTGATTTGTCCAAAATTGAGTACATTTCAGCCTATCTCCATAACAACTGGTCGGATTTAGACCGTTTGTTTGAATTTGACAAAACGCCACAAGAATGATCACTATATTTAAGTTTAATGATCGTCGGTACCAGTTGCCCATATGACCGACGCCCCAGCAGAGATTGGTTATCTTATGTTGTGGTGGATAGTGCATGATAAATAAAGCATCCCATTTTAAAAGTTTTAAAGGCCTTTTAAAGATGTAAAATGTAAAAAATGTTTCATTATATAGACTGTGTACAAAAATGTTATATCAACACAACTGGCAGCTTTTGAGAAGACAAAAACAGCAGCACAATAATAATTGTCGTACACAGATAACAGTTTATGATTAAATTGCTAATAACGGTTTTGATTATGAATGAATTGTGAATAAGACAAACTGTATTTATATAGTCTTGTCCTGATTCAGAGATGACGCTACATTTATTGATGACAAAACCAAAACAGCAAACACATAACACCAAGGAAATTAAATATATTTTTTTAATAAGTTCTTTGATGTTCAAATTAAAAATTCTAAGATCAGCATCAAACATTGAGCATATAATCTATATTCACAACTTTAAAGGTCATGTGACACGAATTTTTGATCTCGAAATTTTCATATGAGCGAAAAATATATATCTAACTATGACTGTTTTACAAAATTCCGCATGTAATTTTCATCTTAAAGATGTTTTTATAGCAAATTAAAATCCATATTTTACGCACTTGGTCCCGCGCACCTGTCACGAGCGAAACCGGAAGTGACGTACATTTATCTCTTGCCACTTTACACAGCTGCCTGGATTGTTAACAAAAACTTTAAAATTATGATGGAAAGTGAAAATGTAGACTGAATATAGTAAAAAAACAAAATAGAACAAGTTAAGCTAACATCATGAATATACATTGAAGATTTTTTAAAGAAATAATTTGAACTTTTGATGGAATTACGAAGCCAGTGATAGAGGCTAGTTTAATCAGGGCAGAGACATATAAAACATTTGATGTCTCTGATCAGGGTTATAGAATTAAAAGATACATCAGTGAAAATATCTAGACTACGAGATATTTTTCAAGTAACTGATCCAAAAATGTTTTGTACATGCTTATTTTTATCCGATGCAGTTTGTTGGAAGACTTGATTAATTAACTCCAATCGAGAGATCGAGAGATTTTTTTCCATAAAAACATTCTCCTTACAGTGACGTGTTGCTTATTTGTCTGTGGTATATTCTGCCTGGGGTACGTGTAAATAATCTTTGACTAGAACTATGATTTTTTTTTCATTATAAATACATGTCTTTTTCTTTGGCTTATTCATTCTACCTTTTTTTTGAAAACAAAATAATGATCAATCAACAAACAATATGAAGAAGCCCTAAAAACTATGTCAAAATCATTACACAAACACATTGTTTTTTGTTTTTGTTTCTTTTTTTAATTATTTGTTCACATTTAGAAGTCGAATGATTTTTATTTTCATCATAAATAGATCCATTACATTTAATTATCTAATTAAAATATGTATCTGCATGGAAGCTTCTTAACTAAAAACCATTCAGACATGTTAATTAGAATAAGCTATTACATAATGTTTTCACAAGTGTGACTGATCAAAAGTAATACAATCAATTTTTAAGATCACTTGCCATAAAATTTTGCTATTTGTCTTCACTTTATCATTGATTGGGTCATAAAAAAGTTAATTCCTTTGTTTTGACATCTATGCAGAATATACAATGGTCCCATTTGGGCAGGTTAATTTGCATAAATCCCACAGTATAAGGCGTGATTTATGGATCTTTGACATTTCATTGGATATTAATTTATAAGCAGACACAAATTTCTACTTGATGGACATGCCATATTATTATTTTTCAAACAATATCCAAACGTGAAAATACTCTGTAGTGTGAATTTCCATTCCAGTGAAACAAATGTTAACACATTAGATCACCTACATTCACTTCTTAAAACACTTAAATGAAAAAGAATTTGTTTATGGCGTAAACATCAAATGAGGAAGTGTTACGCAGCCTGTAGAAACGTGGAGGAGATAGTTTTATATAGAACCACAACATGGAAGAAATTGGAAAATTTATTAAGGTAAAATTACAACCCGTTCTCCCGGCACAAAGTTTGATTTTACTTATAAAAATCGAGAAGTAATCACATTATTTTATTAAATTTACAATTTATAGCATGTTATTTTTATAAGTGTGCCTTTATCGTGTTCATTGCACTTGTGGTTTAGTGTTATTTTTCATTTAAAAACGAATTTGTTATGGTATGAAACCACCAATTCAGCTCAAAAAATGGTACCCGCATAATGGCGGCTAGAAATAGTTCTCAGTTTTCTTGGCTATTTTTAACATTTTTGCCCTAATCTGTGTATTTTTTTTGCTGGAATCATTTTGTTTGACTATTTCTGATAGTGTGGTAGCAATTTTATGCTCATATGCATTCAGAATAGAATTCACAATGTGAAATTGTTTCACATACCCCAATCTGAAAATTAGCTCAGATTTTTCGTTAATTTTATGGGTAAGTTTACATGAGCAGAAATATCTTTCTTGTTTGAAACACAACCCCCACTTTTCTTGCTATTTTTCATGAGTACAGATATAGATCTACAAGAATATGTAAGTTAAAGCTATTTAAAAAAGGTTTTGCTATGTTTTACAGCCCTGTGAACTTTATGAATTTTATATAGAATAAAGAAGGAATCTATTTGGTGGTTTCACACCTATAAAAAAAAATTCATTTCCTGTTGTCTGCATATGAAAACTTTTAAACTTGCCAGAATGTAGAATTTTGATGTTTTTATTGCTAAAATGCTGTAAAGAAGTATGCCAGGAGTGGATTTAGTGAGTTTTCAAACTTTTCATACTGCAGTTAAGCCATTATGGTAAAATTGCAGGAAAATTGTCCTTGTAAAACTGTAAACAGAATTTTTGTGTACACAAACCTGATATA